>VDFB02271358.1:300142148-300375089 GCA_007258455.2 Sequoia sempervirens
TCTTATGCTATAGCAAAAATCAGTGCTCTGACGATGAAAAATTGCATCTCATCTTTTCATTGCATCTTCTTCAACTCCCCTTGCATCATCTCATCCATTTCGAGAGCCCACCTGTGTTCTCTTGAACCCGCATGTCCTCTCGAGGGGGCATCCTTCATCCCTAATTTTCATCATCTTTTTCCCTTCCAAATCATTCAAAGGAATGACTGGGGCATCTTTTCCAATCTAACCATCTTCTTCTAGGTCCTATGTTTTAATATTCTTTGAAATGATGCTACTTCGTAACACCATCTCAAAGAGGGGAAAAATGTAGACATCTAAATTTGGACACTTAATTTATCCAAATTCATCCCCTTTCGTCTTATTTAATTAAGTACTTACTATTATTTAATTAATATCTTTAATTCTACCAAATCCCTAAAGTATTTAATCAATAATACCTTATCTCTTTAATCCTCCTTCCATCAATTGAATTAAATAAATATTCCATTTATTTAATTCCCTTCATGTCACATCCTCCATCATCTTTATCTAATCTTAATCCTTCTTCTAATCTCATCATTAGGAGGTGCACATGCCTAATCCTTGATTAGGAGGTGTCATATCCTCCAACTTTTGCAAGTTGGCCTCTAATCTTTCTTAGCCACCTAACCCTCCTCTAATCCTTCATTACTCTTCCCCATGTGATATTTGACTTGTCACATCAAGTCACATGTGGAATCTAACTCTCTTCTAATCTTCATTAATCACTCTAATCAAGTACTTGCACAATCCTAATCACTTAATTGAGTCAACCCTATTAAATGCCTTTCTTTTTTGACAAGGCATCTCCTTTCCCTATGTGAATTTTTAATTCACATTTAATCCCCTTACACCTCAAAAGGAATTTTAATTCCTTCACTTCTCCCCACATGTCCTTTCTAATTTATTCTTTTTATTCTTCCTATCTCCCCATGAGAATATTTGAGGAATTTTTAATTCCCCACTTGTCCTCTCACCCACATGGGGACAATTACCTCCTTTATGAGGAGATCTTGTCCAATCCCAAGGTATTTTGTACCCCCCTCCATGTCATGTACCATCCTTCCACCTCATGTCCACTTCACCTTTTAGGGCTATATCACATGCCACATGTCAAGATGTGAGGGCTTGTGAGTTCTCAACTCACCTTAACCCTACATCTTGATATTTGGTGGCTCAATCTTGGCCATCCATCTCCTCTAGGAATTCTCAAAATTCCTATAAATACCCCCTCTTTTCTCTCATTTTGGAGAGATCATTTTTGCTAGCCAAACTCTTGCAATTTTATTTCTCAATCTACACTTAGCCATTTTCATGTTTTCATCCACTTGCACTCATCCTCACAACATCATTTAGCTTGCATCTTGTGCCATCCAAGGAGCATACACATCAAAGATCGAAGGGCCAACCAAAGGATCGATTCGAGACAAGGTATAGAATTCTATTTTGTTGCTTTTATCTTGTGTTGTTTCCAACTTAGGCTAATCTTGAGGTGTAGGTTGTTTTGGTGTTTATTTGCACTCTTTTACTTGCTACTCATTTTCTAACGCTCACATTCAACCTATCACAATGCCAATTTTTTTTTTAAATCAACAAATTTTGATGTCAATAAAATGAAGATAGTTACACTCAAAATTTGATGATGCAACAAGAAAAATAGTTGAAGTTCTTTGAGTCTACTTTCTAAGCTACTATTTTTTTGAAATTAATGAAGATTAAGGGTTTTAAAAAGGGGGGCCCAAAATAGGTCTTATTTTTTATAAAAAAATAGTATAGGTTTGTGGGCCACTCCCTTTTTCGTTAACTTACTTTAGAATTTCAAAAATATGAATGGTGAGAAAGTAGTTAGAACCATGTAGTTTATCCCCATTCTTTCGACTAATTTTTTTAATGAATATATAATATTTTATGAATTTTCAAAGCGGACACATCCTGAAAAGTTGAAATTTGAGCATACTCCCTATAATTTTTTTTGAAAACTAATCAAAAATTGAATATTTTTTCCATTACATGTAGAATGGAGTCTAGTTTATAAAAATGTAATTTATTTCAAAATTCAATGAATGAGTAAAAATCTATTCCAAAACTAGCACATGTTGGTTTTTGACAAAAACCGAAGGCACTAACAAGATAAGTTCTGGATGAAAACCTTAACATAATCAAAACATAATTTTTAAAATTTATTTAGATAGCTAAGAGAGAGCCTAACATCATGATGATTTTTTTATAAACTTGCATTGAAAGACATGCAAACATGATAGTTAGCATAGCCAAAATTATGTGAAATTTTGTTACCCTTTTAGAAAATAACATCCTTGGTATTTCCCAATGCAACTAATTTGGTGCTCGCCAAATGTTTCATTGCATTTGGTGAGCACCAAATTTGGCACTCTCCAAATTTGGTGCTCACCAAATGGTGATGTGTTAACAAAAACACGAAATTCACTACTTTCTATTTGTCTCTCATTACCCCACTTTGATAAGGCTTAAAGTTTATGGTTTATGATCGATTATGGATAGTTGGGGTTTTACCTTTTAGTACCTCTTTGTCTCCTTCCCTCTTAACCAATACTTACCCTATTCTCTCTCAACCCTCTCTAGGTCTTTCCCATCCTCTTTACCTTTCCTTCCCTCATTAACCTCATCTCCATCCTTTCCTCCCTATCTCTCTCTTCTTCTATCTCCGTTTGTTACTGTTTCTAACCCATTTCTATCTTTTCTCTCGATTGCTACATCTCCTGAGCCCAACCTCTCTCTCTCTCTCTCCCCATATCCAAGTCTCTCCCTCCTTATCTCATAACCCACCTTTCTTCTCCTCTATCTCTCACCTCTTTCTTCTCTCTCTCTCTCTCCCCAACTCCAAGTCTCTCCAACTTTGTCTCAATACCCACCTCTCTCTCCCCTCTATCTCTCATATCATTCTTCTTGTTCTCATCTTCCCTGTTGCTCCCATTTCCAGGTCATCACCACTTTATCTCCTCCTCCGTATGTCTCTCATTCCCTCCATCACTTGTTACTCATCTACCAATATTTCCCTTTCAATCTCCCTCTATTCTCTCTCTCTCTCCCCTCTCTAGGTCTCTTCCAATCTCTCTCCCTCTCTACCTCTCTATGTTGCCTTATTTCCTAACCCCCATCTATATCCTTTCCTCCTTACCTCTCTCTTCTTCTCTATCCCTCTATTATTATTTATTTACCATATATCTCCTTTCTATCAATCACTACCTCTTCCTCCCACCCTCTCTTTCTTAGTATCTCCATGACTCTCCCTCCTTCCCTCTTTACTTCTCTACCTCTCCCTCCTTTCCTCATTACCCACCCCTCTCCCACCCTCTCTACATTTCCTTCCCTCCTTAGGGTTTAAGGTATATGGTTGAGGGATTATGGTGAGGGGTAATGTATAGGGTAGAGCCCTTGAATGAGGGTTGAGGGTTGAGGGATTAGGGTTTAAGTGTTGAGGGTTTAAGCATTGAGGGTAGAGGGTTGAGGGTTATAGAGTTGAGGGATTAGGTTTTAAGGTTTGAGCTTTGTTTAATTTTTGAGAGTTTAGGGATTGGGTTTTAAGGTATAGGGTTGTGGGGTTAGGGGTTGAGGGTTTAAGGGTTGAGGGTTGAGGTTTGAGGGAATAGGGTTTAAGGATTGTGGGTCTAGGGGTTTATGGTTTTATTTTTGAGGGTTGAGGGATTAGGGTTTAAGGGTTGAGGGTTGAGGGATTATGGTTTAAGGTATAGGGTTGAGGGTTTTAGTTTGACGATTGAGGGTCGAGGATTAAGGGTTCAAGGGTTTAGGGTTTAAGGGTTGAGGCTTTAAGGGTTGAGGGATTAGGGTTTAAGGGATAAGGGTTTAGGGTTTAAGGTTTGAGGGTTGAGGGATTAGGGTTTAAGGGTTGAGGGTTGAGGGATTAGGGTTTAAGGTATAGGCTTGAGGGATTAGGGTTCAGGGTCAAGGTTGAGGGTTTATGGGTTTAGGTTTTAAGGGTTGAGGCTTGAGAGATTATGGTTTAAGGGTTGAGGCTCAAGAAGGTTTATGGTATAGGGTTGAGGCTTTAGGGATTAGGGTTGAGGGTTTAATGTATAGGGTTGAGGGTTGAGGGTTTAAGGGGTGAGGTTTGAGGGAGTAGAGTTGAGTGTTAATGGATGATGGTTTGAGGGTTAAGGGTTGAGGGTTGATGGTTGAGGGTTTAAGGGTTGAAGGTTTAAGGGTTTAGGGACTAGGGTCTATGGTATAAGGTTGAGGGATTAGGGTTGAGGGTTGAGGGTTGAAGTTTGAGGGTTGGGGGTTTAAGGTTTGAGGGTTGAGTTTTAAAAGGTTGAGGGTTGAGGGATTAAGGGTTGATGGTTTAAGGGTTGAGAGTTGAGGTATGTGGGTTTAAGGGTTGAGGGTTAAGGGATTAGGGTTTAAGGGTTGAGGATTGAGGGATTATGGTTTAAGTGTTGAGGGTTTAATGGATAAGGGTTGAAGGATGAGGGTTTAAGGCTTGAGGATTGAGGGATTAAGGTTTAGGGGTTGAGGGTTGAAGTTTGAGGGTTATAGGATTGAGGGATTAGGGTTTAAGAGTTGAGGGTTGAGGTCAAAGGCTTGAGGGTTAAAGGTTCAAGGATTGAAGTTTGAGGGTTGAAGGTTGATAGTTATAGGATTGAGGGATAAGGGTTTAAGGATTTAGGGATTAAGGGTTTAAGGGTTGAGGGTTGAGGGATTATGGTCTAAAGGTCGAGGGTTGAAGGATGATGGTTTAAGGGTTGAAGGTTGAGGGTTATAGGATTGAGGGATTAGGGTTTAAGGATTTGGGGATTAAGGGTTTAAGGGTTGGGGGTTGATGGATTAGGGTTTAAGGGCCGAGGGTTGAGAGTTTAAGGGTTGAGGTTTAATGTTTGAAGGATTAGGGTCTAAGGTATAGATTTGAGGGATTAGGGTTGAGGGTTGAGGGTTTGAATTGAAAGAAATAGGGTTCTACCTTTTGGGAGATGGAACTAGGCTTAGGACCTATTTCACTCTTAGTTAATTAGGAAACCAAGATCCCTCAACCAAGTGAATGAATTGAGGGAAGGACACAAAAGGGGGTTTCCTTAGGTGTGATTAAATGAGGGGTTCACCATTAAAATGAAACTTCAAAGGAGAAATGAAAACTCTAATACACTAAACCCTAGAAACTTGAGAGCATTGAATCAAATGAACCAATATAAATCAATCAAAAATTTGGAACCTAGTAAATTGTTGGATTCTAAGCAAGGATTGAAACTTTGAAATTCTTCTTTTTGAAGTGTATTGGAACTCATACTCCAAGCTGGGCCATTTAGTCTTGCTACAAGAATCTAGGTAGAATCTAGAATCTTTTGCTAGTAAATTAGGATCTACAAAAAACTGTTAAACAGAGGTATACTAGGACTCATATGCCTAGAGGAGCGAAGTAGTCCTAGTATTATGGTTTGATTGAAACTCTCTTAGCCTCTAGTGATCTTCTGTAGCTTTCGTCTTATTCGATCTCCAAGTATGAAATTATGAATTTTGATTTGTAGGTGAGTTTTTGTGAAGATGACAACTTCTTGACAACTTTTACAACTTTTTCTTCAAAGGATCTTCAAGCTCCAATTCACCTAGATCTGCAATCACACGTGAAGAGGGGAAAAATTCCTTTGTGTTAGGGAATAGTGGATTGCCTTGGTCAAACCCTGTTTTGGTAATTAAACTTTGAAATGAAATGAAATAACATGAAAGAATGATGAATGAACAAATGAAATATTGCAACTCACCAAATCCTTGAAATAATGGTTGCAAACTTGTGTGCAATGGCTCCAATGGATGCAAATCTTGACTCTTGATCATGATATGAGATAATGTCTTTGAATGCTTGCTTGAATCATGAAAACCTACATCACAAATGTTAGCTCATGAACAAACATGATGCATGAAGACTTTGACATGATTCTTGAATCTTGAATGCTACTCTAAATGCTTTATAATTGGCTCTTGAATGCTCTTGATCTCATAAAATTTCTTAGCTAGAATGTTAGGGTGCCTCGTAAGATTGCTTGACTCAAAATTTCTAGGTCTCATGTTAAGATAAATTATGTGAAATAAGCTTGTATTTATACTTGTTTATGCCAAATTTCTTGAAATTACAACACTGTGGGCGGACATCAGATCTAGGATAATAAAATCCCACCAATAATTTGAATTAAAATAGGTCTTGGTTAAAGAGGGACTCATACACCAGTTGGGGCATATGAGTCCAAGTGTCTTAAACATATGACAAAAAACTCCAAGAAGTGTTAAGTTCTATGCAATGTTTAAAATTAGGCCCCAAGACCTAGGTGGGACCTATAAGCCCAAGGTGGTGTATGATTCATAAATCACTAGATCTGGAACACACAACCTCAAACATTGAATAATGATTTTTTATTTATTACATGTTGGGATTATCCTATAGAAAAATGCATTTAACTAGGCTTGTGGATGCAAAATAGGACCCATTAAGGCATAAATAAGCCAAATTTTAAACAAAAGGGCCCAAAACTTAATGTAAATATGTAAAAAATATTACAAGACCAAATTAATGCATCAATTAGCTCATTTTGTCAATTATTCCCAAATTAAGTGCAGGATACTTTTTTTGTCACTACATTTAGCCCCCACTTTAATGAGAGGAGGAACTTGCTTCAAAAATATTACTAAAGTAGACATTCAAGAGGGGTCCAAGTGTACCAATGTGGATGGTATAAATTGACAAAGATCAAGAGGGTGGACAAGCCCCCAAGATCCAAGATCCTATGTCAAACCAACATAAGAACAAAAAGGACACACACAAGGTGTATGATATGCAACATCAAGATACAAAAATATACAATGTCAAAGACTTAAAGAAAGAAAAGAGAAAAACCAATACAAAATAAAAGGGGTGGATCAAGCCTTGATAGTCTATCTAACAAGATGTGGACTAAGTCTTGGCTATTTTTCCTAGACGCATGCTCACTCTGAGGCAACAAAACTTCAGGGTATCCACTCCTAAATGCATGCTCACTCTGAGGAAACAAAAGTTTAGGGTATCCACTGGGTGAGTATTCAAAAAGGGTGGCTTAGTGAGAAATTCATGCCCTCATTTAGGCTTCTTATCGTACTAACCATACCAAAGCTATCCCTCTAATGACTTCAATAGGGTGCCAAAAAATAAAACTTCAAGCTTATGAAAAACATGGAAGTAAAAATTTGTTCCAAGGGACTTTTCTTAGTTCATGTAAGGTCTCTTCTTAGGGAACATCATGCCTAATGTCTCTAAGTGAGGAAAATTTGAATAAATATCATGCTCTCGTAGGAAATCAGACCCAATGACACCACCATGAAAAGGATGCAAGAAAATCACATAGTGAAACATGAGTGTCAATGTATGCCCCTACTTTAAAGCAGTTGCTAACACCATTGTTGTTCATATATTTAATAAAATAATAGTTCATCCACTTGTAATACCCAACTTATAATAAATTAGTTTAAGCTTTCAAAAATTGGAGAGATTGATGACCCCTCTAGATAATTGATTTTTTTGAGGTCAATATGTAGTACCCTCATATATTGATCACCTGAAGTTCATAATGATAAAGTATTTGTCTTCCTCTTTGTAATGGAAACATTTATCTCTAACTCGAAAGGTTTTCTAGAATTAGGCAAAGCTAAGATAGGTGTGTGGTTGAATTTGTGATTTAGCTCCTTAAAATTTGTCCCTTGCTTGTTTCCCTATATTATTTGATATAAGTTTATTCGTTGTTTAATAGTTCAAGTCTGATCACTTGGTCTAGTGAAATAGACTACTATTTTTCTTTCTTTGATTGAAGTGTAGTTTAGAGATGCAATGAATGCTTTCAATGGGATTCTTATCCTTCATCAAATTGTCATAAAGTTTTATATTTATCATGATGAGGCTAACATTATTTTGTATGATAATTGAAGTTTAACATCTTTATACCAAGCACATATCTCGATGTACTCAAATGCAAATTTATTCATGGAAACATTATCAACTTCACACATCTATTTAAATGGATACTATCTCTTTAATTCCTTCACCGGATTCCTACCAACTTCTTTGTTCTATCATCTTTAATCTTTAGTTGAGGTTTTATAAATTGTCATAAAGAGGGATAACATGTGATTCCTTCTTTCCTTTCCTTATTCTCTAGTGGTTAAAGCTTAAGGGGGTGTTAGGAATTTTTTTTACATTTTCCATACTTTTATAGCTCTCATGATAGATAATCCTAATCATTATAACCTCCTATTTTTTTAAGAGGTAACAATAGTTTGGAGGGATTTAATTTTTACTATTTCTTCATCTATATGTTATTTAAATAGCATAACTTAATTGAGGATATTTGCTCACTCCTAGAGAGTTGCGAAAGTAAGTGATTGGATAAGATTGTTGTAGACTTCAAAATGGTATAACATAGTTTGTTTGTAAGCTAAATCTAGGCTTTTAGTCTTTTGTGTATTAATGTTGTAATTTTAAAAATATTAAATTCTATTTTATATTTTAATTGTAATGTTTCATTTATAGATAATAAACTCAATGACAATGACATTTTTTTTACTGCACTAATACTTAATTTAAGCTTTTAGTTGTTAGATAATAAGATATGCCTTATATGATGTATGAGAAAAAAAAAAGGTAATAATGATGGTTGATCATATTTTTTTTTATAGTGTAAAGCTTCTTTGAACTATTATTATATTTAATTAATGCTTTGTTAATGGATGAAGATGCATTATTGCTTCATAATACAAAAATACATTAGTCTTCTTATAAAATAAATGAACACCAAGATTCTAATTAATAAAATACAGTAATACTTCTAACATTAAATTTTACCATTTATAATCATAACAGTTAAATATGATAAAAAAAAATCTCATAATCAAAATAAAAGTTCAAATAATTAAAATATCTATTTTAACATCATATTGATCACAATGAATCTTCAAACTTATGTGATGAAGTAAAATCATATAAAAATATGCCATAGTATCCATTTAACTTGTTTCTTTAATAAGGAGACTTCTGCATAGCCACATCTGTAATTAGTCATAACAATATGAATTTGAGGAAGATAATAGTGATAAATTTGAGTGCATGGTTATTACAAACAAGTGAGAATCTTGACCAATATAACGGCCATATGTTCCAGATTTCAGTAAGCTAATAACTACAGTCCACTGATATGATGAGCAGTACCACATCCAAGCTGAAAACTAAGGAATAAAATTCTAGGAAACTAACATTCAGAGCAGCTCTCTGTCATAACAGATATCCATGTATTTAACACTATATAGAAAATCTTAGCCCTATAAATGATTTGTGTTTCTTTTTCTTTCGTTTACCTTTCCTATTTGTTCTTAGGAATCCTCTTTTGATCGCCTGCTTCATTGCTGCTGCCATGAATCTGCCAAGAAGAGAGCTTAATGGATATCATAATAATGCGCAGGATTTGAGATGACACCAGTGGAGTAAGGAATCAAGCTCTCACAGTGCCTTTATCCCTTACTTGCACTCTCTTTTCCTGCAAGTCCCTGTATTTATAGAGAAATGTAGCGTATATGGTAAGAAATAAGCATTAGTGTTACCCACGTGATTCATACAGTAAGGAAAGAGGCTGGAAATTTCAGTCATCGAACGGTCTTTTAATGCTCTGCTCACATTGTCAGCAGTAGTAGGTTACACACGTGATTCAACAAACCATGCGTGATTCGTACAATAATGAAGCTGGCTGGAAATTTCAGTCATTGATAAATCACCGTCAACTTTGTATGGCACTGTAAGTCGTACCATATTTATGGGCTGGTTTCTTTGAATATCGAGTCTTTTAATGCTACGTTCATACCGTCAGTTGCATGATGCAAACTAGTCGTCTTCTTCTTTTTAAAAAAGTAATAATTAATATTATTTTTAAATTTGAAAAAGTTACATAAAGATTTCTAAATAGTAGGCTAATAGCTGACATCAAAGTCTATAAAAGTAAAAAGTGAAGGAGATTCCCAAAATCATAAAGATTTAGACAATCTAAATGAAAAGATAAACCACCAATCAGAATTATTACAAAAGAGCTTTAGAAATTGAAGATAATGAACTAAAGATGGGGATGTGCAATCCATATCACTCTAGCTATGGTCCACATCAGATGCTCATTTAGCCAAACAATCAACAACAACATTTTGCTCTCTAGAAATATGAATAAAAGAGATGGAATCAAAAAAATTGAGAAATGAAGAATTACCCCACATACAAGACTAATCTACAAGAAAGCATTGAAAACTGTCTATTATTTAAAAGTGAAACCAAAATCATGAAATCCATCTCACATATAATGTTTTTCCAACCTAGTTCAGAAGCTTTTCCCATAGCCACAAGGATAGCTTGAGCCTCCATTTCATTATTAGTCCCAAACCCCATAGTTGAAGAGAAAAATAAGTGAATCAACTTGACACTATCCCTCCAAACTCTTCTAATACTTGCAACACTTGGATTGCATTGTGAAAAACTGTGTACCGGTTTTAAAAAATCCCAATGCTAGAGGAGACCACTTACAAATTTTATTCACCTTATTTGAAGATTCAATCCTAGAACTAGGATTAGTAGAAATATTTAAATACCCCAAATCTAATGTATTTAAAATTAGATTGTCAAAACAAGACAAGACTACATCCATAGATAATTTAGCCAATAAAGTTTCCCTCACTAAATCTAGAACTTTTTGCACAAAATATGCCTATTAAGATTTTGATAACCTTGAATATCTGATGATTTCTTTCCAACCATGTTTTCTAAAGAATGAAAATAGGACCTATGTTCTAGGTAACTAGCAAATTGGAAGCCAAAGTAGGAGGTCACTCTATGCTAGCTAAAAAATCCAATAGAGATGTAGCATGAAAAAAAAATTGATTCCAAAAATGTTATCACTACCTCCAAAGACCCTCTAAAAAAAGAACACTATTAGAAAATATGAGATGCACATTCCTTACTAACCCCACAGAGAACGCATTTAGAAGGACCTTGGAAACCTCTTTTTCTTATGTTCTCCCAAGTGAGACTTTTATTTTGACACAAAATCTAAATATATAAGTTACGTTTTGGCCAACAATAATTAAGGGTCCAAAGGGCAAAATGGTTGCAAACTTCAACATGAGGTTACTCAGACACCGTGATGCTTAGAAACTTCTCGTCTGATCCTATGGGATCGCGTTGGGCCCCTCTACAATAACCTCTCTCAGTTTTTGTTATCTCGGAGTGGTTTTCCCATGGTGTCCAGTTTTTAGTTGATGGAAAAAGTGTCAAATGGAAGCAGTGGAAAGTTGAAAGGTGGTGCAATTTTCGTTCTGCAACTCATGCGACCAAACGGACTCTTCCAACGGATTCAAATAGGCATTTTTACGCTAGGAATGGTCCTCTTTCGTACCCAAACACGCGGAATCACTCCGAGCTACGTTCAACCGGATCGATCCCTTAAGGGTCCAAAGGACAAAATGGTTGCAAACATCAGCATGAGGTTACTCAGACACTGTGACGTTTAGAAACTTCTTGTCTAATCTTATGGGATCATGTTGGGCCCCTCTACAATAACCTCTCTCAGTTTTTGTTATCTCAGAGTGGTTTTCCCGTGGTGTCCAGTTTTTAGTTGATGGAAAAAGTGTCAAATGGAAGTAGTGGAAATTTGCAAGGTGGTGCAATTTTTGTTCTGCAACTCGTGTGACCAAACAGATTGTTCCAACACATTCAAATAGACATTTTTACGCTAGGCATGCTCCTCTTTCACTCCCAAACACGCGGAATCGCTCCGAGCTACGTTCAACCGAATCAATCCCTTAAGGGTCCAAAGGGAAAAATGGCTGCAAACTTTAGCATGAGGTTGGTGTGAATAACTGTCTTGTACCTAGCTTATTCATTCACTAGGTAAATTAGGGGACATATTCACATGGTTAAGTTTACTTAGGTAAAAGATTCTTTCTAGAAGTCTTAGTTGGCTTATCTAGAACTTATCTTATCTAGCTAGGATGCATCATTTCCTAGGTGATTAGGTTGTTGGTTGTCTCATGTCATAGGATCATGACATTTGTCAACATCATATTCATACCTATCTCTCAACCTTGCTCATATAAGCAAGGCATATCATGTACATTTGTAATTCAAGCTTCAATCAAGCAATCAATCAATCTTGCATTGTGAAGCAAGCCTTCTTGCCATTCTCTCTCTTGTGGAAGTGGTTTTGGTCGCAACTGATCTTGGGGGTGTTGAGGAGTCACCATCAACTCCTACATGGTATCAGAGCTCTCCAGGTGTTGCAGATTCCTTCCCAGATCTGAGGGTGATATTTTGGCTTGAAGATTTTTGCTGGGTGCAGATTGGGGTTTCAAGGACCTCGTGGTTGAGTTCAAAAGCTTCCACAGACGAATTTTGACTGTAAATTCGCCTATATTGAGTAAAGTTGTTTTTGAAGAAATTTTTTTTTTGCTGGGACAACTTCCCAAACGGTACGATCTTTCAATTTTCGCAAAAAAAATATTTTGTTAAATATTTTTCTGCGCATTTATTTGTGAAAATTTTGGGGCAAATATTTCTTTAATATTCTGGCCATATTTAAATTTATGTGGGTTTAATATTGCCATACGACATATTGAAAGTCTTTTCCGCATAGTTGTCCGCGGATCGTACTAGGGTCCACTTCAGATTTATCACTGGTCAACGGCGACAATTGTCATTGATCACATTGAAGAATTGTCCCTGCCCTCTTCTATCGGCTGGGTACACAGATTTGTCAGAATCAAGGGTCAGACCTAGTCGACGCTGTCATCGGCGGGTCACATCGAGGTACCTCCTCTGCGTACACTCCTTCCGTCAGCGCATTTACCCTCTGGCCAGTACCGACCTGATCCACAGTCCACTGTCAATTCATCGGCGGTTGTGTCCATTTGTTCCAATTCACGGGCACTAGTAAAGGTTAGCCTAGTTGGTCAATCCTTTGTAAGATCCGCAGTCGGCTCCTTCTATTCGCTGGTACAGATCTACTGGTACCTGTTCTTTGTACGTGGGTATATCGGCAGAGTCTTTATTATCGGTGATTTCCGATCCAGGCCTGATTGGCATAGCTTCCTCCGGCATTGTTGGGTACATCTGCACATCATCCACCATCGGGTATATTCGGCATCCAATGCAGACATTCATAGGCAGTTGTAGGCGGGTGCATTGGCCGCTGCCATATCATCGCCGGGTACCATCACATGTCAGTCGCATGACCAATGCATAATCCGCAGATCCGAGGACGTTGTCGGGCTTTACTCAGCTAGTACAAGGCTCTTTCATGGTCGGCATCCTTGGTACTTCATCCTGGGTATGATTTGCATTTATATCTTATATTGTAAAACACCTTTGTCGGCTTCTTAGCAAAGGTTTTTATAAACTTTGTTTTATATTTGTAAAATGCCGACCATGTTAGGATGGCCGATGGATTGAGTAATAGGCTAGCGTATAGACTCTAGCGCCTATTGTGGGCGCCTCTTATTTTTTTCTTCTGCAAAAGCCGAGGTCACATTGGTGACCAAATTGTAGCCCTCAGGTGCCCGGATTTTTGCACCAATTTAGTCCTTTGGTGACTGGTTAATTGCCCCAAGTGCCTATTTATAGGCATTTTTTTCATTTTTTCATAACTTTCACATACGGAGGCGAAATTTTTCAAACGAAATATCGACGGAAAGGTGGAGATCTGAATTTTTCAGTGGTACAGATATTTTGCAGAGATTTTGCAGTTTTGTGCCTCTTTTTCCAGGTTGAAGCCCGATCATCGTTTTCTGCTTCCGAGCTCATATCTTTGTGCTCCAATCTCCGATTTTCTCCAAATTTGCGGCATTTGGAAGGTATTCAGGAGTACTTCAGATCTAATCATGCACTTTTTGCAGATTTGTTTCCAAATTTCCATTTTTTCAGTTTATAGCTGATTTGATAGTTTGGGATTCCTTGTAAATTTGCAAAAAAAAGTGCAAATATTGTTGGGACAAAGGGGTTGATTTCTTGTATTGTGAGGGAAATTTGTTGTTCTCTTCTTGTAATATCTCATTGTATCATGGATTTGACAAAAGTTGTACTTCTAACTCCATATAACTATCATGAGTGGAAATCTCAAATGGAGTTGTTATTGTTAAAATCAAAGTTGCAACGAATCACATTTGGTCAAGATCCAGAACCTGCAGGAGCAAAAGAGAAAAGAAAATGGCTTGATAGAAGGGATGAAGCTCTTGGTACTTTGAAGTTGTCTATTTCTCCAGATCTTAGATATCATGTTGCATCTTGCACTCATCCTAATGAAGCTTGGAATACTTTAGAGAGTCTCTTTGGTAAGCCAGATAAGATGAGGAAATTTAAGTTGGAGAATGAACTCATGGGTCTTAATCCTTCAGATTTTGACAATGTCCAAGACTTTTTCTCTAAGCTAAATTCTCTTACATTGCAATTATCTAATTGTGGGGTCACTAAAGAGGATGAACAGTTGATACTTTCTATTCTTGCTAAGCTTGGTCCTAATTATTCAGTGTTTGTTTCTACTTTCTATGCTACAATGGATGCTCTTGGCACTGCATACAAAATGCCTTCTCTTGATGAATTTGCAGCTCAACTCACAAGGGAACAAGCAAAGTTGGTACACATGGGCACATTGAAGTCTTCTAGATCTCATGCTCTTGTTGCAAAGGAGACAAAGGATTCAAGTGGCATAGGTAAGAAGCAGAACAAGGCACCCAAGTCTAATGAGCAAGGTAAAGATCCTCCTTCACATAGCACTCCTGAGTCTACACCCTCTTCTAAAGAGGAATCATCTAAAAAGAAGAAGTCAAAATTTGCATATTGTAAAAGGTTAGGACATGATGAGCATAAATGTTATAATAAGAAGATTGATGAATTGACACACCTTCTTCAAAAGAATAACATTAAGCTGCCCTCATCAATGTCTAGTACTTCTTCTTCAACATCTCAATCGGCAGCTCCATCATCATCATTTAAGTCACAGGACACAGAATCTACTTCTGGGCTACACAAGATGAAAGGACAAGCACTCTTGGCCTCTACAAGTCCTACATCTCATAGATGGCTTCTTGATTCAGGGGCATCTCATCATATGGCATCTTCTATGGATATGTTCTCTTCTTTTGAGCCTTGTAATTCACCTCATATATTGATGGGTAACAATACATATATGAAGGTAAGTGGGAAGGGTTCTATTGATATGGGGGAAGGGACTTTCAATGATGTACTTTGTGTTACTTCCTTGTCCACTAATCTCCTTTCTATTTATCAAATTACTCATGGGGGCCAAGGTAAAACAATTGAGTTCACTCCAGATAGGGTGTACATAAGGGACTTGGAGACTAGGGATATTGTTGCTATCGGGATGGTTGATCATTCATCTCGAGTATATTCCTTTTCACATTTTGCTTCAGAAGATGACAATGCTCCTTTGACTGCATCGCACACTCCATTGAGTGTGAACCATGATAGTGAGGAGAAGTTTGGTCATCTACACCTTGGTATTCTAGAAACCAGTGTTGAGCTTCCTACTCCTCCACCTCCTGCTCCTTCAGCCTTTAATGCTTCTATTCAGCGGGATGATCATAGTTTTTCAGATCTTGCTTTGTGGGATGAGTATTTGACAGGGATTTCTAACTTGTTCATGGAGTCTCATACTGTAGATTTGGAGGACACTCTTGAGGGGATTTCTCTCCTCTTTGATGACAGTTTCAGTACAACTGTTATCACATCTTCTTTGTCTTTGGAGATTGACATTCATGAGTCTCCTCCTTCACTTGATTTGTCATGTTTCTTGGTTCAGTTTGACCATGATTCTGTTGTGGCTCATTCAAGCTTGGAGAATCTTCATCAGTTTTCAGAGGCATACATGAGCATTCATGCTTCCTCCTTTCAGTTGGACATGGAGTGGCTTCATCATCAGCTTATGGATTTGTTTCTTCCTAAGGGAAGATGTGTTGCTTGTAGACATTGGGTCATCTTTTGTTTTCAGGCATTCTTCATCAGCATTGGAGCTTCTTCATCATGGGGGGATATCTTATCTCTCTACTTCCTTCTTATGGGGGGGTATTTCATTGTATATACATGATGCATGTTGTCCTTGGGGGCTATCATTGAGTCCTCCATACATCATGTTTGTTTGTTTTGTTTTCTCTCTTTTGGAGAGGAGTTTTGTCCCACTGGGTTTTCTCCTTTTCTCCGCTTGTGAGAGATTGCATCATTTGCATTGTAAATGGGTACCTAACATGGCCTAGTAGCCGGGACCCATGGTCATAGTCTTTGCACAGTTTGCATAATAATCTTCTCCCTAAGTTGCACTTAAGGGGGGGTGTTGGTGTGAATAATTGTCTTGTACCTAGCTTATTCATTCACTAGGTAAATTAGGGGACATAGTCACATGGTTAAGTTTACTTAGGTAAAAGATTCTTTCTAGAAGTCTTAGTTGGCTTATCTAGAACTTATCTTATCTAGCTAGGATGCATCATTTCCTAGGTGATTAGGTTGTTGGTTGTCTCATGTCATAGGATCATGACATTTGTCAACATCATATTCATACCTATCTCTCAACCTTGCCCATATAAGCAAGGCATATCATGTACATTTTTAATTCAAGCTTCAATCAAGCAATCAATCAATCTTGCATTGTGAAGCAAGCTTTCTTGCCATTCTCTCTCTTGTGGAAGTGGTTTTGGTCGCAACTGATCTTGGGGGTGTTGAGGAGTCACCATCAACTCCTACAACTCAGACACCGTGATGCTTATAAACTTCTCGTCTGATCCTATGGGATCGCATTGGGCCCCTCTACAATAATCGCTCACAGTTTTTGTTATCTTAGAGTGGTTTTCCCGTGGTGTCCAGTTTTCAGTTGATGGAAAAAGTGTCAAATGGAAGCAGTGGAAAGTTGCAAGGTGGTACAATTTTTGTTTTGCAACTCATGCGACCAAATGGACTATTCCAACATGTTTAAATAGGTATTTTTATGCTAGGCATGGTCCTCTTTCACACCCAAACACGGGGAATCACTCTGAGCTACGTTCAACCGGATTGATCCCTTAAGGGTCCAAAGGGCAAAATGGTTGTAAACTTCAACATGAGGTTACTCAGACACTGTGACACTTAGAAACTTCTCATCTAATCCTATGAGATTGCGTTGGGCCCCTCTACAATAACCTTTCTCAGTTTTTGTTATCTCAAAGTTGTTTTCCCGTGATGTCCAGTTTTCAGTTGATGGAAAAAATGTCAAATGGAAGTAGTGAAAAGTTGCAAGGTGGTGCAATTTTTATTTTGCAACTCATGCGACCAAATGGACTATTCCAACGTGTTCAAATAGGCATTTTTACACTAGCCATGGTCCTCTTTCACACCCAAACACGCGGAATCGCTCTGAGCTACGTTCAACCAGATTGATCCCTTTAGGGTCGAAAGGGTAAAATGGCTGCAAACTTTAGCATGAGGCTTCTCGGACACCGTGATGCTTAGAAACTCCTCGTTTGATCCTATGTGATCATGTTGGGCCCCTATATAATAACCTCTCTCAATTTTGGTTATCTCAGAGTGGTTTTCCCGTGGTGTCTAGTTTTCAGTTGATAGAAAAAGTGTCAAATGGAAGCAGTGGAAATTTGCAAGGTGGTGCAATTTTCATTATGCAATTTGTGTGACCAAATGGACTATTCCAACACATTCAAATAGGAATTTTTACACTAGGAATGGTCCTCTTTCGCACCCAAACACGCGAAATCGCTCCGAGCTACGTTCAACTGAATGGATCCCTTAAGGGTCCTGTTGATGCGTGTTTTATGACACAACAAAAATTCTAGAATAAAGTGTCAATATCACTCTATCCCCTCTTGAAAAACTACCTCATATGCTAAGACTGCAAGAAAGATCATACGGTAATTCCAATGTTGAAGATGAGTGTGGATGAGCTCTGTGGTTTGATGTGATTATGCTGGTAACACAAAGGGACTAACGGTAGGCTTGTTCAATTCACAATGAAGGTCTAGACAATGAAGCTTTACTGTTTGGGTCATGGATCAAACAAACTAAAAAAAGGAGCTAAAGGTTTAGAATTTCTAGCCTACTTCCTAATAATTCAAGAGATGGTATTGACTTGCTGGAACCAATAACCACTCTTTGCTTCACCACGCTAATGACAACTACACAAAGAGGGTGCAATCTTCAAGGGAATGTGCTTATGATTTTCATGTCATGAATAACTACCATCAAATCGAACAATAATTATCCAGAAAGAAGTTAAGCATCCACAAAATAAGCTCAGGCTAACTTTACGCATTGAATGAAAATCATCCATTCAAAGAAAGTGTGAGCAAAAAGTTTCACCATAATCAACACTTATCAAATCTTGCATTCATCTAACATACATGAAATAAAATCTAAACTATGATGAGGGATAAGAACCATGACAACTCCAAAATAAGAGAAGCAATCACCATCAGAACAATGCATGCATTACTTATTACTTTGGAAATCTTACAACAGTTGCTTATCTCAACATGTTTTGCAACATGCTCCCATGCTTTACAAAGGAGGGGTTGAGCTCAATTTATAGGCTCCCCAATTACAATTCAATGGCCAAGATTGATTTGGAATCAGCGGCCGAGATTACAGAATAAAACCCTAATTAGGGTTTGCTACCCTTCGACCAATAAGAAAATTACATTCGAGGACACTTGTCCTTTTTGCTAAATATGAACCAACAGATAAAATAGAAAGTTGTTGCATGTTGATTTGGAATGATTTGATTGGTTGGAAGATGACGAGGTGCCACCTCAACGTGCTGGATGTCTTCCTTGATCACTTTGTGCTTTTTCCATGTTCTTGCCTTAGAATATTTTTTTCCTGCCAATGACTTTATCCTTTGTGCTTCGATCTTGGATGATTTTGGCTTCTCCTTCTCACCTCGCCTTGGAGCACCTATTTAGACTTGAAGTCATTAAGTATTTCTTCCCAGATTTCTTTGGAATTCCTTCACGTGCCTTGAATTTGGAGAGGAACTATTTGGCCATGATTTTTTAATCGTCCAAAGTCTCTGGCAAAATTTTCTTAACATCTTCCTAAATCATCTGGCATGATTTTAAGTCATTAGAAAATTTTTCTCTAGACATTTTGATGTTTGGACTTAGGTGAATTTCCAAAATGCCAAACATACTTAGGAAAAATTTCAAGTTTTCTATCTTCCCTTTGATGTGGCGGACTTCATTCATGAATAAGCCATCTCTAAATGCCTATGGCAGACTTTGCTTATATTTAAGCCATCAAGACTTAAGCTAGGTGGACTTAGCTTAATCTCAAAGCTACTTTCTTAGAGCAGAATTCTCTTTAACTCATGCCATTGACTTCTTAAGTGGTTTTTATCTCACGTTAGGCCAAGGGCGGACTTGCTCATAGTTTATGCCATACTTCTTATGGCGAACTTCACACATTTTCTAGCCATTTACTAATTGACTAAGGCCAGAATTTAGCTTGCAACCTACCACTCAATTTTTCTTGGCTATGCCTTAGCCACTTCATCTTTTGTCTTGGGGTGGACTTCAGCTCTCTTCAAGCCACTTTATCTTTGACTCTTCTCTTTGCCACCTTCTTATGTTCAAGGCAGACTTGCCTTGTTTCCTTGCCACTTCATCTTATGCCTATAGCGGACTTCATCTTTTCTCAAGCCATTCCATCTTTTGCTTATGATAGACTTCATCTTTCTTGAAGCCATAACCTTTTATGGTGGGCGGAGTTTGCTTCATGTCTGGCCATTGGAGGGCGGACTTCATCAAATGTTTGCCATCTCAACATTTTGTCTTGGGGCGGACTTGACTCCATGTGTTTCCATTTCACATTCTTCAAGGGTGGACTTCCACTCTTTTCATGCCATAGTCTTTTACGGTGGGCAAACTTGCTTATCTTTGTGCCACCTCAAGGGTGGACTTTGTCTACTTGCTAGTCATTCAAGCTTTTGTTGAGGGCGGACTTTAGCCTTGACCTGACCATCTAACACATGGACATGGGCGAACTTGACTCATTTGCATGCCACTCAAGGCAGACTTTGCTTCTTTTGATGCCATTCAACACTTTATCCAAGGAAGACTTGCTTGTTTCCCTTACCATTCAAGGCGGACTTCATAGGAGGGCCTACCATTGTTCCTTTTGCTTAAGGGTGGACTTGGCCACTTTTGATGCCACTTTTCTATGCTACTAGGTGGAGTTTAGGTCTCTCTTTGCCATTTCATACTTGAACATGGGTGGACTTCATCAGATTTCAAGCTATTTCATAAGGCTGGGCGGAGTTGCCTCTTGCTTCTGCCATTCACATTGCCTGGCTATAGCCTTCTGACATTAATTTCACTCGTCTCAGTGCTAGTTGGACTCCAATTTGCCATGATTGTTTAGATTTTTTATGGATTTCTCAGATTTTTACATGAGTTTCTCATATTTCAATATGAATTTCTTTGATTTTTCACCATTTTTCTGTGATTTTCAAACAATTTTTTCAGATTTTTAATTTTTTCGTGATTTTCTAGAATTTCACCATGAATTCAAAAAAATTTCAAATCCATTTTCTGAGAGTTTCATTGATCTTTTTGAACTTCTGAGTGGATTTTTGAAACTCGAGCCCTTTCCAAATATAAAAACTTTCTAAAAATAGAAATTTTCCAAAAAAAGCAACTTTCCAAAAATAGAACCTAAAAAATAGGGATCTCAAAATTGCCCAAAAGTGCCAAAAAAGTAGGTCCTAAAAAATAGGGGGCCCGGGGTGAAAAACCCTAAAAACTGGTAGGTGTCAGAATTGACCGAAATGACAGTCGATCTTCATCTCCCAGGCCTTCTAAGCGTGATGGCGATGTTTATACAGTGATCCAGGCTAAAACTCATTTGCTTGACTCGGGTGACCATTCAAAATTCAGACTCCTCATTGCAAATAGACTGGTGATAAGCAATTGCAACGCCAAGGAAAAACCAAAAAGCAAAAAAAAATGAAGGGTCCCCATTTACAAATGGGCGATGTGTGAAAAGGTCACAACAAGTCCAAAGGGAAAAATGGCTGCAAACTTCAGCATGAGGTTACTCGGACATCGTGATGCTTAGAAACTTCTCATCTATTCCTATGGGATCACATTGGGCCCCTCTACAATAACCTATCTCATTTTTTGTTATCTCGGAGTGGTTTTCCTATGGTATTCAGTTTTCAATTGATGGAAAAAGTGTTAGATGGAAGCAATGGAAAGTTGCAAGGTGGTGCACTTTTCGTTCTGCAGCTCGTGTGACCAAACAGATTATTCCAATGCATTCAAATAGGAATTTTTATGTTAGGAATGGTCCTCTTTCACACCTAAACATGCAGAATTGCTTTGAGCTACGTTCAACCAGATCGATCCCTTAAGGGTCCAAAGGGCAAAATGACTGCAAACTTCAGTAGAAGGTTACTCGGACACCGTGACACTTAGAAACTTCTTGTATAATCCTATGGGATCACATTGGACCCCTCTACAATAACCTCTCTCAGTTTTCATTATCTCGGACTGGTTTTTCGGTGGTGTCCAATTTTCAGTTGATGGAAAAAGTGTCAAATGGAAGTAGTGGAAAGTTGCAAGGTGGTACAATTTTCGTTCTACAACTCGTTTGACCAAATGGATTGTTCCAACGTGTTCAAATAGGCATGTTTGTGCTATGAATGGTCCTCTTTCACACCCAAACACCTGGAATCACTTCGAGCTACGTTGAACCGAATCGATCCCTTAAGGGTCCAAAGGGTAAAATGGCTGCAAACTTCAGCATGAGGTTACTCAAACACCGTGATGCTTAGAAAATTCTCGTCTGATCCTATAGGATTGCGTTGTGCCTCTCTACAATAACCTCTCTCGGTTTTGGTTATCTCGGAGTGGTTTTCTCGTGGTGTCCAATTTTCAGTTGATGGAAAAAGTGTCAAATAGAAGCAGTGGAAAGTTGCAAGGTGGTGCAATTTTCGTTTTGCAACTCATGCGACCAAATGGACTATTCCAACGTGTTCAAATAGGCATTTTTATGCTAGGCATGCTGCTCTTTTGCACCCAAACACGTGGAATCGCTCTGAGTTACGTTCAACCGGATCGATCCCTTAAGGGTCCAAAGGGTAAAATGGCTGCAAATTTCAGCATGAGGCTACTCAGACACCATGATGCTTAGAAACTTCTTGTCTGATCCTATAGGATTGCATTGGGCCCCTCTACAATAACCTCTCTCGGTTTTGGTTATCTCAGAGTGGTTTTCTCGTGGTGTCCAGTTTTCAGTTGATAGAAAAAGTGTCAAATGGAAGCAGTGGAAATTTGCAAGGTGGTGCAATTTTTGTTGTACAACTCATGCGACCAAATGGACTGTTCCAACACATTCAAATATGCATGTTTACGCTAGGCATGGTCCTCTTTCACACCCAAACACGTGGAATCGTTCCAGGCTACGTTCAACCAGATCGATCCCTTAAGGGTCCAAAGGGCAAAATGGCTGCAAAGTTCAGCATGAGGTTACTCGGACATTGTGATGCTTAGAAAATTATTTTTTGATCCTATTGGATTGCGTTGGGCCCCTCTACAATAACCTCTCTTAGTTTTTGTTATCTCGGAGTGGTTTTCCCATGGTGTTCAGTTTTCAGTTGATGGAAAAAGTGTCAGATGGAAATAGTGGAAAGTTGAAAGGTGGTGCAATTTTCGTTCTACAACTCGTGTGACCAAATGGATTGTTCCAATGCATTCAAATAGGTATGTTTACGCTAGAAATGGTCCTCTTTCGTACCCAAACACGCGGAATCACTCCGAGCTACGTTCAACTAGATCGATCCCTTAAGGGTTTGAGTGTAGTATGTTGAAATAGACCATTCCTCCTATTGTTCGGGCTGTGTCTCAGTGATATGGGCCTGTTGAGTGGTTTGGCAATCTTTGTATTGCATTAGCTTGTTGCTTACTATTATGCTTTGATAGATTTTTTCCAAGCATCCATAGCTTGTTCGAAAGCACCTATTTTAGGCTTTTAGCCATAGCAGCAAGGCAATGAACTGTTTGATAAAATGCTTTGATAGACATGTATGAAAAATGTGTTAGCATAGACAAGGCAGTGAACTCTTTGAAAAAATGCCTCAAAGAAATGTGGTTTCATGGTGATGGAATGGCATGGCGAATGCCATGACAAAAGCAAGTACTATGGATTGTCGCGGCATTTCATCACCATTGAGACCACATTTCTTTGAACCCCCCAGCGATTCGTGCCTTTTTCTATGCTATTGCTATTAGTATGCTTTGATAGATTTTTTCCAAGCATCCATGTAGCTTTTGGAAGCACCTATTTTAGGCGCCAACCATATAGCAAAGGAAGCTAATTGTTTGATATTCCACCACCATGAGACGATTTCTTTTGATGCATTTTTATCGAAATAGTTCATTCCCTTGTCTATGCTATTTGCCTCTGATTATGCTTTGATAGATTTTTTCTAAGCATCCATAAAGCTTCGTTTGAAAAACACTGTTTTAGGCTTTTAGCAGCAAGGCAATGAAGCTGTTTGATAAAATGGAGACTGACTGCTCACATGTATGAAAAATGTGTTAGCATAGACAAGGCGATTGAACTCTTTCAAAAATGCCTCTGAATAAATGAAGTCTCATGGTGATGGAATGCCATGACAATCAAATATTTTTGATTTTCATGGCATTCCATCAGTCATGAGACCTCATTTCTTTGAGGCATTTTTTCAAAGAGTTCACTACCTTGTCTATGATATTGCTTACTATTATGCTTTTGATAGATTCTTTCCAAGCATGCATAGCTTGTACAAAAGCACTTCTTTTAGGATTTCAGCCATAGCAACAAGGCAACACTTTAACTATTTGACAAAATGCTTTGGTAGACATGTATCAAAAATGTGGTAGTATAGACAAGGCAGTGAACTGTTTGAAAAAATGCCTCAAAGAAATGTGGTCTCATAGAATGCCATGACAAGCAAATGCAATTGGCGGTTGCTCCTAGTTATTAGTTATGCAATGTGAGTAATTGCATAAGCTACATGGAGACTGACTTTGTAAAAACATATTGTAATTGGGGAAATTTTGTCATCTATCGGCCATCTAGTTATTAGTTATGCAATGTGAAGCAATACTTTGAGTTTGAAAGATGTGCAATGCAATGTAATCAAGTTATGAATATAAACTACAAAATTATAAAATTAAAGTTCAAAACATAAAAATGTCAAGTGTTTACAATCGGCCATTATTTATCATTGATCAAAGTGGCAGGCGGTGTAGAACATTTTACGTGTGGAAGGCAAACAAAAGAAAATAGTGGTTCGAAATGAGGAATTTATACGCACCAAATGAGAAATATTCACAATATGTGCTGAAGGAATAAGTCCATAAGATCGGTATGCAGAAGCCCGAGAATTGCAAAATTGAGAAACTACGTTTGACTTCCAAACTGAAATTTTCCCGCACTTTTCGATGTTCCAACATAAGTCAAAAAGTATATGTGCGTAAGTTGTAAAGTATACACTTGAATACATGTAACTCATATCTATTGAACCATTAATTTATAATGCAAATATGGACACCATCAATAAAAAAGATTTGTATTAATCAAATAGCCATGTATGCATGTACATCAATATATGTCAATATAAGTATAAAATATAGTTACAAAAAAGCCATATAGGCTTATGAGAATGCCATATAGGCATACAATGTCAAATATATTGAATACAAAATATGTAGAAATTTTCCATGTAGGCATACAACAAAAGGCTCTACATTCAAAATTCATTTCTCTCCATGCTCTGGTTCAAATACAATTTTCTTTCCCTTTCCTGGGTGACTCGATGGCGATAAATCTGTCACCTGTTTCTATTGAGGGGTGCTCCTACTGCTCCTCCTACGATTTAGCTCTTGGTCAAGTTTCAACTGTTACAATAAGAAGTAAAGACATTAATATATAGAAATTACAAAATTTAATCACTTACGACCAAAAATCATTCTCCTTGAGGGAAATATTTGCACGGGATGCTTCTGCCAATGTTCTCAAGTCCCCTATTATTAAAACCAATCCCAATAGAAATTCAAACTACGCAATCAATAATGGTTTGATTTTCACTCAGAACCAGTTCATCTATAACAACAAATGTAAATTGAAATTTAGTAATTTGCCTCATACCTCCCCTATCAGAGCCATCGAGGATTCTATTGCAGTAGAAACACCAATATCCATTGCCCTTGTTACGTTGGGCGGTGTTTCTGTCACCAACATCTTAAAATAAAACAACAAATTATTCAATCACAAAATAGTTATCGAATTTGAAGTAATGCTTTGAGTTTGAATGATGTGTAATGCAACGTAAGCAACAATATGGATCAATTTTTAAAAAAAAAGTACAACCGACAAATCAATACATTGAAAAAAAAAGACCCTTAGACAAATTCTAGTGAAAAAGCCAAAACACAATGTAAAATAAGACAAACCAATATGAGAAGAAGAGAGATCAAGTCAAAAGTGATCTCTTTGATAGTAGCCAACCTGAAAGTTAAGCATGACAACCAAGTATCAATCGCTGTAAGGAAATGGTAAGAGCTAAATAAAGATACAACGACAATAAAAAATGATGGAGCTAACTTGTCAAGGTACTATTCTTCAAAACCCTTATTAAACTTGTCATAGTTTAAGATATGTACAAATGTTTGACAATGGAATTAACCTTTGAGGGATGACACAAGATTAAATTGAGGTCTCCTTTACTTCCACGAAAAGATCTAATATTCTTTCTTTGGCCTAATAATATGATTTTTAAGTTTCCACTTGAAAGCAATATAATAGTCAAGTGTTTATATACCCAAAGATGATAGAGAAAAAAATAATCATGAAAAAGGAGAATATGATGGTGATCAATGACAAGTCAGTGGCACATTTGACAATCGAAAGAGTAGAGGAATGCATAGTGAACATCATGGTACAACTTATGATATAAATTAAGCCACATGGTTGATGTGCTTTGAATCCTGCTTTGAATCCTTGCATCTAAAGGAAATTTTCTTAACATAAATACTGCTAGGGAATTTCTATGTTGCCATTGTAGTTGACATTAAAGCTGGTACCTGCAACATTGAAAATTATCCTTATATAAGAATTCCCTCCATCTTGTTGATCGGCTTGTAACACTCTTGATGGTGGTTGTATGAAATCTAATTATGATTCCTCTTCTACATTAGAGGGTTTGTATCCTTGATCTGACCCTTCTGAATTATTAGAATCAAAATCACTAGCTTCCATATTCAAAAATTCCCAACCAAAATCTTCAATAAATTTATCTAGATCATTAGTAATAGTCTTACAAATTGGTTGCCAATTCAAGTTCATTCTACTTTCATAATACTTTATATCCATGGAGTTCATCCATTCCTTGATGTCATCAAGTGAAGATTGAGGAATGGCATACATATGGAGTACATCTCGCTTGAATTATTTTGAAAACAGCTTATATCAAACCCTTTCCCAAGTCCCACTCTCTGGTTTAATAATCTCAACCTCAGTAATAGTGATTACTAAGAAAGGTAATTCCACCAACTCTACCAAAAAATTTACCATAGGAACAATAAAAGAGAGGATTTGAAAGGAACTCCATGAAAACCAAGCTCTCTAAATGCTATATAAAATTCTAGTTCAAAATATTTTAGATGAGGTTGCTCCCATAGCTCTCTTACTCGCTTGACAAATCCTTGAAACTATGTATTGATTTTATTTTTCCTATTCCTCTCTTATTGTTCTTCCTTAATTTCATCAAGATCATACATTGACCTTCTTGCCCCTCCTAAAGTTTGGACACATCCATTACCTCCACATAAAACTACATCCTTGGTCTTCATGGTTCCCATGCCATGATATGGTTATGCAAATGAAAATGAAGAAAAGTAATCATCTCCTTATCCATTGGCTGGAAGAATGCATGCTTAATGTTTTGATACATGATATCAGCTCTCTCTTCTGCTCTCATGGTTGAATATCAAAATCCAATATGGTGGGCCTCTAGAGTTCTAGTCATCTTTCTTCCTCTTCCACCAAATGTTGTCCTGATCCACATGTCTGCCAGCCTAATTGGCTTTGTTTTTGAAAGCTAAAGTTTCTCCTGAGTCACCAGTGTAGCTCTCTCTACCTTTCCAAACTCTTTCATTGCTACAGATCATCTTTGGGATTTAGTCATTTGTACCAGATGGTTGATGTGCTTTGAATCCTTGCATCTAAGGGGTTTAAAACCTTAGGGGCCTTAGATGAGAAAAAGAAGTAATGTTTTTCTTTTCTTTTTATGTGAGGACCTAGTAGTGAGATAAAAGAGGATTGTATAGAAAAATGAAAAAAGAAGACATAAAAATTCATGGACCATACTATATCACCTACATGCTAGCTAACAAGGACATGAATGTAGTAGATTTAGGTATGATAGGGGTATTGCAAGGTATATTTGAGGAATATATAAGAATGAAGAAGAATTCAATGGATCAAATTAGTGTCAAATGTTTTCCTAAAAGATCTCCCACACCCTATTAGGGAATTTAATCATTTCTAAGCATTTTCCACGTCCTATGGGAAAGTTTGAGGAGGCTCCAATAGTTGAGAGTTTAATGAGTACTTATAACTTCTTTCCATGCAATCATGATTAGTTAGAGAACATATAGGGAAACTTGATGAGCTATGCAACAAATGAAGAGAATATAGGGTATTTTGACCTAGTCTTAAGCATCTCCAAGCATCTAGGAGATATTGAAGGAGTCAAGTGGCTGATAGATAGGGTCGAGGATAGAAGTTTTATTTTTGGTTACATTGACATCATGTGTAGGACATCCATAGTCTTATTCTTGGTTACGTTGACATCACAAAAAATTATATAGGATAGAGTAGAATGTAGCTCTACCTTTGTCAATTGCATGTTAAATTTTTATTATATATAGCTTGCTAGTGTAGGAATTCTAAGACAAACAATCATAGTAGGATGATTCTTAAAAGCTTGAATAATAACCTAGTGAACCCATATACTCTTATGACTATATATACACAAATCTAGATTAAACTTAAAATTCATTAGTTAAGTTCTCTTTATTCTATATTACCTCCGTGAATGTTTGAGTAAATCTACTCGCACTCGAAGGTGTTCCCTTGAGTCCTTGGACAATACCCTGCTCAACATCCAAAATAACATATTAAAATACCATTCGTAAAACAATGCTATTAACACATGTGTACTAAATTTAGAATTGTTTACTAACTTTACATACCCCACTGATAGGTGTATTGCAAAAATAAACAGGCTGATGACTAGTATATCCAGGCTCAATGCTATGATCCTACAATTTTATTAAAATAATAAAACTAAATTAGTTAATCTTGCATTTCACAATCGAAATTTATTAAACTAAATTCAATGAATATGTTGAATTTTACCTGACTGCCAATACTATATGCATCATGCAAAATGTCAGCCGCCCTCTCCATCCCCGTAGATGCATACGGATCAGGCTGCGTAGAAGGATATGGATCCTGCATAGCACCCTCCTGAGGGCCGGTAGGGTCATACGAAGAAGTGGCTCCACAAGATGGACACACATGGCCTTGAAGGCCACCACCTGAAGACTCCCCTGGATTGCGCTGTACAATGGGGCTAGTGTGGTGGATGACACTCTGAGTCAAGGATGTGATCACCTGCAAAGTCTCTACATCAACACTCTCCTTTGCAACTGCAGGCATCACAATCTGCTTAGGAGGGTACCTAGTGAGATGTCATCTCCCCTATCGTGTAGGATCCAGCTGTGCACCGGGCCTATCCTGTGCTGACCCCCCACCTCTCCCCTGAAACTCCCTCATATCAAAATAATTCAGGATTTGGTTCAACACAAACTCACAGTATAATTTCCTAAGAAAATATTGGGGGACTTCACAATTATTGCACGGTGGGTAATCAAAGACCATATACCATCTGTCATAAAAATGGTTTCTAATCTCTTGGTGGTGGCACCAATGAATAGGAAACCTCTTTGCATTGAAGGTGAGATTTTGATTTGTTTTAGGGTTAGTGAATAGAGAGCAGAAATCGCCTTTAGTAATCTTTAAATCTTTTACTTGTTTATATGATAATTTGTTTGCATAATATGCCCTTGATTTTTCCCTCCTATTTTTCCATCCAGATATTTGTTGGGTAATTGCATCTACATTTTTTAACAAATCCTTCAATGAATTTGCTAGATGTATTCTTTTTGTGGTTGAAGAATTTTGATCACTCAACCTACTAATAAGATCCTCAACTTCTTTTCTATTGTTTTCAATTTCACTCCTCAAATTTTCTTGAGTGCCAGGAGGGTATTGAGAGAATGGTGGGGGAGGTTGATTTTGTTGTTGAGGTTGATTTTGTTGAGGTTGATTTGGTTGAGGATTTTCCTTCTCTTGTTGAGGATTTCCTACAAATTAAAAAAAAATCATTCATTTCTAAACTAAAACAAACAAAATCAATTTAAAACAAAAAAATTCATAACAAATACCAAATAAAACTTACCTCTTGCATCTCTTCGTCGTCGTGGCGCCATATTTGTGAAGAAAATCCAACTGAAGTTGATGAAATGTGAAGAAATCACCTCCCCAACAACGCGAGTGTGTAATGCAGGGTTTTTGGCCGCGGGCGGAGATGAAAACCAGTAAAAGGCAAATGACAAATGATATTTCGATTCACTTTTTTTTTTGCTTTTAAAAATAAATAATGCGTTCGCGTTATAACACAAACACGTTATAATGCGTTCGCGTTATAACACGAACATGTTATGTCGCATTTTTCACTTTTTTGGCCACAAAAGTGCGACGATCTTGGTGCACTTACCCTTCAACCAAAAATTACAAAAAAATTCCACACCAAACTTCATGTTATTAGATCTCTTTTCCCAAAAGGAATTAGAAAAATACTTTTATTTGGGTCAAAAAGTGTTGTCCATACACATGCTTGGTATTATAAAAAAAGGGGACTTTTAAAAAGTGGTTTTTATAGATTCCTATCAAAAATTAATTTCTATAATCTGGGTATTTGAATAATTTACATATTTGGAAACTAGATTTAAAATTTAAAATTTCATATTATTGAAGTTTTTTAGGATTCATTGTGTAAGTGCCTCAAATTTTCAATCCAAGTGTGACAAATTCTAAAAAACAACAAAAACACTTCCACTTTTTAAGCTTTGTGTACCCAACTTCTTGCATTAGCCGAATAATCTAAATGATATCACCTTGGATTATGTCTTGTGAAACAAATATACAAACTAACATGTAGTGGCCATGAATAATTTAGATCTTGGATCCCTGAATGTGATATGAGCAATGTTTGCAAGCAGATCTTCAATGCTACATCCACAATCTTGGCTCAACAACATGAATGAATGCTTCAAACCCTTAAGATGATATGAATTTGAATTGCTGCAATAAACTCTTGAAATCTGCCTTGAAATATCTTGTGAATGCTCTTGAAATGTTCTATAATTCTCTCTTGAAATTGATAGAATGCTTCATAAACTAGCTAGGTCTTGTTAGGAGAAACAATGTGAATGGACCCCTTATACTAAATTAGGAGATTAACCCCAAAATTCAAACAATTAAGGCCGACACCAGATCTAGAAAGAAACATTATTAAATTCCCACCATAATGAAATTCAAAAAGGGGGTCTCATTAAGGGAGGATCCATTCACCACCTAGGGTGAATGGGTCTTGGCTTAGTTTACTACGACCTAACCCTAGGGGATTGAAAGAAGGCTAAAAACCCATTTTAGATCAATTGAAAAAGGAAGGTCCTATTAAGGGAGGACCCATTCAACACCTCAGGTAAATGGGTCTTGGCACCATTTTCCAAGACCTAAATTTTCCCAATGAAATATTTTGTTAATTAAATTATGGGTGTCATGATATATCTTTAGGAGGTGTCATAATTAAGGCTTAAATTTGAATTAAAAGGGGGTTAATTACTCTCTTTGCCCACAATTAATTAATGACCACCTAGATAAGTGTGAAAGTTCCTTATAACACTTTACAACACTTAAATAAAATATGCATTATGTAAATTTTATTTAGAAAGGGGCCCATCAGGCTTGATTAAGCAAATACATCCTAGTAAAGTGTGAAAGTGTGTTACAACACTTTACAACACCCTTGCAAAGGATCAATTAAGGCATGTTTTACTCAAATAAAGGTCCTTAAATAGTTTGAATGTGTACAAAACATTATAAAACCACTCCAAGACACCACTAATTTAGTTTTAATGTCAATTATCAAACCAAGTAAGGGAAAAAGGCTACTTTTTCCATTACAACATTTTCCCCCACTTTAGTGATAGCATGAACCCATGTCAAACTCACACTAAAGTAGACATCCAAGAAACTTAAGTGTGCAACAATAACAAAGATATATGATCATACCCTATCAAAGGACAAGAAAAATAAACATAAACCAAGGATCAAGCACGACCATTCCAACACGATACAAAAATGGGGTTTTTTGTCCATAACATATGCTACTCACTTTGGGGTAGTGGAACCTCATTTTTTCCACTAGCTGAGTTGTCCCAATGAAGTGGTTTAGTGAGAAAGTCATGCCAGTGTATTAGCTTCTCATCATACTAACCATACAAAAGTTATCATCTATATACCTTTAATAAGGCACCACAATGTAAATGCTTTTATAAATACTTTTGAATATTATGTAAAAAATTTGTTAAAGGGGATTTTTCTTTGTTTGTGTAATGGTCTTCCTCTCAAGGAGCATCGTGCCTAATGTCTCCAAGAGAAGAAAATTCAAAAGTATCAGATCGTTTCCCATGGGATGCATCATTCATGTCATGCCATGTCAGTAGATCGTACACTCTTGGATGGCATCAAACCCAATGACACAACCAAGAAGAGGACAAATCACAAGAAAAAAGAAAAATCATGCCATGAAATTTTGTCAAAAGATATCATCTATGTATGCCTCCACTTTAAAGTGGTTGCTACAACATTGTTGTGAGAAATTTCTTTAAAGTAGCTAATGTTCTTAGCCTAATACATGAGATATTTCCTCAAAAAACCCTATGTCAAGTCATATTTTTCCAAAATAAGTTGTGTCATGAAATAGGAAGGGTTTCCCCCAAAAATACAATGCTAAACCTAGAAAGAAAAGTATGCCACATGCAATCCAACTTAAGGCATGTCATCTACATCCCAAGCTTGCTCTTACATATACATGGAAGATAGTCAACTAGCCAAAAGAGACAATCAACAAGTGTCATACAAGTACAAAGCTACCTAACCTCTTGCCCCCACTTAGTGCAAGACAAGGGTGAGCAAAAAATGGATGATATATTGTTATTGATTATAATGAGTAAACAAAGTATCAACTTGATGCATGTCTAATGAAATGTTCCCACATGTATTATCTATCAGTTTAGGATGCGCCAAAGTTAAACTTTCCTTGGAAGAATCTTTTGTAAGGTTGTTGATGCTAAGTGAAGGTTTGTTTGATGGTTTGATTTCTATCAAAGGACAATAACCAAGACCACGAGTCGTTTCTTGTGTGTTAGGCTCTATAGGGACATGAATACCTTGTTCTCAAGCACCAAATCCATTTCCACTATACCCAAGTTGTTTCATAAGTTCGTAACATTTTCTATAAATATTTTCATTTGTTTTGGGTTTGGAGGTTTCTCATAACCACCTTTATCAAATTTTTTCATGTATGTTGTCTTTTCTTCTAGAGTGGTTGAAGTGGAAGCTTTTGAATTTTTCATTGACATTATCACTTTTTTGTTTCCCTTTGTAGACCCTCTTATTATGATCTTGTACTCACCCATGGATGTAGACCTATAAAATCAAAGGAACTCGAAGCATCTTCCAATAATTCTATGACCTCTTCAATAATCTTTTATTTTTCTTTCTTGACATGAAAACAACTTCGGGGTTCAAGATCGGTCTTGATTGTATACACCTTATTATATATGTGAGCAATGCCATTGTAACTCAATTGTTGTGAAACATTATCATCATTGAGTTTATTTTGAGGTAGTTCTAAGATGAGCATGGGTTTATTTTGAACTTGTGGTTGTTGTGAGGGTGGATGAATGATAAGTTGAGGCTTAGGTGGTTTGGTAATTAGAGGACTTGAAGGAACTCTAATGTTCACAACCTCAACACACTTTTCCTTATTTTCATGTTCTCTTAGCGAAGGGGAGTCTATTGTCACTTCATCATTTTCAACTAAGGAAGTCACATAACTATTGCTTGAAATACATGTGTCAATGTTCTCATTTTCTTGCATCATGATATCATCCGTAGTAGGAGAGTTTTAAGGAGAGAAAAAATATAGATGTTCATGACATTCATTGTTTGGTTCTTCTAAAATGTCTTCATCACAAGTAAGGGAGTGATCAATGGTTGGATTTTCTTGCTTATTAATGATGAAATTATCTTTTTCAATAATGTTTTTCCTAGGGGAACAAAGGAAAATAGGACTCTCACAACTCTCATCTATTAGATCTTCTAACACAAAAGTATCTTAGTCATAAATATGAGAGATATTAGAAGGACAAATTTGATTGTTATGATTTCCCATGATTTCATCCTTGTTTTGTAAGGTCTCATTCTCTTGTGGCATGATATACCCTAGTGGGAGAGCTTTCAAGAGTTTCATCACATTCCATGATTATATTTTGTAAATTAACTTCATCAAAAATAGGGGAAGCATCAAGGGAAGGACACCAATTATTTTCATGCTTACCAATGATTTGATCATCTTGTTCGAATAGATCTTTCCAAATGTTAGGGACATTAGGAAGGAGAGAAATAATGCTATAACTCTCAATCAATCACATGTCCTCTTTGAAAATGTGTTTTTCATGATTGTCCAGGATTGTTTCCTCTTTCACTAAAGAATTCTCATAAGTAGGGGAGACCTTTGTTGGGCGATAAATGGAAACTAGGTAAACTTTTGTTAATGGTCCCATGTTCTTGTTTCCTAATATCTTCCCAAGGGGAAGGAGGAGAGGGAAAATCAAGATTCTTAATTGATTGTATCTTCTTTCACCAAGATACCTTCATCACTAATAGGAGAGGTATCAAGAGAAGAAAAATTATGATTGTTATGATTGTATATGCTCACATCCTCTCATGTTCTACATTCTTACAAATCTGATAGATACTAGGAGGGTATCCCACGTGCTTATCAAAGGTTTTACTTTTCTTTCCTAGACTATGCTCATGAGTTGAGAAAATAGAATCATACAAGCCATGCAATACTCTATGAACACTAATTACTTGAAATAAAAACATGCTAACCTGAAAAAGTAAACTATGTAATTTTCATATTCTAAACAAGGCAATGCAATAAACTGAAAAAGAAATGTTGTAACTATAATTTTGAATTTTGAGGTGATCCCACAATACTCGTATACAATTTTTGGCCAAACTGGACACTGAACTGATTTTTTCTAACTAAATATTCACTTTCAGGCACCTATAGCAGCTAAACCTTGAGGAATTTGAAGATGATGCCAACTAGTGATTTGTGACATTTTTTTTGTAGATTCAAAAAATATTTTTTTCAAGTTTTTTGGAATTAGATTACACTTCTTTTTCCATCTCATTCAAATATTTTTTTTTTTTAGTAAATACCATTTTTAAGGAGTGATGCTCACCATATACAACATAATCTTTGTTCCATGAAGGATAATTTTTTTTTTTTTGAACTTAGATTTGTAACTATGAAATCTAGTGCTTCCAATTGGTTTCATAGTGTTTTATTGAATTTTTTTTCCTTAATCACGTTTTGAAGTCAAACCAATTACAATTTAGACATAGGCGAACCGTATACAACATAATTTTTTTTGTATGTATCAAAAGTCAATTTTTTTTTGTTGGATCAAGGACATCAATATCTAGTGGATTGATATTTTTTAATTTTTTTTGATAATCTGCTATTTTTCCACATGTGCAAAATGACAAGCTTAATCTTTGATCAAAAACCTATGTTTAATCAAACTAAAAAAATAAATACATAATAAAACTAAAACATATTAAAATTATATTCATTGGATAGCTTGTTTTGATGACTACGATCATCTAGTTGGGTCTATGAGGTATCCTCCATTTTCATCCTCAACTCAAGCTTCAAAGGGAAAAATTCTAGAGTTTTTTGGTGCCAGAGGGGGAGAAGGGGGAAAAGTGGGTTCAAGTGAACCCCCCTTGGAGGTTTGCTTGAACCGGGGTTTGCTTGAACCAAGATTTGAGAGAACCCCTTTCCACAACCCTTTCCTTTGCTTTTTTTCCTAGGAAATGTGGGACCCAACATTTAATGGGTTCGCTCGAAGGGGGGTTCTAGTGAACCCCATTTGGGTTCGCTTGAACCAAATGTTCGTTCGAACCTCCAAATTTTTTTTTCCATAGAGGTATTTTTTGCAATATGCCTTCCTCACTAGAATTGTAAACCAGTTTTGTGGGTTTATCCTTTGACAATGCACTAAATGAAGCAAATTAAGCTAACTTCAATGAAATTGATGAAACAACAAATCAGGAAACTAAAACAATAAAGTAACAACATCAAATAGAAGCCTATACTAGAGGTTTCAAATCCCAAAAAGTGCAGATCAGGATCTAACATGGACTCATTCGCTAGTAAGGGTGAATGGGTCCTGGGTAGGTATTTTTTAAATGTTTTTGCTGATTTTTGAGTGATTTTTGATTCTTTTTAGATGCCAGAAGGTACAGGCTCAGCCTGGTCAGGGACTCACTCACTAGTAAAGGTGACTGGGTCCTAGATCAGGGTTTTAAAGAGGTGAAGACTGCAAATTTTGAGTTGTTTTATGTTCTTTTCATGCCTAGTTTCAAAAGTTACAACTCCTATGCCAAAAATTTATAGAATTTGATGACATAATGCAAGTGAAATGAAGGGTAAATAACACCTTTTGAGATGCAATTTTATTTTTAATTTTCAAATGCAAATGTATATGATCTAAATGATATTCAAAGTGACTAACTTGTTTTTGTAAATTTTTTAGATTTAAGAAATGCAAAACAATGCAATTCTAAGCCCTAAATGAGATGCATGATTGTAGTGCAAAAAAAGAAACCCTAAATGAGATCTTTATTTCAATGCAAATTTAAATGAAAATGAATGCAAGTTCTAGCCTAGGATGCAATGAAAGACTTCAGAATTAGAAAATTCTAATATTCAATGAGTCAGGTTCACTAAAGTGTTTAATGGGAAAAGGCAGGGTTTACCATCATGAATGAACAAGATGATAGACCACTAGATCTTTTTCTTACTCATTCACTCAATTATGAGGGGAAAAAGATGCAAATAACAATAAAAAATGCTACCTAACTATTATACCAACTATGGGGGGAGTTTTTAGAGCATAGAAAGCTATGTACCTGGTCAAAAAGTTGTTATTTTTAAGCTACAAAGGATTCATTCGCCTTTAGTGGTGACTAGGTCCCTATTAGGGTCTTTGAAACTGAGATTAGGGTTCTATTCCTTGATATCTATACTCTTAAAATACTAGTTATCAACTTCTGAAAGTTTGTAGCTATTATGTAGCTTCAATTCTTTGATTTTGCACTTTGAATGACAACTTTTGCAACTTTGCAACTTTGAAAATTTTGCTCCAAACTTGCTCCACTTGATCTTCAATCTATAAATCTATAATCACACACTCAAGGGAGGGAAAACTTGTTGATTGTTAGTGAATGGGGGTTTTCCTTAGTCAAACCACTTGTAGGTAGCTAAACCAAATGATGAAATGAAGTGTTCATATGAAATAATGCAAATGATATCACCTTCAATGCTATCTTGCGAAACAAATTTGCAAACTAACATGTAGTGGCCATGAAGAATGTAGATCTTGGATCCTTGAACATGTGATTTGAAAAATGGTTGCAAGTATATCTTCAGTGCTACATCCACAATCTTGGCTCAATAATGTGAATGAATGCTTCAAACCCTTGACATGATGATATGAATTTGAATTTCTGCAGTAAAATCTTGAAATCTACCTTTAAATGCCTTGTGAATGCTCTTGAAATGCTTTATAATGCTCTCTTGAAATTGCTAGAATGCTTCATAAACTTGCTAGGTCTTGTTGGGAGAAACAATATGAATTAACCCCTTATTTATACTAAATTAGGAGATTAATCTCAAAATTCAAACAATTAAGGCCAACATAGATCTGGAAAGAAACATTATTAAATTCTTGCCAAAATGAAATTCAAAAAGGGGGGTCTCATTAAGGGAGGACCCATTCGCTACCTAGGGCGAATGGGTCTTGGATTTGTTTACCAGGACCTAACCCTAAGGGATTGAAAGAAGGCTAAAACCCCATTTCAAATGAACTGAAAAAGGGGGGTCATGTTAAGGAAGGACTCATTCGCCACCTAGGGTGAATGGGTCCTGACAACATTTTCTAGTACCTAACTTTTCCCAATGAAATATTTATTAATTAAATTATGGTGTCGAGATATCTCTTCAGGAGGTGTCATAATTAAGGCTTAAATTTGAATTAAAAGTGGGTTAATTACTCCAATTACCCACAATTAATTAATGACCACCTAGATAAGTGTGAAAGTGTCTTATAACACTTTACAACACTTAAATAAGGTACACATTATGTATATTTTATTCAGAAAGGGGCCCATAAGGCTTGATTAAGAAAATACATCCCACCAAAGTGTGAAAGTGTGTTACAACACTTTACAACACCCTTGCAAAGGATCAATTAAAGCATGTTTTAGTCAAAAAAAGGTCCTAGAATAGTGTGAATGTGTACAACACATTACAACACCAGTTCAAGACATCATTAATTTAGTTTTAATGTCAATTATCAAACCAAGTAAGGGAAAAATGCTACTTTTTCCGTTACTACACCTACTAATTCAAAAGGTGGAAAAGGTTGAAATTTTTAGGAATGATCAAGGATTGATAAAATTTCATAGGATGTTAGCATATCACATGTATTTTGTTAGGACACAACCATGATTGAACATTTCTAGGTAGGAAAAGGTCAAAATGCTAGCTGACAACAAAAGGATGACACCTAGAACACCTAGTAGAAGAAGAAAATAACTAGATTATAAGCCTTTGGAACTAAGAAGGACAAGGCTAGTACAAACGGATAAAAAGACCTAAAAGATAATTAAAGAAATAGACACCATAGTGAACGTAAAATATAGCATGAAATTGTAAGGTCATATAATGATTTATATTATAATGTGTTCACATCTACAACATTGAATTTATAAATGTGATGGAATTCCATAAGAACATGTGTATTACAATTGCAAAGTTGTTGAAAACCTACCAAAAACTAAAGAAAAGTGAAATAAGACAAAATAAAAATTGATGATCCAAGATAGCTTTTACACCCAAGATGCTCTTGAATTACCTAGTTTGCAATTGAAACATTTTGATTTGGAGAAAATAGATTCCTTACATATTCTAACTAACCTAACTAGACGAGTAAAAACAAATAGAAATGTTAGAATGTAATGTTTGAAACTAAAAATAGATGATGTACATCAAGAACATATACTCCTACTAATCCCTCACATAATATCTAAAATTGTATTCGATAGCCCCAAAAGCTAAAATTGAAGTATAATCTTGAAAATGCAAAAGACAATTCATTCATAAGCAATAGATGGAGAAGGATATAATAAATCTTGGCTTGAAATATATTTATTACTTCATAGTCTAGCACACCACACTCAAACCATGAAAATTCTTCAAAACACTTGGACTTAGGCGAACCAATCGGTACGTGAGCTCAATAGTTCTTACTAAACATAAATCTGATCTAATATATGACAAACTTTTAGAAACCATTTGATGGAGATTAATCAATGATCTTCAAAATGCGTGAAGACTGTAGCGAGCAAAAAACAACTGTAAGACAACAAAATATAAATAAATTAAAAAAAATTACCATTGTGTTGAAAATTCGCTACACGTAAAGAGGACAATTACCACAAGAAAAAAGCATTAAAAGACACAATGTTTCTAGAAGCCTGTCATAGAAATAATGGTTACGGTAGCCACTTTTTCCTGTGATTTGAAGTCGACGGCGACTTTCACCTACTAATGAAAGTTCCAGCCTCCTTCCTCAGCGTGAGAATCACGCATCCTTTGTCTTTTTCTTCTTTCCTCTGGAATATGACTTTTACGTTGCCTTACCATATACGGTATATTTCCCTATAAATACATAGGGACTTACAGGAAAAGAAAATGTAAGGCATAAAGGCATTGTGAGTGCTTCTTTGCTTATTCCACCAGTGTCATCTCAAATCCTGCGCATTATTATGAGTTCCATTAATCTCTCTTCTTGGCCGGTTCATGGCAGCAGCAATGAAGTACACGATCAAAAGAAGAATCACAAGAACAAATAGGAAAGGTAAACGAAAGAAAAAGAAGAAGAAAGCTTCATATCTATGTTTTTATAGAGTTTAAGTTTTGCAAGTACACATAAATATGTATAATGTATCTCGATAGCTTCTATAGTATAAAGCTGGGCAATCGTAGTTTCCTAGAATTTTCCATTATTTAGTTTTCAGTTTGGAAGTGGTAGTTAAATCCTATCAGCTTGGTATTGGCTTTTTGTAATGTTGAGTATATTGTCCTTTTACTGATCAAGATTCTCACCAATTTGTCATCATCTTGAAGTCAAAATTATTACTGTTATCTCCTCGAAACTCATATTGTTCCAACTCATTACAGGTGAAATTATGTAAAAGTATTACTATTAAAGAAATAAGTTAATTATATTTCGTAGAGCATTTTAAAATAAATATATTTTGTCACATAGGTTTAGAGTACTATTGTAGATATGTTAACAAAATTTATATTTGCTGTGTTTTTTCAGAGCATGGAGTGAATTTCACTATTCATTTAAAAAAAATTAATGTATATTCTATATTAGAATATTGGCACGCTTTTATATTATTTGAAGACTTGTGCAAGTTTTTTGTATGAAAACAACACATATTCCTTTATTGACAAGGCACCACTTAATTATCATTGTATTTTGAGGAAGGTTCATAATAAATAGAATCCCAACATCATTCTTTAAGGCTTTGTTTTGATCATTGGCACTAATAATAAGATATTATAAAAATTATTGACCAAAACATTGATATTGTAAATATAGAAAAAAATGCCAATAGTTGCATAGCATGATGGTTAAGCTGTTGTGGTATTGTTCTTGCCATCAACATTCAAACCCTACTGGGGTGTAATTGTTGAATGTTTAAATTGGGGATGAGGTCCCCCATTTGTGACTTCGCCAATTCATAGGTTTAGATCAAAAGTGTTTACCCCTTGAAAAAATAAATATAGAAAAAAAAAATCGAAGATGCCCCATTAAACTTACCTATGAGAGAATTGTGGAAGGAAGGAAGGAATCATACGCTACCACACATTAACCATGACTTGTACAATCCTAATTAAAGATTGAAAATGAAAAGTTGTTAATTTTTATAGGGATTTAATGAAGTGATGATCCACATGATTGTCCTCATTTCATAAATTCAAAGCACAAGTTAATGACATTGTGATAAAACTATTATTTAATAACATTCATGTGGATCTCTATTTTTTTATGCTACTACCGATCTAGATTATGAGAAATTCAAATAGCATTATTATTGTCACACCAAAGAAAGTATTATCATGCTAAAAACCAACAACTATGAGCATTTGATGATGGTAAAATAATCTCATTAGAAGTATTGTCTATGTCTTTTCACTTTTTTTTGTGGAAGAGAGGGAAATGGTAGTCTACTTCTTACTTGACTAAGTGATGGGATTTCAACCAAAAAGAATATTAAACCAAGAGGAAAAGCATACCTGATAGTAAATTTTGTACTATCAATATCATCTAATAAGGTAGAGTAAAAAAAATCATTTAGTTGGATAGTTAGCCCATTTATGCTTTTTTTAAATTTATTACTATAGTTAGTGTACAATGTCTATTATTATGTTTCAATAATATGGTTTATCTGACTATGTATTTATTGTTTTCAACTTTATGTAGTTATAAGAATTAGTTGGTTGATGGATGTGTTCTTGTTAGAAACCATAAAGTCCATTAAATAAACCAAAAGTAAAAAGCTTCATCAATACAAAATGTGGAAAGTCTCTAACCAAAAATTCCATTAAATAGATTTTATATCATCAAGGAAAGTACCATGGTTTATTTGGATCAATTTTGATCTTTGGCTGGCCATCTCTAGTTTACTTTTCTAATAAATTAATTTGTGAATAAAAATTAATTTTAATCCTCTATTAGGTATGCATTGTTAATTATATTCATTATTTAAGTATTCATTTTATTAGATAGGAGAGTTAACATTAGCACCACTACCTAAAAATAATTTTGGCCATATTTGAGAGTGAAACAAAAGAAAATGGGTTAGGTTTGGAAATAAAAGGGGAGGTTCACCAAAATGATAATAGATAGACCTATTTTCCTTTATTTCATATGAGATCCTCATAAAGAATTGACTAACAACCCTTAGGTGAATCAACTCAATGTGATAATTTTCACATTTCCTTGTGCTTTGAGGATGGGGGTCAAGTTCAAACAACACTTTTGAGAGAAAAACCTAAAATAGCAAATCAACCAAATTATGCCAATTCAAACTTAAAACAACAATATAAAGCTCAATATTAGCAAAAATAGAAAAAATATTGCAAATTTGAGAAGGGTACAGAATGATTTTTACCAATCACCAAAAGTCACTTTCAGGAGCCTATATAGGATTCATTCGCCCATCGACGAATGGAGTTTTTGTTAGGGTTTTTCTACAAAATTTGGAAGCCTTTGATATTGATTTGTAGCTTATGATTTGTCCAGGTTTCAATCTCAGAAAGTCATGAAATTGAAATGGATGATATCAAACTATAGTTGAATAGAGGTGCACCTAGAAGTGTGAGGAGGCCAAAAAAAGCTTCAAAACCCTGAAAAATTGTTGTTTTATGCTCACTAGGACTCATACACCAATCTAGGTGATTTAGTCCCAGACTAGGGTTTTTGTGCCAAAACTGGAATCTAACAATGAATGATCTGAAGCAACTAAAATATAGAAAATATGTTGTTGTAGTGTAGAAAAATGATACCCTTGCATTTTCACACTTCTTTGCACCTGCCTTGCTTTATTTATGCTTTGTTATGGCTTAATTGTTCCTATTTTGTATCGACAATGCCTATAAACTATATACTTTTATGGAAAATCCTGACAAACCTCAAAAGATAAATGATCATTTAATGTTTTTGTCTGTGTGTCCTTGATCTGTGGAGTGGGACTAAAATGCCACCTAGGGCATCTTTTTCCTCTGTGCATCTTGAGACCCTAATATTGAAAACACCTAAAAAGGTCCCTTTTTGGAGTCTATGATCTAAGAATTGAGCCTTGGGACTAAGATGCCACCTAGGGTATCTTAGTCATCCTTTGCCTATTCTTAAGACTAAATTTCAAATTTGGGTAGGATTTAGCCTCCTTTATTTAATGATTTCATATGTTGGTTTGTTGTGGTGTAATTTTAGGATATTAAGCATGAAAAGGTATAAATACAAGGTTCCCTCTCTCATTTTCTCATAACAAAATAACAAGCATTCAAATATTCATTGCTAAAGAAATTTTATGAATTCAATAGCATATTTATCAAGTATTTAGAGTCATTTCAAGAATCATACATCATATCAAAGAGTTTTCTTGCAACATGTGTGTTGTGCTTACATTTGTGATGTAGGGTTTTCATTCAAGCAAGGAATTCAAGATCATTCATTTGGTTCAAGATCCATATCCATTGCTACCATTACACACAAGTTTGCATATTTTATAAGGGTTTGGTGAGTTGTATCATTACATGTTCATTCACCATTTCCTTCATTATTGCTATTTCATTTCAAGGTTTAATTATGAACAAGGGGTTTGACCAAGGCAAACCCCCATTCACTAATAGACAACAAGTTTTTCCCTATTAAATACTTGTGATTATAGATCTAGGTTAAATTCTTTAAGATCACTTGGAGTGCAAAGTTGAGAAAGTTTCAAAGTTGCATTACAAAGTTGTCATCTTCACAAAAACTCGTCTATAGGCTGAATCCATAAGTTTCAGAACTGAAGATTAGAAAGAAAGTAAGTGCAGACCTTGGAGCTCAGGATCATATTCATAGTTTATAGAATTTAAGAACAAGACTAATACACCATCTTGGGAATCTTAGTCCTCCTGAGCACATTTTTTAGAGATTCCTTTAGATCTAGTTCTAACATCCAAAGACTCCATATTTGCCACAAAAATAGTAGAAGGACTAATATACCATCATGGGTGTCTTAGTCTTCCACAACAATTTTTGGTAGCATCTTTACATTTCCAGAATCTTCACAACATCTCCAGACTTCCCAGGTACACATATCATATGGGTATGTGGAAAAAATAGGCCCTTAAGTGGCGAAAAATTTAGAAAAATCAAAGTTAGGCAACTTGACGTAAAAAAATGAAGAATTTATCTATATTATTTCAAAAATATGTAAGAATATAATCTATAAAAAATTGAATGTAGTTTCTAAACTACTAGGTTTATTAAAACAAAAAAATTTTTGGTGAAAATTTGAAATTTCAATCAGATAGTACTTAAATTTGAGGAGAAAAAATAAGAAGTAGGTGTCTATCTACCACCTAACAATAATAAAATGATAATATTTTTTTATAAGATTTTACATATAAGTAGAGGGATCATATCCAAATGTGATGCATATTTTTGTAATTTTTTTCCAAGTAAATAATTAATTTTTTTTTTATTACAACTTTTAAAAAATATAAAAAATCATATGTCTAACCACCTTAACTTGTTCAAAACTTGATGAAATTCATTTTTTTTAATCCTATAGTATGTGAAGCATAGAATGTGACACATGTTTCTGATTCAAAAAATGTGATACTGTTTCAAAGCTACATATGTTTTTTCAATCAGCCAATCAATTAAGAGTTTAGTCGTAATTCAAATAGAAAATGAATAATAATTATTTATTGAGTCCAAAGTAAAGGATAATTTATATTTGTGGAAAGCTAAGAATCTCCTTTAAAACCCCTTTTCGTTTCATCAATTTTGGGTAAAGAAAAGGTTGTCAGCTAGATACCCTACACATACCCATCATATCACCATTTTCTGGCCCATAATGATCTTTCATATATCCATATCTCCTTGTTGAACATAATTTCATTATTTGCATCTTTTATTTATCTTGTATTTCTAGTTTTAGGTCATTTTACATATCACATTGTGTTTTCCAACATTTTCTTTTCGAAGCATTTTCTTGGTGGTGAACCCCTTAGAACTCAAAGAACCCCTCCTAGGTCCTTCCTAATTGTGAAATTGACTCACCTTGTGAGGTTGTTAGTGAATCCAATTAGGACTCCTAGGACATTAGTGAATGATTGGTGGAAAAAGAGCGATATCTTTAGGTATCCATTTTTCTTCTCATCATTTTGGTGAACCCGACTTTTAAGCATTCATGTATGATTTGGAGTCCTTTTTAATAGTGAAAGTGCATCTAAGGTATCTTGTAATTTGCATTAGTGAAATTGCATTTATGGTTTCCTATATTTGCATTAGTGAAAGTGCATATAGGTTGCATTTTTACTTTCTTCCATCATTTCATTTCATTTAAAAACTAAAAAGTGCATTGTTCTTCATCTTAATTTTATTTAGAAACATTCTTATTGCATTCAAAATTGAAAAAAATTGCATTCCATATTGCATTCAATTTCTTGTTCCTAGTTACTTTTTCTTGCACTTATTTGCACATTTTTCTATTTTTGAGCATTAGTATCTTGCATAGGAGATCTGTAAACACTATTGGAATTCCAAAATTCACTATTTTTCTACAAAAAACCTCTGCTAGGACTAAAATGCTTGTCCTGGTGTCTTAGTCCCTCTCAGGAGTTTTTCTTCAAACATCTCTCTCTATTATTTGTTGTATGTTTTAGCCTTTGGAACTTTAGAATCTCACTAGGAGGACAAACACACCCTTCCTAGTGCCTTAGTCCCTATTAAATTTGATTCTCCAATTTTTGGGAATTGAAATTGCTTTTCTATGTTTTTGTGGGTTGCCTTCAGTTTTTTGTTTTAGTTTCTACATTTTTTGTTATTCCAATTTCTTTCATTTCAAGTGTATTTACAAGCATAGGATATTGTGTTCATTACACTTTCTATGGTTTATCCCTTGTATGAGATTTAGTACTTGGTGTCCTACAATTAATATTGTGGTTAGAAAAAGTGCAAGACTCATGGAATCCTATGATAAGACACTCGTGGATCTTGGGTTATCAAGCTCTCTTACTTTTGGTGTTGGCACTAGGTCACTAGGTATGGACCATACCCTTAACACCTCTTTTTCTATGCATACCTTACCTACAAGTGTTTTTCCAAGTCTCCAAAGCATGGTTGATCATATTTCTCAAGAAAACATAATGAAAATGCATGAAGACTTAGATCATTTACATGATAGCATAAGTACTAAAAACACTTCAAACACTGTTATACCTTCCATAGATAACCTTCACCGCATGATGGAAAGTGATAAGGGACTGAAAGTTGTGCATAACATAGCTCAAATCTTTGAAATACATCTTCCTTCCACCACTAATGGTGCTCAAGCTTCAAACAATATGCAAAACTGAGGAGGAAGTCAAACTCCCTCCTCTTCAACCATAACCTAAATTCCCACCTATACCAATCCTCAAATGACCACAACAATGCAACCAACTAATAACATCCTTCCTACCTCAAAAATTTCCAGTAGTGCTTCTTATACCTATGTGGCATCTAATATTATATCTTCTCCTGTAAGCAATCCATTCATTAGTCCGTCCAACAGATACACACCACCACCATATTCATCTCCATCAAACACTACAATAAATGACCCTATCATTAACGACCTCTTACAAAGCCTTTCATCCATCCAATGCCAAGTTTCCACCATAAATCAAAATCAAAATGGTCCACCTTGATACTATGTCAAGAGAAGCCTGCTATCCTTGGAGATATTATGAACTTCGGTGCCACAAGGTATAGAGATCACTAGATTTGAGAAATATGGAGGAAAGGGAGATCTTGCTAATATGTTAATGCCTTTATTGCTTTGTGTAGTGACATTATGCTTGAATACAAGATTTTGGCTAAACTTTTTCCCTGATTTTGGAAAGACATTTCCTTGGATTGGTTTTCTACATTACTGAATAACTCAATTAATTCATTCAATGAACTCATTGAGGCCTGTATTAACCATTTCCAAGTACACATGGTCCTTGAAATGACATTGGCTGATTTAATGAGATGAAAGAAAAATGAGGGTGAAAAAGTCATTGACTTTATTTCACACTACCAATCACTTTATTCCCAAATCAGTGTGAAGATTCCTGATGCCCACCTTCAAAAGATGTTCATAGAAAACTTACAAAGCAAGATAAGGGATAAGCTCACCATGATGAAACTACCTTCCTTCATGCACTTATGCACTGCCCTTCGAGACTATCAAAATTCCCAAACCAATAGTAAACCAAAAACCACCCCTACCCATCTTGAAAAGACCAAAGACTCAAACCAATACAATTACCAACCTTTCAGAAGACAATAAAAGTTTCCTTCAACTAAATTCCACCTCTCAACCTACCCAACTAGTTGATACCCAAGTAGCTGCTATAAAGAAGAGTAATCCTTATATCTTCGGGGATCTGTACATAGAGACAATTTACACCCTTACCCAACACACTTCACAACATTTTGACCCAACTCTTAAATAGAAATATGCTTACGTTACCTCCCATTTGACCCCTTGACCCTAGCAAGCCATTACCTTTGGGCTTTAGACATAATTCCTATTGTGCTTATCACAATCAAGAAGGACATGATACATAACATTGCAAGCATCTTAAACATATTGTGCAAGACCTAATTGATTCCAATCATATCCAAATTGGAGGTGTAAATGACAAAGGTAATAATTATGTGGCCCCTCCCAACCAAAACCTGTAAATCTTTACCAATCCCATGCCCAGCTCCATAAAATTTCATTTGTTAAGCTAGGGAAACTAAGTCCGATGTGTTGAATGTTGACATAGATGATGAGAATCTGAGCAATCATGAGCAAAGTCCTGTGGATGATGATGAATAGATTCCTGTGGATGATGATGAATAGATTCCTATGGATGCTAATGAACAGAGTCCTATTGATACAATGACAGGAGTGGTTGACATCGAGCCTTGCAAACAACAAACCATTGAAATTACTTTCTCTTCAGAAGAAACAATCAAACATGCACTTCATGGTCCTCTTTATATAGCTGGTAGAATCAATAACAAGCCTACTCTTGGGATTTTAATTGATCCCATCTATGGAGAGAATGTGATCAGAAAAGAACTTTTATATGTGCATGAACTTACTCAAGATAGATATGATCAACCAAAAGCATGGATTAAAATGCATGATGGTTTTGATCATACTATGATTGACTCAATCACACTCCCTTTACAAGTAGGACCAAAGAAATCAAATGTATCATTCTCTATCATATCTAATTCGGACCAATTTTGTTTGAAGTTAGGCTACAAATGACTTCGCTCCATGAATGTGGTCCCATTCATTGTCCATAAGTGCTTAAAGTTTCCAGTCAACAATGAAATATTCACAGTGAACCATAATGGCTTTAGACCTCCATCTTCCCATTGAAATTTGTCCTTAGATTGTTTTTGGCCTAAACCTATGGAACCTATAAGATCATGTGAAGACTTCATTTTACTATCCTATCAAAAATTCAAAGAAAAATGGATAACCAAACTTTCTCTTGAAAACTTGCCTCCACCCATGATCGAACCTCTGCCCATGCTTGAACCTCCACCACCTAAATGAAATTTTTTTGAGTCTAAAACCATCTCAACAAACCAAGACCCATCCATAAACAATACCTTTCCTATTTCCTGTAAGAGACCTAGAGAAAACCAAACAAGTCCTAATCTACCTCTTAGGAAAATTTATAAAGCCAAAGAGAAATTGGTTGAACAACCTTCTATGGTTTCTTTCATTCTTTCCTCATGAGAAGAAAAGGAACCTATGGTTGACAAACCTGTTCCTACACAAATGCAACTTGAAAATCATAATAAAATAAACTATAATACTAGAGAGTGTAGGAGTAGACATCGTGCTATTTCTCGAAAGATGAATAATGATAAAAAAATTGAAAATCAAAATCCGAACTTGACAGAAGGAATAAATGATGATGCTCCTCTTTTACCAAAAAAAATAGAAGTTATATCTCCACCACAATAAGGACTAGGAACTTCTATGGATATTGTCATTCCTCTTCCTCTTGTGGTTAACTTGGATGATGATGAGGAAACAACTAAAATTGATGAGGAAGTGCATAATGAGTTGAATTTGTTATTTTCCTCTTCTATGAGCTTAAATGACAACCATGGCGATCCTCCTAAACTGAGTGATTCACCATGTGTTGAACCTAGCGATTCTCCTTATACAACACTTGATGTTGTCCCTCTCGCTAGTGATCTGCATTCTGCATATATTGAACAAGATTGGGATGTGGATGACCTACCCAATGGTTGACTCACATGTGCTTTACTAGTATGTTATTTCTTTTCTTTTTCTTTTGTTTCCCTTTTCATTTTATTTTAGTTTTCTTGCATACGTGTAATGTGATCCCTCGTGATGTTCTATTTGATATTTATCTCTATATGTGTATTCCTCTATTTGTACCTTCATTCTTCTATAATATGTTGTATACTTTTGCATTTTGATTGATCTTTTCTCTTTACTTTAATTTTCATTTCTTGTGTTTTCCTTTTGGGGATGACGCAAGGCATTGAGACATTCATGTCTCCTTCATGTTGACCCAAAATATTTTTCATTATCTTTTCTTTGCAAGTTTCATTTTACTTTTCATTTGTCTTGTGTTTACCTTCTAGGGATGACACAAGGCATCGAAACACCCTATGTCTCATCCATGTTGACCCAAAAGGATTTTTTTTTCTTTGTTTTCACTCTCTTTGTGTCATTCTTCCAATTCTACGTGTATTTGGGGAATGATGATAGTTTTGAGCTTTCTAAAAACATTGCAGCAAAGAACATATTGACATCAAATCCATAGATCTCTTATGTGTTTAGTGTTTTCATTTTGAGGACAACCGCTCCCTTTTTTTTCATTTCTCTTGCATGACACAAATTTACTTGGAAATATATGACTTGGCATAGGGCTTTCCAAGTTGGCTCTCATGTCTTCCTTCTTGTTTTCATTTTCATTTTCTACTTTAAAGTAATTGCTCAAAGCATGGTGTTAGCAATTTATTTAAAGTGGGGGCATACATTGGCATTATTTAAGCATGACTTCACTTGCATTTTTCCTTTTTCATGTTCCTTGATGTGATTTTCTTATTTCATGCGACGTGTTTTTCTCTTTGTGGTGACATTGGGAGTAATTTCCTTCAAGAGTGTGATCTATCTTAGCATATTATATTCCCCTTAGTGGTGATCCAACACACTGCATCCCCTATTTGGTGAATCTTTTATCCTTTGATTAGCCCTCTCTTGGAGACATTAGGAACAATGTCCCCTACGAGTAAGACCTCACATGAACTAAGAAAAATATCTTTGATCATCCCTCTTTCTTGTTGCATTTTTGTACCTTATTAAAGTCATGGAGGTATGTCTTTGATATGGTCCCCTAGGGCTCACCTAGTGAACACCTAGCTTCACTAGCCCATATGAGCATGCATTTTGTACCTTAATAAAGTCATGGAGCTATGGCTTTAATATGGTCCCTTGGGGCTCACCTACTGGAAAACTATCTCCCACTAGGCATCATGAGCATGTGTTTTTTTTGCATATTGGAAAGCACATTCCACTTGTAAAAATTTTGGACAAAGAACCTAGACTTGGTCCATCACGTTGGATGACTAGTCAAAGCTTGATCCATTGCAGTTTTTTCCTTTTTTTTTCCCTTTTTCTTATCTTTGATGGTGTATATTTGTGATCTAGTTATGGCTTCATATGTCATCTGCAACCATGTTCCTTTGTGCTTATTTTGGTTTTTCCACATAATCTTGCTCTCAGGGGCTTGGCCACCCTCTTGATTATTGTCATTCTATATTGCTAACATTTGTACATTTGAACCCTTCTTGATTGCATGGTTAGCTACTTTAGTGTGAATTTGAAGCAATTTCATCGGACTCTCACTAAAGTTGTGGCTAATTGCAGTGTATTAGAATGCATTCCCTTGCATTTTTATACTTTTTTGGGCCCGCCTTACTTTATTTATGCTTCTGTATGGCTTAATTGGTCCTATTTTGTGTCCACAAGCCCTATGAATTACATTTTTTTTGGTTAATCCCAAATTTTTCCAATGCATAAATGATAATATAATGACTCCATCAATGTTTCCCTAATTTTTGTGTCAAGGGTAAAATGCCACCTAGGTCCTCTTTGTCCCCCAAGGCTCTTGGGACCCTGATTTTGAGATATCCTGATTGGGCCCCTTTTTGGTGTCTGTGCCCCACATTTTTAGGACTTGGGACTAAGAAACCACCTAGGGAATCTTATCCTCCTTGAGCCATTTTCAAAATTTAATTTCAAATTATGGTAGGATTTAGCCTCCTTTATTTAATGAATTCATATGTCAGCTTGGTGTGATGTAATTTCAGGATATTAAGCATAGATACGAATAAATACAAAGTTCCTTCTCTAATTTTTCATCCTAAGTAATCTATCAAGAATTTAAGAATCCAAGTCTTTTGTGAGAGCATTTAAGAGCATATTTATCAAGCATTTGGATCCATTTCAAGATCCAAGCATCATATAAAATATTTTTCTTCCATCATGTGTGTTGTTGTGTTAACATTTGTGATGTAAAGTTTTGATTCAAGCAAGAAATTCAAGATCATTCCTTTGGTTCAAGATCCATATCCATTGCAACCATTACACACAAGTTTGTAGATTTTATAAGGGTTTGGTGAGTTATAGCATTACATGTTGTTCATTCACCATTTCCTTCATTATTGCTATTTCATTTCAATGTTTAATTACCAACAAGGGGTTTGACCAAGGAAAAACCCCATTCACTAACAAACAACAAGTTTTTAGTCTTGCATATTTATGATTGGAGATCTAGGTTGAAGTCTTGAAGATCACTTGGAGTGAAAAGTTGCAAAATTTGCAAAGTTTCATTACAAAGTTGTCATCTTCATAGAAACTCACCTATAGGTTGAATTCAAAATTTTCAGAACTGGAGATTGAAAAGGGAGCAAGTGTAGACCTTAGAGCTCAAGATCTTGTCCAGAGTTTGTAGAAATTTAGAATGGGACTAATACACCATGTTGGGTGTCTTAGTTCTTCTGAGCACATATTTTAGAGATTTCTTCAGATCCGGTTTTGACATTTGAAGACTTTGTATTTTTCCAAAAAAACAACATTGAGACTAATATGCCATCCTAGGAATCTTAGTCCTCCACATAACTTTTTGGTAGCATCTTTACACTTCCAAAATCCTCACATCTCCCTATTGCATAATTTCATTATTTTCATCTTTCATTTAGCTTGCATTTCTAATTTTAGGTCATTTTTCATATCACATTAGGTTTTCCAACATTCTCTTTTCCAAGAATTTGCTTGGTGGTAAACCCCTTGGAACTCAAAGAAACCCCACCTAGGTCCTTCCTAATTATGAAATTGAATCACCTTGTAAGGTTGTTAGTCAATCCAATTAGGACTTCTAGGATATTAGTGAATGATTGGTGGAAAAAGAGTGATATCTTTCACTATCCATTTTCTTCTAACTAGTTTTACTAGGACTCGTATGCAACAAGTAGTGTATTAGTTCCACTCTTCTTTTTTAGAGGATTAAGACCTAAATCAGATCTCCAATCTCTTCTCTTCCTTCCACACTTTGTTTTTGGATATAAAACCCTAATTTACAACTAGCAGGTCACTTTTATTGAAGATGAAAAGCTTGTGATGACTTGATGACAATATTCAACCTAGAAACTCAATCTTCAAAGGATCTCAAAGCCTCAAGACACCTAGATCTACAATCACACATGTTGAGAGAGAAAAAATTGTTGATTGTTAGGTAATGAAGGTTTTCCTTGGTTAGAACCCATTTAGGTAATTAAACCAATTGATGAGATAATGAAGTATAAACAAATATTTTGTCACCTCAATGTCTTTTTAGCCCTTCTAGGGTTTTTCACCTAAAAGGGGAAAGAATGGGAAAAAATGCAATGTAAACACTCAAGATTAATGTAATATGGATGAAATATGTCTAAAATAAGATGATCTAAATGTAAAATCCTAAAAAAGAAGGTGATTATTAATGCTAAACTTAAGAAATGTAACTTGTTTGAAAACACATTGTGATATGTGAAAAGACCTAGAAATGAAAGTAAACTAAAATAGAAATTGAAAAAAATTGAAGGTGTGCACCTAAGAACTTGCTAGAGACTAGAAATGACTTCTGGAATATTGTTGATGCTAAAAAATTGGCCTACTAGGACTCATTCATCATTGTAGACGAATTAGTCCTAGATCTGGGAAACTGTTCCAGAGCCCATTTCAAACAAATAGGTATCCAAAATTGTATAAAACACTTTTCAGGCCTAGGAGTGGGAGTCATTCACCACTAATGTTGAATCAATCCACTTTTGAATTCCTAAAAAGCTATCATTCTGCACTTTGGTTCCTGATAGGTTTCTACCTCCCAAACTCTGATTTCCAGCACTGAAAGTGACTTTTAGTTGATATTTTTTCTTTGTAAGCAAGGAGAGGTCTTGAACAAGTCTTCAACCTAATATTTAATGATTTCAAAGTCTTCAAGATGCTTAAATCTACAAAAAAACACAAGAAAAGAGAGAGAAATTTTGAATGTTAAGGGATGGGGGTTTGCCTTGGTGAAACCCATTTTTTAGGTAATTAAACCAAAATAGAGAAAGAATGTAATGAAGCATGAAACAATGGAGTTAATACCTTTCCATGATGCTTGATCTTAAATTTTTGTAACAAAATATGAAAATTATGTCATTGAATGTTTGAAAAATGATCTTGAATAACCTGGAATGTTAAAACCATAGTTTGATTGACTTGAAGTGGAAGAAAAATGATGAATGAGTGATAAGATGTGTGTGTTAATCATAAATTAGGGTTTAGAATCTTATATTTATAGGGAATTCACCTTATTTTCCTATTAATTTGATCCCTAAGGCTGACATGGAGAAAAATAAAACTTAAAATCCATTTTTTCCCACTTAAACCGAAAAAATGGCTCAAATGGGACTAATTTTCCATCAAGGGCGAATGGGTCCCATAGGGGTGATTTTGCTAGCTAGAATGTCGTGAAGTAAGGAAATCATTTGTATATGGTGACTTTGTCGGTTATTTCATCAAATTATGCCTTAAGATGCACAATATGGGGTTATAGGGGCCTATTAATGATGATGTAAAGGTGAATTAAGGATAGGGACACAAATTCAATGTGAAAGTGTGATTAAATAGACTTTACGGCACTAAAATGAGGTCCACTTAGCCAAGAAAGGCACAATATTCAATGTGAATGTGTAAAACACATTAAAACACTAGATTAACATTAATTTTAATTTACAAGACTTCTAGAATGATGTGAAGATACAATTAAATACATTTTATAATGTTGAATTAAGGGGAAAGTAGGTTCATTGAGTCTAGAGAGGCATGAAAGTCTCTTACAACACTTTAAAACACCTTTACAAGAGATTGCTAGATGCATTTTTATTAGTTTGCAAGGGTCCAAGACCTAATGTGGATGTGTAAAACACATCACAACACTAAAGCAAGGCCTCATTAAGTCCAATTTGTCATCAATTATTCCCAAATCAAGAAAGAAAAAAGGGGTAATTTTTCCGTGTCCATAGTTAGCCCCCACTTTAGTGAGAGGATGAACTTGCTTCAAACTTAGACTAAAGTAGACATTGAAGAAGAGGTTCCAATCGTACCAATGTAGATGGTGTAGGATGACAAAGATCAAAGGAAGCAGTCAAGCCCCCAAGATCCAAGATCCTTAGTAAAGCCAACATAAGCACAAAAGGACACGCTCAAGGTGAATGATTTGTACCAAAACAAGATACATGATTATACAATGGAAAGAACTAGGAGGAAGAGAAGAGTGAAAATAAAAAGGTGGATCAAGTTTCAACCATTTTTTCAACATGTTGTGGATCATATCTAGGTTGTTTTCCTAAAAAAACATACTCACTCTGAGGCAATGAAACACTTGCTTGTCTGCCAAGTGAGAAGTCCTAAGTATACTCACTATGAGGCCACAAAAATTTTGGTTTTCTGTGGGGTGAGGAATCCACAACATACTCACTTTGGGGCCACAAAACTTCTGGTTGTCGACAGGGTGAGAAATCCACAAGGTGGCTCTAGGGAAAATCCATGCCTCAGAATGGGCTTCCCACTCAACCATATCAAAGTTATACCTCTTGATAACTTTAATAAGGTGCCACAAAGGAAAATGATTTTTGATCTCTATGCAGTAAGAAAAACTTCATATCCTTGAAACTCATAGACATTGTAAATGCAAGATAGTGCAAGGAATGGTCAAATGGATTTTTCTTAGTTCATGCAAGGTCTCACCTTGGTAAACATTGTGCTTAATGTTTGCAAGAGAGGTTGTGTCAAAGAAGTATCACACTCTTGGAGGAAATAAAGCCCAATAACTCCACCAAGAAAAGGATGCATCACAAAAAAAACACACAATGAAATGTGAGTGGTGATGTATTCCCCCACTTTAAAGCAATTGTGAACACTAGTAGTGTGAGAAATTGCTTTAAAGTAGAAGAAAGAAGACATGGGAGATTACTTGGAAAGCCCTATTCCAAGTCATATGTTTCCAATAAGCTATGTCATGAAAAAGATAATATTTCACATGTGAGCCAGCTTAAGGCATGTCATCCACATCCCAAGCTTGCTCTTATATGTTCATGAAAGGTTAATGACTATTCAAAATGATAGGCACAAAATGAGGTTTTGTAATAGAATTTGTTGCCAGTTCTTAGAGGGAGGGTGATCAAGTGACCTTGGAGTAGTCTTGACAGTATACCCTCTTGATCAACGGTAGAAGGTGTTCCTATAGTTTTTGACAAAGATACATCTTGCTTAGTATTAGTTGTTATACCTATGCAAGACTCTTTAGATTGTGAGATTTTGTTATCTCCTTTATAGGAGGGTGTAAAATATAATGAATTCAAATCATTAGTGTTTTGTGATATGACATTGACATTAAGCGTTCATTTTTTGTTTCATGTTTTGTAAAGGATGACTTTCAAGACCACTAGTGTTGATGAGTTTAGGATGTACAACTATTAAGGTTGGTTTAGGAGAATGTTGTGTGAGAGTGTTGATGTTGAGTGAAGGCTTGGCGATCTCTATCAAAGGAAAATAACCAATACCATGAGTTTTTTGTTGTGTGATAGGAGATCTATAAGGTTGCAGATACCATGTTCACTAGCACCACATCAGTTTTCCTTGTATCCAAGTTGTTTCATAAGCTCATAACTTTGTCCATAAAGCTTTTTCCTTGCTTTTGGATTGGGTAGTTGTTCATTGTTGAGTTTGTCAAGGGTTGTGTAAATTTTTATGTTTTGGTCTAAAGTGGTTGAGTTGGATGTTTCAGACGGGTTGTTTGAGTTTTGTGTTGACATGATTGCTTTTTCATTTCTCATATTAGAATCTTTGTTTATTTTGTACTATCCCATGAATGTTGGTGTGAAGTCTAAGGAACCCGAATCATCATTTAATAGCTTTGTGTGTTGTTCTATGTTTTGCTAATTGTAGGGATTTCACATGTGTAGCTGATGTTAGTGTGTGTGAGAAATGTTCTTTATGTTTCTCAAGCTATAAGACACTATAAGGCTTAGGATCAACATTAAGGGTGTATGCTTTATTGTTCTGAATGTATTTCATTTTTGATGAAGAGTGGAAGGCACACCATTCATTGCATGAATCCATAGTCTTCCTAAGATAAGATTACATGAAAGTTCATGACGAAAAACATGGATTGGTTTATTCAATGTGGCCACTCCAACTATAAGAGGTATAATGATCACCTCGAGTGGTTTCTTTTTGACATTGTCAAATCCCTTAATGGATAAAAAATTAGGTTGAAGGTTTGATTGATCAATTCCAAGCCTATCCAAAAGGATTACACTACACACATTAAGGGCAAAACCAGTATCTGGGTATGTGCAGGATCATCGTGCAAAAAATAGGCCCTTAAGTGGCAAACAATTCAAAAAAATCAGTGTTAGGCAACTTGACGTAAATATTTGAATAAGTTATCTATATTATTTCAAAAATATGTAAGAATAGAATTTGTAGAAAATTGAATGTAGTTTCTAAAATACTAGGTTTATTTAAAAATAAATAAAATCTATTTGGTGAAAATTTGAAATTTCAATGAGTACTTAAATTTAGGAAAAAATAAGAAGTAGGTGTTTGTGACCACCTAACCATAATAAAATGATAATATTTTTGTAAGATTTTATATATAAGTAGAGGACTCATGTCTGGATGTGATGCATATTTTTTGTAATTTTTTCCAAGTAAATAATTAATTATGAATTTTTATTACAACTTTTAGAAAATATAAAAGCTCATCTGTCTGACCACCTTAACTTGGTCAAAACTTCATGAAATTTAATTTTTCTTTTTTTAATCCTATATTATGTGAAGCATAGAATGTGATGCATATTTTGGTTTCAAAAAATATTATACCGTTTGAAAGTTATAGATGTTTTTCAATCAGCCTATTGATCAGGACTTTAGTCGTAATTCTAATAGAAAATGAATAATAATTATTTATTAAATTCAAATTAAATCATAATTTATATTTTTGGAAAGCTGATATTCTCCTCTAAAAACCCTTTTTGTTTCATTAATTTTGGGTGAAAAAAAAAGTTGTCAGCCACATACCCTCATAATATTGCCACTTTTTGGTGCACCATGATCCTGCACATACCCATCTATAAGATTTCTCTTGATCCCTGTGGTATTGTATTGAGGTATGATCATGAACACATCATTTTATTTTTGCACATCCAAAGAGGGGTGTTCACTTTCGTGGAAATCAATGTCACTGCTTTGTCCTTGAATCACGCCTACTATGTTAGTTGGTTGCACATTAAAAAGGATAGGAACTTTTTGTTAGGTTGTTTGAAGCATAGTGTGATAGGTAGGTGAATTCTGAAGAAGGTCCCAAAGGGATATCTTTGCAGGAGTGTTCTTAAGTTGCTGAACAAGATCATAATCCCTTAATTGAGGGGCACTAGCTAGTATAGAATTAGGAAAGGTAAGGTGGTTGGGGTTGGTTGTGGTGGTGACAGATTGTTTTGAGTGTTATATGTATGAGAAACGGTATTATGACACAGTTGTTGTGAAACATTGTTCTGAGGTGGGTAGAGGGTAAACTCGGGTTTAGGTGGAGGTGGAGGTTTATGGGATGGTGGGTAAAGGATGAGTTTAGGTTGGTGATGAGTTTTTTGTTTGTGTAAAGTTGGATAAAGGATGAGTTGAGGTTGATTAATATTAACATGCCTTGGTGATATTATTATTGTCAATGTTAGCCTTGTCTTGTATCATGATATTCTCCTTAGAAGGAGAGTTTCTAGGAGAAAAACAAACCACATGTTCTTGACATGTAAGGCTTGGTTCTTCCAAAATAACTTCATCGCAAATAAGGGAGTTATTAATAGTTGAATTTGTTTGATTATTAATGGTGGGGGGATTAGAAGAAGACTCGATTTGATTGTCACACTTCTCTAAGGTCTCATTCTCTTGTTCCATATTATCTACCATAATAGGAGAGCTTGTAATATGCTTATCCAAGGTTGAATTTTGTATAGGATCTTCCTCACAAGTGGGGGAGGCATCAAGAGAAGGACCATTGTGATTGTCAAATAATGGTAGGAGAATTAGGGAAGGGAGGGTCAAGATTCTCATTACTCTTAATAGATATATCTTCTAAGACCAACCTATCCCCGTGGCATCAAGGAGGGATATTAGGAGAAGGACAATGTTGATGGTCATGGTTATGGAGACTATTTAAAGTAATATTTAGAAATGTTTCTATGATCTCATGTTCTTGTTGTCTAATATCTTCCAAAGGGGAATAAGGAGAGGGACAATCAAGACCCTTAATGCTTGTAACTTATTTCACCAAGATATCTTCGTCATTAATAGTAGAGGTATCGGGAGAAGAAAAAGTATGATTGTTTTGACTGTCTACATTACCATTCTCACCAATGGCCAATGTAATATTTAGGATTGTGTCAATGGTTTGAGCATGTTGCTTAAAGACCTAATTGTTGTAATCAAAATTGAACTCATAGGAAGGGATGTTGCATTTATGTAATCCATTTTTAACCATATCAAAGCAACATCTTTTGAAAGAAAACATGCTATGATGAAAAGGGAAAGAAAGTGCAATGCAATGATTTAAAGGGAAATGTTGAAATACAATTTTCAAATATAAAACAAGTAATTTGTTGATTACATTATTCAACAACCTAAAAGATGAAATGTTGGAAATGCAAATGTGAAATTAAACAATGCATGGAATGAGCTAATATATGGTAGATCTAATGAAATGAATGTTATAGAAACTCAGTCAATTGATACAGGTAGGTAATGGCAGCAAATGGAAGCTCAAAAATAGGGTTTTTGGCTCTATTAAAATTAGTTTTAGGGGTGAAAAGGGACTAATTCACCCATGATGGCGAATGAGTCCTAGTAGGGAATTTTTTTTAGAATTTTTAGAATTTTCTAAGTGATTCTGATGTTTTATGTGCTCTATGAATGCAGGCCTAAGATGTACATGTAGAATTTCAAAAGTTTTAAATGAGATTACATGCAATAATGCAAGATAAATGAGCTTTTCTCTAATGAAAAATTTAAAACCATAGAATGCAAATTAATCAATGTCGACCCAAATGCAAAATTAATTTAAGCTAAATATAGGGTGATGAAGGATTCCAAATTAGAAAAAAAAAAGTATTCTAAAGGTTGTTTCACCAAAATGTAAACAAATATTTTAGCGCCCAAAGGTCTTTCTAGCCCTTCTAGGGTTTTTCACATAAAAGGGGAAAGAATGGGCCAAAATGCAATGTAAACACTCAAGATTAATGTAATATGGATGAAATATTTCTAAAATAAGATGACCTAAATGCAAAGGACTAAAAAAGAAAGGTGATTATTAATGCTAAACTTAAGAAATGTAACTTGCTTTAAAACACATTGTGATATGCGAAAAGAACTAGAAATGAAAGTAAATTATAATAGAAATTGATGAAACTGAAGGTGTGTGCTTGAGAACTTGTTGGAGACTAGACATGACTTTTGGAATGTTTTTGATGCTAAAAATTTGACCTACTATAACTCATTCGCCATTCTGGGTGAATTAGTCACAGATCTAGGAAACTATTTTGGAGCCCGTTTTAGACAAATGGGTATCCAAAACTGCAGAAAACACTTTCTAGGATTGGAAGTGGGACTCATTTTCCACTAATGGAAAATTAGTTCACTTTTGAATTTTTAAAAATCCAAAAGTGAAAATAGAAGCCCTTGATTTACACTTCGGTTCCTGATAGGTGTCCACCTCTGAAACTCTAATTTCCAACACTGAAAGTGACTTTTAGTTGATATTTTGGATTTGAAAGCAAGGAGAGGTCTTCAAAAATATGAGTTTTTTATATGTTTTAAAAGTTGTAATAAAAAATTCATAATTAATTATTTACTTGGAAAAAATTTACAAAAATATATGCATCACATCGAGACATGATTCCTCTACTTATATGTAAAATCTTATAAAAAAATATTATTATTTTATTGTGGTTAAGGTGGTTAGAAAAACACCTACTTCTTATTTTTCCCTAAAATTTAAGTACTATTGCATTGACATTTCAAATTTTCACCAAATAGATTTAAAAAAAAAAACCTAGTATTTTAGAAACTACATTTAATTTTCTACAAATTCTATTCTTACATATTTTTGAAATAATATAGATAACTTATTCAAATTTTTACATTGAGTTTCCTAGCTTTGATTTTTCTAAATTGTTCGCCACTTAAGGGCCTATTTTTTCCATGATGATCCTGCACATACCCTTGTCTTCACTGTGTCAAGGGGACACCAAAGCATCTCTCCCTGAAATCTAGGAGTTCCACTTATCAAGTCCCCATTAGTTCATCAAAGAGACTCAAGCATAGCTTGCTATGATACAAGAAGGTCTCCTCGATGAAGAACCTCCATGTCATCCCTGCTCAATCATTCATCGCCACATATCATTACCATTCTCTTTTACCATGAAACTACTCCACCATGGATCATCCAAATGACCATTGTAGTGTTCGTAGGTTACCTCCATACCATGGGCCCTCTTCATGGACTGTCATGGGATTGTGTGATTTGTACCACTATATCATAGAATCCTTAACCAAATTATCATGAGGCTACAGTTTCCATGTCGCCATACCACAACCTCCATCATGGTTTGTCGCAAGGTTTTGAGTTACCCTCTATACTATAGGCTCCCTTGTATGACTATCTCCATGATGTTAGAATATCAAAGAGACTCACAACCAAGTCATGCCAAAAATCACTTATTAGCCTGATGAAGAACCTTTGCAACCATCCACCACTTTTTGTTAAATGCTTATTGCTATGTAGAAGGGACACAAAGTAAGGCCTCTTTGAGATCCTTAGGTCATACCAATAAGCCAATCCACCAATGTTGTTAACACTAAATTCTTATTAAATGAACACCAAATGATGAAGTTTGTTCCTCCTAAGCTTGAACTTCCAAAATCTTCATGCTTAGCAATGAGAATCAATGAGCCCTTATTCAAAATAAACATCACCTACATTTTTGGTTGATGCAAGATTTATCTCATCCCTTGGATGCTCTTGCATCAAACACCTAGGGTAGGAAGACATGTTTCATGAGTGCAACTCATAAAAAATTGTATACTATATGTCTATCTTGGATCCTCCTCTATTCCTTGTTCATTGGAATTTTTCTATTCCTCTCATCCTTCACCTTCACATTAGTATTCCCTTTCATCTTTCCTCCTTTTCTCATCCCAATGAAATACAAGTTATCAAACTCTACCTCCCACCAATGTGATTTATTAGAATGAAACAAATCAATGGTATTTGTACCTTCTTGAAGACATTTGTCCTTGCACCAAAGAAAAATGCCCCCTTGTCATTTTCATGGTATTTTAGGCATTTCTTCATGATGCTTGGTATATTTTTCTTTGATTTATTGATGTAATATGGCTTGAACATACACATTTAGGTCCTTAAAATTCAAATAATGGCATCTTGTGAAGGTGTTGTAAAATATTTCTACACTTTTCTATACTCTATTCATTACAATTCACCCAAAAATACCTTTTCATCACTAATCAAGTCCTATTTTGAAGTGTTGTAAAGTCTTGTAACAAGATTTCATGCTTTTCTAGGCATAATTTCACTATTTACACCTTTCTTATGCTTTATTTGACCCCTTTATGCCCTTATAAGCCTTAATTAAGTATATTTTTAATGTAAGCCCAAAAAACAACATTAAATGTGACTTAATTCTTGACACCAACTTTTAGGTCCAAGGTGAGACCCATTCGCCATGGGTGGTGAATGAGTCCCTCTTGGTTCCAAATTCAAAATATTTCAAATTTTCTTTCAGGTTTTTATTCAAAATTACTTGATGTTAGATTCTGATGAGGTATCATTGGGTTACTAAGGCACAATTATGTATAAATAAGTTTTTTTACATCCATTCTAACACCCCAATCAACATCAATTCATCAAGTTCACTAATTCAAGCATTTGAACAAGCATTTTGCATCATCTAATAAAGCATTAATCAAGCATCTTGGAGCAACCATTGACACAACTTTAGATTCTCTTCAGTAAGGGTTTGGTAAGTTGATAGCATTTGAATGCTATTTTTTTATCATTCTCTTTCATTCCATTATTTCATTAAGGGTTTGATTACCAAAGTGGGGTTTGACCAAGGCAAACCCATATTCTCTAACCCTCAACCATTTCCCCCCTCTTGCATGTGTATTTGCAAACCTTTGTATGCAGATTTGACAAGAAATTAGGTGTTGAAGAGTGGTCAATAAGTCAACAAGGTGCTTCAAGTCAAATTAACCTAATTTCAAGCTTGGAGAAGATATTTTGTTTGTTTTTTGTAGAATTAACTTCATCAACCCAACAACTAGACAATCTCAGATCTGGTGTTGGAAAATTGTCCCCCGATTTCTTAGAATTTTTGGAGAGGCCCGATTCGCCATTAGTGGTGAATGAGTCCCTTGAAAACATTTCCACCACTTCCATACCAGCCATAAAAAACCTTCATTGTTTGATTGAAAGTGATGATGGTAGGCTACAAGTTATGAAAAGAATTTTAGATATTTACAATAAACATGATTCTTCTAATTCCCAAACAATAAACACATTTACAAGCCAAGGAGGACATTGCATTCCTCCCTCTTCAACCATTGCATCCATACCAACTTATGCCACTCCTTGGGTTATAACAACTATGCAACAGGTTAGTCATGTGGCTCCTTTCACAATTCCACCTAGCATTTCTAGTTCTATTGTGGCATCACAAGTCCCCTCTACCACCTTCACCCCCCTTAGTGTTCCTTTCACCCTCCCTAACATTACATACACTCCATCGCCATTTTCTCTTCCACCTCAAACCACTTACCCTAACCCCATCATTACACAGCTCCTTAATACTATTTCATCAGTGGTGAATGAGTCACACTGGTGATTTTCTATGATCTCAAACAGCATTTAGATGATTCCAAATTCTCCATTCTCTCCCCAGGTGCACTTTGATTCATCCTTTTTCCTTTATGTTTTGCATTTGTTCATTCATAGTTCATGTTTGCATATCACATTATGTTTTCCAACATTGCATAATTCTTAGGTTTGGCATACATAATCAGTCACATAGATCATCTAATTGCACTTAGTTCATTCCATTTAGTCTTAACTACATCATACATTACATAATTTGAGTGAACCTAGATCCAAATCTTTTGTGTGGGGTTTATCTCTCTCCTTTTAGGTGAAACATCATAAGAGTAGCCTATAATTTGTGCAAGAGTAGCCTATAAGCCCTACCCAAAAATATATAGTTCATTTTGGTGAACCTACATATTGAGCAATTTACAGCTCTAATTTCAATTGTATCTTGCATTTTAGACTTCATTTTCATTAACTAGGTACTATCTTGTTTTTGCATCCTAAGGTTTCTCAAATTGCATTAGTGAAGGATTCATTTAGATTTCATGTTTTTTCCTTGTAACATATCATTGAAAAAACCTAGAAATCCACACCTACATCCTTAATTGGCATCTGAAAAGCATTAGAATCACATTAATTTTTTGAAAAACACAAAAAAATCTCATTTTGGGACTCATTTGCCACCCTGGGCGAATCAACCCAACTTCACATTTCATATTACATTTTTAGGCTTTTTTCTGGCATTTTTCTGCATTTTTGTTCTTTGTAGTTACTTCTCTATTTTAGTTAGTATAATTTTTGTTATTACATTAGGCACTCCTAGATTACCTTGCATTTGTATTCAACCCATCTTTTGTGGTACTTGTATGAGTGTTTGGTGCCGCATTGATAATACTTTAGTGAGACAAAGTTCTAGACTCATGGCTTCCCACGATAGCACTTTCATTGTGGACCTTGGGATCTCAAGAGCTCCCAATCCTAGTATGGACAATGGTGGATTAGGCATGGAAAATACCACTTCTATACCTTCACCTTTCCATCCAATGAATGTTGACACAAAAAAAATTCATTCCGCAAGAAAAAGTCATTAATATTCATGAGGATTTTGCACTCTTACAACAAGACTTGTCCCTTGACAAAATTTTTTCCACTTCCATACCAGCCATAGAAAACCTTCATTGTTTGATTTAAAGTGATGATGGTAGGCTACAAGTTATGAAAAGAATTTTAGATATTTACAATAAACATGATTCTTCTAATTCCCAAACAATAAACACATTTACAAGCCAAGGAGGACATCACATTCCTCCCCCTTCAACCATTGCATCTATACCAACTTATGCCACTCCTTGGGTTATAACAACTATGCAACAGGTTAGTCATGTGGCTCCTTTCACAATTCCAACTAGCATTTCTAGCTCTATTGTGGCATCACAAGTCCCCTCTACCACCTTCACCCCCCTTAGTGTTCCTTTCACCTCCCCTAACATTACATACACTCCATCACCATTTTCTCTTCCACCACTTACCCCGACCCCATCATTACACAGCTCCTTAATACTATTTCATCCATGCAACAAAAAATTTCCACAATTAGCCAAGGTCAAAATGCTCCACCCACATATCATGTTCATAGTAGCCCCTTATCCTTAGAAACCTTATGCACATTGATGCACAAGGGATAGAAATTCCTAGGTTTGAGAAATATGGAGGTAAAGGAGACGATATTAACCATGTCAATGCTTATATAGATTTATGTAGTGATTTTTTCCTTGTTGATAAACTCTTACCCAAAATTTTTCCTAGGACCCTAAATGATACTACATTAGAGTGGTCTTTAAACTTGCCTAATCATTCCATCTGATCATTTAATGAATAAGTCAATGCTTTTATAAGTCACTTCCAAGTTCACATGACTCCTAAAAATACAATGGTGGACCTAATGTGATGTAGACAAAACACTGATGAAAAAGTAACTGATTTCATTTCATGATAACGGATTGTATGTTGAAATTGTTGTGAAGATCCCTAATGCACGTCTGCATAAGACATTTATCAAAAAATTGTACACAAACCTTCAGGATAAGCTAACTATGATGAAATTCCCTTCATTCATGCACTTATGCACAACCATGTGTGACTATCACAACTTGGTTTCTAGTCATGATTCAAATTCCACTTCTAACTGAGCCGAGAAGTATGAGCCTAATAACCAAAACAACACACAAAACCTTTGAAAACCAAACAGGGATATTTTACAGTTCAATGTACCTCCTCAACCACAAACCCAACTTTTTCCAAATCAAGTAGCAATTGTTAAAGTGGCGGTACCTTACACGTATGGGGATCCAAAGAAGCAATTTACTCCCTTACCTGATACCCTCCATAATACAATGAACCAATTACTCCAAAAACAAATGATCACCTTGCCTACTATCAAACCACTTGATACTACCAAACCTTTACCACCCACCTTTAAATGAAATGGTTATTTTCATTTTCATCGCCAAAATGGCCATGACACCGAACAATGTATACATCTCAAACACTTAGTTAAATACCTCATTGATTCAGGTCATTTGTCCATTGCAGGTATCAATGATAAAGGCAATAAATTTGTTGCACCCCCCAACTATAATTTACAAATTTTCACCAACCCCATGCCTAAACACAATATTTCATTTATCAAGGCTAGTGAACCTTTAGACACTAATGTAATTAATGTTGATACCAATAATGGACAACATGATATCACTCCAAATGTTACCCAAGTTAATCCTATGGATGAACTTGTGGGTGCAATAGACATTATCCCTCATAAGGGCCCAACCAACAAAACTCTTGATATCACTTTTTCTTCTAAAGATATACTTCAAAAACTTCCTAATGGTCCTCTTTACATAGCTGATAGAATCTACGATAAGGCCAACAATGGGATATTAATAGATCTCGCCTGTGGAAAGAATGTGATCATGGAAGAGATTTTAGTATTACATGAGTTGTATCAAGATGACTATAATAAACCAACTACATGGATTAAAACACATACTGGTTTTGCACACCCTATGATTGGATCGATCGTACTCACCTTACAAATAGGACCTAAAACTTTGGAAGTAACATTTTCAATTATTCCACAATTGGATCAATTTTGTTTTTGGCTAGGCCACCCTTGGCTTCACTCAATGAAAGCAGTCCCTTTAGTTGTTCACAAATCTTTGAAGTTTCCACATGGAAATGAAATATTTATCATACACCATAATCCATGGCTTTAATCCATTATTGTTTAAAGGTAATTTTTCCTTAGAATCCTTTTGGCCCAAACCTATGGAAACCATCACCCCGTATAAATATTTCTTTTCCATAACCTATCAAAATTTCAAAGCCAAATGAATAGTCGAGTTGTCTCTTCATAACATGTCCCCGTCCGCTTCCACTCTTCCTATCCTAGATAAAACCATGCTTCAGCTTGAGTCTGATCTTGAACAAACCACACAACCTCATGAACGCCCACCCCTAGAAACTTTTCCTCCATCATTTAAATGACCAATAGAAATTAAAACCAATCCCGTCATGCCTCCTCACATTAAACAAGTGTATAAAGCTAAAGAGAAAGTAATTGACCCATCCTCTTCAGTTTCTTTGATTCTTCCCCCTCCGGAATAAAAGGAACCTATGATGAATCAACCCACTCTTACACCTCAACAAATTAAAAATAAATTAAATGCAATCATGGTGCTAGGGAACATATGCATTGTCGTCATCTCCTTGCTTGTCAGTCTTGAATGGAAGAAAATAAGGAAAACCAACCTCCACCTTTGACTGAAGCAATAGATGTCCACCCTCTTTCTCTTGAACTGCCACAAGATAGCATAGTCCAACCCTCCCAACAAAATGAACAAATTGAATAGCCACAACTTTTGATGCATCCTTCCTTAGAAATCACCCTTCGTCCTCCTATTGTAATCAATCTTGATGATGATGAGGAGGAGATCACAGAAATAGATAAAGAAGTGCATAACAATATAAATTCTTTATTTTCATCTACCATGAGCTTAAATGTTAAAACTTCTCAACCATGTGAGGAACTTGGGACATCTCCTAGTTTGACACTTGCAATTCTTCTTTTGGACAATCAACCGCCCTCACAATACACTGAGCATGATTGGGAGGTATATGACTTGTTAGATGGTTGACCCTCATTCACCTTACTATCCTTTTACATTTTTCTTTGTTGTTTATTTTACTATTGTATGTGTGTATTGTGTTCTTCTATTTGTACCTCTATTCTTCTATATGTCATACATTTTCCATTTTCCTTTTACATTTTTATGTTTTCCTTTTGGGGATGAAACAAAGCATAGAGACACCCTAGATCTCTCTTCCATGTTGACCCAAAAGGTCCCTTCCTTTTTTTTTTTGTGTTTTCCTTTTGGGGATGACACAAAGTGTAGAGACGCCCTATGTCTCTTCTGTGTTGACCCAAAAGGTCCCTTCCTTTTTGTTTTGTGTTTTCCTTTTGGGGATGAGACAAAGCATTGAGATGCCCTATGTCTCTTCCATGTTGACCCAAAAGGTCCCTTCCTTTTTTTTTTGTGTTTTCCTTTTGGGGATGATGTAATTCATTGAGACAAATAGATCTCCTTCATGTTGACCCAAAAGCTCTTCCTTTGCTTTTTCCTTTTCATTTTATTTTCACTTGTGTTTTCCTTTTGGGGATGATGCAAAGAATTAAGACTGTAATGTCTCTTCCATGTTGACCTAAAACAAAACTTCTTTTTATTTCTTTTTTTTCGCTGTCTTTGTGTCATTCTTCCAGTTCTATGTGCTTTGGGGAATGATGACAGTTTTGAGATCTTTAATAAAAACATTACAGCAACAGACATACTGACCCAAAATCCATAGATCCCTTATGTGTTTGGTGTGTTCCTTTCTGGGGGGCAACTCCCTTTTCTTTTTTTTTCTTTTTTATTTATATGAAGCAACCTAAATCAGAAACATATGACCTGGCATAAGCCTTTTTGAGTTGGCTCTCATGTCCTGTTTTTCCTTTATGCATTTTCTTTCCTTTACTACTTTAAAGTAATTTCTCATAGAGCGGTGTGTAGCAATTCCTTTAAACTGGGGGGCATACATTACCATAATTGATTTGCATTCTCAGTTCTTAGTACAACCTTGTTTCATATGATGTGTTTATCACTTTGTGGATGACATTGGCTAGGATGTCCTTCATAAGTGTGATCTATCTTAGCATATTACATTCCTCTTGGTGGCCTAATGCAACACACTACATCCCCTAAGTTGTGAATATTTTATTCTTTGATTAGTCCTCTCTTGGAGACACTAGACACAATGTTCTCTAAGTGGGATACCTCACATAAACTTAACAAGACTCCTTTGAACATCCTTTCCATTTTACACTTTTACACTTTTACATTTTTTTATATTTACATTTTACACTTTACACTTTTTTCCACCTCACATAACACAACTTGCATGCTTGTGGTACCTTGCATTTTTTTTCATGACTTCTAAGCATACGAAGCTTTGCTTATCTCATGAAGCACGAACCAAAATTTTCCTTTGTGGTGCATTTTTAAAATTATCATTAGGTATAACTTTAATTTGGTTTAGTTAGAAGCCCACTCTATGGAATGACTTTCCCCATAGCCACCATTATGATTGTGAGTTCATACCAACTAGTGTATGTATCTTACCTTTTTTGGTCATCCCACCTGGCGGACAACCATGAGTTCTATCACCCCAAAGTGAGTATGCATTCTCTTTTTCAAACAAATAGCCTAGATCTAATCCACAACTAGTTGGACAAATGATCGAAGCTTCATCCTATCCCTTCATTTCAACACTTGTGTTCCTTTGTTCTTATGTTTAGTTTGCTTGTCGGGTTGATGAAGTTAATTCTATAAAAAATAGACTGAATGTCTTCTCCAAGCTTGAAATGAGGTTGATTTGACTTGAAGCACCTTGTTGACTTGTTAATCACTCTTCAACACCTAATTCCTTGTCAAATCTGCATACAAAGGTCTACAAATACACATGCAAGAGGGGGAAAATGGTTTAGGGTTAGAGAATATGGGTTTTCCTTGGTCAAACCCCACTTTGGTAATCAAACCCTTAATGAAATAATGGAATGAAAGTGGTGATATAATGGGTATGTGTAGGGTATGTGGCTGACAACTTTTTTTTTACCCAAAATTGATAAAATGAAAAGGGTTTTTAAATGAGATTCTCAACTTTCCAGCAATATAGATTATGTTTTACTTTGAATTTAATAAATAATCATTATTCATTTTCTATTTGAATTATGACTAAAGTCCTGATTGATAGGTTGATTGAAAAACATATATAGCTTTAAAATGGTATCACATTTTTTTAATTTGAAACATGCGTCATATTCTATGCTTCACATACTATTGGATTAGGGTGATCCCACAAGGATGGTTTACAATTTCTGGTTTGAAATTTTAATTTTTGCTAAAATCACATATTTTTTTAAAAAATATAATGATTTAAGCTTTTAAAAGTTCCATTTAAAGTATTCCAATTGAAGAGGTTTTGATCACACTACCTTAGATCAAACCCCCTTGGATAGAACCCCACTAGTTTTAAACCATACCTATAGCAAAGTCTCCTTTACACCTATCAAAATGCTAATAAAAAACCACTTTTGATTTACCTTTTGGGTGATCAAATGATTCATTTAAAATTTATTTTTTGTAAGTATGTAGTCCTTATTATAAGCTTCCCAAAAAGTATAATTTTAAATAAATTTAATTTTATTATTATATTTATTTTTTATTTCTTGTGAATGTAGTTTTTTCACCAAAAATCAAGCTCTTGGTTTTGTACATGTGGAAAAATATAGGATTATAAAATAATAATAAAAAATTAGTGCACTAGATATTGAAGTCCTTGATGCAACAAAAAAAAAGAATTTTGATGCGCAAAAAAAAAAATGTGTTAGACAGTTCGCCTATGTCTAAATTGTAATTGGTTTGACTTCAAAACTTGATTAAGGAAATAATATTCAATAAAATAATATGAAACCAATTGGAAGCACTATATATTGTAGTTACAAAATGAAATTTAAAAAAAAAAATTATCCTTCATGGAAAAAGAGTTGTGCTATATGGTGAGCATCACTCCTTAAAAATGGTTTTTATTAAAAAAACTAGTTTTCGAAGGAGATGGAGAAAGACATGCAACCTGATTCTAAAATTTTTGAAAAAAATATATTTAGAATCTACAAACAAAATTTCATAAATCACTAGTTTTCATCTTTTTCAAATTTCTTGGTTTAGCTGCTATAGGTGCCCAGTGAAGATTTAGTTAGAAAAAAGGTCCAGCTTGGGCTTCGTGAAATTGTAACTAGTATTGTGGGATCACCCATTAAAAAAAATGAATTTCATGAAGTTTTGACCAAGTTAAGGTGGTCAGACATATGAATTTTTATATTTTTTTAAAGTTGTAATACAAAGTTCATAATTAATTATTTACATAAAAAAAAATTACAAAAAAATGTGCATTACATAGGGACATGAGTCCTTTACTTATATCTAAAATCTTATAAAAAAATATTATCATTTTATTGTGGTTAGGGTGGTTAGACAGACACCTACTTCTTATTTTTCCATAAAATTTAAGTGCTACTTCATTGAAATTTCAAATTTTTACCAAATAGATTTTTTTTAAAAATAAACCTAGTAGTTTATAGACTACATTCAATTTGCTATAGATTCTATTCTTACATATTTTTGAAATAATATAGATAACTTATTCAAATTTTTATGTCAAGTTTCCTAACTTTGATTTTTCTAAATTTCATTGCCACTTAAGGGCTTATTTTTTCCATGATGATCCTACACATACCCTTTTATCTCTTCAAATTTGAAATACAATTCCATCTCATTAAGCCAATCTACCAATTCCTCTAGATTCAAACTTCCATTAAACGTAGGCACATCCATTTTCGGTCTCTTCCCCATTTTTGTTAAAACTCTCAACAATGGATCCCTTGCAACAGGTTCAACTTCCTCTCTCTCTCTCTGTAGCATCCAAACTAGCATTTTCAGGCTTTCATCTTCGTCATCACTCCCATTGTCTCTTAGTCTTGTAAATCCTCTCCTTATCTAAATTTTTAGTGTTTCAAGCTCCCTTCTTAAGACTCTAAAATCATCATCTCTTACAAAAGTATCTCCTTTTTCTCTACCTCGACCATGATGGGCTCCTCTCCCATCCATTTTCCTTTTCAAAACCCACAACACAATCCTGGTGCAATAGCCTCCCTTTGATGGTCTGCTACACACATAGGATCAACCTGCTCTAATACCACTAATGTAGAGTATTCCCCTCATAGATCTTAGACTCACCACAACAACAAAGAAACACTAAACAAGAACACAAGAGAACCAACCTTTGTTTATTACTCTAATAAAAAATGACATTACATAGCTACATTCATCCTCATATGGGCCTTCTTGACATAGCAATCTACCAATCTTCCAATCAGAGTTAATTATCCTTCAAACATCATGCCTTCACCATCATAGTATGAATCTACTCTCATCCTTCTCGGTTCCCCCTTGCCTTCGTTCGACGATTCCTTTCTTCTAGGCATACATGACCTAGGGTTTTTTCCCCCTTGATTACATGCATTTTCTTCCTTTTCTTCATGTCAAAAAAATCCACATTAAATTTTGGCATCTAGGCTTTCCTTAGTGCCACTATCCACTTCCCTATAGCATTAGTATCACTAGGACAATTACACCATCTTTGCACCATCATTCATGCAACTATCAAGTTAGGCAATTTGCACTTGACTAGCATTAACTTCGTCGTCGCATTTCACTTTGTCTTCACTGTGTCAAGGGACACCAAATAATCTCTCCTCAAAATCTGGGAGTTCCATCAATCAAGTCCCCATCAGGTCGCCGAAGAGACTCAAGCATAGCTCACTCCGATACAAGAAGGCCTCATCGATGAAGAATCTCCACATCATCTACGCTCAATCATTTGTCGCCACCTATCATCATCGTTCTCTTTTATTATGACACCACACAATACCCCTCCACCATGAACCATCCAAACGATCATCACAGTATCTATGGGTTACCACCATATCGCAGGCCCTCTTCATGGACTATCACGATATTGTGGGGTATGTACCACATAGTCCTTCATGAAACTATCATAGGGTTGTAGTTTCCATACTACCATACCATAGCCTCTATCATGGTCTACCACGGGGTTGCGGGTTACCTGCTATATTGCAGGCTCCCTTGTATGACTATCTCTACAATATCAGAATATCGAAGGGACTCACCACCAAGTCACGCCGAAAATCACCTATCATCCCGATGAAGAACCTTCACAATCATCCACTGCTTGTTGTGAAATTCTTATCACTATGTCGAAGGGACACAAAGTAAGGTATCTTCAAGATCCTTAGGTCACATTGATAAGCCAATTTTCCAACATTGTTAACACTGAATGCTTGTTGAACAAATTTCTAATGATGAATTTTGTTCCTTCTAAAATTCAACTTTTGGAAGTATTCATGCTTAGCAACGCAAATCAATGAGCCCTTATTCAAAAGAAACATCACCTATGTTTTTGGTTGATGGAAGATTGTTCTCACCCCTTGGATGCTTCTGCATCAATTATTATTCTTAATATACTAAGTAAAATTATTAAATAAGTGGAACATGATACTTAGCATAGAGACATATCCATGTTGAAATAGATATTACACCAACATGATTCTCTAACTTAGCATCAAGATCAATGCAAAATAGATAGTCTACAAGGAAATAAATAGAAAAAAATAAGGGACCCAACAATAATTGATAGGGAGGTAAAAGGACCATTCTTTGGTACTTTCAAGAAATGAGTGAGTATACCACATTGTACTTCTAATCATCACATTCCACTAATAAAAAAACACAAGAGGGGAAATCAAAGATTATATAAAAGTTAGCAACCAATGTTGCAACCACAAGATCATTGAAAGACTAACAAACTTTAAGGATAGTGTAGGTTATTTGATTAAAATATAATCAATTGCTAATAGTCTTTCCATGATGATTGAACTTTGTGGCAGACCAATATTTGGCTTTATCAAGGAAACAATAATTACAACAATCATGACCTTTCCCTGCATAAATATTGAGTTTTTCTAACTAACACCTTAGAACAAGTAATCATCACCCATTGATAAACTTCAAAGCTCATGATATCATAAGATAAAAGATCAACATACATTATCCTTCTTGCAACACATAAGATCAGATTATAGGTAGCCATGGTTACAACAAGAAGCTCAATAAACACATGACCAAAGATGATGATCAAATATATCATAGGGGTAGAGAGAAATCTATAGAAGTACAAAAATGGCTTAATGAGGCCCATTAAGTTGATTTTTGGGATCATTTATCAACAATGGGCATAACCAACATGATGATAATGCATCTTATGAGGGTAGACAATTCAAAGAAGTGGCACACTTATGATGAAATTCTACCTTTCATTAAACATAGCTCTAATAGAGCTTTGCACATCTCTATTTTATAGTCCATTTTGGTTCTTTCTTGGATTTTCAATTTTTGACACCAATTGACATAACTTATCTTGTTCTACCATCGATACAATCAATTCTTTCAACTGAAAAGGAAGTTTGTAAAATTGTTTAGTTCATTGATCATATTTGGTAGGAATTGCAAACTATTTTGCAATAGGCCAACCGAAAGTATGAGTAACAACATGACAACCATCAAACATTGCACACCTTTCAAGTTGGTGGTTGAGTTTGTCTATGGCCATAGAAGCAAAAAATAACATGAACTTGCCACAAGCTTTGTACAGTTTTATACAAGCCCTAGACCAGATCAGCAAACAAGTAGGAGATAACACTTTAGAGCTTAATCTACCTTCTTGCCTTCTGTTGCATCTAGTCTTCAATATAGGGCTCTTGCAACGTTATAATTTTTAATTATATTGAATACTTCAAATGTTGTAAAAACTCCTCAACAATTAGAAATCAACCCAATAGAACCAAGTCATTGATGCTAAGGTCAAATAGACAAATCAACCAAAGATCTTTTCAAGATTATCAAGATGCCAAATGCCTAGGAAAAATTGTTTACAAAAATAGAATTGATCAACCTATGTCTACATCTTTTACCGCAACCATGTAATGAGGACCAGACCAATCCAAAAACATCAATGTCTAAATCACACCACGGTACTCAAATAACATCAATAAGTTTAACGCGTGCACGCCGAACTGCAAGTCTTAACTCTTCTTCAACGATTAATGAGCGGTTGTGATTGTCTTTATCTTAGAGCAACAGCCTTATCGGAGACTTCCTTTACTGCATATTTTTTATCTCTCTAGTGTCAGGGATGATAATATAATTCTATAAAAGAACAAAAACTTTAATGATATCCCTGCCTTATCTTAGTCACGGACTACTTGGAAGCATTTTCACGTGTGGAGGAGAATCACCATCTATCATGTAATAATAGAAACTCACGGGAGAATTGACTTCTAAGAAATTTCCAGGGTCCTTCCTCGCCTTGTGAACCACGTATTGTTGATCTGTTCAACCTACGCTTCCCACTTACCTTACGTATCATTTTCAACATGGGAGTTCCAGGAAAGAGGAATGGAAGAAGATAAGGGTAAAGGCCCTTTCAAGGCTGTTTCCTCATTGCATCGGTGTCATCTCAAATTCTGCGCATTTTGAGTATAGAGACTAATCTGGCTTCTTGACAGATTCATGGCAGCAACAATAAAGCACACAATCAAATGAAGAATTGCAGGAAGAAAAAGGGAAAGGTAAACTATAAAAGGGAAAAAACTACTATATTTGTGGAGAAACATGAATATATAATGTAACAGGATAGCTGGCATAAGGCTGATGACCACAATGATAATTTGGCTGAAATCTGTCTCCCTGTTTTATTTGTAATAATATGGTTTTGTGCTGTTAGAGGACTATGTGTAATCTGCTCTTTTGAAATATGGATATTGCTATTATGACTTTAAAAAATTGTCTCTATTGTATGACAATCATAGAGCTTCAACTATGTAGATTGTCTTCCTTTTATTCAGAACTTATATGATGAATTGTGGAGGTGACCATGAGGAGAGTCTTCAAGATTAAAGAAATCATTGGAAATGGATTTAAATGTTGGTTTTAAAGGAAATGAAAATACTAAAAATATTGTCATTATATCTGATTCATGTTATCTTTTCTATCGATAAAAAGATGTTTTCCACACTGTATCAAATTGTAATATTGCTATCAGAATTCAACCATATATCTTTTCTACGCTAATATATAGATGCACTGCAAAACCCTTTATTAAAGCTTTCTTTCACCTAGCTTTATTAAAAGAGGAAGAGCTGATAGAGTCAAATGTAGACAATAACTATCCACACAGCTGGTGTATTGACCATACCTATCACTGTTGACCATGACAACCATAAGAAAAACAAATATCTATATTTTCAATTACGGGTTCTTTTCCAAATTTATAAAAAAGGGTTAGATTATATAATTGGTTTTCTTTCCAATTTTAAAAAGAAAAATCTCTAAAATCTCTCTTTTTCCAGTCAATGTAGATCTGTTTCTGTTACATGCTCAGCAAGTGTGAACATACATATGCACCATGCATCGCAAATACTGCTTGAGGTTAACAAATAGAAAATTGAAGTTGTGAACTTGGTGCAGTACGTATTTCCTTTTGCATCTTTTATTCACTTTTAGTCTATGCCAATTTTCAATCAATAAACAAATGAATCTTAAAAGGCGAGCCAACCAAAGTAACAGCGTGCTGATTCTAGACTTCTTTTACTTTTAAAATAGTTTTTATACTTTATTTAAGTTTATCATATAATTTTGAGTTGACCTTGTTATAAAAAATATTTTATTGATTTAATTTAAGTTTTATATGTTTTATTTTTTTTATAAAAATTAAAGAATAGTAAAATCGTTAAATATATTATGTTAGATATGTTGGTGGGTATTTTTCAATGCTATATTTCACTTAGGTTAGTGCGATTAATAAAAATAAAAGTGGAACAAAGATCAAAATATAATGAAAAGATTTATGTTGAATTGAACAACAAGAGAAATGTGCCTAGTTGTTGAGAGATGACTCTCTCAAACAATTTTTACTCTAAATAAAATGAATAGAATAGATGATGGAGGGATGTAGGTAACCTAAAAAACTAATCAAATGATTTTTTGGTGAGATGAGAAGGTAAAAGTAGCTTGGAAATGTTTTGATTTATAAATTAAAAAATAGGTTGATTGCTGACTTTGATTTGATTTGATTTAAAGATCAATGGTAGAGGATTCATGAGAAGATCAAACAAAAAGAGGACATGAAAAGCGATATTATTAGATTGTTACACTTAGGAGATGAGAGGGTTAAGAAAATATTTAGGGCTATGATTTATTTAATCAAGCTTAATGGAGAATGGGTACTAATAACAAGTGTCCTCTCACACATGTGTGAGGATATATTAGGAAGAGAGGTAGGGATAAATGTCCTCTCACATATGTGGGAGGACACATTGGGAAAATAAAAGATGGTGTGTTCCTTCTCTCATTTTATGAGATATTACAAGGGGATAATGAATGGAGACACGTAACTTCCTAGTAGTGTGTGAGAGTCACATGCGATTAATGAAGGGTTGCTATTTTCTCGGAAAATGAATGGTCAAAATTTTATTTTAGCTTTATTGTGATATGTTGAGCTTAAGGGTGTTAATTAAATTAATCACACTTAGATATGACCAAGAGTTAATTGATTAATTAATATTATTTAACTAGCTTATTAAATTCGAGATGCAAAAGGGAAATTAAATAAATAAAAAATAAAGGTTGAGCTTAAATAAATACAAATTTATTTAATTAAGAGTGATATATAGGGATAAAGGATGAATTAATTAATTACTAATTAATTAATGATTGGGAGTAGGGTAAAGCCTAGTGTGGTTGGGTGAGGAAAAATTTAGGTACTTACATTTTCCACTCTTCGAGATAGTGTTGCAACTATGTAGAAGCAATGTTGTTTCAAAGAATAATACAATATAGTGGCTTATAAAGTGATGAGACTAGTGATATGATCCTCCAATCATTTGCAATGATGGGAGTGAGGAAGAGCATGGAGGTCGATATGCTTCCTTGGAAGGATAGGTGGGTTCACAATGTTGGTGTCAACCACCAAGCCCAAGATCACAACCTACTAATAAATCTTCACAGACGAGAGAAGCACAATGTTATTTCACCAGAGATGAAAATATATTCGGATGAGATATAGAATACATAATGTACAGGCATTTTCAAGTTGTGCAAAAATAGATGGGTGAAAAACTACCCTATGGGAAAAACTAATTATCCCTATGTTAAAACTTAACACACTAACACCCCCCCTTAAGTGAAAACTTAGGGAGAACTATTATGCAAAATCAAAATGCAATATGGGTCCCAACTGTACAACCATATTAGGTACCCATTTACAATATAAAAAAGGAATTTTTTACAATTGAAGAAAAGGAGAAAAACCCCGTGGGAAAAAACCCCTCTCCAAAAGAGAGAAAAGAAAAAAAAAAAGATGCATGGATGGAGGACTCAGTAACACTCCCCAAGGACTACATACATCATGTATATACAATCAATATCCCCCCCATAAGAGGGGAAAAGAGAGACTATGTAGCCCCCCCACAATGTGTAATCACTTACAAAAATGGTAAGTGCCTGAAGACAAAACAAAATCCAATGTCAACAAACAATTTGTCTCCCTTTTGGAAGAAACGAAACCAAATAGAAATGCATGAATGCTTCCCATTTTGGATAGGAATTAGCAAGTGAAATCCAAATGTAGGATGATAATGTCTCTAAAATATACTCATATGTTGCCAAGACCTTGGAAGATGATGCCACGAACCAATTAGGAACATGCCCAATCACAATAGAAAGTGACAAACAAGGTACCACTAGAAACTAATTTTAAACATTCTCCAAAGATAAAGTTGGTTTGACAACAGCTGTACCGCAACTATCATCAAATAGGAAAATTAATCCTTCAAATGTGTCTTCCAAGTCTGAAATGTAAGATTCCACGAACAATGAACCAATGTCTAGAAAATACGAATCCCAATTTGGAAGACAATGATAATCCTGTTACATGGGAATAATGGAAGTACTTATTGAAGGTGGATCAACTATCTCTGACAAAGAATCAAGAACCTTTGAAGCAACTACAACCTCATCTAAAGTCTCAAAATCCTCCAAAGGATCACAAGCATGGTTTATCTTCTCCAAAGAATAAGGAGGCACAATGGTATTGGAAAGAGGATCATCAAGAGATGGTGGAGTACCAGGATCTCCATATGATTCTCGAATGTAAGTCCAAAGAGCATAAGGGAAATCAAAATGAAAAAGTGAATCCAAAAGGTCATCATCATTTATATTCTCATAAATAACTCTAAAGACTCTAGCCCTATATCCTTTCGAAATCATATACCCACCATGTGTGCTTGGAATAGGAACTTCATTATACAGATATGGCAATATATTTTGCTCACTAAGATGACTGAGAATAAAATCACTCCATTGCCTAAAGTTCCCTTTCTCCAAAGAAACGATTATAACTAAATTCTTCAAAATTTTCAAAGATAGTGTGTTCACAAGTATAAAAACTTCCAAAAAATGATTTAGTGCAAAAATATGGTGGGGACCATTACTGAATCTTCATGCCAACACTAAGAAAACTCCACTGAGTCTAGAAATAACACCAACATACAAACCACCAATCACCAAACATGCTCACAACAACCAAAGGTGAAGAGTTGTATATGAACAAAAAAGGACTCCCTCACCTAGAGAATGTTGGGTAATTTATCCCCTTTGAGGCAAAAACCAACCACAAAACTCATTTCTAGTAGAAAAAGGAAACCCTAAATATTTGACTGCAAAATTTATAAAGTATAAAGTTTGAAAAAAATGTAGTGTAGCTTGCCAAAAAACAATCACACTAGCTAATGAAGAATGACAACCTCCAACAAAAAATATTAGTTTTTAACAAGAGAAAACACACCTTCAATGATCAAATTTAAGCCTCAAAGGAAATAGCATAATAGGAGATAAAATCATGTAGCAAAGGGTTCTTAATGCAACTCCAAGGGTTTACCATGCACAAGATGAAGTCATAAACCACACGACCTGAATGGAGAGAAGATCCCTTCAAAAAATGCTCAATGTGTAGCTCAATCAATTCATAGAGAAATGACTCCTCTCTCTATTGCCTGTAGTAAGGAAATTGCCCCCTCCAAACTAAGAATTAACCTTTAGTCACAATATAGGGAAATCCATCCATCTATGCAAAAAGTTAGCCCTTTCAATGCTTTTTCACACCTAGTCTTCGAGAAAAATAGATGCCCCTTCAAATTGAGAATCAACCTCCCATGAAGAAAATTTGCACCATCCTAAGGAAAAAAATGTGGTTGCAAATTGTGCCCCAGAGTCAGATTCGAATGGCCTTTCAATTTCAATCATAGCCCTAGCATAGATGATGCCATTTCAAGATGCAACATAGGAAAAATCACTCCTCAGATCAAAAAAATTATGCCTCCACATTCACCCTCCAATCACAAACAATAAGAAAATGGAGAATAAAGGAAACTTAAAAATTTAATAAATTTCACGCTTGAATACCAAAAAAAAATCAGCAAATAAATGATCTCAACCAACTCAAATGAAAACTCTCAATGGCGGAAGAAGGAATAGGTTGAAGGCTATGATACCATGTTGGTGTGAACCACTGAACCCAAGATAACAACCAACAAATATCTTCATAGACAAGAGAAGCATAATGCTATTTCACCATAGATGAAAATATATTCAAATGAGATATAGAATACAAATGTATAGGCTTTTTAAAGTCGTGAAAAAAAAGACGAGTCAAAAACTACCCTATATAGGAAAAAATAATTATCCCTATGTTAAAACATAACACGGGTATGTGCAGGATCATGATAGGCCAAAAAGTGGCAATATGATGGGTATTTTTAGGGTATGTGGCTAATGATTTTTTTACCCAAAATTGATGAAATGGAAAGGTTTTTTAAATGAGATTCTCAGCTTTCCACCAATATAAATTATGCTTTACTTTGAATTTAATAAATAATTATTATTTATTTTCTATTTGAATTACGACTAAAGTGTTGATTGATAGACTGATTGAAAAAAATCTATAGCTTTCAAACGGTATCAAATTTTTTGAATCCAAAATATGCATCACATTCTATGCTTCATGCTATAGAATTAAAAAAAGAAAAATGAATTTCATGAAGTTTTGACCAAGTTAAGGTGGTCAGACATACGAGTTTTATATTTTTTAAAGTTGTAATAAAAAAATCATAATTAATTATTTACTTGGAAAAAATACAAAAAATATGCATCACATCCAAACATGAGTCCTCTACTTATGTCTAAAATCTTATAAAAAATATTATCATTTTATTGCACATTAGGGTGGTCAAACATACACCTACTTCTTATTTTTCCCGAATTTTAAGTACTACCTTGCATTGAAATTTCAAAATTTCACCAAATAGATTTAAAACCTAGTAGTTTAGAAACTACATTTAATTTTCTACAGATTCTATTGTTGCATATTTTTGAAATAATATAGATAACTTATTCAAATTTTTACGTCAAGTTGCCTAACTATGTTTATTTTTTATTTTTTTTCCACTTAAGGGCCTGATTTTTCCATGATGATCTTGCACATACCCACACGCTAACACAAAAAACATGGTTTTTCTCTTGAAATGCATCTAAATAGATTGAAAGAGAGAAGAGGGATATAATAGGATGGTGGAGGATAGCTATGCTAGAGTGTGTGATAAACCTTTATGTTACAGTGCACTTGATGTTATGCACTATGGTATAATGATTTGGGTGATGATGTGCCTAGTGTGTAGAGGATTGAATAAAAGAAAAGGACCATATTCAAGCATATGCCTTATGACACCATAATTTGGAAGACCATGATGAACTATATGTTGCAAATATATTGCAAGTGTTGTCAATGATGTCAATAGTATGGTGTTTGTTGGTTGTCATTGATGTCAAACTATGTGAAGGTTGTTGATGATGCTGTATGAAGCTGTCCAGATGTCATGTGCTACTCATGAATGTGTATATAGTTATGTGGATGTTGTATTCACTATCTATTGCTATAATTTGTATAGAAGAAACTCTTTTAGTAAGTGGCTCATGAAAGTATTATGAAAGGCTTTGGAAATTTCTCTAAACTCCTTCACATTTGAAGATATGTTCCTATAGTTTGAAAGATAGACAAAGTCAAGGATTCCATGTATGTGCTCTAGTTTTCAAATCTTGGATGTTACCGCAAAAGGTTCTTGAGTAAGCAGAGTGATGACCAAATTGTTGGAATCAGGGAAGGTTATGAAAAATGCTCTACATTTCTCTGTAGTTGTTATTACAATCTTGTAGTTTGGAGGATGTGTTCCCAATTTCTACCTATTGTCTCTCTTCAAATTTTAGTTGATGAAGTGTACCACATTTTGAGCTATTAAATTTATATCTCAAGACTATGTTGTTTGGGTTTGTGATAGATATACTAGTTTTATGTTTTTTTACTTGTGCCAACATATTGATGCATGAAGTTGTGAAAGAGGGCATGGTCTAAATACTCTCAAATATCATTTGATGCTTGTGGTGTAATTCATGTGTTACTATCTTGCCTCTCTAGTACAACTTTTGGTCTAGAGATTAATATTTCAAGGGTTCATTGTTTGTTGGGATGACTTAGTATTCTGAGTTGCTTGCACCATTTTTTTGTGGTGTGCACTAGCATAGGGATGCATGCAGATTTGAAATAGGCCCTACTTATCTTGTGGCTTGGACAGTATTGGATTTCCCCTTCTCATAGATGTATTGGAGCTAACTCAAATATGGTTGTTGCATATTTCATGTTCATACATTTTAGGATGGCTGACAAGGAGAAATTTTTTGATGCTTGTAGATGGTATAATTTTAAGATAAAGTTTTTTATCAAAGTGTACAAGTTTTCAATGTGATATCAATGTAATTTACTAATAGTAGCGTGTTGAAGGTAAATTAATGTGTATGAATTTATAGTGAAATTTTTTATGCATGTTGGAGGTAGTGAGCCAACAGTAGAAGGGTTTGAGTGGTGTGCGAAAGGTAGTGAGCTGAATAAATTATGTAAGAGAGTGTTGAAGGCATTGAGCCAAAGGTAGAAATGAAAATGTGAATACCAGAGGCAGCGAGCCAAAGGTAAAGTCATGTAAAATTGTTGAAGGCAATGAATCGAAGGTTGCAGAGGTGTCACAGTTGTGACATGTTATCTGATTCTTCAAATAATTGTATTCTAAGGTTGCAGCCTCATTATGTGAGTAGGGAGTTGTAAACTTCCTTAGGTTAAAGACCTTAAATATTTTGTAACTATTGACTCATTTGTGAGGCTATATTTGGATAGTAGCTCCAAGCAACTCTTCTCACTGTGGTTTTCCCTTGTTGGGATTTCCACATAAATCTAGTGTTATGGTTCTATGTTCTTGCTTTAAAAGTGTTATCTAATTAAGGAAATTTTAAGTTTTGATTGATAAGTTGAAATTGAATTGATTTGAGGGATATACTAATTCACTCCCCCTCTTAGTATATCTATGTGTTCTAAAAATTGCTATCAGAGTTGAGTTCCTTGGTGTATCCTAACAACTACAGGTAGATCTTGATTTAGAACTCATGGCTCAAAAGGAGTCCTCTTCTAAGGCATTGTATTTTGATAGAAATAATTTTATCTTCTGGAGTATGAGGATGGATGCCTATCTCACATCAATTGACTATGATGTTTGGAGTACTACCAAAGATGATTATGTTTAACTTGTTCATCCTATCACTAATCCAAATGAAAAAAGGGTTCATGAGAATAACACTAAAGAAAATAATGCTACCCTATGTGGGTTAGAAAATTATGAATTTGTCAAAGTGGTGCAATGAAAAATTGCAAAGGAGATATTGGATAAGCTCAAGAATCTCTATGAAGGAAATGATAGTGCGAAGCAAGTAAAGTTGCAATTTTTCGGACATTGTTTGAGTATCTAAAGATGAAAGAAGAAGAGAACATATCTGATTATTTTCTTTGGGTAGATGAAGCCGTGAATGGAATCAAATTTTTTGGAGATGATATAATTGACTCTGTGGTGATAAAGAAAGTTATGAGAACTCTCCCCCAGAGGTTTGTCTCAAAAGTTTATGCAATTGAAGAGGCCAAGGATATGAAAAATCTTGCCATGGAAGATTTTTTTGGATCTCTCACATCCTATGAGATGAGTTCAAATTAAGTTAAGAGTACAAACAAAAGAGAAGTTGCATTCAAATTTGTGATGAAAGAAGAAACCTCTAGATCACCTAGTGATTCTGATGAGGAAGAGGAAAACTTTGTGAGAAAGATGAAGAAAGGATTAGGCAAGTACAAAGGTAAATTACCATTCAAATGCTTTAATTGTGGAAGAATTAGTCACCATGCTTCTAAATATCCTTTTAAAGAAAATAAAAGTGGCATCAAGGATTACAAGAGAAACAATTTCAAGAAGAATCTTCTCTCCAGAGAAGAATCTTGCTCCTCTAATGAAGCAGGCGAGTGTACATTAAAATATTATGTAGATGAATCCCTCTTCATAGTTTGTGTGATCCCTGAAAGTTCAAGAATATTTATGTATGAAGAAGGAGCTGAAGTTGATTTTGAAGGTGAACTTGTCTTTGCTCTGGGTATGTGCAGGATCATCATGGAAAAAATAGGGCCTTAAGTGGCGAATTTTTAAAAAAAAATAGAGTTAGGTAACTTGACGTAAAAATTTGAATAAGTTATCTATATTATTTCAAAAATATGTAAGAATAGAATCTATAGCAAATTGAATGTAGTTTCTAAACTACTAGGTTTATCTAAAAAAAATTCTATTTGGTGAAAATTTGAAATTTCAATGCAATAACTAGTACTTAAATTTCAGGGAAAAAATAAGAAGTAGGTGTTTGTCTGACCACCCTAACCACAATAAAATGATAAAAAAATTTAATAAGATTTTAGATATAAGTAGAGGACTCATGTCCTGATGTGATGTATATTTTTTTGCAACTTTTTTCCAAGTAAATAATTAATTATGAATTTTTTATTACAACTTTAAAAAAATATAAAAATTCGTATGTCTGACCACCCTAACTTGGTCAAAACTTCATGAAATTCATTTTTTCAATTTTTTTTCAATTTTATATAATGTGAAGCATAGAATGTTATGCATGTTTCAGATTCAAAAAATGTGATACCGTTTGAAAGCTATTGATGTTTTTCAATCAGCCAATCAATTAGGACTTTAGTCGTAATTCAAATAGAAAATGAATAATAATAATTTATTAAATTCAAAGTAAAGCATAATTTATATTGGTGGAAAGATGAGAATCTCCTTCAAAAACCCTTTTCATTTCATCAATTTTGGGTAAAAAAAATTTGTTAGCCACATGGGCCATCATATCACTTACATATCACCACTTTTTGGCCCATCAAGATCCTGCACATACCCCTCTTGAAGATCTTGATTGTGCAAAGAAAGAAAAAAAAATGCAAAAGGCCTTGATTGAAGCAAAAATAAGAGAATGTAAAAAGCTTGAAAAGGAGATCCTATCACTCAAAAAGGAGTTGGGGAAAGCTATGTTTGGAAGTTATGAAATTGATACAAGACCTAAAGAAATATTTCATCATGTAATTAGATCCTCCGCAAATAGGTCTAGTCATGCATTTTTAGGTTACTTTTTCATTTGCAATAAGTATGTACATAAAGATATAGAGTGAAAATCTAAAATGAATGAAAGAAATTTAATTGGTAGAAATTCTCTTTCTTCTTTGGTAGATTTCAATGTTACATGTTAGATCTATAATAATATTGGGCACAATTTTTTTTTATAAAAGTGATTTTGCAAAGTTAGCAATTCAAAAGATGGATGATGTTGAGTGTTGGCCTCCTCTAATGGTTCAATAACTAAGCACTTAGAGCTATAACTTAGCGAAATTAGATATTTGCACTAAGTAGCTACCTTGCTCATCAAGAAGGTTCATTTCATTGTCAACCCAAGGACATGAACTTGAAATGGGTCAGCAAGTTATCTATGCACTAGGACTCAACTGTAGTCATCCTTATCCTACAACTAGAAAAAGAATAGTATTGAAAATAAAATGCTTGAAGGGAAATAGCATAAGTATTGAGTATGAATTATCAACTAAATTGAGCATCAAAAATTGAACTGGAATGGATGGAAAAAATAGAAATCTCATCAAACAGACAAGAGGTTACTCTGTCTACCTTGGCTACAGGAACAAATAGAGAATAGAGTTTCAATGGCTTTAGGAATAGACAACTGCTGAGACTGCAACAAATTGTTGAACATAAAAGTAACTATTAAACTAAATGGATGGAATTCTCACCAAGTGGGCCCTCTTAAATGAGTCTTCCCTAAGCTAACATAGATGCAGCAAATCAAAGTATTATTTTATTCATTGAAAACATGATTACATCATATCAACAATATGATTGTATTACTTGAAACTAAAAATGAAAGTACAATCTTAGAATATCCAACCTTGTGAAAAGGGGCATCTAACCATTATTTATAAAGGAAAAGCTTCTAATTAACCCTAACTAACTAGGTAGTCGAGTTCAATAGAATCAGAGGATGCCATTTACTTAAAGCATCAAAAAGAGGGAGGAAGTTATGCATGCACCAGATCTAGTCAAAGCAGACTTGCTTCAACAAGGATCCCACATAGCAACACCTCCTAGATTTTCTCAACTAATAGACATGATCATTTAAAGGTAAGTTACAACTTCCACACAAGCTGGGAGTTTCTCTCCATTGAAATTTTCCCTCTATTGACCTCTTTAATGACTATCTTTTTGACTTCTTTAGCAAATGGTCAGCTGGTAGGAATTTCTTCCACTTCATAAGCTTGATTTATATCTATATCTTGACGTGAACCTGCATAATAATATTAGCATGCACAAAACAATTATATATCCATAATCACCTTAGAATATCATTCATTTAATCACATGTAAAATTAATATAGATATATCACATAGCAGGTTAATATTATCAAAAAGTCACAAGGATAAGTTCATACCCAAGGTTTATAAATTTAGGGAAATAACATGGAGAGTGTCAATAACCAAGTGCTCAAGTCTATAGTAACAACAATAAATATATGATAAATCCTATCAAAATTGAGCTATTATTTGGACTCGTCATCTCCTCCCAACCTAATGATCTACTGGTCCTCTAGCAGAGGGAACTTTATTCCTTTGCCTTGTCAAAGCTCTTAAGTCACCGATTGTTGCCTATTCTTGATCAGTCTCTACAGTATCAAAATTTGGATCCCAGTAGAACCCCTGCTTTCTTTCTAATCTACTCCACCTTAGCCTCTCTATATCTACATCATACTAATAGTTTTTGTAATCTGGTACTAGCCACAATAGAATGGGTGGCTGAAATATCAATGGAAGCCAATAATGTTGGTTCATCCTCCCAAGATGCATGTACCTAATGCTTCTTTTGCAAGCTTCATAGTAATTCTACAAGGAATGGGGTTCAACTTGTTTCAATTGATCTAGAAGATCATTCCATCTCTGTCATATATACCCCAACACTATTTTTCCTATAGTAGCAACTATCTGCTCATATTCCTGGTATGCTACCTCCCTAGCAGGCATAATCCTATTTTTGTGTACTCCAGATTATAAAGAATTATGTGTGCTATGTGTAGTAAATGTTTGAAGGGTTATTTTATTTAGCTATTAGATACAAGGGGTTATTAAGTTCTATTTCATATATACCCCAACACTATTTTTCCTATAGTAGCAACTATCTGCTCATATTCCTGGTATGCTACCTCCCTAGCAGGCATAATCCTATTTTTGTGTACTCCAGATTATAAAGAATTATGTGTGCTATGTGTAGTAAATGTTTGAAGGGTTATTTTATTTAGCTATTAGATACAAGGGGTTATTAAGTTCTCTTTCTCTTTATATTTTAAATCGTTGCCCCTATTTGATTTCATTTTGGATCCATTACATGACTACCCTCAAGTGAATATCTAATGCAAACCCAAGAGGCCAAACTCACTCAAAGTGTCAACCTGCCTTCAAGAGGAATCTAAAAAGATTAAAATGTCCTACTAGACCAATCCAAAAAACTTCCAAAGTTTGAAAACAAACAAAAATAGAATTTCCCACTTTCACCCTTGCAACTCTAGTAGTAATGCAAACCCAGTTTTAGGGCTTTTTCATCAATATTTTCCAAAACACCTGACAAAATTAAAGATGATTAAGATAACCTTTTTCAAGTTACATAACATATGTAAACCCTAGCATCAACTCTTTTGTACCAACATGGAGATCCAATACACCTAATACAGAAAAAGCTAGTGGATTAGCCCACTTTTTCAAAGAGAGTACCCTCTAAACTTCACCAAACCATTTGAAACCTTGGGGAAACAATTAAAATGCCCAAAAACCACTGAATCAACAATTAGTCCACCATTATTAGACTTCTAACACACTACACCATGTAACCCTCCAAAACAAGCAAAAACTCAAGGGTTTTGTTGGAATTCACTCTTCCAAGGCTTCCCAAATTAAACCATTCGTATAATCACCTCTTAACACCCCTACACAATCATAATGAAAACTCACAAATCCATTCACTTCATTTGTTTTCAAAATCACTACTTAGGTTTCTCATTTTCATGACAAAATCATCACTGCCCAACCTAGGGTATTACTCCAACAGCACATTCCTTCACTCTTTTACTCACTAAAGCACTAACAACCTAAATTAACATCCTAAAAACAAATCCACCAAGCAAAAAAACCAATACAATAGGTGGATTGGTTAGTTCTTCATGTTATTACCCTCAAAACCCTTGACATAGAAAATAGGGCAATCACTATATTTTGTTGATTTCTCTTCCAAAATAATGAATTAAACTCTCAAATAAAGTGAAATAGTAAAATAATGTACTTATAAACACTAGAAGTCTTAGATCATATCAGGCCTATATAGACTCATACAAGTTTGGAAAAGAGAGAAAAAAATAGAAAAAATTAAAAATTAATAGAGGATTTTATTGATTTACTCCTTCAAATCTCCTAGCCAACATTAAAAATGATGTCCTTCACATTTTTAAAGGTTCTTCCTCAAAATTATTGACCAACCAACCCTCAACTACCTTTTAAATCTCCTTGAGACCGTTGGATGCAATTTACATTGCTTTTACAATTTTGTTAACAACATTGTGTAATATTTGCATTTGTAGCCCCAAGTGACTCTAAAATAACCAAAGACACCTAGAATGGTGTTGTTGGACCCTTTTCAATATATATTGAGACTTTACTTACCATAATCCTCTAAAACCCATGATTACACATGTTTTTTGCATTATGGAGTAAATTTACATATTTCACCATTGTTTCACAAGATGACTCTTCCAAACACCTATTAGGACTAAGTTAAGCCTAAATAAATTAAAGAATGGTCTCAATGACCTTATTTATCATAATAAACTCAAAATGTAACAAAGTCCTAAAACCTACTTGGAATCAACTTCAATTTTAATGGTGCCCCTGCACCATACACCCCAACATGGAATCTTTCCAAGTCCCTTGGAAAATATGTTGTAGTATGTACATCACTGCTCTTCACATATCCCTAACCATCAAAATCTCCTTTATCAAATGCAACCTGCTCTTGTTCCTCTCTTTCTATGTTTTTTCTGTCCATGTCTTCATCTATCTCAGGCTACACTTTATCAGCCAACACTATGGGGTGCCTTGCCTCCTTACCATCTTCAAATACTAACACTAATCCCTCTCCTATAACTATACAATCACCTTCATTAGTTGTCATCACTTTTTCCTACTCTACATGCTTTTTCCTCTATCCTTTAGTCCTCCCAATTGCCACCTTACCTCTGTTAGAATTAGCCACTACTGTACTAGTGTATTTAGGCCCTGACAGACTTGAACTTGACTTATTCACTACCTTATCAGCTTTACAAACCTCTATATCTTCATTCACCATCCTTTCAACCTCATAAAACCCTATCTTCCCATTAGTCAACTTCCCCCTCTCCATTGTCATAAATATAGGGCACATAACCAACCCTACAAGCACTCCTTCACTATTGTTTTGCAACTCCAAAGGCTCTCCACCTTCATACTGATTTATATCAGTCTGACACACCTTGTTATTCCTTTTATTCTACCATACAAAGGAATGCTTCTTTCTATCTACCTGCAAACCACACTTATCCTCCTTACCCACTATTCGAGCATTACTCATTTGCTCTTCACCTACTGCTCTAACTTTAGTATCCAAACCAGCAAAAAAATTGTTTTCACTATCCTCAAGCCTTAAAGGTTCCTTTTTTATAAAAATCACCACCTTAGACTTACCTTTATCCTTCTCTTTTCCCTGTAAAGGAGTTAGTTTGAAACTATGATCATCCTTCTTAATGGTGTAGGTGTTCTCCCTACCATCAGACATAGACCTTCTGTCAAATTGCCATGGTCTTCCCAATAGAAAATAACAATAGTCCATAGGTAGTACATCACATAAACCTTGTCCTTGTACCCCCCAATCTAAAATTCTACATATGCTTGTTCATTCACTTCTAGATTTTGACTATCATTTACCCAAGAAACTTTGTATGGTGTTATATGAGGTATCTTTTCTAGATTCAACTTATCTACCATCTCCCTGGACACCATATTGTCTTGAGAACTGAATCAATAACAACCAGACACACTTTACCTTTTCATTTTCATGAAGTTCTAAAGAGACTCCTTCTTTAGATCATATCTTCCTCTTTAGGTGCTTGCAACAAAGTTCTTTTGATCACGAGTGCTTCTCCCACTTCTGGATCTATAGGTTTGCTTGAACTTTCACACTCTTCCTCTTGGATCAATTGTGTTCTTCTTTCACTCCTTCTATCACCACTTGAAGTTGAACTTTGATTTTGAGGACACTTGAAAGATGGGTGTCAAAATTCATTGCACCTATAACACCTACCTACAAACTCATTGAAATCTCTCCTTTGTTTGAAATTAGTTCTTCCACCTCTCCATCCTCCTCTTGCTTCAAGTGCTTGGTCTTTGTTCTTATCAGCATTTTCAAGGTCTTCCTTGGTCTTCCTTGATGTTGAAGTGGTGCCTCTACCCCTAGAGGTGTTGCCTCTTCCTCTTGCTACCTTCTATTATCTCCTCTTGAGTTTTTCTTCTACCTTCATTTACATTTGAAAGCATTATTCAACTAATTTAGGTGCCAATAAGTTGATCTCATCCTGAATTTTATACCTCAAACCATTCAAGTACATAGAAACCATTTCTACCTCATCTTCTTCATGTTTAGTTCTTATACTTAGCCTATAAAATTCTTCAGTATATACTTGCACATCTAAATCCCTTTGTCTAAGATTTTGTAACTTCCTAAGTAGCTGAACATTATAATCACAAGGAAGGAATTTACCTTTCAGTTTGGTCTTCATCCTCTCCCAAGAAGTGATCTTGCTCTTTCCTTGTCTCTCCCCTTCCTCTTGCACAAAATTCAACCACAACAAAGCATGTCCTTTCCATTTTTTTAGCCTTCTTCACCTTATGCTCTTCATCAATCTCTTCACTCTCAAAGTAGTTCTCCATAGCCCCTATCCAATCCAAGAGCTCTTCATTGACAAGTTTTCCTCCATACATAAGCACATCCATTTTTCCATGCCCATCCTTCTTCATAGCCTTGAAAAGCTTCACCATTCTCACATCATCTGGATCCATCTCTTCCTCTTCACTAGAGGTCTCTTCTTCTTCAGTTTGACTTTCATCCAAAAGAACCCTACCTTTAGCCTTCAGCCTAACAATTTCCTACTTCAGGGCTTCTATTTCTTTGTCATGGTTGTTAATATTCCTTGCAGAAAAATTCACCTTAGGAGGAATTTTCACAATCCTTACTCTACACCTACCTGCAAAACCAATTCAAAACACCAACACAAGATCTACTACTATGCTCTGATACCACTCTGATGTAGACCCAGGAGGCCAAACTCACTCAAAGTGTCAAATTTCCTTCAAGAGGAATCTAACAAGATTAAAATGGCCTATTAGACCAATCCAAATAACTCCCAATGTTTGACAATAAACAGAAAAAGAATTTTCCACTTTCACCCTTGTAACTCTGGTAGCAGTGCAAACCTGGTTTTAGGGCTTCTTCATCAATATTTTCCAAAACACCTAAAAAAAATAAAAAATGATTAAGATAGCCATTTTCAATTTACATAACATATGTAAACCCCAACATCAACTCTTTTGGACCAACATGGAGATCTAGTACACCTACTACAGAAAAAGCTAGTGGATTAGCCCACTTTTTCAAAGAGAGTACCTTCTAAACCTCATAAAACCCTTTGAAACCTTGGGGAATCAATTCAAATTCCCAAAAACCATTGAATACATAGTTATTTCACCATTATTAGAATTCTAACATACTACACCATGAAAATCTCCAAAACAAGCAAAAACACAAGGGTTTTGTTGGAATTCACTCTTCCAAGGCTTCCCAAATAAACGACTAGTCCAATCACCTCTTAATACCCCTGAAAAAACATAATGAACACTCATAAATCCATTAACTTCATTGGTTTTCAAAATCACTACTTAGGTTTCTCATTTTCATGACAAAATCATCACTGTCCAGCCTATGGTATTACTCCAATACCACATTCCTTCACTCTTTTACCCACTAAAGCATTGAAACACCTAAATTAACATCCTACAAACCAATCCACCTAGCAATAGGACCAATATAGTAGGTGGATTGGTTGATTCTTCATGTTATTACCCTTAAAACCCTCAACACAAAAAATAGGGCAGTCACTGTATTTTGTTGATTTCTCTTGCAAAATAATGAATAAAACTCTCAAATCAAGTGCAATAGACAATAAAATAATGTACTTACAAACACTAGAAGTCTCATACCATATCAATCTTGTATAGACTCGTATAAGTTTGGAAAATAGAGAAAAACATAGAAAAATATAAGAATTAACAGAGCTTTTTATTGATTTACTCCTTCAAATCTCCTATCCAATGTTACAAATGATGTCTTTCACCTTTTTAAAGGTTCTTCCTCCAAAATACTTACTAACCAACCCTCAACTACCTTTTAAATCTCCTTGAGACCGTTGGATGCAATTTACATTGCTTTTACAATTTTGTTAACAACATTGTAATATTTGCATTTGTGGCCCCAAGTGACTCTAAACTAACCAAAGACACCTAGAATGGTCTTATTGGAGCGTTTTCAACATAGATTGAGACTTTACTCACCATAATCCTCTAAAACCCATGATTACACATTTTTTTTGCATTATGGAGCAAATTGACATATTTCACCATTGTTTCACAAGATGACTCTTGCAAACACCTATTAGGACTAAGTTAAGCCTAAATACATTAAAGAATGGTCTCAATGACCTTATTTAGCATAATAAACTCAAAATGTAACAAATTGGTAAATCCTACTTTGAATTAACTTCAATTTTAATGGTGCCCTTACACTAATATCCCCAATGTATAACAATGGATTCTAGTCATGGTCATTAGGAACAACATAATTATGCAAGTACAATTCACACAACAAATTTTTCACTTCAAGGGGAGAGAATTGATAGGCTTAGAAAAATTCCTATGGTGTTTCAATGGAAGGGCTTAAACTAGAAATGACCCTTAATAACTTGAAAGAAAGATTACGCTCCTTTAAATGCAATGCATATACTCATGGGGGAGTTCTGCATGCCATTATTTGTGGTACTAGAGCCACCACATTATCTACTTTATCCTTTAATGTAGTAATGTTTGCATTCTTTTCCTCAATTTCTACATTTTTCTTATTGACTTCTTCATGTAGCTTTAGTGTTTCTTTATTCCATTCTTCCTCATTCTTTTCCATTTCATTCTCTAAATATAGGGCTACTGATGCCCATGAAAAAGTAGAAGGTTTATGTTTCCCTACTAGGATCTTTCCTCGCACCAGCTCATGTTGTTCAAATTTCTCTGGTTGTAGGGGTTCTTGTTGTTCATCTTGCTCTGGTTGCATTGGTTCCTAATTTTCAACCTACTCTACAATAGTAGCAAGCTCTTCCAATCCTATGTTTGCTTGTTCCTTAGAATCTTCTTCCACTTCTATATTTACTTGCCCCTTAAGAGCTTCTATCTCCTTTCTAGGTGTCATAAGTCTAGGGCTCCTTTTTGGAGGCATATCAATAGTTGGCTTAGCTAGTTTTTCTTTTCCTTGGAAGGATTTTATGTTTCTTAGTAGATGTAGGATGACCAATGTCATCAAATTTTTGTTTCCCAGGGCTAGGTTTTACTTATTTTTATTTTTGCTTCTTAGCCTTCCCTTTTCTAATTTTTGCCTCTCTCATTTGTGCTTCCACTTTTCGAATGAAAGCCCTAGTGTGAACTAGAGTTTTAGGGAGAACATTAACATTAGGTTCTGAGGATGGGCTTTCTTCATCTAAATACTCTAATTTAGAGGAGCCAATTTCTACTACTGATTCTATTGCAAGAGGGTTTGTGCTAGAGGTTAAATCTCTAGGAGTGGTTTTAGTAACCCTCTCACCCCTACTAACCCTATGAGGTTGGGGATAACCTCTAGGACCCATATTTTCTAATCTAAACTAATCAATCCTAAAAAATTCTTCCCATTCAACATACCGGACACTTCTTGCAAATATATTTCTAATAAAAATTTAATCAAAAAATCATGGGAGGCAAAGTTCTCCCTACCTTTCTACATTTCAACTGCCATGATTGCAAGAAGGTTGTACAACACATTTGGCATGTTCATCCTCCTGCCATGTCTCATGTGGTTCAAAATCTTGGAATGTACATAATGAAGGCATGATTGGCAACCCTCACAGGTAATATATTTGATAATGTAGAAAACAAGTTGTTTCTATTTTTCTGATAGAGAGGTTCTCCTTGTTTGTCTACAACAAGTAGAGGATCACTAGCTTCGATATATTATGCCCTAGCTGGTCTAGCATCCCTAGAAGGAAGGTAGGGCTCACCTTTAGTAGGAAAACCTATTACTTCAACAATTCTCTCTTCAGTGGCTATAACTTTGAGCCCTTTCACCATTTCCTTACCATCAGAAAGTGTTTGTACAAATTCCAAAGCAATGTCTCCATTGAAACTATCTAGTTTTAGAAAATTGTCTAACCGTCTACAATTTCTAAATTTAGCCAGAGAGAGTGCATCCTATAGTATCACTTGATGGATCGTAGGTTCATTTATGATCAGCTGACCTCCCATTGCTTCTACGCACAATTTGGAAAACACCTCTACAAAATCTTCTTTCCTGCAATCCTTCTTCTCAAAACACAATTTCTTTATGCTTCCTGCAACTGTTCTCTAGTGCTAATGCCAATGTCATATGACTCTTCAATTTACCTTTGTGGTGGCATTATGACTATGACTAAGACAATAAGGAAGATGTAAAGGAGGGAAATCATCAAAGAAAATGGTGGTGGCTAGTTTCATATTATACGTGCAAGTCATCATTTCAACTATATCATTTCAAATTTATTGCCACGTTGGCACATGAATGACATGTATGATACATGGACACATGGATTCACACTCTCTGCCAACCTAAATTAAAGCATGTGTCCACATAGGCTAGGATGTAATTAGGATGTGACAAGGTAGAGTAATAATATGTGCTATGTGAAATATCAATATTAACGTATAGTAATTAAACAAATGCATTTAAGATAATTGAGATACATCAAGTTGTTATGCACATACCTAAAAATTTGGAGTGTCATTTGAAAAGAATGTGGAAGGAACTATAGGTTACTTTAAAAGTACAATTGAGCTTATTAAATGAAGTGATGCTAGAGTTATGGAAGAGAGAGAAGGGATGGATATGGATGGATGGATAGATTTATTGATGGAGAAGTTAATTCCCACAAAAAGTGGAAATCATTATTATGATTGAATGTGTACTTTGACTAGTCAAAAGGATGGACACTAGGTCTACCTCCTTTGGTTGTAGGAACATCGGAGGTCTGGTGTTGAATAAATTGCTACATGAATTCTTATTTGGAAGTCGGTTTATGGTATAACCTGGGAAAATGACCATTGACCAGGAGCTTGAATCTGACAAGATCAATGGTTGTGAGTTAAACATCACCATTGGAGAAGACCTCTACAACTTGATATGGTCCCAACAACCTAGTTTTCAATTTTCCTGCATTGAATTTATACTTGGAATCATAAAGAAGTGCCTCGTCACCTGGCTAGAACTTCTTTTCCTTTATGTATTTTTCATGCCCTCTTATTCTCTTATTTTGCACCATCTCAGCATGATGAAGAGTTGAATTTCTTATCTCATATAAGGCATTCAGTTGCATGATCCTATCCTTTTTGCCTCATATATGTCTATCCCAAGGTCTGGTGTTGTTGTAAGAGTTTTATGTTTAAACTCGATAGGCATCATGGCTTTTTTTCCATACAATAATTCAAAAGGAGTAAAATGAGTGCTTTTTTTCCAAGTGGTTCTATAAGTCTAGATAGCTTCTGGAAACCTATTTTCTCAATATTTTATATGAATTGCCACATTTTTAGTCAAAATAGCCTCTATTTCCCTATTTTTCACCTCAAACTAGCCATTGGCTTGAGGGTGATAGGGTGTATATTTCCTATGCCTTACATTATATTCATTGACCAATGTTGTGACAAGAGTTGATGTAAATTGAGCCCCTTGATATGTGACTATCTCTCTAGGAACTTCATAGCATTTGAAGATTTCTTCATAGAGGAATTCGACAACCTTATTGTCTCTGGCATGTTTCATAGCTTTTACTTCAACCCACCTAGTCACATAGTCAGTGCAAACCAAGATGTAAGATTTTTTGTTTGATGGTGGATCAATTGGACCTACAAAATCAAGTCCCCATTTATCAAATGGTGTGATGATTACTTGAGGGTATAGAGGAATCTCATATAATTTAGTTGGCCAGCCCATCCTTTGACATCTATCACACTTCCTAGTGTACTTTCTTGCATCCTTATGAAGTGTGGGCTAGTAATACCCTATATTGAGAATCTTCATGGTTGTTTTCTTAACTACAAAGTGCCCTCCACAGGGATCATTATGACATGCCTTTAGTATATCATATGTTTCATCCTCTCTTACACATCTTCTCATCACATGATATAGTCCAGTATAGAATAAAAAACCTGCAATCCATGAGAATGATAAAAAAATCTCAATATGAACCCTTCTCTCCTTTGGAGAGAAATGAGGGGGAACTCTCCCTATAACTAGATAATTGGCTATATTTGCATACCAAGGTGCGTGCACACTTATGGAAAAAAAATTTCATCAAGAAGGGAATCATCAATGACTTGAGTGTCCTCTAATATAGTCATTCTAGAGAGAAAGTCTACCACAACATTTTCCTTACCTAGTTTGTCTACAATGGTGATATCAAATTCTTGCATTAATAGCAACCACCTCGGTAACCTTCCTAAAATCAATGGATTATTCATAAGGTATCTTATGGTTGCATGATTTGTATGGAAAAATATATGATATCCTATTATGTAATGCTTGAACTTGTTGAGAGCATAAATGAATGCCAACATCTCCTTCCCTGTGACTGTGTAGTTAAACTCAGCTCCTTGTAGGTTCTTACTAACAAAGTAGATTGCATTCTCAATTGCTCCATCTTTTTGTCCCAAGACAGCCCCTATAGCATAATCAAATTCTATGTGTGAATATGGAAAGGGAGTTCCCAATTAGGGCCTTTGAGCATAGGGGCATGGGTTAAGGTTGTTTTTAAATCATTGAATGCTTTATCAAGATCCTCTATCCACTAGAATTCAACATCATTAGGTAAAATATTATAAAGTGGTGATGCCATCTTGTTGAAATATTTTATGAAGCACTTATAGTATCCTACATGTCCTAGGAAACTTCTAACATATGTTTTCTTTAAAGGAATAGGAAAATTTGTAATCACCTCAATCTTGGTTGGGTCCACTTGAATTTCTTTATGAGAGATATAATGGCCAAGGACTACTCCTTCCCACATCATCATAAATCATTTTTCACCGTTCAAGGATAGATTATGGTCCTCACATATTTGCATTTATTTTCTTAGTTGCTCTAATGCTTCTGTAAAATCAACACCATAAGTAGTAAAATCATCCATGTAGATCTCCATACAATCATGTGAGATATCTGAAAATATACTAATAAATTCTCTTTGAAAGGTTGTGAATGCATTACATAAACCAAATAGAAGTATTGAATAGGAATAAGTCCCCCAAGGACATGTAAAATTTGTCTTCTCTTGGTTTTTGGGTGCAATTTGTATTTGATTATAACCATTGAATACATCTAGGAAAGAAAAATACTGCTTACCTGCAAGTGAATCTAGTACCTGGTCTATAAAAGGAAGGGGAGAATAATCATTTTTGGTGGCAGAATTTAGTTCTCTATAGTCAACACAAACTATCCATTTACCTCCCTTTTTAGGAAAAATTACCAAAGGGGACACCCATTGGATTTCTAAGATAGGGTAGATAAATCCTACATCCAATAACTTTTGTAGTTCCCCTTTTACAATCTCCCTCAATGTAGGGTTGATTCTCCTTTGTGGTTTCCTTACTGGTGTGCAATCATATCTAATGTCGATCCTATGAGTACAGAGCTTGGGATCTAATCCTTTCATGTCATGGTAATCCCATGCAAATGCATGTTGATACAACTTCAAGAGGTTTGTCAGGGACAACTACTACTCTTGACTAAGCTTGTTGTTAATATTCAAATGTTTCCCCTCTAAAACTTGTACTTGTGTGGTGAACTCAATCATGGATGTTTCATTGATTCTTGTCATTTTTAATTCATGTGGAAACAATGTATGAAGAATATCAATTGTTGTAAGAAATTTAGGTGCAGGAGGAGTAGGTAGAAGTGTTTGCAATGGACATGCAAAACCAGATTCATGAGTGGATGATTCTTCATGCACTTCGCAATGGTTCTGAATTAGATGGGATAATATTTCATCTTCTTCCTAAAGCTGCATAAAAGGACTTATGCCTATCATCATGAGTTGTGCCACTAAGTTGACTTCCTCGTCCTCTTCTCGAACATGTGGCCATATGGGGATATCCATATCATGGGATGGTTGAGAAAGAGGATAGAGGAAAAAGTTTTTAGTGCTTCTCCAATTAGAAATAGTCATGTCCCCTGAAAAACATCCAATGTAAGCATCTGTTGTAGCTAACCACGACCTACCCAAAATAATGGGATACCCTCCTAATGTAGCTTTAGGGGAAAGGATCATGAAATATGTTGGGTACTCCCAACATTCTAGAGTAACAACAAGGTCTTATACTATGCCATCTGGTTTGACAGTGGAACTATCAACAAGTTGCATGATAGTAGGAGTAGGTCTCATATTTGTAATATTCAGTTGTTGTAGGATATCCTTAGTCATCACATTGATTGTTGCTCCCAAGTCTGTTAGAGCAATCTTTACTTGGATTCCATTTATAATGAATCCTTCCATAGGAATTCTTAGGTCAGTATATTTAGGAATAATGACTTTCCCAAGCATGATATCTTCCAACTATCTCACCACATGAATGGTAGTGTGGTCCTTTTTCCTCCCTAGATTTTTGAGACATGCTTCCTTGATTTCGTTACTATATATGGGGACATATTTTATGGCTTGAAACAAAGGTATCTTGACACATATGTGTTTCAACTGATCCAAAATATTAAATTTTATTTCTTCTTTCTCTTCCTTTTGTTTAACAACTTCTAACCTTTTAGGAAATGGCGGGTCTTGGTCAGACTATTGAACTGGTTCAAGATTCCTAAGCACACTTGAATGAGCAGGGATATTAGATAGATTCTGATGCTCCTCTTCTTCCACATGAAGCTCTATTATGATAGGAGTAGAAGGATATGAAAAAGTAGTTTCTGAAGACAGATGAATATCACTCACACTCATAGCATATGCAGGAAATTGAGTGGGATCTATAGAGTAGACAGACTATTGTTGTGGTGTGTTATTTGAGTTAGGTGTTGGTTGAGTTGGTAACTGAGTAGGTCTAGGTATGCTAGAATTTTAGCTAGTAGGAGGCATTATGTCAAACTACTGAGGCTATGGAGGTGGCTAGATATAACTAGTTTCTTGGGTTGTCCATTATTGCCCTCCCCTCCATTGAGATGTTTGTTGCCAGTTTCCTAGAGGTTGCTACCAATTCCCTTGGAATTGTTAGCACCGAGGTGGAGTTTTTTGGTAATTGGGCCAAGTATTTGGAGGGTTGTTCTAAGGCTGAGGTGGATAATCTCCATAGTTGAATGGGTGTGGGGGTTGCCATTGATTAATAGATGCATAAGAATTGAAATAAGGTCCACTAAAAGATAATGGATCTGGTGGCATACCTTGTCTTGGAGCCCATGGTCTTCTTTGTGCAATGTAGAAAAGCTAATCATCATCAACCTAAACTGGCCTGAATTCTAGTGGAATTTTCTTATTGTCAATGTTGGCTACCATTTTACATCTGCAGTCCTTCTTCTTTTGCCTATAATGAGGATAATATTCTATCAACACTACCTTTGCCTCCTCTTGTTTCTTCTTTACTTGAAGAGTGTCTAGCTAAGTAGCCATATTGTTTATGATATCCTGCTTGAAATCTACTAGCAAATGAGTGATTTCCATTCTTGAAACTCCATTAGTGGAGGATTTACCCATAGAGGATTGGTAACATCTTCCTTTCTTTAGAGTTTCCCTAGAATAATTTTTACATATCTTCTTAATATCTTCCTAGGGAACTTTGGTGATATCTCCTCCTCCTATCAGGTCTACATCATCAATGCAATTTTCATTGATCCCTCTAAGGAACAAAAGCTTTTGAGACTCTTCATTAAGTGCATGATGTGGAGATTTCTATAGGAAAAATAGGAAACTTGAAATGTAGTCCTCCAAACTTTCAACTTCCTTCCGTTGCATCCTAAATATATCATCTCGTCTTATATCACTGCCCCTACAGTATTCTTTATAATTCTCAAGAAACTTCGTTTTCATATCATCCCAAGTCTCTACAATATTCCTACCTATGCTCATTAACCATCTTAATGCATCTTCTTTCAATGTGGTATGAAACAATTTAAGCCTATTAACATCAGTAATATAGTCATAGCTTCTACAAAGGATATCAAACTCAAACAAGAAAGTGTCAAGGTCTTTTGTTACAAGCCCATAGAACTTAGGAAGAACTGAAGTAGGGATTTTCTTGAGGTTAACAACTTCATTCTGGTGGGTGATGGAAAATGGAAAAGATGGTTGGTTAGGTCTATTTGGATTTTCACTAACCATATTTTCTTGGAGTTTCAAAGAAAATGGATTCTCAATTAGATTTTGGGTAGCTTGGTCTTCAAAGGAAGTTTCAGAACTGGTCAAACTATGGAATGCATCAACAAAGGGATTTGCCTCCTCTTCTTCTTCATATCTTGGAAGATTTTGAAACTCAACTAGTTGGTTATCAAGATTAGGGTCATTAGGAAGGAATATCCCATGAGAATCTCTTCTCCTACCTCTATGCATGTGGTATTAACTCAGTATCAGCCAACTCACACAAAGAATTGGTGAAAGAATAATAGATCATTACTTTTCTCAAATTAAGGGTATGCTAAGAGAAAACTTCAGAGATACTAAAACAAGAAAGAAACTAGAAATGACTCCAAAGAACTTCCTAGTTTGACACCATCCTCGACAACGGTGCCAAAAATGTTGGCCTCCTCTAATGGTTTAATAACTAAGCCCTTAGAGCTATAACTTAGAGATTAGATATTTGCACTACATAGCTATCTTGCTCATCATGAAGGTGCATTTCATTGTCAACCCAAGGATGTGAACTTGAAATGGGTCAGCACTATCTGTGCACTAGGACTCAACTATAGTTATCGTTATCCTACAACTAGAAAAGGAACAATACTAAAAATAAAATTCCTGAAGGGGACTAGCATAAGTACTGAGCATGAATTATCAACTAAACTGAGCATCAACAAACAAACTAGAATGGATGGAAGAAATAGAAATCTTAGCAAACAGACAAGAAGTTACTATTTTTTCCTTGGCTGTAGGAATAGACACAAAATAGAGTTCCAATGGTTGTAGGAATAGACAATTGCTGAGACTGCAACTAATTACTAAACATAAAAGTAAATATTAAACTAAATGGATGGAAGTCTCACCAAGTGGTCCCCCTTGAACGAGTCTTCCCTAAGCTAACTCAGATGTAGCAAATCAAAGTATCATTTTATTCATTGAAAACATGATTACATCATATCAGCAATACGACTGTATTACTTGAAACTGAAAATGCAAGTACAATCTTAGAACATCCAACCTTGTGAAAAGGGGCATTTGACCATTATTTATAGAAGAAAGGCTTATAATTAACACTAACTAACTAGGCAGTTGAATCCAATAGAATAGGAGGACACCATTTATTGAAAGCATCAAAAAGAGGGAGGAAGTTATGCATGGGCCAGATTTAGTCCAAGTAGACTTTTCGCAAAGAGGATGCATCACAACAACACCTCCTAGATTTTCTCAACTAATAGACATGATAATTTAAAGGTAATTTACAACTTCCACACAAGCTAGGAGTTTCCCTCCATTGGATGTTTCCCTCCATTAACCTCTTTAATAACCATATTTTTGACTTCTTGAGCAACCAGCAAACTAGAAGGAACTTCTTCCACTTCACAAGCTTGATTTATATTTGTATCTTGATGCAAGCCTGCATAATGACATTAGCATGCACAAAAAAATCATATGTCCATAATCACCTTAGAATATCATTCATTCAATCGCATGTAAAATTAATATAGATATATCACATAGTAGGTTAATATTATCAAAATTCACAAGGATAAGCTCATGCCCAAGGTTCATAAGTTTAGGGAAATAACATGGAGAGTGTCAATAACTAGGTTCTAAAGTCCATAATAAAAACAACAAATATATGATAAATCCTATCAAAACTGAGCCATTATTTGGACACATCATTGAGCAAGACAAGGAATCAAGCAAAGAAAATTCAATGGTTGTTCAAACAACATTTCATGCTCAAGGACAATCAAATCTCTAGATAATTGGCGATGGGTGTTCAATTCACATGACAGGTGACAAGAAAGATCATCGAATTAGTTAAATGGAATGGTGGTTCAATCAATTTTGGAGATAACTCATCAACAAAGATCTATGGAAAAAGGCACTATAAGCATTGATGGAAAATATAAAATTGAAGATGTTTTCTATGTTGAAGGTCTCGAGCATAATCTTCTCAGTGTAAGTTAGATGTGCAACAAAGGTTATTGTCTCTAATTTAATGAGCAAGGATATGAAATCATAAAAATAAAGTTTGGAAGATTGGTGTCAAAAGGTTCAAGGACTAGAGGAAACTTATACAACCTTAAACATGTGAATGGAAAAAGCTATCTTCTAGGACAAACAAGAGAATGTTGGATATGGCATAAGAAGATGGGACACATTAACTTTGATAACCTTGTCAAGATCAGCTCCATGCATGTAGTGAGAGACATGCCGACGATTTTCAAGCCTACAAGTACCATGTGTAGAGAATGTTAGATTGGGAAGCAAACAAGGATAAGGTTCAAAGCTAATGAGTATTCTACAACTATACATCTAGAGCTAATTCATACCGACCTATGTGGACCTACTAGAACTAAGATTCTTCAAGGTGAAAGGTACTTCATGTTACTTACTGATTATTTCTCCAAAATGGCATGGGTTACATTCTTAAAAGAAAAATGAAAGGTTTTTAGTAGATTGAAGATCTTTAAATCAATGGTTGAGAATGAAATGAATGCTAGAATCAAGTTTCTAAGGTCAGACAGAGGTGATGAGTTCACATCAATTGAGTTTGAAGAATTTCGTGAAGAGCAAGGGATAAAAACATATTATTATGCTACTATAACTCCTCAACAAAATAAAGTAGTAGAAAGTGTTTAGGTGAAAAATAGGGTCCACCAAAATGAATCAACAAAGTGATGGACCACTAATTTTAATAAGACCCTAAACAACTCAAATTATGTAAAATAAGATGCAAATAATAATAAAAAATGCAACCTAACTATTATAGCAACTAAGGGGGATGTTTTTAGAGCATAAAAAGTTGTGTATGTGGCCATAAAGTTGTTGTTTTTGGGCTACAGAGGATTCATTCGACTTCAATGGTGAATGAGTCCTTTTAGGGTGTTAGAAAACTAATCTCAGGGTCATGTTCCTTGATGTCTACACTCTTTAATTCCCTGTTATCAGGTTTTGGAAGTTTGTATGCAATTTTGTAGAGTTCTTTTTGTGATCTTGCACTTTGAATGACAACTTTTGCAACTTTGCAACTTTGATAGTTTTGCTCCAAATCTTCTTCAACTTCATCTTGAACCTATAAATCTGCAATCACACACTCAAGGGTAGAAAAAATTGTTGATTTGTTAGTGAATAGGGTTTTTCCTCAGTCAAACCCCTTGTAGGTAATTAAACCAAATGATGAAATGAAGGAAATGAAGCATAAACATAAAATAATTTTAAATGATGCCACCTTGGATTATGTCTTGTGAAACAAATCTGCAAACTAACATGTAGTTTCCATGAAGAATGTAGATCTAGGATCCTTGGAAATGATGTGAATAATAGTTGCAAATAGATCTTCAATGCCGCATCCACCTCTTTAGCTCAACAACATGAATGCATGCATCAAAACCTTGAAATGATGATATGACTTTGAATTGCTACAATAATCTCTTGAAATATACCTTGTAATGCCTTATGAATGCTCTTGAAATTCTCTAATTCTTGATCACTAGAATTCCTGAAGACTTCATAAACATGCTAGCTCTTGTTAGGAGAAACAATGTGAATTAACCCCTTATTTATACTAAATTAGGAGATTAACCCTAAAATTTAAAGAATTAAGGCCGACACCAGATCTGGGAAAAAACATTATTAAATTCTCACTAGAATGAAATTCAAAAAGGGGCGTCTCATTAACGGAGGACCCATTTTCCACCTTGGGCGAATGGGTCTTGGCTAAGTTTACCAGGACCTAACTCGAAGGGATTCAAAAAAGGGTTAAAAATCCATTCTAGATCAACTGAAAAAAGTGGGGTCCTATTAAGGGAGACTCATTCGTCATCAAGGGAGAATGGGTCTTGGCTCAACTTACCAGGACCAACCTTTTCCCAATGAAATATTTGTTAATTAAATTATGATTGTGGGGATATATCTTTTGGAGGTGTCAAAATTAAGGCCTAAATTTAAATTAAAAGGGGGTTAGTAACTCCAATTACCCAAAATTAATTAATACCACCTAGATAAGTGTGAGAGTTCCTTATAACACTTTACAATACTTAAACAAGGTACACTTTATGTACATTTTATTCAGAAAGGGGCCCATATGCTTAATTAAGCAAATATATCCTAGAAAAGTATAAAAGTGTGTTACAACACTTTACAAAACCCTTGCAAGGGATCAATTAAGGCATGTTTTAGTCAAGTAAACCATTCCAGAATAGTGTGATTGTGTACAACACATTACAACACCACTCCAAGACAACATTAGTTCAACTTTAATGTCAATTATCAAACCAAGTAAAGAAAAGGCTACTTTTTCTATTACTACATTTTTCCCCCACTTTAGTGAGAGGATGACCACATGTCAAACTCACACTAAAGTAGACATCCAAGATACTTAAGTATGTAGAAATAACAAATATACATGATCATACCCTATCAAGGGACAAGAAAAATTAAAAAAACAAAGGATCAAACACAACTATTTAAACATGATGTAAGACAAGGTTGTTTATCCATAACATACACTGCTCACTTTGGGTAGTGGAACCTCAGTCTATCCACTATGTGAGTTGTCTCAAAATATGTATATGCTCACTCTAGGGTAGTGGAACCTTAGTTTCTCCACTAGGTGAGCTATCCCAAAATATGTATATGCTCACTTTGGGGTAGTGGAACCTTAGCTTGTCCACTAGGTGAGTTATCCCAACAAGGTGGTTTAGTGATAAACTCATGCCATTGTGTCAGATTCCCATTGGAAATAGAAAAAATAATGCTAGTGTATTAGCTTACCATCATACTAACCATGCCAAAGTTATCCTCTTAATAACTTTAATAAGGCACCACAATGTAAATGCTTTTATAAATGCTTTTGAATGTTATGTAAAAAATTTGTTAAAGGGGATTTTTCTTTGTTCATGTAACGATCTTCCTCTTAGGAAGCATTGTGCCTAATGTCTCCAAGAGAGGACAAGTCAAAAGAGTCAAATTGTCACCCATGTGATGCCTCATTTGCATCATGCCATAACAGTAGATCATACACTCTTGGATGAAATCAAACCCAATGACACCACCAAGAAGAGGACACATCACAAGAAAAAGGAAAATCATGCCATGAATTTTTTGCAAAAGATGTCATCTATGTATGCCCCCACTTTAAAGTGGTTGCTACACCACTACTTTGAGAAATTTCTTTAAAGTAGCCAATGTTTTTTATCCTAAGACATGAGATGTTTTCTCAGAAAACCCTATGCCAAGTCATATGCTTCTGAAGCAAATTGTGTAATGAAATAGGAATGAAGGGTTGCAGCCACAAATACATAAGGGATCTATGGAATTGGGGTCAGTATGTATGTGCTACAATGTTGTCACAGAGCATGGAACTATCATCATTCCCAAAATACACATAGAATTGGAATAATGAGACAAAGAGAGAAAAAACAAAGAAAAACCTTTTGGATCAACATGGAAGAAACATAGATGTCTCGATGCCTTGCATCACCCCAAAAGGAAAACACAAGACAAAGGAAAATTGATTACGACATAGAGAAGAATGAACTTGTAAATATAGAAGAATGCAAAAAAGAGAGGAACATCAAATGAAATGTCACAAGGGATCACATTATGCACATGCAATCACATAAAAAGAAATGAAAAAGCAAAAGACTAGTAAGGCATAGGAGAGTCAACGTAAAGTAGGTTGTCTGCCTCTCAATCTTGGTTGGTATAAACAAAAGGTGGGCAACTAGCCAAAGGGACAACATCAAGTTACAAATTAGGACACACACCAAGTTCAACACTCTTTTTAGGAGATCTTTCATTTAATATCATAGAAGAATAAAACAATGTATTAAACTCATCATGCACTTGTTCACCAATCTTTGCAATATCAATACCAGCATCTAAGTTAATCATACCAGGAGGTTGAATAACAATGTCCATGCAATGCTATTGTCTATGTTGTGGCAAAGGTTGAGAGTCATCATGCATTGCTTAGAGTAGGTTTGGATTTTGATTTTCTATGTTATTGTTGTTTTCTTGAGTTTGCAATCTACGAACAATATCACAATGTCTGTGTATGCTCTCTAGCACTTTGATTTATTTTCATTTTATTGTCAATTTTTTCTGGAAGAGCATGTTTTTCCATCAGAAGTTCCTTCTCTTTCTTGGGAGGATTAGACGAAATGACAAGAGGTTGCTCAATCAATTTCTCTTTGACTTTGTAAACTTGTTTGACTCTAGGAGGGACAACGAGATTATTTGTATTATCTTGAGGGCTCTTGTGGGAAATTGTAGGAGGTTGTTCTATAGATTGTTCTTGTATGTTTAAAATTGTTTGTGGTTCAATCATTGTATCATCAAGGATGGTTGGTGCAGTCATAGGTTGAGGCATGTTGTGAAGGGATAGTTCCACTATTTTCTTTGCCTTGAATTTTTGATATGATTTGAAAAAGAAATCTTCACGAGGCTTGATAGGTTCCATACGTTTGGGCCAAAAGTAATCTAGTGAAAAATTCTCATTTATTGAGGCAGGATGAAATCCACTATGATGCACAATGAAGATTTAATTTCCAAAGAGAAACTTTAGACATTTATGCATAACTAAAGGGATGACATTCATGGAGCAAAGCCATGGATAGCCTAGCTTCACACAAAATTGGTCCAATTGTGGGATGGTGGAGAGTGAGACTGTTAATGTTTTCGGTCCCACTTTTAAATGAAGATCTATTGAGCCTATCATAGGGAAAACAAATATGTTATGTGTATTGATCATGCTTTCGGGTTATCATATGTTTCTTGATATAGCTCATGCACATATAAGAATTCTTCTGTGATCACATTCTCTCCACAGACAGGATTAGTCAATATCCCATTAGTTGGATTATTATTGATTCATCTAGCTATGTAAAGAGGACCATGAGGTGCACATTTAGGTATGTCATTTTGTGAGAAAGCAATGTTAAGAGGTTGTCTAGTCAAGCCATTATGCGATCTAGCTTTGATAAATGCTATCACATTCTCCATGGGAGGAAATTGCATATTATCATGATCCTTGTTAACATTGTTCTTAGTTTTAGTAGGAGGACTGAATGTGGCATGCAAGTTTATATTGTCTTGTTTGTTCAAGTATTCATGAATGAAGCAACTAAGGCTATAGATGATTTGTCTTTCATTTTTAGTTTTAAGTACTTTCCTTAGATTTTATATGATAGGAACCAAGCTAATGTCAATGCATTCACTAAGGATATGGGAATGTAATTTTTCTAGTTGTTCATCTAGATTTTCAATAACATCATGCACATTGATTATAGGAGGTGAATCCATAGGAAAGGAAGTATGCAAACTATGAGCCATGGAGGGTTGATTCTCAACACTATCGAAAAGAGAGTTAACAAACCCAAGATCCATGGTGAGTGAGATATCGCCAGATGACATAAGCCTCAAACTGCATCTTACAATAGTGTTGTGAATAGCACACCAAGTTTGAAAGCTCATACAAGTTTTATAACCTTAGTGTGCAAACCCTAGAATAGCAAAGGGACAATGCAATAACCTAGAATGAAAGGCAAGTTTCAAAGTCTAAGCAATATAGTTTACTAATTAAACAATGCAATAAGCTAAAAATGAAATATTTTGATGCAATTTTGAACTTTTAACAATGCACTAAAATGAAGCAATCGAAGCTAAATGTAATGAAATTGATGAAACAACAAACTAAGAAACTGAAACAACAAGATAATAGCACCAAACAGAAGCTAAAAATTGAGATTTTAATTTCCTAAAACATGTAGATCTGTAGCTACCAGGGGCTCATTCGCCAGTAAGGTAGAATGGGTCCTGGTTAGGTTTTTCTAAGATTTTTCTGTGGATTTCAAAGTAAATTTTGATGCTTTTTTAGTTGCCAAAAGGTTCATATCAAACCTGATCAGGGACTTATTCACCAATAAAGGTGAATGAGTCCTAGGTAGGTATTTTAAAACTATTTTTTAATGATTTACAATCTCTTAGTTATTTCTTTCAATTCTAGGTTTGAAAAAGTAAGCTTCAACTTCATATTTTCTAGAAATTCAATGTAATGCAATGAAAAGATGAAATGCAAGGCCTAATTTGAAATGATTTTTTTTTTCAAATACAGTTGTATGAAGTCTAAATGAGATGCAAAATAACTTATTTGTTTATGTAATTTTCAGATTTAGGAAGATTCAAAACAATGCAAATCTAAACCCTATATGATATGCAAGATTTCAATGCAAAAGAAGTAACCCTAAATGAGTGTAGTGTAGGGAAATGTATACCCTTGCATTTTCACACTTGTTGGGCCTACCTTGCATTTTTTATCCTTATTTATGTCTTAATTGGTCATATTTGCATCCACAAGACTTATGAATTATATCTTTTTCTGGCTAATCCCAACAAACGTCAATGGATAAATGATAATTTAATGATTTTGTCCGAGTTTCCTTGATTTTTGGGTCGGGACTAAGATGCCACCTAGGGTATCTTTGTCCCCCAAAGGTCTTGGGACCCTGATTTTAAGTGCACCTAAAAAGGTCCCTTTTTGGAGTCTATAACCCAAGTTTCATGCCTCAGGACTAAGACGCCACCTAGGGCATGTCTTAGTCCCCCTTAAGGTATTTTTGAGATTTAATTTCAAATTTTGGTGGGATTTAGCCTCTTTTAATTACTGAATTCATATGTCAACATGGTGTGGTGTAATTTCAAGATATTAAGCATGGATAAGTATAAATACAAGGTTCACTTTCATTTTAAAACAAGTCTTTTGTGAGAGAATTCATCATAGCATAATTGAGTTCACAAGAGCATTCAAGAGCATTTCATCAAGCGTTTGGATCCATCATCAAGATTCAAGCATCATATCAAATATATTGTTGCATCATGTTTGTTATTGTGTTAACATTTCTGATGTAGGGTTTATGATTCAAGAAAGTGGTTTATGCAAGATCTATATCCTTCAAGCAAGAGTCAAGAACCACATCCATTGTAGCCATTTCAAACACATTTGTAGCACCTTATAGCAATGTTTTAGTGAGTTGTAACATTGCATGTTGTTCATTCATCATTTCCCTCCATTTCATTTCATTTCAAGGTTTGATTATCAACAAGGGGTTTGACCAAGGAAAACCCCCATTTACTAACAATCAACAATTTTTTTCCTCTTTTGTGTGTTTTTGATTTCATATTTAGGTTGAAAAATTGATGATCATTTGAAATTCAAAGTTATGAAGTTGCAAAGTTTCATTAAAACGTTGTCTTCTTCATGGAAACTCACCTACCAGCTAAATTCAGAAGTTTCAAAACTTGAGATCAAAGAAGAAGGAAGAGTAGACATCAAGCCTCGAGACCACATTTAGAGATTTCAAAAATTTAGAATAGGACTAAGTCACCACCTAGGGTGTCTTATTCCTACTGAGGGTATTTTTTAGAAATTCATTCAGATCTGTTCTAACATTCAAAGATTCTGCACCTGCCCTGAAAAGAAAGTAGCAGGACTAAGATAATAGTAAGGGAATCTTTGTCCTCCATAGCACTTTTTGATAGCTTATTTTCATTTCTAGAATCCTTGTCACATTTCTAGATTTCCCAGGTACACACATCCTACCTTGTTGTTGCATAATTTCATCATTTACACTCACCATTTATCTTGCATTGTTAAGTTTTGTGAGTTGAATGCTTATTTTTATTTTCCAAGCATTTTCTTGGTGGTGAACACCTAAAATCTTAAAGAACCCCCTTCCTAGGTCTTCCTTGTTGAGAATTGACTCACCTTGTGAGGTTGATAGTCAATCCAATTAGGGTTCCTAGGACATAATTGAATGATCGAAGGAGAATAGTGGACTTCCCACACCCCTATTTTCTTCCTGATTCATTTTGGTGAACTTGACCTTGTTGAGCATTCATTTTCTAATTTGGAGTTCATTAAAGACCTAGATCTAGGTTACATTCTTTCTTCATTACATCTTGCATTAGTGAAATTGCATCTAGGGTTTCTCATATTTGCATTAGTGAAAGTGCATATAGGTTTCATTTTTTCTTTCTTGCATCATCTTATCTCATTGAAAGAACTAAAAAGTGCATTGTTACTCATCCTAATTGCATTTAGAAATATTGTTATTGCATCCAAAATTGAAAAAAAAATTGTATTCAACTTTGCATTCAATTGCTTGTCACTAGTTACTTTTTCTTGCATCCATTTACACATTTTCCAGTTTCTAAACATTAGCTCTCTGAATAGGAAACCTGTGAACACTGTAAAAAATCTAGAATTCATTTTTTTTCTAAGAAAAACCTCTACTAGGATGAAAATTCCCTTCTTGGCATCTTAGCCCCTCTATATGTTTCTGTCTTAGAACCTTGTCTCTACTATTTGCTATCTATTTCAATCCTCGAAACCTTAAAATCTCGCCAATAGGACCAAGACGCCCTTACTGGAATCTTACTCCTTTTTGACTTTGACCTTCCATTTTTAGGGTTTCAAATTGCACTTTTGTGCTTCTATGTGTTTCCTTTAGTTTTTTGTTACAGTTTACCAAAAAAAATTTATCTCAATTTCTTTCATCTCAAGTGTAATTGCAAGCATAAGATATTGTGTTCATTGCACTTTATTTGGTTTATCCCTTGCATGAGTTGTACTACTTGGTGTCCTACTACTAATATTGTGGTGAGATGAAGTGTGTGACTCATGGAATCCCGTGATAAAACACTCATTGTGGATCTTTAGTTATCTAGCTCTCTTACTCCTAGTGTTTGTATTAGTTCACTAGGTATAGACCTGTAGACATCTAAATTTGGACACTTAATTTATCCAAATTCATCCCCTTTCATCTTATTTTCATAATACTGCTATTATTTAATTAATAGCTTTAATTCTGCCAAATCCCTAAGGTATTTAATCAATAATACCTTATCTCTTTAATCCTCCTTTCATCAAATGAATTAAATAAATATCACATTTATTTAATTCCTCATATGTCACATTCTCCATCTTTTATTATCTAATCTTAACCCTTCTTCTAATCTCATCATTAGGATGTGCACATGCCTAATCCTTGATTAGGAGGTGTCACATCCTCCAACTTTTGTAAGTTGGCCTCTAATCTTTCTTAGCCACCTAACCTTCCTCTAACCCCTCATCAACTTGTCTAATCACCCCCTTTAGTCAACTCTTCCCATCCCCCAAGGAATTTATAATTCCACTCTCATCTTTCAAGGAATATTAAATTCCTTTTCTCTTCCCCATGTCCTTTATGGCATGTGCCCTTGGTCAACCTTATTAAAGGCTTTCTCCTTTTGGGCAAGGCACTCCACTTCCCCATGTGAATTTTTAATTCACTCTTTAATTCCCCCAATGCACTCAAAAAGAATTTTTAATTTCTTCACTTCTTCCCACATGTCCTCTCTTTATTCTTTATTCTTTCCTATCTCCCCATGAGAATATTTGAGGAATTTTTAATTCCTCACATGTCCTCTCACTGACATAGGGACAAGGACCTCCTTTATGAGGAGATCTTTTCCAATCCCAAGGTACTTTGTACCCCCTCCATGTCATGTACTATCCTTCCACCTCATGTCCACCTCACCTTTTAGGGCTACATCACATGCCACATGTCAAGATGTGAGGGCTTGTGAGTTCTCAACTCACCTTGGCCCTACATCTTGATCATTGGTGGCTCAATATTGGCCATCCATTTCCCTAGAGATTTCCAAAATCTCTATAAATACCCCCTCTTTTCTCTCATTTGAATGGAGAGATCATTTTGCTAGCCAAACTCTTGCAATTTTATTTCTCAATGTACACTTAGCCATTTTCATGCTTTCATCCATTTCCATCCATCCTCACATCATCATCTAGTTTGCATATCTTGCCATCCAAGAAGCATACACATCAAAGATCAAAGGGCCAACCAAAGGATCGATTCGACACTAGGTATAAAGTTCCATTTGTTGTTTTTATCTTGTGTTGATTCCAACTTAGGCTAATCTTGAGGTGTAGGTTGTTTTGGTGTTTAATTGCACTCTTTAGTTTGCTGCTCGCTTTCTAATGCATATATTCGACCTATCACAAGACCATACCTTTGATACCTCTTTTTCTATTCCTACCTTACCTATAAGTGCTATGCCAAGTGTTGAAACAATGGTTGATCATATCCCTCAAGAGAACATAATGAAAATGCATGAAGATCTAGCACATTTACAAGATAGTGTGAGTACTGAAAACATTTCCAACATTGTTATACTTTCCATTGATAGTATTCACCACATGCTAGAAAGTGAGGAAGGATTAGAAGTTGTGATTAGCATAGCTCACATCTTTCAAAAACATCTTCCTTCCACCACTAATGGTGTTGAAGCTTCAAAAAATGTGCAAAGTTAAGAATGAAATAAAACTCCTCCCCCTTCAACCATAACCTCCATTCCCATCTATACCAATCCTCAAGTGACCACAACAAAGCAACCCACTAGCAATGTCCTTCCTACCTCGAATATTTCCACTAATGCTCCTTGTACCTATGTGGCATCTAATCTTATATCCCATCCCATAAGCAATCCATTCACTGGTCCTCCCAACACACCACCACCATATTCACCACCATCTCAAACCACAAGCAATGATCCTATCACTAACCACCTTTTACAAAGCATTTCATCCATTCAATGTCAAGTTTCCACCATAAATCAAAATCAGAATGGTCTATTTTCATACTATGTCAAAAGCAACCCACTATCTTTGGAGATATCGAGAACTCTGGTGCCACAAGGTATAGAGATCCCTAGATTTGGGAAGTATGGAGGAAAGGGAGACCTTGATAATCATGTTAATGCCTTTACTGCTTTGTGTAGTGACTTTATCCTTGAAGACAAACTTTTGGGTAAGCTTTTTCTGCGATCCTTGAAAGATGTTTCCTTGGACCGATTTTCCTCATTACCAAATAACTCAATTCGTACATTTAATGAACTTGTTTAGATCTTTATTAACCATTTACAAGTGCATATGGTTCCTAAAATGACCTTAGTTGATCTGATGAGATGCAAGAAAAATGAGGGTGGAAAATTTATTGACTTTATTTCACACTACCAATCGCTTTATTCCCAAATCAATGTGAAGATTCCTGATTCTCACCTTCAAAATATGTTCAAAGAAAAATTACAAAGTAAGATACGAGAAAAGCTTACCATGATGAAATTCCATTCCTTCATGCACTTATTCACTACCTTTCAAGATTATCAGAATTCCATAGGTAGTAGTGAACCAAAAACCACCTCTACCCATCCTAAAAAGTTTGAATCCTCAAACCAGAACACCTATTAGCCATTCAGAAAACAAAATAAATTTTCCTTCAACTAAATTCCACCTCCAAACCTACCCAACAAGTTGATACCCAAGTAGCTAATATAAAGAAGAGTAATCTTTATATCTTTGGGGATCTACAAAGATAATTTACTCTATTACCTGACACACTCCACAATATTATCACTCAGCTAATAGACAAGAACAGGCTTACCTTACCTCCTATCTGATCCCTTGACCCTAGCAAGCCATTAAATTCAAGCTTTAGACACAATTCCTATTGTGATTATCACCAACAAAAAGGACATGATACAAAACATTTCAAGCATCTTAAACACATTATGCAACACATGTTGATTCTAATCATATCCAAATTGGAGGTGTGAATGAAAAAGGAAATAAATCCATAGCTCTTCCTAACCAGAATTTCCAAATATTTAGCAATCCCATGCCTAACCACAATATTTCATTTGTTAAGGCAAGTGAAACTAAGCCTGATGTGATGAATATAGACACAAATGATGATAACATGATAAATAATGAACAAAATCTTGTGGATGATGATGAACAAGATCCTATGGATACTAATGACCAAATTCCTATTAATACAATGATAGGAGTGATTGGCATTGAGCCTCATAGACAAAAAAACAAAATTCCTATTAATTTCTCTTCAAAAGAAAAAATAAAAAATGCACCTGATGGTCCTCTTTACATAGCTGACAGAATCAATAACATGCTCACTCTTGGGATTTTAATTGATCCCGTATGTGGATAGAATGTGATCACAAAAGAACTATTATGTGTGCATGAACTCACTCAAGGCTATAAATGGATTTTCTCCATGAATGTGATCCCATCCATTGTCCATAACTGCTTAAAGTTTCCAACAGCCAATGAAATATTCACAGTGAACCATAATGGCTTTATATCTCCATCTTCCCATGGAAATTTCTCCCTAGATTATTTTTGGCATGGGCCTGTGGAGCCTATAAGACCCCATGAGGACTTATTTTCCTATCTTACCAAAATTTCAAAGAAAAATGCATAGCCCAATTATCCCTTGAGAAATTTCCTCCACCCATGATCGAACCTCTACTACCTAATCCTAAAGCCCTTCCAACAAACCAAGACCCATCCATCAAAAATCCTTTTCCTTTTTCCTACAAAAGACCAATAGAAAACCACACAAGTCCTAATCTACCTCCTAAGAAAAATTATAAATACAAAGAGAAAGTGGTTGAACAACCTTCCATGGTTTCTTTTGTTCTTCCTTCACAAGGAGAAAAGGAACCTATGGTTGACAAACCCACTCCTACAAAAGTGCAACTTGAAAAATGTAATAAAAGAAACAAAAATGCTAGAGACCGTAGGTATAGACATCATTCTATTTCTCGAAAGATGAATGAAGAGAACAACATTGAAAATCAAAATATGAACTTGAAAAAAGCAATAAACAATGGGCCTCCTCCATTACCAGAACAAATAGATCCTATGTCTCTAACACAGGTACTAGCACCTTCTATGGATATCATTATTGATCCTCCTATTGTGGTTAACTTGGATGAAGATGCAAAAACTGCTAAAATTGATGAGCAAGTGCATAATGAGTTGAATTTTTTATTTTCCTCTTTTATGAGGTTAGATGATAGCAACCATGATGATCCTCCTAAATTGAGTAATGTACCACGTGTTAAACTTGTTGATTCTCCTAGTACAACACTTGATGTTGTCCCTCTCGCTAGTGATCTACATTCCACATATACTGAACAAGACTAGGATATGGATGACTTGCTAGATGGTTGACTTGCATGTGCTTTACTAGTCTTTTTTCTTTTAACTAAATGTGTGTTATGTGATCCCTCATATTGTTCAATTTTTTCTCTCTCTATGTGCATTCCTCTATTTGTACCTTCATTCTTCTATATGTTGTAAACCTTTTTCCTTTTTCATTGATCTTTTCCTTTTATTTTCATTTTTCTCTTGTGTTCTCCTTTTGGGGATGATGCAAGACATCAGGACACCCTATGTATCTTCCTTGTTGACCCAAAATATTTTTCATTATCTTTTATTTTCCTTTCATTTGCATCATTTGTCTTGTGTTCTCCTTTAGGGGATGACGCAGGGCGTCGAGACACCCTATGTCTCTTCCATGTTGACCCAAAATATTTGTCATCATCTTTTATTTTCCTTTCATTCACATTGTTTGTCTTGTGTTTCCCTTTTGGTGATGACACAAGGCGTCGAGACACCCTATGTCTCTTCCATTTTAACCCAAAAGGTTTTTCTTTTTTTTCACTCTCTTTGTATTATTCTTCTAGTTCTATGTGTATTTGAATAATGATGACAATTCCAAGCTCTCTGATATCATTGTAGTAAAGACAAATACTAACCCTGAATCCATAGATCCCTTATATGTTTCTAGGGGGAAACCATCTTTCCCTTTTCATTTTTGGCTACTTTAAAGTAATTTCTCATAGCATGGTGTTAGTAATTTCTTTAAAGTGGGGGAATACATTGGCATTATTTTGGCATGATTTCATTTGCATTTTTCCTTTTCATGTTCCTTGATATTATTTTCTTATTTCATGCAATGTTTTTTCCTCTTTGTGGTTACATTGGGATTAATTTCTTTCAAGAGCGTGATCTATCTTAGCATATCGCATTCCTATTAGTGGTGATGTGACACACTACATCCCCTAAGTTGCAAATATTTTATCCTTTGATTGGTCCTCTCTTGGAGACATTAGGAATGATGTCCCCTAAGATTAAGACCTTGCATGAACTAAGAAAAATCCCTTTGAACATCCCTCTTTCTTTTTACATTATGTTTTGTGCCTTATTAAATTCATGGAGGTATGGCTTTGATATGGCCCCTTGGGGCTCACCTAGTGAACAACTAGCTTCACTAGACCTTGTGAGTGTAATTTTTTTCTTTTGTACCTTATTAAACTCATGGAGGTATGGATTTGATATGGTCCCTTGGGGCTCACCTAGTGAACAACTAGCTTCAGTAGCCCTTGTGACCATGCATTTTCTTTTCATCCTTATCATAGTCATGGGGGTATGATGTTGATATGGACTTCCTGGGGCTCACCTAGTGGACAACAAGCTTCACTAGCCCTTGTGAGCATGTGTTTTGTTTGCATAGTGGATAGTGCATTTCACTTGTAAACCTTTTTGGATAAACAGCCTAGACCTAGTCAAGAGTGTGTTGGACGTCCAATCAAAGCTTGATCCATTGCATTTTTCTTTTTCCTTTTTCTTTTCCTTTTTTCTATCTTTCATGGTGTATGTTTATGATCAGGTTATGGCTTCATATATCATCCAAAAGCATGTTCCTTTGTGTGTATGTTGGTTTTCCATAGGATCTTGATCTTGGGGGCTTGCCCAGCCTCTTGGTTATTTTCATCCTATCTTACTATAATTTTTACATTGGAAACCCTCTTGATTGTGTGGTTAACTACTTAGTGTGAATTTGAATCAAGCTCATTCTCTCACTAAAGTGGGGGCTAAATGTAGTGTAGGAAAATGTATACCCTTGCATTCTCACACTTATTGGGCCTGCCTTGATTTTTTTATCCATATTTATGTCTTAACTAGTCCTATTTTGCATCCACAAGCCTTATGAATTATATATCTTTTTTGGCTAATCCCAAAAAACATAAATGGATAAATGATAATTTAATTATTTTGTTTCAGTGTTCCTGATTTTTGGGTTAGGACTAAGATGCCACATAGGGCATCTTTATCCCCCAAAGGTCTTGGGACATTGATTTCAAGTATTCCTTAAAGAGGTCCCTTTTTGGAGTTTGTGCCCTTGGTTTCATGCCTTGGGACTAAGATGCCACCTAGGGAGGCTTAGTCCCCCTTAAGGTATTTTCAGGATTTAATTTCAAATTCTGGTGGATTTAGACACCTTTAATTAATAAATTCATATGTCGGCTTGGTGTGGTGTAATTTTAGGATATTAAGCATGGATATATATAAATACAAGGTGCACTCATTCATTTTAAAACAAGTCTTTTCTGCGAGCATTCATCATAGCATAATTGAGTTCACAAGAGCATTTAAGAGTATTTAATCAAACATTTGGAGCCATCACCAAGATTCAAGCATCATCTCAAGGATTTTGTTACATTATGTTTGTTATTGTGCAAATATTTGTGTTGTAGGGTTTATGATTCAAGCAAGTGTTTTATGCAAGGTCTATATCCTTCAAGCATGAGTCAAGAACCACATCCATTGGAACCATTTCAACCACATTTACAACACCTTATAGCAAGGTGTTGGTGAGTTGTAATATTTCATGTTATTCATTCATCATTTCCCTCCATTTAATTTCATATCAAGGTTTAATTACCAACAAGGGGTTTGATGAAGGAAAACCCCTATTTACTAACAATCAACAAGTTTTTCCTCTATTGTGTGTTCATGATTGCAGATTTAGGTTGAAGACTTGAAGATCATTTGAAGTGAAAAGTTGCAAAGTTGCAATGTTGCATTAAAAAATTATCATCTTCATGAAAACTTTCCTACAAGACAAATTTGGAAGTTTTATAACTTGATATCAGAGAGGAAGGAAGAGAAGACATCAAGCCTTAAGACCACATTTGGAAATTCTAGAAATTCAGAATAGGACTAAGTTTCCACCTTATTTTTGAGATTTAATTTCAAATTTTGACAAGATTTAGCCTCCTTTAATTAATGAATTCATATGTCAACTTGGTATGGTGTAATTTCAGTATATTAAGCATGGATAAGTATAAATACAAGGTTCACTCATTCATTTTAAAACAAGTCTTTTGTGAGAGCATTCATCATAGCGTAATTGAGTTCACAAGAGCATTTCTTCAAGAATTTGGAGCCATCATCAAGATTCAAGAATCATCTCAAGGATATTGTTGCATCATCTTTGTTATTGTGCTAATATTTGTGATGTAGGGTTTATGATTCAAGCAAGAGTCAAGAACCACATCCATTGTAGCCATTTCAAGCACATTTACAACACCTTATAGAAAGGTTTTAGTGAGTTGTAACATTGCATGTTGTTCATTCATCATTTCCCTCCATTTCATTTCATTTCAAGGTTTAATTACTAGCAAGCGGTTTGACCAAGGAAAACCCCCATTTACTAACAATCAACAAGTTTTTCCTCTCTTTTGTGTTTGTGATTAGAGATTTAGGTTGAAGACTTGAAGATCATTTGAAGTGAAAAGTTTCAATGTTGCATTACAAAGTTATCATCTTCACAAAAACTCACCTACAAGCCAAATTCAGAAGTTTTAGAACCTGAGATCAGAGAAGAAGGAAGAGCCGATATCAAGCCTTAGGACCACATTAAGAGATTTTAGAAATTTATAATAGGACTAAGTCACCACCTAGGGCATCTTAGTCCTCCTGAGGGTATTTTTCAAAAATTCTTTCATATTTGGTTTTGACATCCAAAGATTTTGCATCTGCCCCAAAAAATAGCAATGGGACTAAGACAATAGTAAGGGAATCTTTGTCATCAATAACACTTTTTGACAACTTATTTGCATTTCCAAAATCCTTGTCACATTTCTAGACTTCCTAGGTACACATCCTAACTTGCTGTTTCATAATTTCATCATTTGCACTCACCATTTAGCTTGCATTGTTAAGTTTTGTGATTTGAATTCTTATTTGTATTTTCCAAGCATTTTCTTTTTGATGAACCCCTAAAATCTTAAAGAACCCCCTTCCTTGGTCTTCCTTTTTGAGAATTCACTCACCTTGTGAGGTTGATAGTCAATCCAATAAGGGCTCCTAGGACATAATTGAATGACCAAAGGAGAATAGTGGGCTTCCCACACTCCTATTTTCATCTTGGTTCAATGAGATCTTAATTAAATGCAAGATATAACTTAAGATGCAATAAGAGATTCCAAAAATCAGAAAATTGCAATGTTGAATGAGTCAAGTTCACCAATAAATGTAAAGGGGAAAAATAGGGTCCACCAAAATGAATCAATAAAGTGATGAACCACTATTTTTTCTAACACCCTGAACACCTCAAATTATGTAAATCGAGATGTAAATATTAATAAAAAAATGCAACCTCACTGTTATAGCAACTAAGGGGGGTGTTTTTAGAGCATAAAAAGTTGTGTACATGGCTAGAAAGTTGTTTTTGGGCTACAGAGGACTCATTCACCTTTAGTGGCGAATGGATCCTTTTAGGGTTTTGGAAAAATAATTTTAGTGTCTTGTTCCTTGATGTACACACTCTTAAATTCCTTGTTATCAAGTTTTAGAAGTTTGTATGCAATTATATAGAGTTATTTCCGTGATTTTGCACTTTGAATGACAACTTTTGCAACTTTGACAATCTTGCTCCAAATATTGCTCAACTTGTTCTTCAACCTATAAATCTACAATAACACACTCAAGGGTAGAAAAACTTGTTGATTTTTAGTGAATGGGGGTTTTTCTCAGTCAAACCCCTTGTAGGTAATTAAACAAAATGATGAAATGAAGGAAATGAAGCATGAACATGAAATAATGTAAATCATGTCAACTTGGATTATGTCTTGTGAAACAAATCTGAAAACTAACATGTAGTGGCCATGAAGAATGTAGATCTAGGATCCTTGGAAATGATGTGAACAATAGTTTCAAATAGATCTTTAATGTTCCATCCACCTCTTTAGCTCAACAACATGAATACATGCATCAAACCCTTGAAATGATGATAGGACTTTGAATTGCTGCAATAATCTCTTGAAATCTGCCTTGTAATGCCTTATGAATGGTCTTGAAATTCTCTAATTCTTGATCACTTGAATTTGTGAAGAATTCATAAAATTGATAGGTCTTGTTAGAAGAAACAGTATGAGTTAACCCCTTATACTAAAATAGGAGATTAACCATGAAATTTAAAGAATTAAGGGTTACACGAAATCTGGGAAGAAACATTATTAAATTCCTACCATAGTGAAATTCAAAAAGGGGGGTCTCATTAAAGGAGGACCCATTAACCACCTTGAGCGAATGGTTCTTGGCTAAGTCTACTAGGACCTAACCCTGGGGGATTGAAAGACGGTTAAAAACCCATTCCATATCAACTGAAAAAGGGGGGTATGTTTAAGGGAGGAACCATTCGCCATCAAGGTTGAATGGGTCTTAGCTCAACTTACTAGGACCAAACTTTTCCCAATGAAATATTTTGTTAATTAAATTATGATTGTGGGGATAGATCTTTGGGAGGTTTCAAAATTAAGGCATAAATTTGAATTAAAAGGGCTTAATAAATCTAATTAACCACAATTAGTTAAACCACCTAGATAAGTGTGAAAGTGCCTTATAACACTTTAGAAAACTTAAAAAAGGTACACATTAAGTATATTTTATTTATAAAGGGGCCCATTAGGCTTAATTAAGCAAATATATCCTAGAAAAATGTGAAAGTGTGTTACAACACTTTACAAAACCCTTGCAAAGGATCAATTAAGGGATGTTTTAGTCAAATAAAATGTCCTAGAATAGTGTAAATGTGTACAAAACATTACAACACCACTCCAAGATAGCATTAGTTCAATTTTAATGTTAATTATCAAACCAAGTAAGGAAAAGGCTACTTTTTCTGTTACTACATTTTTTGCCCACTTTAGTGAGAGGATGACCCCATGCCAAAATCGCACTAAAGAAGACATGAAATACGCTTAAGTCTGTAGCAATAACAAAGATACATGATCATACCCTGTCAAAGTCCAAGAAAAATAAACATAAACAAAGGGTTAAGCACAACTATTTCAACGTGATGTGAGATTGGGTTGTTTGTCCATACAATACGTTGCTCACTTTGGGGTAGTGGAACCTCATTTTTTCCACTAAGTGAGTTTTTCCAAAATATGTATATGCTCACTTTAAGGTAGTGGAACTTCAGTCTATCCACTAAGTGAGTTATACCAAAATATGTATATGTTCACTCTGGGGTAGTGGAACCTCAGTCTATCCACTAGGTGAGTTATCCCAAAATATGTATATGTTCACTCTAGGGTAATGGAACCTTAATCTATCTACTAGGTGAGTTGTCCCAACAAGGTGGTTTAGTGAGAAAGTCATGCCATTGTATCAGCTTCCCACTATATAATGAGAAATTCATGCCAGTGTATTGGCTTCCCATCATACTAACCATACCAAAGTTATCCTCCTGATAACTTTAATAAGGAACCACAATGTAAATGATTTTGTAAATGCTTTTGAATTTCATGTAAAAAAAAAATTAAAGGGGATTTTTCTTTTTTCATGTAATGATCTTCCTCTTAAGGAGCATTATGCCTAATGTCTCAAAGAGAGGACAATTCAAAAGTGTCAGATCATCACCTATGAGATGCCTCATTCACATCATGCCATGATAGTAGATTGTACACTCTTGGATGACATCAAACCCAATGACACCACCAAGAAGAGGACACATCACAAGAAAAATGGAAAATCATGGCATGAAATATTTCCAAAATATGTCATCTACGTATGCCTCCACTTGAAATTGGCTGCTACACCATTACTTTGAGAAATTGCTTTAAAGTAGCCAATGTTTTTGATCCTAAGACATGAGCGCTTTCCTCAAAAAACCCTATGCCAAGTCCTATGTTTTTGAAGAAAGTTGTGTCATGAAATAGGAAGGAAGTGTTGCATCCACAAATACATAAGGGATCTATGGATTTGGGGCTAGTATGTCTCTGCTACAATGTTGTCATAGAGCATGAAACTATCATCATTCCCCAAATACACATAGAATTGGAAGAATGACATAAAGAGAAAAGAAAATAAATTTGGTCAACATGGAAGAAACATAAATGTCTCAATGCCTTGCATCATCCTTAAAAGGAAAACAAAAGATTGAGGAAGGTAGTTGAAAGTGCAAATTTCAAGGTGGATGAAGAACTTCATCAAACTGTACACATGAGCAAGAAGATTGTTGGATTGATGAATCTACCTGCATAGAGGAAGAAGAAGAAGTTGTTGAAAAGGAGGAAGCTCAAGAAAAATTTCCCAAGACTCCTACAAAGCATTTTTTCAAAGGAATCAATTAGAATATCATATCATTGGAGACAAGAAATAAGGAGTGCAGACAAGAAAAAGATTTGCAAAAGAAAATGAACAGGTGAAATTTTCTCTATTGTGAAGAATTGAGCCAAAGACGTTTTTTTATGCCAACAAAGATGAAGATGGATTCAATCTATGAAAGTTGAGATAAATACAATTGAGAAGAATTAGAATTGGGAATTGGTTCCATGGCCTATAGACACAAATGTAATAGGGAAAAAGTGGGTATTTTGGAACAAATTGAATGAAGATGGAGAATTTATGAGAAACAAAGAAAGACTGGTATGCAAAGGATATTCACAAGTGGGAGGAATTGAATTTAAAGAAAATTTTTCTCTAGTGGCAAGAATGGAGGCCATAAGAATGTTTAAATTGCATTTTTTGTTGATAAAAACTTCAAAGTTTAGCAAATGAATGTAAAATATGACTTCATGAATGGCAAGTTAGAAGAAGTATACATAGAACAACTTGATGGATTTCAGTTATCAAAAGATCTGGAAATGGTTTGTAAACTTAAGAAGGATTTGTATGATCTCAATTTAAATCCCCTAGGGATTGGTAGGCAAGGTTGGACAAGTACCTATGTTAGGAAGGATTCAAGAATGGTACAATAGATAGTAATTTGTACATCAAAGTAGAGGATGAAATGATTCTAATCGTTGTGGTATATGTTTATGATATAATCTTTTCAAGAAATGATGAACTATGTAAGAAGTTTTCTAAAGAAATGTGGAACAAATTTGAAATGTCTATGTTGGGTTACTTTTCATTCTTTCTTGGACTTCAAAGTTCATAGAGCTTAGATAATGGAATTTTTATCTCTCCAACAAAGTATGTTAACAAAATGCTAAAGAAGTTTGGTATGGAAGACTATAAACCAGTGAATACTCCATTGGTAATTGGATGCCATTTGAGTAAGGATGATGTGTCACCTAAGGTTGATCAGAATTTGTATAGGTCCATGATTGGAGGCCTGCTATATTTAACTACTTTAAGACCTAATATTATACTAGTAGTTTTTTTGGTTGCAAGGTTTCAATTTGATCCAATAGAGACTCATGTAAAGGTTGTGAAGAGTATTTTTCAATATTTGAAGAGCACTCTAGACTAGGGACTATGGTATCAAAAGAGTAATGATTTTTCTATTAATGGTTATATTGATGTTGATTAGGCTAGTAGTGTTGATGATTAAAGAAGTACCAGTTACTAGTGGAGCTTTCATTCTAGGTGTAGTGTAGAAAAATGTATCCCTCTACATTTTCACACTTGTTTGGGCCCTCCCTACTAAAATTGGGCTTCTTTATGCCTTATTTAGTCCTATTTTGCATCCAAAAGCCTTATTTAATATATCTTTATGAGGATAATCCTGACACATATGTAATAACCAATTGTAATTTAATGATTTTGTATTGTATGTAATAGATTTAGTGATATAGGAAACATATGTCACCTTGGGAATATGGGTCCCACCTAAGTTTCAGGGCTTGATCCTGAATTTGGCATTAAACTTAACATTTCTTGAAATTTGTGTCCCAAGCCTAACCTATTGGGACTCATATGCCCCAATTGACATATGAGTCCTACTTATCTTGGACCTATTTTGAATTCAAATTATTGGCAGGATTTTATTCTCCTAGCTCTGATGTTGGCTTGTAGTGCTAAAATTTTAGGAAATTTGGCATAAACAATTATAAGTACAAGGTTATTACACATATTTCTCCTAGCAAGTTTACAAGTCATCTAGCAATTTTCATGAGAAAGTGTGATCTAATAATTCAATCACTCTAGCATTCAAGAGTGATTGACAAGCATTTTGGAGCTACATTCAAGAATTAAGCATCATGTCAAAGTCGTCATGCATCATCTTTGTTTTTTAGCTAACATTTGTGATGTAGGTTTTTATGATTCAAGCAAGCATTCAAGTCAAGATCCATAACATAAAATAAAGAGTCAAGACATACATTCATCCTAGTCATTACTTACAAGATTGCAACCTTTGTTTTAAGGATTTGGTGAGTTGTAACATAACATATTTGTTCATTCATCATTCCTTCATTTTATTTGATTTCATTTGAATGTTTCATTACCAAAATGAGGTTTAACCAAGGAAAACCCCTATCCACTAACAAAAAAACATTTTTCCTCTGTTTGATGTGTGATTTATAGATTTAGGTTGAAGATCCATTGAAGAGCAAGATTGGAGAAAGTTGTCAAAATCAAAAAGTTTTCAAAGTTTTCATCTTTCTTACAAGATCATCGAAAGTCATGTATGTGTCAAAATTCAGAGTTTCAATCTTGGAGATCAGAAGGGAGAGAAGCTATAGAAGATCACTAGAGGATACCATAGTTTCAAATCAACCCTAATAGTGGGACTAAATCATGACTTGTGGCGTATGAGTCGTAGTATATTAGTTTTTAGACTTCTTCTATAGATCCTGATTCACCAATTGCAAATTCTTGTTTTGGACCAAAACCCTAAACTATGACTAAATCACCCTACTAGCGTATGAGTCCCAGTGTGCTTCAAAAGTCATAATTTTGGGAGTGTAAACCTTCTTTCAAGTATGTTCAACTTTTCAAGTGCCTCTTTGTTCTTTCTCACTTCATTATTCTAATTTTCAGTTTCATATCTTAGGTTGCATAGCTAGATTTGCATATCATTTGCATTTCCTTCTTTCCAAGCCTTTGCTTGTGGTGAACCCCCTTTTATCTTTAATCACACCCTAGGAGACCTTATATCAGATCCTTTCTCTCAATTTCACTATTAGATTGAGATCTCTAAGGTTTCTTTGAATGAAAAGAGTGAAATAGGAAGGGACCCTCTTTTCCCCCTTTTTGTGTGTTCCATCTTCTAAAAGGTGGAGCAAACCCTATTTCCCAGGTTTCATTTTGGTGAACCTAACCTTTTGAAACCTTATTTCTGATTTAGAGTGCATCATAGTTCTAGATATAGCTCACATTAACTTTGCATTAGATCTTGCATTAGTTAATTTACATTTAGGGCTTCTAAATCTTGCATTAGTGAAAGTACATATTGGCTGCATTTTTTCATCTTGCATCATTGAATTTCATTTGAAATCTATAATTGCACTTAGTCTAGATCGCATAAAAACCATAAACCTTAACACTCACTAAGAATTTGTTGATTTTAGTGTTGAAACCCTAATAAAGGACTCATTTTCCCCTCTAGGCAATTTAGTCCTCATATAGGTGATTTTACCTGATTTCTAGAAATTCTATGTTGATTTTTATTAGCATTTCAACCTTTCAAAAACCCTAACTAGGACTCATACACCCCTCTAGGAAATTTAGTCTCGTGTTAGATCTAAATCTTTATTTTACAACATTAAAAATCTTATTTTTGTGTTTCTATTTGTTGTTGTTAGATCTCTATTTCAATTTATAGAGTTTTTGTTTCATTCATTTCATTGCATCTAGCTTAATTTAATCAAAATTAAAGAATATCATTTATCTTGTGTTCATTGCATTTATCTTACATTCATTAATTGTCCTTTGCATGAGCTTTACAATTTGGTGTCCTATTGCTAAAATACTATAGTGAGACATAGTTTGAGATGTTGGAAACATGAAGAAGAACATCTCATTTTGTTATTTTTTGTTTTAATTGATGTCACTGTGATATATGAGTTGCAACTGGAAGATCAAGTTTGAATTTGTTCTGGTATTCTAGTCCGGTATCTGAACTGGTATAATGTTTATATCCTCTAGCATTTTGCATACATCCTCTAGTATTTTGGTCCACATTTGTTTGCTAGTGATTACTATTGCTTTCAAATTTTGGAAATGGTGTGTGGATGTTGGGAGCATGTACATTCAATATCTCACATACTCATATGCTTGTATGATGTATCAACATTACTCTGGTGATTGCAATTGTGTTATTAGGTCTATCCTTGGCCGACCTAATGGATGTATTGTGTAACGGTGAATTAATTTTTGTTATGTGGACATATGTGAAACCTATCTTAGGTCCATGCCAACTTGATGTAGCATGTTGGATGTTTGAATTGCTTCTTGGGAAGATTTTGTGAAAGGTTGGAGCCGACAGTTGGTAATTTTGGTGAATAAAAAGTGCATCTAATTAGGTCGACCTAATTAATGCTTGTGAAGAGATCAGATATATATATTGGATATTTTTTGAAGATTGTGCAGGTGATAATTGTGTTGTGAATGTGAATGTGTAGAAGAGCGAATATGATGAAGTGTTTCAAGTTAGTTTACAAGGCTTCATTGGAATTGAATCTGCACTCACTAGGTGTACTTTATTATTTCATTTTTTCTAGTTGTAAGCCATTTTTTCATTGTAATTCTGCAAGTAGTGAGCCTTTGTATTTGGACAGTGAGTCCTCGTAGTGAGCCACCCATTTTTGTAATATGTTATAACCAATTATACTATATTGTGAGCTAACACTCACTATGGTTTTTCCCATCTTGGGTTTTCCATGTAAAAACCTTGGTGTTCATGTGTTTTGTGAACTCATGCTCTATTAATGCTTTTACTTATCTCTACTATTATATGCATTGGAGTAATTGGATGGTATCTAATTAGAAAAATTAAGAAGATATTGATTCACCCCCATCTCAGTATCTTGGATATTCAAAAATTGGTATCAAAACTTGGTTCCTCTGGAAAATCCTAACAGCTTGAGGGAGATCCTGAAGATGGAAGAAATGAATGATAAAGAAGAGCTCTAGACTACCCTTGAAGATCTTAACAAAGTTGAAAGAGAGAACAGAGATCTGAAAGAGAATCTTGAAAGTGCAAATGAATGTGTCTGGAAATTAAAAGAGCAATTGAAAAAGTTCAAAGATAGGCATAAGGAAGTAACTTATTAGTTGAAGAAGGCTAATTAAAAAATTACTAGTTTGAAAGTGCAAGTAGAGGAGAAGAAAAGAATTGAATAATGTCTGAACAAATTGGTACAAAGCAAGTCTGAAGATTGCACCAAACTTGAACAAGAAGTTTTGAACTTGAAAGTGGATCTAGAGAAGGCAAAACTATGTGAAAACAATATCAAATCTAGCTTAGATAGGCTTGATGAATTGATTATAGGACAAAAACTGAGTAAATACAAAGGTGGTCTAGGAAATGATATCTGTGAAGGTTCCAAAGTTGTGAGCAATCAAAAGACTCAAAAATAAAGTAAGGTAGAAAGGAAATCCAAGGAACTTTGCTAGGAGACTCCCTGTGAGATAACCTAATGCACAAACGTATCCATATTTTAATGGAACTTGTTTTTATTCCAAAAATTTGGTCACAAGGCAATAGAATGTAGGAGTAGGATGAATCAGTTTCTTGGTTCCTTCTCTGGTCAATTTTTTGCTTGCAAAAGAATTGGACATAGGGCAAGTGAATGTAGAACCTTGATGATGAATCATTTTAATGGAGGAAGAATGAATCAATCCTTTCATGGCTATTTTTATACCTGAAACAAGTATATACATAAAGCTAATCAGTGCAGAACAAGAAGTCAATCTAATTAGAAAAATATTGTCTGCTATAATTGCAACAAACCTAGACCTATCACAAGAGATTACAAAAGCAAGAAGCGTAAGAAGACCAATCTAGTAGAAAGGATTGAATTTGTGAAGAAGGTTGACATAGATGAGATTAAGCAAGAGATGAATAAGATCTGAAGGAAGAAAGAAGAACCAGAAACTGTTGATGTGTTTGTGCCCTCATTCAGTATAGACAATTCCTTTGAGAACTAGACCCAGCGTGGTCTTAGGGGGAGCATTATAAAAAATAATAAAAAAACCCCTAGATAAATGGCGTGTCAGAGGCTAGCATGAGGATGGAATGTAAAGAATGAATAATTAGAGGTTTTGGAAAAGGAACTAGAAGAAAGTATGAAGGAATGATCTTTTGTGGAGCAAATTAGGGTTTTTCTCAGCAAAGAAGAAGAATTTTTTGTAGCTTTTTGAAATCTACCACATTTTATGTGAATTAGGGCAGATTGTCATTTTATAAAGAGAATGTGTATGGAATTTTAGTAATTCATGCATTTGAATAGATTGAAGAGCTTTTTGAGCATTCTTGAGGAGATTTGGAGTTCGAGCTGTGCAAACCCTAGTTCTAGATCATCATGAAAAAGAGGTATTTTAATTTTCTATGTTGTTTTGGTTTGTGTTCTTTGGATTGTTTGAATTTGAAATTGGAAGAATGGCAACTCTTGTAGTCATTAAAGTGTTAGAGAGACCGAGACCTTCTTATAGGAAATATTCCTTGAAAATATTTGAAGATGACCCCATGTGTGCATTCTCATCAATCCCTCATGGAGTTATGCTAACTAAAGATAGAAGGATGTACATTTGAGTAAAGTATGAGGAATTCAGTCACACAAAATTGATTGAAATTTGGAAGAATGGGCTTATTGGTGATGATTTCTTGATAAAACCTGAGTGCTCAAACCTAGTTGCAAAGAAGTTAGATATATGGAACAATTTTTCCAACTTCAACTATGATGATGGATTTGTCAAGCCAGTCCTAAGAAGAATTCATGATAAATTCCTATGAACTGAACGACTACACCTGATAACTAAGGATGTGAGTAGGGCTATTACAGGCCTCTGGGATAAAGGTACAATACCTGTATTGAAAATTGTGAAGAATGAGGTAATAACGAAACTTACAGGAGCCACATATGACAAGAGAGCCTTAACAAAAAATTCCATCACTAATCCTATTGTGAAGTATGCAACTATCATGATCAGTCACAAAATATACTTCACCAATAGAGAGAACTCTATCTCAACTAAAAAAATCTATATTGTCTTTGATATGGCTATAAATGGTGTAGATTATGACCTATGCGAGATTCTCCAGCAATAATTTCTTGAGAATTTGAAGTCGACAAAGAAAAGGATGTATGCTTTCAAATTCAATTCATTGATTGTATGCCCATTGTTTTATTTCATGAAGAGACTTCTTGGAAAGAATGAGGAAGTGTTCTAGGACTCATCCAGACTAGTGGCACATCAAATTTTTGTTTATATGCATAGTCTGGGTAATCTGAAAGCTCAAGAAAATTCTCTAATAGCATTCTTTGTTGTATTAAAGAGCAACATGAATGAAAGGGAAAGGATTCTAAGGAAAATTATTGAGAAATACAAAGATGACATCATATTCAACGTTTCCTCTAATGAATGCATGATTGAAGTAGTAGAACCCTAAACCATATGGATTTATCCTTTGGGTTATGAGATTATAGAAGAAGAGGTTGAAGGTTATGTACAAATGTTGTTGAAGAATCCAAAGGACCCCAATGAACCTAGAATTGGAACTTATGCTAAAAATTCTATGGAAATTCACATGGAGCTCTAGAAGCCTAAAATCAAAAAGAAAGTGGAGAAGACACTTAAAGAAGCTAGATTTATTGATGAAGAGATTTCCCTTAGAAGGGCTAAAGGAGAATAGTTGGAGGAAGAATCATCTAGCCCAAGGAGATCCAACAGGACTACCATTGCTAAATCCTCCATAGTTCCTACAACAAAGCTTGAACCCAGTAATGTTGATAAAGGAAAAGGTCATGTTTCTTCTGAACTAACTACTAGATCTAGGAAGAGGAAAGAAACCCCTCCAGTGGCCCCCATGAAGAGAGGAAAGAAAGAGAAAGAAACAAGGGAGAAAAACCTTAGTGTCACAGATGATCAGTCCATGAAGATGAAGAGGATCCTAATGCAAAGTTGGTGAGGAGAAGAAGAGGAAGTTTATCCTTTGGTGAAGGTTCTTCTATGGAATCTATTGGCTCTAAGAGAGTGCATGTTGTGTCATCTTCTAATGATGACGAAGAGTAGGAATTTGGTATTCATGTGCACAAAAAACTAGAATAAAAAAAGTCTAAGATGTCTTGTGAAGCCTCTGCGGACTAGAGAGATGAACAAGACAATCCAGTAAGTCTTGGTCCCCATTTTAAATTAGAGGCAACTGTCAACACTTTGATACATTTTGATAGTATGCTAAAACCTACAATGGAATATTATGATAATTCTAGAGATGAGGATAAGAAAAATTTGCTTTTAGTTGTCATTCAATATGTTATCATCTTGGAAGTTAAGTGGGATGATATAAGGAAAGATGTACCTAAGAATATTTGGGATGCCCTGATGAAAAGAATATCAGAGGTTGTTAAATTTTAAGAGAAAATCAAGAATGATGCATACAATAAGATTGGGTCTTCCCTAACCTCGAAAGATCTAGAGACTTTGAAAAAATATTTGTGTAGAGATGTTCTGAGTGAAGACAAGAGTAAATATTTTAATGAAAAGGAATTAAAAGCTAACAAAGAAGATAAGGAAACAACAAAGGTGATTTAGGATACGACAGAAAAATATGGCATGCTTAAGGTTGATGAAGATGTTGTTGTTGAAAATGCTGAGGAAAAAATTCCTCCTAATACAGGTAATGCAAATATTTTTGCCAACATTGATGATGAAGTTGATGTCGGTGGTGAAAATGATCCTCTAGAAAGTGCAAAGCAAAATGAAGGTGAAGTTGAGCCTGAAAAACATAATGATTCTCATCCAAAGCACACAAAAGGAGAAAAAGGGAATGATGAAAAAGGTAATATTGAAGAAGGAAAAGGCAGTGAAGAAGAAGAAAAAGATAATCTAGAGGAGAAGAAAAATGAAAATGGAAAGGATGGAAATGATGAAGAAGATAATAGGGATAAAGATAAAGACGAACATAAAAAGGAAGAAAAGAAAGAAGAAGAAGAAGAGAAAGTGGAAGAAGAAGAAAAGGAGGAAGAAGAGAAGGAAAAGGGAGAGGAAGAAAATAAAAATGAAGAATCTTCTGGGAAAAATGAAGAAAAGAAAAAGCAGATTGTAAAATCTCTTAAGCATCCTGAAGAATCATCCTCCGGTAATGATGTTCTAAAAGGCTTGTTATCTAATAAAATTAGATTTCAATTGATAATTCCTCAAGAGCTTCTACAAATTCCTATGATTGAAGGGTTTTTTGGTGTGGAGAAAATGTCTCTGGTTCATAAAGTAGTGTTTGGAGATGCATTGCAGGCATTCAAAAGAAAGGATATTTTTGAAACGGGTATGTGCAGGATCATGATGGGCGAAAAAGTGGTGATATGATGGGTATGTGTAGGGTATGTGGCTGAAAACTTTTTTCTTACCCAAAATTGATGAAATGAAAAGGGTTTTTAAAGGATATTCTCAGCTTTCGACCAATATAAATTATGCTTTATTTTGAATTTAATAAATAATTATTATTCATTTTATATTTGAATTACAACTAAAGTCCTAATTGATAGGTTGATTGAAAAACATCTATAACTTTCAAACGGTATCACATTTTTTGAATCCAAAACATGCATCACATTCTATGCTTTTCATACTATATGATTAAAAAAAATATTGAATTTCATGAAGTTTTGACCAAGTTAAGGTGGTCAGACATATGAGTTTTTAAATTTTTAAAAAGTTTTAATAAAAAATTCATAATTAATTATTTACTTGGAAAAAAATTACAAAAATATATGTATCACATCAATACATGAGTCCTCTACTTATATCTAAAATATTATAAAAAAATATTATCATTTTATTATTGTTAGGCTGGTCAGACAAACACCTACTTCTCATTTTTTCCCTGAAATTTAAGTACTACTACATTGAAATTTCAAATTTTCACCAAATAGATTTAAAAAAAAAAAAAAACCTAGTAGTTTAGAAATTACATTCAATTTACTACAAATTCTATTCTTACATATTTTTGAAATAATATAGATAACTTATTCAAATTTTTTTGTCAAGTTGCCTAACTCTGATTTTTCTAATTTTTTTGCCACTTAAGGGCCTATTTTTTCCATGATGATCTTGCACATACCCAAACCCATCAGATGGAACAAAACTTATAGAAGATGATCTTAAGTTATTACAGGAGGTCATACCTGGTGCATCTATTGATGCATCCCTCGCTCCTATTGAAAATTTAAGATTGTTGTTGGATTCTTTCAAGGAGTATACCTCGAGGCTTAGTGAAAAGACAAACAAGAGGTTGAGGAGAAACTAGCAGAGAAAAGGCTATTGGAATTACATGACAAGTGTGCTCTTGCACACTCAAATGTTGAAAAGAATTTGGAAGTTGTGAAGATTTGTGAGTCAGAAGAAAATGTTGTTCTTGCTTATTGCTTCAAGTGGCTAGATGCCACTCAGAACATTAAGATTGCTATGGATTCCATTGAGTCCTAGTTGACTGTTGTCTCTAGTACTTACAACCTATCCAAAGATAGAGACAAATCAACTTGGATTGCCATCACTGTGTATAAAGAAAAAAAAATTATCTTACAAAAGTAGAAGGAAGAGATTATTAGAAAATTTGATTAGTTGAGTGACATTATAAGAGTGGAATACACTCTAGTTGGCAAGGCTCTGGCAAGCACATAAAAACTTGAGAAGATAAATTTGACTCCTGATACTTCAGGTGGTGTAGAAGAAACTCTAGTAGAGTTGGAATCCCTGAACAAGATGTTGATTGCTACAAAGGATAGCTAGGAGAATGGTAAATCTATATGGGAAGGTATTCTAAAGGAGATTCAAGGCTCATCATCCTTTGGTTGATGCATGTTTCTTTAATTTCTTTGTTTTCATATTTCAATTTCAATTTATTGGACACCCTTTTTCCTTGATGTCAAAGGGGGAGTCAAGAATGGTCAAATGCTGGTGTTAGGGGGAGAAGCATTGTAAATAAGAAGTTTTGTCAATATTCCCTTTGGAAAATGTTGCCATCAATGACAAAGTGGGAGATTGTTGGAAAAATGAAGAAGAACATCTCATTTTTTTATTTTGTGTTCTCATTGATGTCACCATGATATATGAGTTGCAACTGCAAGATCAAATATAAATATGTTCTGGTATTCTAGTTCAATATCTGAAGTGGTATAATTTTTATATCCTTTGGTATTTTGCATACATCCTCTGGTATTTTGGTCCAAATTTGTTTGTTGGTGATTACTATTGCTTTTGACTTTTGGAAATGGTTCGTGGATGTTGGGAGCATGTACATTTAAGATCTCACATACTCAGATGCTCGTATGATGTATTAGCATTACTCTGGAGACTGCAATTGTGCTATTAGGTCTATCCTTGGCTGACCTAATCGATGTATTATGTAATGGTGAATTATTTTTTGTTATGTAGACATATGTGTGACCTATCTTAGGTCCATTTTGACTTGATGTATCATGTTGGATGTTTGAACTGCTTCTTGGGAAGATTTTGTGAAAGCTTGGAGCCAACAGTTGGTAATTTCGGTGAATAAGAAATGCATTTAATTAGGCCAACCTAATTGATGCTTGCAGAGAGATCAAGTATATATATTGGGTATGTGTAGGATCATGATGGGTCAAAAAGTGGCAATATGATGGGTATGTGTAGGGTATGTGGCTGATGACTTTTTTTTACCCAAAATTGATGAAACGAAAAGGGTTTTTAAAGGAGATTCTCAACTTTCCACAAATATAAGTTATGCTTTACTTTGAATTTAATAAATAATTATTATTCACTTTCTATTTGAATTATGAATAAAGTCCTAATTGATAGGTTGATTGAAAAACATCTATAGCTTTCAAACAATATCACATTTTTTGAATCTAAAACATGTGTCACATTCTATGCTTCACATACTATAAGATTAAATAAAAAAAAAGAATTTCATGAAGTTTTGACCAAGTTAAGGTGGTCAGACATATGATTTTTTATATTTTTTAAAAGTTGAAATAAAAAAATTATAATTAATTATTTACTTGGAAAAATTACAAAAACATATGCATCACATCGGGACATGAGTCCTCTACTCATATCTAAAATCTTATAAAAAGTATTATCATTTTATTATGGTTAGGGTGGTCGACATACACCTACTTCTTATTTTTTCCTTGAAATTTAAGTACTACTACATTGAAATTTCAATTTTTCTGAAATACTTTTTTTTTTAATAAACCTAGTAGTTTAGAAACCACATTCAATTTGCTATAGATTCTATTCTTACATATTTTTTAAATAATATAGATAACTTATTCAAATTTTTATGTCAAGTTTCCTAACTCTGATTTTTTTGAATTTTTTGCCACTAAAGGGCCTATTTTTTCCATAATGATCTTGCACATACCTTATTGGATAGTTTTTGAAGATTGTGTGGGTGATGATTGTGTTGTGAATGTGAATGTGGAGAAGATAAAATATGATGAAGTGTATCAAGTCAGTTTACTGAGTTTCATTGGAACTAAATTTACACTCACTAGGTGTAATTTATCAGCTCATTTTTTCTGGCTATAAGCCATTTTGTCATTATAATTCTATAAGCAGTGAGCCTTTTTATTTAGAAAGTGAGTCCTAGTAGTGAGCCACCCATTTTTGTAATATCTTATAACTGGTTATACTATATTGTGAGCTAACACTCATCGTTATTTTTTCGCATCATGGGTTTTCCACGTAAAAATCTTGGTGTTCATGTGTTTTATGATCTCATGCTCTATTAATGCTTGTACTTATCTCTACTATTGTATGCATTGGAATAATTGGATGGTATCTAATAAGAAATTTAAGAAGATGTTGATTCACCCCCACTCTCAGTATCTTGGATATTCAACATGATACTCATGTCATTTTTTGATAGCACACTCGTCATGGATCTTGGGTTATCTACCTCTGTCACTACTAGTGTTGACACTAGTTCACAAGGTATGGACCATACCCTTAACAACTCTCTACCTTTAAGTAGCATGATAAGTGTTGAAGCAGTGGTTACTAGTATTCCTCAAGAAAACATAATCCAAATCCATAAAGACTTAACAAACCTACAAAATAAACTGGGTACTAAAAACATTTCCAACACTACTATTCCTACCATAGATAGCATACACCACATGATTGAAAGTGAAGGAGTATAATTTGTGTGTAACCTAGCTTAGATTTTTGGCAAACATCTTACCTCAATGACTAGCTATGCTCTACCTTCGAACAATGTCCAAAGTCAAGGAGGAACTTAAATTCCTACTCCTACAACAATTGCCTCTATTCCTACCTATACCAACCCTCAAGTTACAACAATGGTGCAACCTACTAGTAATGTCATTCCTACCTTGGGTGTTTTTGCTAGCAATCATTGTACCTTTGTGACATCACACATGATATCTCCTACCACTTTAACTCTCATAAGTATTTCATTCACTTTACCCTCAAACACATATACACTTCCACCATATTCACCTTTATCTCAAAATACAGCCAATGATCCTATCCTTAACCAACTCTTGCAAAATGTTTCATCCCTTCAAAAGAAAATTTGCACCATAAACTAAAATCAAAATGGCCAACCTACATACTATGTCAAAAGCAATCCATTATCCTTGGATATATTGAGAACAATGATACCACAAGGTATATAGATTCCTAGGTTTGAGAAATATGGATGCAAAGGATATCCTTCTTGTTAGAAACCAAGATCATATTTGCAAACCGAAAAGACCTTCCACAGAAGAGAAAATCAGAAAAAGCAGAGATTTGCAAGAAGATGTGCCAATAAAATTATTCGAGAATTCATTAATTACATGATAATGATTTTCTTTATAAAAGCAAAGATGCATAACCCTAATCTTATCTTGAGCAACAAGATAGCTCAACAAGATAAGGATGATAGCTAATTAACCTAGGAATTAAATAATTACCTAAGTAAACTTATGTAAACTGTAATTAAATATTAATTACACCAACACCCCCCCATAAGTGCAACTTAGGGAGAAGCAAATTATTATTCAAATATGAGTTCCAACAACAAGGCCTAATTAGGTACTCATGTACAAATGCAAAGAGAGAGAAAACCTAGTGGGAAAAAACCCCCCTCAGAGAGATGAACTGCTATGAAGAATCACTGGAAGAACTCTGATGAAGCAACACTGGAACCCCAAATCTGGCAAGCAAGGAAAAATAGTTCTTTGCAAAATACCATATCGAAATCACAAATGCAACAATAGACCCAATGCCAAGGAACACTAGAAACTCACATACTGGATCAACATTGGAATCTGTAAGCAACAGTAGATGAAAGGATGAATGAACCCATAATGATGACAAATCTGGGAGTTGTGTCTCATGAAGCCAATGCCAAACTGAACTAAAATTTCCCATAGGATGAGTACCATCAAGATTCTAGAACATTAACCATAAAAACATGGCCTTCAAATGAGAAAGATCTGAACCAATGCGGATCAAGAACTATAAAATCCCAATGTGAAGTGTGAACCGAAGCAAACCAACGATGTGTCTAACTAAGCAAGAAAGAAGCTAAGGGAAACAATAGGAAACTAGACAAACTCATGCGAGTTGTCACCAATACATATAAGGGATGCAAGAACCCCCCTTAATGGAACTTTATATCAGTTTGTTATTACAATACCCAATGATTGTAGAAGGAGAGAATGCAAAACTATAGAAACGTAAGTGAAAATGAAAACCTAGAGCATGAAACAAATATGAATGCATGCATAAAATAAGTTACACATTTTCTATAAATGACCTCAGATTTGCATAGAGGCCGAAACAAGCTTTCCAATGCCGTGAAAATTGAGAAAAATGGATAAGCGAGTCAAAAGATACGTCTCCCGGAGTGAAAATAGCAACATCTGAATTCCAAGGCTGAAAAAGGCATCAAAAAAGAAAAACCAGAAAATCACACCTACACCATTACGTAGAGCATTGAAACAGCTTACCGACAATATCTCATTTGCAAAAAAAGGATGTTGTATGCCCAAGATACGCCCGTTTCTATGAAAGTGGTCCAAAAATGTCTGATTTGGCCATGTGAAGCCCTCATGAGCTAAAACAATAAGGCCCCTGGTCGCCTGGGTGAACCAGGGGCTGAACTGTTTGGGGCCAGCGGCAGAGCCCCTAGTCACCCACGTGACCGGGGCTGGGGCTAAAAACCCAGCGGAGGGCTGAGCGCGGGGGTTTGGACCCCGATATGACCAGGGCGGAGCTTTAAAAACCTACGGGCTCAGAGCTTTAAGCCCTCAAGGGCTGTGGCGTACCTGGTGGTGCGGTAAAAAAGGCCGCCAGTGGCAGTGGTCTGGTGGTGGCCGGTGGGAGGCCGCCAGGTGGCAGGCGGGTGGCAGCCTCCATTTATACTGGCCACATTTTTTAAACGCAATTTTTTTGATTTTTTTCTCAATTTCTAAACCTCGTAGAGCGTGCCTAGGGGCCATACGACCCTTGGGCAAAACATTTTTGCCTCTTCGGACAACTATTTCCAAATCAGACAAAATTTATATGGAAATAGGGGTTTTTGGGCACTGTGAATCCAATGGCGAGGTCTGTTTGGGCCCAAAGTGCTCCGAAAATCAGGCGACCCCCGGACCTATCAAAAAAATCACCGAGCTTACAACCCTCTTAGATCTGGAAAATGGTGACAAAAATGAATAAAATAAAAATCATTTTTGACTTTTTCTAGCGCTTTGAAACCAACGGAAAACCCCGATCTGATCCAAGACATTGCATAATGATGCTCAAGGAATGAAACCCTCGAGGGACCTCAAACGAGCTTTGCATTGTATTCCTCTGAAAAAGCTGAGAAGGGGCTGCAAATCAAGGCTCTGATACCATGTTAGAAACTAAGATCAGATTTGCAAACCGAAAAGACCTTCCATAGAAGAGAAAATCAGAAAAAATAGAGATTTGCAAGAAGATGTGCAAATAAAATTATTCGAGAATTCATTAATTACATGATAATGATTTTCTTTATAAAAGAAAAGATGCATAACCCTAATCTTGTCTTGAGCAACAAGATAGCTCAACAAGATAAGGATGACAACTAATTAACCTAGGAATTAAATAATTACCTAAGTAAACTTATGTAAAGTGTAATTAAATATTAATTACACCAACACTTCTAACCATGTTTCCACTTACACCACCTTATGTAGTGATTTTTTCCTTGAGGATAAACTCTTGGCTAATATTTTCCCTAGCTCTTTGAAAGATATTGCTTTAGAATGGTTTTCCTTGTTACTGAACAACTCAATTCATTCATTCAATGAACTTGTGGAGGCCTTTATAAACCACTTCTAGGTGCACATGACTCCTAAAATGGCATTAGCTGATTTGATGAGATGTAAGAAAAAGGATGATGAAAATGTTACTGAATTCATTTCATGCTACCAATTGCTTTATTACCAAACCAATGTAAAGATTCTTGACCCTCACCTTCAATGGATGTTCATTGAGAACTTGCAAACTAAGATACAAGATAAGCTTGGCATGATGAAGTTTCCTTCCTTTGTAAACATGTGTACTACCCTTCGTGATTATCAAAACTTAGTTAGCAGTTGTGAAACAAAATCCACCTCTAGCCAACCTAAAAAATATGGATCCACAAATCAAAAAAATTATCAACCTCTTAGCAAACAAAATAAATGATTCCTTCAAATAAATCCCCCTCAACCAACTTAACATGTTGATACCCAAGTGGTTGCTATAAAGAAGAAAATTTCTTTTACATTTGGGGATCTGGCTAGACAATTAACTCCCTTACTTGATACCCTCCATAATACAATGTTGCAAATTCTAGAGTAGAAAATGATTATCTTACCTCCCATTAAAACACCCAATCCTAATAATCCTTTTCCTTCAAACTTTAGATCAAATTCCTATTTCCATTATCACTGAAAAAATGGACATGATATGGAACATTGTAAGCATCTTAAACATCTTGTGCAAGACCTCATTGATTTTGGTCAACTTCAAATTGGAGGTGTTAATGATCAAGGAAATAAATTTGTTTCCCCTCCTAACCAAAACTTGAAAATATTTATCAACCCTATGCCAAATCATAATATTTCATTTGTAAAAGCTACTAAAACTAAGAAGAATGATGTGATGAATTTGACACAGATGATGACAACATTGATACTATTGAACAAGGTCCTATGGATACTGATAAACAAAGTTTTTTGGATGATATGGTTGGATTGATCAAAATTCTACCTTGTAAGGGCCAAACTAAAAATCCTTGTGAAATTTATTTCTCATCTAAAGATATAATTAGAAACACACCTAATGGTCCTCTTTACATAGTTAGTTGAATCAATGACAAGCCCACTAATGGGATATTAATTGATCCTGCATGTGGAGAGAATGTGATAACTGAAGAATTCTTACTTGTGCATGAACTCTCTCAAGAAACATATGATAAATGAAAAGCATGGATAAAAATGCATAATGGTTTCACTTGCCCTATGATGGGATCAATCACCCTTCCTTTAAAAATCAGAACGAAAAAATAGATCATGTCTCATTCTCTATCATCTCAGTGTTGGATCAATTCCATGTGAATCTTGGTTATCCATAGCTACACTCCATGGAAGTCGCCCCATCAGTTGTGCATAAATTATTGAAGTTTCCCTTTTGATAATGAAATATTTATTATGCACCATAGATTCTTTAAGCTTGTTTCCTCCCATGGGAACTTTTCATTGGATTTATTTTGGCCCGAGCCTATCAAACCTATTAAACCTCGTGAATACTTGTTTTTCAAATCTTGTCAAAAGTTTAAGGTGAAATGCATAGCAAAACTGTCCCTTAGAAACATGCCTCAACTTGTGATTGAGCCTCCTATCATTAACAAAATTATGATTGAACCTAAATACATTTCAAATAACCAAGACCAACCAAAGATAGATTCTTTTCCTATTTCCTACAAAAGACCAAGATATAACCAAAACAATTTTGTCATGCCTCCTAAGATAAAACAAGTTTACAAAGGTAAAGAGAAATTGGTTGAACAACCTCATATGGTTCCTTCCATTCCTCCCCTTAGGGAAGAAAATAAACCTATGGTTGATAAACCTGCTCCTACACAAACACAACTTGAAAATCATACTAAAAGAAACAAAAATGCTAGAGAGAGTATATGTAGATGTCGTTCTCTTGCTCGTAGGTTAAATGAAGAGAACAATGGGTATGTGCAGGATCATGATGGGCCAAAAAGTGGCAATATAATGGGTATGTGTAGGGTATGCAGCTAATGACTTTTTTTATACCCAAAATTAATGAAACGAAAAGGGTTTTTAAAGGAGATTCTCAACTTTCCACCAATATAAATTATGCTATACTTTGAATTTAATAAATAATTATTATTCATCTTCTATTTGAATTACAACTAAAGTCCTGATTGATAGGCTGATTGAAAAACATCTATAGCTTTCAAATGGTATCACATTTTTTGAATCCAAAACATATGTGACATTCTATGCTTTGCATATTATAGGATTAAACAAATAAAAATTGAATTTCATGATTTTTTAACCAAGTTAACGTGGTTAGACATACAAGTTTTTATATTTTTTAAAAGTTGTAATAAAAAATTCATAATTAATTATTTACTTAGAAAAAAATTACAAAAAAAATGCATCACATTTGGACATGAGTCCTCTACTTATATCTAAAATATTATAAAAAAATATTATCATTTTATTGTGGTTAGGGTGGTCAGACAAATGCCTACTTCTTTTTCCCCCTGAAATTTAAGTACTACTACATTGAAATTTCAAATTTTCACCAAATAGATTTTTTCTTTTTTTAAATAAACCTAGTAGTTTAGAAACTACATTCAATTTTCTATAGAATCTATTCTTGCATATTTTTGAAATATTATAGATAACTTATTCAAAATTTTACGTCAAGTTGCCTAACTCTAATTTTTCTAAATTATTTGCCACTTAAGGGCCTATTTTTTCCATGATAATCCTGCACATACCCCAATAAAGAAAATCAACATCAATACTTGACTAAAGCAATACATGATGAGTCTCCCACTTTACTACAACAAAAAGATTTTATATCACAATTGCAATGGGAGATAAATCCTTCTTTAGACATTATCATTCGACCTCCCATTGTGATTAAATTGGATGAAAATGATGAGGTTGCTAAAATGGATGAAGAAGTGAATAATGAGTTGAATACATTATTTTCTTCTTCTATGACCTTAAACGATAATTCTCCTAAGAGTGTTGAACTTGGTGCTTCCCCTAGTTCAACACTTGCTATTGTCACTTTGGCTAGTTGGCTGCCTTCTGTATACAATGAACAAGATTGGGATGTAGACAACCTACTATAGGTTGACTTGCATGCACCTTACTAGTCCTTTGCAATATTTTATTTTTCATGTTTCTTTTATATGATTGCATGTGCATAATATGATGTCCCTGTAATGTTTTGTTTGATGAATCTCTCTCTTTGTGACATTTATCTATTTGTATCTACATTCTTCTATATGTCATAAACCTTTATCTTTTCTTTGTCTTTTATTCTCCTTATGGGGATGATGCAAGTCGTCGAGACATTTAGGTCTCTTCCATGTTGGCCGAAAATATTTTTACTTTATCTTTCCTTGGTCTTGCATTTTCCTTTTAGGGATGATGCAAGGCATTGAAACATTTAGGTCTCTTCCATGTTGACCCAAAATCTTTTTACTTTATCTTTCCTTGGTCTTGCATTTTCCTTTTAGGGATGATGCAAAGCATTGAAACATTTAGGTCTCTTCCATGTTTACCAAAAAGCTTTTTTCTTTATCTTTTCTTGGTCTTGTGTTTTCCTTTTGGGGATGATGCAAGGCATCCATGTTGACTCAAAACAAGATTCTTTATTTTTCTCTCTTTGTGTCATTCTTCCTTTTCCATGAGTATTTTTGGAATGATTACAGTTTTGAGCTCTATAACAACATTATAGTAAAGACATATTGACCTCAAATCCATTAATCCCTTACGTGATTTTAGGATTTCATTTTGGGGGCAACTGCTTTTCATGACGTAGCTTTATTTGGAAACATATGAATTGGCATAGGGCTTTCCACATAAGCTCTCATGTCCTCTTTATTGTTAGCATTTATCATTTTCTACTTTAAACTAATTGCTCACGCATGTTGTTTAGTAATTTCTTTAAAGTGGGGGCATACATTGGAATTATTCTTTTACAACTCACATTTCATTGTCTATTTTTCTTAATTCATGTGATGCATCTTTTTATTTGTGGTGGCGTTGGGTGTGATGTCCCTCAAGAGAGCAATCTCTCTTAGCATATTATATTCCTCTTAGTAGCTTGATGCGACACACTACATCCCCTAAGTTGTGAATTTTCTATTCTTTGATTGTTCCTCTCTTAGATACATTAGGAATGATGTTCCCTAAGTTGAGACCTTACAAGAACTAAGAAAAACTCCTTTGAACATACCTTACACTATTTTTCATTTACAATATATGTTATATGGCTACCTTGCATAAAATACTCTGCTTTCTTATGGATCCATCTTGTTTGTTCGTGGGTATCAAGCATACAAATTTTTTCTTTCCTCATGAATCTAGTTGTTCATGTTGTGTGGCACCTTATCAAATTTATCATGAGGTATAGCTTTTATATGGTTGCTATATGGGAGCCAAACTTAGGCATGACTTTCCCATAGCCACTTGCTTGTCTATGTGAGGGCATATCATCCACGTGTGTATGCATCTTGCTGGGGGATACCCTAGTGGAGGGCCTAAGGTTCCACTAGCCCTTGTGAGCATGCATTTGGTTTGCATAGTGGACATCATGTTCCACTTGTAAACATTTTTGGACATCATGTGGGACAAAAACAGTCAAGGCTTGATCCCCCCCTTTTATTTTTGTTTTTGTTTCCTCTTTATGACTTTGGTAGTGTATTCTTTTATCTTGTTGTTGCTCCTTATATCATTTACATGTATGTTCTCTTATGCCCATGTTGGTTTGCCAGAAGATCTTGATCCTGGAGGCTTGTGCAACCCTCTTGATTGTTGTCATCCTATCTCACTAGCATTGGTATACTTGGGCCCCTCTTGATGTGATTTTGTCTACTTTAGTGTGAGTTTAAAGAAATTTCCTCCTCACACTAAAGATGAGGTTAAATGTTGTGTATAAAAATGTATCCCTCTACATTTTCACACTTGTTTGGGCCCTTCCTGCTAAAATTGGGCTTCTTTATGCCTTATGTGGTTCTATTTTGCATCCACGAGCCTTATTTAATGCATCTTTCCAAAGATATTCTTGACACATATCTAACAACCAATCATAATTTAATAATTTTGGATTGTATGGCCCAGATTTAGTGATCTAGGACTCATACGCCACCTTGGGCGTATGGGTCCCACCTAAGTTTCAGGGCATGATCCTAAATTTTGCATTAAATTTAACATTTCTTGAATTTTTTGTCCCAAGCCTAGCCTATTGGGACTCATACACCCCAACTAGCATATGAGTCCCACTTAGATTGGACCTATTTTGAATTCAAATTCTTGGTGGGATTTTATTCTTCTAGATTTGATATTGGCTTCTAGTGTTGTAATTTTAGGAAATTTGGCATAAACAAGTATAAATACAAGGTTATTTCACATATTTTCTCCTAGTAATTTTACAAGTCATCTAGCAATTTTCATGAGAAAGCGTGATCTATGCTTTCAAGAATTTTAGCATTCAAGAGTATTCAAGAATAAAGCATCATGTCAAAGTCATCATGCATCATGTTTATTTTTAAGCTAATATTTGTGATGTAGGTTCTTATGATTCAAGCAAGCATTCAAGTCAAGATCCATAACATACAATCAAGATTCAAGATCTACATTCATGCTAGCCATTACTCACAAGATTGCAACCTTTATTTTAAGGGTTTGGTGAGTTGTAACATAGCATATTTGTTCTTTCATCATTACTTCATTCTATTTGGTTTCATTTCAAGGTTTGATTACCAAAATAGGGTTTTACCAAGACAAACCCCTATCCACTAACAGAACAAAAAATTTCCCTCTCTTTGATGTGTGATTTGCAAATTTAGGTTGAAGATCCATTAAAGAGCAAGATTGGAGAACGCTGTCAAAATTGCAAAGTTTTCAAATTTGTCATCTTTCTTGCAAGATCATGGAATGTCACCTATAGGTCTGAATTTAGAGTTTTGAACTTGGAGATCGGAAGGGAGAGAAGCTACAAAATATCACTAGAGGATACCAAAGTTTTGGATCAACCCTGATACTAGGACTAAATCACCACTGGTGGTATATGAGTCCCAGTATACAAATTTTTTGACTTTTTTGTAAATCCTGGTTTACCAATTGCAAATTCTGGTTTCACCCCAAAAACCTAAATTGGGACTAAATCACTCCTAATGGTGTATGAGTCTTAGTGTGCTTCAAAATTCATAATTTCAGGAGTGCAGAACTTGTTTCAAGAACCTTCAACTTTCTAGGTGTTCGTTTATTCTTTCTCAGTTCATTATTCTGATTTTTAGTTTCATACCTTAGGTTGCATAGCTAGATTCACATATCATTTGCATTTCCTTCTTTCCAAGCCTTTGCTTGGTGGTGAACCCCCTTTTGTCTTGAATCACACCCTAGGAGACCTTATTGTAGATCCTTTCTCTCAATTTCACTATTATATTGAGATCTCTAAGGTTTCGTTGAATGAAATAGAGAAAAATACGAAGGAACCCTCTTTTCCCCTTTTTTGTGTGTTCCATCTCCTAAAAGGTGGAGTACACCCTATTTCCTAGGTTTCACTAAGAAAAAAATTGGTCTCTTGGTAAAGTGAGAAGTAGGACTCGGTGTCCCTACCAACAAAAAAAGAAGAATATATCACTGCAACATCCTGTTGCACCCAAGTGATGTGGATGAAGCAAACCTTGAAGGACATCTTGAGGTGATGTATGATGAGCCCATTCCAATTTTTTGTGATAATACAAGTGCCACCAATATTTCAAATAATCCAGTGATGCATGCTAGAACCAAGCACATTTCTATTAGATATCACTTCTTAAAGGATAAATTTGTGGATCAGGAAGTAAGATTGGAGTATGTGCCTACAAAGCAACAAATTATAGATATCTTCACAAAGGAACTTTCAAAGGATGCTTTTGAGTATCTCAGATAGAAGCTAGGGGTTTTTGCCTCTCCTTATTCTAACTAGATGCCTAGTTGGTGCATCTATCTAAGGGAAGCAATTCAAGACACACTTTTATCCCTATATTGATGAATGCTACCTCACAGGGGAAGCAGGTAGAAGAATGTTGAAGTTTATTCCAATAGGGGGAGTTTTTGTTCTATGGAAAGCTCGATTTATGACCATTTGACCTTTTTCCTTGATGTCAAATGGGGAGTGATAGTGCAAGAAGATGGAGCAAGGTGAAGATATTGCATATCCTATTAAAATTCCTCTTGCTGGTGTTTCCATGAATACCAAAGGGGGAGATTGTTGTAAATATGTTGCAAGTGTTGTCCTTGATGTCAATAATATGGTGTTTTATAGTTTTCATTGATGTCAAACTCTATGAAGTCTACTGATGATGTTGTATGAAGTTGGATGTCATTTGTTACTCATGAATGTGTATATGATTATGTTGATATTGCATTCATTTTCTATTGCTATAATTTGTATAGAACAATCTCTTTCATTCAGTGGCTCAGGGAAGTATGTTGAAAGGCTCTAGAGAATGCTCTACATTCTTCCACATTTGAAGATATGTTCCTATTGTTTGAAGGATAGAAAAATTCAAGTGTTCCATGTATGTTCTCTAGTTTTCAGATCTCAGATGTTATCATAGAAGGTTCCTAAGTAAGAAGAGGATGACTGAATTGTTACAGTCATGAAAGGTTTTCAGAAATTGTTTTCATTTCTCTACAATTGTTGTTGTAGTCTTGCGGTTTGGAGGATGTGTTGTCAATGTATATCTATTATCTCTCCTTAAATTTTTGTTTCCAAAGTGTACTGTAAGTTGAGCTATCAAACTTATATCTCAAGACTGTGATGTATAGGTTTGTGATAGATACTAGTTTTTTATCTGTTCACTTGCAAGCTAGCATATTGATCCATGATGTTGTGAAATAAGGGCATGGGAATATTCTTGAATATCATTTGATCCTTGTGGTGTAATCCATGTGTTGCTATATTGCCTCTTTGATATTGCTTGTGGTTTGGAGATTAATATTTTGAGGGTTGAGTGTTTGTTGGGTCAACTTAGTATTCTAAGTTTCTTGCACCAAGGTTTTGTGGTGTGTGCTAGCATAAGGATGCATGCAAATTTGAAATAGGTCTTAATTATCTCTTGGCTTGGAATGCATTGGATTTCCCTTTCCTTCGGATGTATTGGAGCTTACTTAAATATGGTCATTGCATGTTTCATGTTCATACATTTCAAGATGGATGACAAGGAGAAAATTTTTGATTCATGAAAATAGTATAAATATAATATCAAGTGTGTGATCAAAGTGTAAAAGTGTTGAATGTGATATCAATGTAATTTGTTGATAGTATTGTGCTAAAGGAAAAGTATTGTGTTCCAATTTGTAGTGAAAATTCTTATGCATGATGGATGTAGTGAGCTAAAACTAGAAGGATTTGAGTGGTGTGTGGAAGGAAATGAGCTGACTAAATTGGGTAAGAGAGTGCTAGAGGTAGTGATCCAAAGGAAAAAGTGCAAGTGTGAATACCAAAGTTTGTGAGCCAGAGGTAAAGTAGTGTAAAAGTGTTGAAGGAAATGAGCTAAAGGATGTAGAGGTTTTGCAATTGTGATGTGTCATGTGATTCTTCAAATAGTTGTATTATGAGGTTACAACCTCCTATAAGCAAGTAGGGCTCGTTAAATTCCTTAGGTTAAAGACCTTAAATTTGTTGTAACTATTGACTCATTTGTGAGGCTAGATTTGGATAGTAGCTCCAAGAAACTCTTCTCATCATGGTTTTTCCCTTGTTGGGTTTTCCATGTAAATCTAGTGTTATTGTTCTACTTGCTTTCTTTAAAAGTATTATTTGATCAAGATAATTTTAAGTTTTGATTGATAAATTGAAATTAATTTATTTGAGGGATATACTGATCCACCTGTCCTCTCAGTATATCTTTATTTTCTAACACTATATAGAAATATGTTACAAGAACTATTATAGGTATTATAAATGATAATACACAAAAGTATATAAATATTTTTCCCCTTTTCAAGATAAAAATTGATTGAATGATTGGTGATGATGATTAGAGCATTATTGATAATAAGAAAAATAAAAAGTGTACAATCATGAAAACAAAAGTGGGATTAAAGAAATATGAATGCAATTAAACTCAAATCGTAAACTAAAGCTAAACAACAAAGCACAAAGGAAAGCATAAACATAAACACATAATGATCTCACCCAATATCTACATCCTTCCATGAATGACCTCGATTTTCCTTCTCCATTTCACCATGATGGTATTCTTTCACTCAAATTTTCAATATGTGTGCAAGTATAGCCTTGATGTATGTGATAATAGCAAAATATCAAAAATTAAACAAGAGCTCCAAAAGTCATCAGATTTCAGGAGGAGTTGAAATGATGAAAGCTAGTTCAATTTATAGAAAATTGATCATTCGAATGACAAGTTGAGATTAGAAGATAGAAAGATGATTCCGATTAAAAGATTTGACATGCATTAAGATAAGTGTTAGTACTGATGTGAGTGATAGAACCTAAGAATAGAGATGAAGATTAAATAGTGATTTAATCTCTAGTTGAAAGTATTTGAAAATTAGAAGAATAATGTTTGTATGAAAAAGATAAAGATAGAATAACAGAAACGATATGTTCGAATGCACACGTAAAATAATTAAATAAATGAAGATATTTAATTAATAAATGTTTACATGCATAAGAATTAAAACTAGATAACTAACTGGTTATGACAAAGAGTTTATTCGTGAAAGACAATCAGACATTAAATCAGAAGATAACTGACTAATTTAAATAGATATCAAGTCAAATGGAAATGAATACTTAGATAACTTAAACAATTATCTAAATATAGAGGAATATGTCCAAAATAGACTTTTATGAATTAAAAGATTATTTAATTCAACATTCGACATTTAAGGATTAATATGATTAGGATAAATTAAATAGGAATTTATTTAATTTAAGAAAGAGGATAAAGCTGCTTAGTGACATAATTAAATAAAGAGCATTTATTTAATTAATCAAAGTTTGAATACAGATAATGTCAATTAATTAAATAATTAAGATTATTTAATTAATAGAAGAATAAATGTTAAAATGAATTAATTAAATAATTAAAAATTATTTAATTAATAGATGAGAAAGGACTTTAGAAATTAATTAAATAATTTACATCATTTAATCATGACCATGAAAATACAAATTATGAAGAAATTGAAGTCGCGGGCTTAGACCAAATTTTAGTGTCTACATTTTGCCCATCTTTGATACAATATCATTTTGGCATTGTGTCAAAGAAAATTGATCAGAAACATGCCCCATTCATGCCCTAGTGTGGAATAGGTGAAGGTATGTCCCCTCAGGAAAATTGACAAATTTTTGAAAAATTCCAAAAAAAATTTGGAAATAGTCTCGATTAGTTAATTTAATTGCTAGAAGTTTGATGGTGTTTGGATGCCTATATTTTTGTGTTTTAAAATGAAGCATATATGTTGATTTAAAATGTATGATTTTTACATGATATTTCTAACATTATTACATATGCAGGATGCTTTATATTTTTGTGTCATAGGACTTTATAATAATGAAAGGTAGAAGAAATGTTCGTGTGGAAAGAAGATGAATAATAAAAGACATGGATGTTAGTATTAACAATCTTTGATGTTTCGCTGAACCACAAAAGGCTTTGCACTTAATAATCATTTGGTGGAAAATAATACAAATGGAGAAAAACACCATGATATGAGATAGATCAAGGTGTGCAAGGTCATCCACCTACTAACAACTGACAGTCATAGACAAGGAATGCCCCAACTCATACCAAGGGCACAATTTCCCCAATATTTTTGTCAAGACAAACCATAGACAACAAAAAAATAAAAGATAGGTCATGAGATGTCATCGCTCCTCTAAATCCTTTAGGGGAAATCCCTGAGGAAAATAGTAACAAGACTCAAAAACCAAAGTGAAAAGACAATCGACAAGCAACAGTCAAAGAAAATAGAATTATGATACATCGTTACTTCTCTAAATCCTTCATGGGACATCCTTGAGAAAGCTAGTAACATAATTCCAAATTAAAGCCAAATAAAATGATAAGATAAACAAGCCACGAAGTCAAAATCCAATCAAATATTTTCCAATATTTGATCTATTTGTTTGATTGTTTTGATTGATTAAGATAATTGATTGATAGACTTGGTTTCAGGAATTAGTGTATAAGATGTTGAGTCTGGTTTCAAATTTATGACTATCTATATAAGGCATGACAAAATCCTAATTTTAGAAAGACACGTATCATATAAGACGTTGAGTCTGATGCTATTGATTTGATAACATGTATAAGGCCATGTTGATTGTTTGACAGTGTCTGTATTCAAGAAGGACTCATTTTGTATAAGACATAAGTTGATTGTTTTGATAATGTCTATTTTTCAGGAAGGACACATCCTATAGAAGACATAAGTTGATTTTTTTATGATGTCTACTTTTAGGAAGGACACATCCTATAGTAGACAAAAGTTAATTTGTTTTGATGATGTCTAATTTTAGCAAGGACACATCCTATAGTAGACATAAGTTGACTTGTTTTGGTTGTTGCTTTGGCAATTTGTTTGATTTGACTTGATGAGATTGTGGACTTGTTCATCTTGTTGATGCATGACTTGATATGATGTACTGGAAAAATTTTGTGCTTGACAAAAAACCCTAAAGGACTGGCCTAGTGTGGCCTTAGGGGCTCATCGATTGATGGCTTTGCCTACGTTATACACATAGAGACCTCCTAGTTTGACTAGACTATGAATGACAAGCTTGACTAAAAAAGATTTGATTTATTTACAAATATGAGATGTGTGTGATAATGAATGTGACAAACCCTAATGGATTGACCTAGTGCAGCCTTGGGCGCTCATTGATTGATGGCCTTATCTACGTTATACACATAGATTCCTCGTAGTTCAACATGACCAGTGACCTTGTCATATAGAAAAATGGATTGACTCCTGATTTTATACAAAAAAACCTAAAAGGATTGACCTAATGCCTCAAGGACACATCGACAGATGGCCTTGCCTATGTCTAGTCACAAAGGAAACATAGTTTGATAATTGCGACTGACTTTGACTCTGTTTTTGGATTTTTTACATGTTATGATTTTTGTCATTTTGAAGTTTTTTGATGTTTTTGGATTTTTTTCAAGACATTTTGTGATGTTTTTTTATTTATGAGGATTGTGACTAATGCATGTGAATGATGCCTACAAGCAAGCGAGAAAGCATGAAAAAGAATCAAAGGACAACCATGATCTTGCCCCTAGTTAAGCTGAAAACCAATTGGCAGGTGATGAGGAGGTGACAATGTTGTTTGACGTGGGAAGGAAAAATCCCAAAACAACATGAGGATGACGATAATGTGACTAAAGGATCAAGGTTTTCAGCAAGGCTAGAAAAAAAGCCAAGGAATGTTTTGAATGATGTGCTAGCATGCATAGCAAGATTGTATGGATTGGGCTTGCTGCATTTAAAATGACTTTTTAGGATTGGATGGGATGATGGAAGATCCTTAGACCATTGACAAGGGAAAAACCAAGGCATGCGATAGGTATGAATAGATGATGGGTGGCTTTGGAAAAAGATAAATGACATGAGGATTATGGCTAGAAAAATTATCATATGGTCTCCAAGGTCTATGCCATATAAGGATAACTCATTTTCTTCAAGTTATGGGCTTGGAAAATGCTATGAAGGCTATGACATGATATTTTGAGGATAGTGTATGACCAAAGGATAGACATGTCAAGATTTTTTCCAAAGCATGATTTATGTTTGTACCTTAGTCCTTATCAAGATCAAAGTAGGTGGGAAAATGGATGTGGTGGTAAGGCTTAGATGGATAGATGGAAATGTGCAAATAAATGTCATACGAAGGGTATGGGAGATGAGACAACTTGCCCCCAATTGTAATGGTCCACATAGATAATTTCTTACACATGATGCCTGCTTGCTAGTTTTTCATCATGGTACTTATCCAAAGTGCCATAAACATGGTTTTCACTATTGGATGAAATTTTTCTCTTGACTCTTTTTTTTTTTCTAATTGTCTTTTTTTTTTTGTCACCAAGATTCCTGTTTGTTGGGTTTTCATCAAAGTGACAATTTTTTTTATTTTTCAATTTTTTTTGTATTTTTGTATTTTTTGGATGGCCTTGATGCTTTAGATGATCACTGATTGTGTTGAATCCATTGATGGTGTTGATGCAGAGACTAGTTCCATGATATGCCAATAATGACCTTGATGAAGTAGTTGCCTTGTCAGGATCATAGCACTTGCATACAATTGATTGATGTCATTGTGATCCTTGTTGATACTAGAGTTGTCCTTATCAGAATATGGACATCGTGATAGAGTGTCATGGGAGTCCTTACAATAAAGAGTTGGTGCCAAGATGCGACAAATTTGTGACATAATATTTTTAAACTTTAGGCAAGATGCAGGATTATGACAGATGATGGTAGATGTGTTTGGAAATTTAGATGTAGGAATTTTCATTTTCCAATCTTGGGTTATGGATGATGGAGACCGGATTTCAAATTGGGATAATGTTTGAAACCATGACTTTTATATGCCTTGTATGATGACCATTTTAAAGGAGGTGGACATTTATTGTATGTGGGAGTCCTCTTTTCTTGTGGCTCCACATTTTGATTGAATTTTACTTTAGAACTATTTTCTTTGGGATCCATTTTAACTTTATTTGTCCACTTGGATTTTTGATTGATTCAATGGCTTTTGATATTTTATTTTGAACATTGAATTTGTAAGACTTTTGTTTTTATTGGTTCCAAATGGAAGGTTTATTCATGTTGGAATGACAATTTATGGTATGGATGGAAGGAGTGTTGGCAACAACCTTACAGTAAGAACTACTCATGGACCCCATTTTGATATTTGTATTAGATAAAGTTGCCCCCAATATTGAGGAGGTACCATTAACATCATTAGATTTGTTGATTGAAGGATAACCAAGACCTCGATGTTTAGGATTTTCCTGAAACTATACTGGTTCTAGAATTCCTTGCTCATGTATACCTAGTCCTTTTCCTTGATACTACATGCTCCAATAGATTATGTTTGCGATGGGCTATTTTTTGTTTTGAAAGAAATATGCTAACTGTGTGAACCCTTTTCCTACTACCTGCAAAACAACATGAATAAATGAGTTAGACAAGGAATTACAAACTAAAAAAAAGATTCCCGATGAAATCCATTTGCCAACTCAAAATAGGAAAGAAAATAAGCAAGAACACAAAGAAAATGATAAAAAATAGATTCAATCCTAATTTAAATAGCAAACACTTGATCCCATGGGGGAATTGGTGCCAATTTGATGTAAAAATTGGCCCTTTCCCAATCCCCATGATGCAAGATTCGAATGTTGAAGAGATTGTTGATCCACTTTGTTGATGAAAGATGAAGACTCCAAGCTAAATCTGCAAAAAACCTAACTAAGAATTCAAATGATGGATGGAAATGGCTAAGTATTTTAGCATGGTAACTTTGCTTGGATTGTGGATGATAAAATGAGGAGAGGAGCTCTTCATTTATAGATTGATAAGTTGAAGAGATGTCCAAATTTGATCAATGTGGGACAAAGATTCAACCAATGATATGATGCCACTTGTCAACATGTGAGAGGATGAAGGTTGAGCAAGTTTTGAGGATTGTGTCAATAAATGTCAATATTTGAAATTCAAATTTGTTGAAATGACATGTAAGAGGGAAGGGAAAATGCAATAAATGCCACTTGGCTCAAGGTAAAGGACATGTAAGAGGTTTTAAATGCCTTGTTGGATGTACATGTTGACTTGGAATTTTTAATTCAAATTGAGAGAATATTCCAAAAGATGCCTTGTGAGGAAAAATAGGGATTTAATAAATGAATTAAATCTATTTTCATGTGCAACTTGCATTATCTAGAGGATGTGACATGAGATTAGATTAAATTAATCAAAGGTTAATTAATTTAATAGGAGATTAGATGATGTGACTTATTTGACTTAGATTTATGGATTTATTTAAATCAAATAAGAGAGGAATATGATAAGAGGCTAATTAAATAAAGATTTTGATTTATTTAATTAAAAGGGATGGTGTTAGATTAAATTAAATAAGGTTTTAATTTATTTAATTTAATGGATAGACTTTAGAGATTTAATCAAATAAATTGATTATTTAATTAAATAGGGATAATTAGATCAGATGGATTGATTTAATTAACAAGAGAAAGTGACTTAATTAGACAAAATGATTTATTTAATTAAGAGACAAATATTGATGAATTTAATCAGGTAAGGGAATTTGATTAAACGGTTAGACCGAGGGATGATTTAGGAAAAAACAATGTTAGTAAGTCAGGATCGGATGCACGATGTCAATCAGTATGTTTTCGATGTCTACATTTTGCCCCTCTTTGAAGCAATGCACTCGTTGTGTTGGTTCAAAGAATAAATGATCTCGATCAAAGCCAAAAAATTTTTATATATTAAAAACTTGCCCCACTATTGCATGGCAAGAGAAAACATGCCATTATACTGCCCCCTCGAGAGATCATACAAAAATTTCAATTTTTTTGGGTGATCTTGCGAAAAAAAGGGACAAAGTGCCCAACAGGTCTGGATAGGGTCTGGGAGGCTAAAAATGTGTCTAAACACAATAAAATGATGAAAAACAAGCCTCAAATGGATGAAAACATATTCGGGAGACCGAAACCCTAGCAGGACAACCCTAGAGGGTGAGAAAACCCTAATTTTTAGGCTTAAAAGGGGCCCGAGGGGTCACTTTCAAGTCATTTTCACACGCCTTTGGTAGCAAACTTTGAGATTCGAGCTTTGACCTCCTAACAATATGGCACAATGATAGCTTCCTCTGCATATTTTAGACCTAGTTCGGACCTACCAGTGGCCACTTGGCATCGGTGCCCCGGTATGTGATCCTAACTGAAGCTTCATTTTTTCATTTTAACACATTTATTACATGTTTAATGATGAGCTCGCCTCCAGCGGTGCTATTATAGCACTACTCAGTGTTTAAAGTGCACCGCTTTTAGCCTTTTTGCACCGCAATGATGCAATTTGGAATTTAAAAACTCCACCGCTGGGCTCGGGCTTGGCTCGGACTCAACGGGTGAGTTTGGAAAAGTGCGCGGCGGCGGCGCCCTTTTCATGAAAATTGCGACACTGGGGGTTAAAGTGCTCTGCAGCGGCACCATTTGGCTAAATTCTGGGTCCAACGTCAGAGTTTGAGAAAACTAAAACTGCGACGCCTTCACAAACTGCACCGCTGGGAATGAGTTTGAGGCACTAGGCTAGGATTTTTTCCAAAGTTTTTAACATGCTGACTTTCCTTGATATAGGACGGACCTAGGGAGCTTTATTCTTAGGAGCACTGGCCGCGGGATTTGGCGAGCGTCGTATGGGACTTTAGTGATAGAGACCAGGATTGGCTGGGAGCTACAGGACTATGGCATATTGCATATACGGTGCCTATGCGCACACACTTCGGGATGTTGTCAGCACTGGCAGAGCGATGGCACAGTGAGACGTCGTCATTTCATCTTCCCACTGGTGAGGCAACCATCACATTGGAAGATGTTTGGAATATTCTTTGGTTGCCCATTCATGGCCATCAGGTGATCTACGACATGGAGGAGGGACACAAGTACTACACCCAAGTCCTCGCTACTCGAGATATTATTTACTGTGAGGATCAGATCGAGCTGGAGAGATACAAAGTCATAGCACCTCCCTTCCATTGGGCTGTTGCAGTGATCATTTTAGGTTTGGTTGCCCTAGACAATGAGGGTAGTATTTCAGTCCTGGGTGGGGATACTACTGGGAGAGGATGGTCAGGGACAGACCAGTTCTGTTCGCATGGGGGCCTATCCTTCTTGCTTTGCTTTATAGGGATCTCTACGAGTACGCATACATGGATGGCAAAGCGCTGGGGGCTCGAGTGACACTTCTGCATGTTTGGGCATGGGAGCACATTTTTGTGCTACATCCATGGGTCATTCTAGTTCTGATGGGGGCAGAGGATGCCCTAGTGACATGATACAAAGGTGGTGTGTCCTTCACACACACTGGAGAGCATGGGATCCCCTACTGGAGACGGGTCATAGATGAGATGCTTGTGTTCACTTGGAGAGCATACCTTGGTCAGCCTAGATGGGCTGACAATGCAGATCAACTCTTCTACTGCCATCAAGATCGATACATGCAGGGTCGGGAGCACACCATGATTGAGCGATACCTATCTAGGCGCATACAGTGTCAGTTTGGGGAGCTGCAGGATCGGCCTGATGATGGCTATGTAGCCATTTTTTCACGCAGCCTGACACAGGTGTCATGGGGGCCTGGTATTCCTACTATGGAGCCAATTGACAGCTTTTGGCACTTGGTGGTCTGACCTTGGGCTTACAATCAGGGCTTGGCAGATCCAGGGACCACACAGGCCTACAGAGATTGGTTCAGACCTCACCTATGGTTGATTGTTCTAGGTGAGGATCCAGAGGTGTATAGGGTCAGAGGCAGAGGCAGAGGATGAGCACGAGGGTGAGGACCGAGGATCGAGATCTGATAGGATCCACCAAGGGTGCCCCCAGTTCCACCAGGTCACAAGAATGTTCCCATTCAGGACCAACATCAAGATCTGTAAGTCCCACCACCACGAGCTAAGGGTGAGGGTCAGGTTCACGCGCAGCCATGGGCACAGCTAGTAGGGCAGGGAGATGCATGGGATGCCCTAATTTTATAGCTATAGGAACAGGTACAAACAGTGACAGCCAAGAGGGACTAGGCACAGGCTGAGAGGGAGCAGCTTAGAGCAGAGCAGGATTAGGCTATGTAGCAGAGACAGGCTGCAGAGCTACAGGCAGTGACAGAGCTAGGTCGCAGGTAGTAGATTGAGAGTATGATAGCCTATTCATCCCAGAGTACCATGCTGGTTCAATCCTACATAGATGCTATCCGAGAGATAGAGTACTATTGTCAAGCCTACCACGACCACATACCTAGAGCATAGTGGGTTCTAGAGTACTCAGAGCGGGCCAATCAGAGACCATTAGAGGGTCACGGTGATAGGGGCAAGGGAAACATCCATAGAGATCGGGCTTGATTGAGATATTATGTTGTACCTTTTTGTGCCTTATGGGCTCATTTTTTGATAGCCCGATGGGCATTTTGTACCAATTAACATATATGCACAGTGATCTAATTATTATTCTTTATACTATGATAGTGACATGATGATATGAGATATATATGAGTTGATTTTGATGCTATGCAATGTGTTCTTTTTTTTATGCATGGATGGTTTATTTCTATATGCTTTGCAGTGATGTTCCTATGGATGCATTTATTCCTAATGATGTATGCGATGCCATGATGTGCAATAATGTGTGTAATAATACTTAATTATGAGATGATTTATGAATGGATGTAATATGATGTGATGGTCGTGATATGATGCAAATGGTTTTATGAGATGCTTTAGAATAACAAATGTTATTATCCTAAATGATGTATGTGATGCAATGATATGTTAATGCAAAGGGATATGCTGATGCATAATGAATTGAATACTTATATGCCTATTTGCTTATAATTATGAAAAAATGATTATGGAATGTTTTTATAGATGCTATGTGATGATTTAGATGGTAATATGAAATGGTGATGAAATGCAAATGACTGCTATGTGATGCAATGGGTAAAATGTGATGACATGTATGCACCTATCTATGAAAAATGTTTATGGTAACCTATTTATATGATGATGATTTGAAATGAAATGCGTGTGTTTCCTATATGATATGCTTATGCAATGTGCTAATGATTTGTGGATGTAGGATCAATGATGATGATGGTGATGATGATCAACTATCATAGTACCTTGTTAGTGTGGTTAGTAAGAAAAGAAGAAGTCATTTCAACAAGATGCATGATGACACAAATGCAAATGATGATGATGATGATGATTACTTGCCAAGGAATTGGGATTTTCAAAGGGCCAAATTTTCTTATGTTTGATAACACACGTGGTACGATGCATCAAGGTATAGAAAACTAGGATGGAGTTGTACCTAGTGCAATGGACTTTGACTTGACAATCAGATAGGAGTATCCTTGTTCAAACTTGACATACAGAAACCTTGCTAGGATGTACTTTGGAAGCTTCAAACACCTCGGACCAAAACACGGAAAGGTAAACCTATCCTTGTAATAGTCAACAAGTTTCCCTAGACCTCTCCCATACATACCTAACAAAGCAAGTATTCGCCGAGGTTATATTACAAGAGCATCCAACAAGCACAACAGACAAAAGATAATGATCATTGCCTTGTTCCTATTTCTCTAAATCCGGTACTTTGGGATATCATCGAGACATCCTTGGAATGAGCGCAAAATAAGATAAGTCAAAAGAAAAAGACCAAGTAAAAAAATAGACCGATGCTCTTCAATACTGTTGACAGAAAAAAGGATATGTTTTCTAAGATGATAACTGAAACTTATTGCCAAAAGATAATGCCCATTGTAGGAAGGATTCATCCTAGGACATGTTAGTGGATGGTGGAACATCATTTCATTTATAAGGGATGATTGATATGGGACCATTCAGATGATGTGTTACCAATACGAAGAGATAACCAGCTTGCTTGCGTACTGATTTAGACTTTAGACTTGATGCTGTGGAGTTTTCTTGTATTTGCTAGGCTTGTTTCCAATTGTTTCACCAAAGGTTGAGGATGATGATTAGTTTATTGTGAGTGGGTTTTATTGCGAGTGCAAGCAAGATTAAACAGATGTTTTTTTTCAAATATTTGGATGTTTTTGATGTTTTGTAATGTTTTGAGGCTATTTTTGGTATTTTTTGAGGTTTTACAAATGTTTTGATTTTTGATTTTTCAAATGTTTTTGGGATTTTCTAAGATTTTGACCAAGAAACTAGCCTAAAGACCTATCCTAGGGGTCTCGAGGGCTGATTGATAGATTAGCCTTGCCTACGTTATACACGCAGAGACCACGTAGTTCAACTGACGACTCGACCGATTTACAGATGAAGATATACATGATGAACTGTCAGTTTATTATGACAGACTCCTATGGGACTGACCTAAATGTCTCAGGGGATGATCAAAGATCAACCTTGCCTATGTTCAAGCTCAGAGATGACGTAGTTCGACAAGAAGACCCTAGTTTTGGATTTTTTGAATGACTTTTTGAATGTTTTTGGATTTTGATATGTTTTGAATGTTCTTGGATTTTCTGATTTTCTGATGTTTTTAGATTTTCTGATTTGAGGACTTTAAGAATATACACGAATCTGATCTGATAAGAACATGCCCCCAGCGTGATGCAATAGACTACTCCAATAAAGGCAGGACAAACTGACCTTGAGGATGGGCTGAGTAGTATTAGGAGGGATCATGATATGAACACAAGACCAAGCTATAGCGCGGATACGAGTGGATGTGTGATGGATGGAGACCTGAATGTGATGGGTGATGGAAGCGAAATGGATGGATGATGATGTAGATCGAGCCATAGAGTTCCTGGTGGATGGACAATGCTTATTTACACAAGGCGCATGTTTGCCAGGTTTTCACCAAGGTACTTGCCCAGAGTGCCACCAAAGTGGTTTTCATTATAGGATAATTTTTTTTGATCCTTTTTCTGATTTTTTTGAATTTTTTGGTTTTTTTTATTTTTTTGCTTGTTACCAAGATGCCTGTTTGCCAGGTTTTTGCCAAAGTAACCATTTTTTTAGGAATTTTTCTAATTTTTTGGATTTTCTGGTTATATACCCTAGAAGATTTAGGCATAAAACTTTTTGAGATGGGAGCTATTCATGGGCTCCTGCAGAGGTTCCCCTTTGAGTGTTGATAGCTAATATGCCCCTGATTTATAACTTGTTGTTATGACAAACAGTCCTAACCAATTAGGTTCGAACTTGCCTTTGCTGCTGGGGTTCAGGACATTCTTCTAATTTTGTTTTAAGACCAGTTCTCAGACTTGGAAAGTTTTGCTTCTGATTTTCTTGTTGTAGCTCCATTTGAGTCTATTTTGATAGACTTGCAAGTGATTTAAAGCATCTATGCGTCTCTCATCCAGTAACTCCAGCTCGTTTAATCTTGACACCCGATAGTCCTCATCAGTGATGAGATTTTGCAATGATATTCTAAGGGATTGGAGCTCGATCTCAATGGGGAGGACAACTTCTGATCCATAGACCAAGGAGAAGGGGGTGGCGCCAGTGGGTGTGCGGATGCTGGTTCGATAAGCCCAGAGGGCGAGATTAAGTTGCAGATGATAGTCACGACCTGCGTCATTGATTGTCTTCTTGAGGATTTTGAGGATGGTTTTGTTCGTGGCTTCTGCTTGGCCATTGCCTTGGGGATAGTATGGGGTGGAGAAGCGATGCTGGATTTTGAATTTCTCACACAAGTCGTGAACCTCCTAGTTCTTGAATGGTGTCCCATTATCTGAGATAATGGCTTGTGGAACACCATAATGACAGATGAGATAGTTCAGGATAAATTTTGAGATCTGCTTCCCAATGATATATGTCATGGGTATGGCTTCCACCCACTTAGTGAAGTACTTAGTTGTAGTGAGGATGAACTTGTGGCCATTGGATGAGGTGGGTGTGATTTTACTAATGAGATCGAGTCCCCATTGTGAGAAGGGCCATGGTGTGACGATTGGGTGAAGCTCTTGAGCTAGAGCATGGATGAGATCCCCATGCTGCTGACATTGTAAACACCTTTTAGCATGATCATGCACTTCTCTTTCCATTGTGGTCTAGTAATACCCTAGCCTTAGCAGTTTCTTGGCGATGGTCATTCCACTTGAGTGAGTGACAGATACTATTATGAACCTCGGTTAGAGCAGTTAATTTCCCCTCAGTGTTTAAACAGCATAGCAAGGTACCTTCTATGGTTCTACAGTATAAGGTATCACCTAGGATGACAAATCTGGATGCCTTTTTGATAAAGGTTTGTTTTAGGCTTGATGGCAGGTCAGGGGGTATGACTCCCATGTGAAGATATGTGTAGATGTCATGGTACCAAGGATCACCAGGACTAATGATTTCACACACATATTCCAATTTCGGTACCTCAAATGTGGGAACGAGAAGCTGCTCAAGCAAAAATTCATATTTCAGCACATTATGAGGGATGTCTAATAGAGACCCAATTGTAGCCATGGCGTCTGCTGCTCTGTTGTTGGTTCTTGGAATCTTCTTGAATGTTATGTCAATGAAGTTTTCCTTTAGAGTCTCCACCAATTTCTTGTATGAAGTGAGCTTGTCATCCTTAGTTTGATATTCATTATTGACCTGATTTATGATCAACTGAGAGTCCCCATAGACTTTGAGAGCTATGATATTCCATTGCACTGCTATCCTGAGACCTATAGTTAAAGCCTTGTATTCTACTATGTTGTTTATGCAAGGAAATGCTAGTTTGTATGACTTCAGTATGCAGTCCCCTTGTGGGTGATGAAGAAGACACCAGCTCCTAATCCGTGCTACGTGTATGAGCCATTGAAATATAGTTTCCAATGATCAGCTACATTTAGGTTAAAGATGGACTCATTTGGATACTCTGAGATGAGAGGATTCTCAGAATAAATGGGTGCTTCTGCCAATTGATCTGCAATAACTTGTCCTTTAATGGCTTTCCACTCTACATACTCGATATCATACTCTGATAGTATCATTACCCATTTTGCCATTCTGCCTATGAGCATTGCCTTTGATAATAGATACTTGAGGGGATCAATTTTTGCAATAAGCTTTATCTTGTGTGCCAACATGTAATGTCTAAATTTTTGGGATGCAAACACTACAGCAAGGCAAGCTTTCTCGATGAATGAGTAATTTAGCTCATGACCGACCATTGTCCTACTGATATAGTAGATAGCCCTCTCCGTTCCATTTTCATCATGCTGAGCTAGGAGAGCTCCAAGGGCTACTGTTGTTGCTGACACATATAAGATCAATGGCTTTCTCGGGATAGGTGGCATTAACACTGGTGGTGTCAGTAGGTATTCCTTGATTTTGTTAAATGCCTCTTCACACTTTGTATCCCATTTGTATGCTACCCCTTTGTAGAGTAGGTGAGAATATGGATTATGCTTGTCTTCCAGTTGTGCTATAAATCGTTAGATGGATTGAAGTCGGCCTTGGAGGCCTCTCAGTTGTTTTAATGTCTTTGGTGCTTCCATCTCGAGGATTGCTTTTACTTTTTTTGGATCCACCTCGATACCCCCCATGGAGACTATGTATCCTAGTAGTTTACCTGATTGTACGCCGAAGACACACTTCTTGGGATTTAGTTTGACTTTGTATTCCTCCAGTCTGTCAAAGATAGCACTTAGGGTTGCTATATGATCTTGTCTTTTTCTTGACTTAGCTAGGATGTCGTCGACATAGTCTTTGACTGTTTTGTGGATCATGTCATGGAATATTAATGTCATGGCCCTTTGATATGTTGCTCCTGCATTCTTTAGACCAAATGGCATCATGTTCCAGTAGTAGGTCCCCCATGGACAAGTGAAAGCCGTCTTATGTTGATCTTCTTTTGCTATCATGATCTAGTTATATCCTAAAAATCCATCCATTAGTTATAGCATCTCATGCCCTGCTATCATGTCTACTATCATGTCGATATTGGGAAGTGGGAAGTCATCCTTGGGACATGCTTTGTTCAAATCTCTGAAGTTCATACATATTTTGATGGCTCTGTCATATTTTGAAACAAGTACCAAATTTGATACCCATTCTGGATAATCAATTGGTTGGATAAATCCCACATCTAATAGCTTTTTGAGCTCCATTTTGAACAATAAGGCTATTTGAGGATGCATCTTTTGAAGCTTTTGTTTGACTGATTTTGCTTCTGGATACACCGCTAAATGATGAACCACTGTCTCTGAGTCTAGCCCTAGCATGTCAGCATAACTCCATGCAAAGTTTATTTGTCTTTCCTTTAGGAATGCTGGTAGGAGTTCTTGCTCTTCTGATAATAGTGATTCCACATAAAATGTGATATGCGGGGCCTCTGCTATTCCTAGGTTGACTAGATTGCATTTTTCGGCCAAGACCGCTAATTTCTCTTGTGAATAGCTCTTAAGGGAAGATTGAATCTTTCATCCTCGGGTGACTCAGAGAGGTTTTCACCATTGGATACATCCTTTCTTTTTACTATTTTCTTGTCCAAGAGTGCCACAGTGTTGTTTTCACTCAAGGAGTTGGATATGATTCTTAGTTTCTCACTTTTGTGACTGAAGGATTCAATCGTTTCCCCATAATAGGCATGTGTGTCCAACTCTATTATAAATCCTACCTTGTGATCAGCCTCTGGAATGTTATCCCTCAATCCCATGAATTTTGAGAGTGCTTCATCATTTTTGAATGTATCAAGAACTGGTGGTCCTCGTTTGTCATAGTCGATCAGTTGGGGGTAGACTAAGTGGATCTCATGATTTGGATGGTCTGGTTCAAAGGAGATGGTACTAATCATACACGAGGTGGTATCCTTGAATAGCCTAGGTAGATTGGATAAGGTATCTTCGTCATCACTACTAATATAGGGCTCAGTTATAAAGTTATGTGTGTCCGTACTTGTGACTATTGGTGAGTGTACTTGTACTAGTACTAGTTGAGGAGAGACATTAGCCGTTCTAACCAGAGGACTTCAGCCACGTATGGTTATCCTCAGAGGGGTACATCCAAGACCAATATTTGTTATCAGTCGCATCTCTGGCATGATAGATATTATGAGCCCATTGTCATTTTGTCCCAGTCTTTGATTTTGGTCGTAACCCATTGCAAGCATCATGTGTAGGCCCTTGCTTCTTTCGTCCATTGGTAAATTAGCTGCCGATCTATCATCTTGATACAACATGTGAGATGGATCTACTTCAATAACCTCATGGCCAAGGTCTCCCCATCTTGTGAATTCGGGGTAGTTTTTAGGATAGGTTTGTGATGTGGAATCTTTATTTTCTTGTGGGTGTCCCCGTGATCTAGGAGATTGTGGTAACTCTCCTATCACAAAAGCATTGTTAGGGAGTTTTTAGCTTCCACAACCATCCTCTTGGATGGTGGGGATGGCAGGTGTCTCTGTCACAAAAGTGGACTTGAGAGTGGCGGGGTCAATATATGATGTGGATGGGCCCTCATCATTCTTTGGCACTTGGGGGATTTTGTAATACTTAGCTTCAAGATTCTTTCAATATGAAAACAGCTCAGGATCTCCATGGACAGTAACCTCTTGTCCATTATGTGTAAATTTCACACATTGGTGGAAGGTTGATGCTACGGATTTCATTGCATGAATCCATGGGTGTCCTATGAGGATATTGTATGGTAGTTTGAGGTCCAAGACCTGACAGGTGGTTTCCATGAGCGTTGGCCCTACTTGAATAGGGAGTTTAATCATGCCCTGAGACACTCTTTCTTGGTCATCATATGCTCTTATCATGATGCCCTTTCCTTTGTCGATGGAATCTTCTAATATTTTCAACTACTTGATGAGGCTAAGAGAATAGATGTTCAAACCTGCACCTCCATCCACCAAGACCCTTTTGATTTTTCTCTTGTTGACAATGGCTTCCAAATGAAGTGCACGGTTGTGAGATGGTTGGGCAGGGAAATCTTGGTCAGAGAATGTGAGGAGATTAGGTGTTATGATATTTCTGACCATAGCTTGGAAATGGTCCGCATCGAGATCTACCGGGATAGTGGATGAAGCTAATGCTTCCTCAAGAATCTTTTTATGCACTAATGAGATTTTTAACAACTCCATGATGGAGATGTGTGCTGGTGTTCTCTTGAGTTGTTCTACAACATTGTAGCTATGCGGAATGGCTCTAGATGAAGGGACTCTATTTGGTTGGGATGATCCTGCAATGGTGACTTTGTCGACTCCTGTGGTGACTCCACAATCTTCAGCATGGGCACCCTTGATGGTGATGACCATCCAGTCTTCATTTAGGGAGGCAAAAACTATTTCGTACACATGATTTACACTACCCTTCCCTTTATCATTTTTATTCCCTTTGTTGCCATGATTTGGCATCGAATTCGTGTAGATTTTAAGATCTTGATTTCCTGTGGGTTGTTCCACGTTTATGATTTTCTTGTCGATAAGATCTTGGATGATATTTTTGAGTCTCATGTAGTTGTTTGTGGTGTAACCTTTGATTTTGTGAAATTTGCAAAGTTGATTCTCATTGTACCATGGAGTTTTGACATTGGGTTCTTGGTAGTTCTCGAACGTAGGATGTTTGATAAGTTTTTCGTCAATCAAATTTTTCATTATGTCCAATGGTTTCCCCAAAATGGCGTATTTGCATTTTGGATAACTTTTACACTGGGGTGGTCCTCTTTGATCATTGAGGTTATTGATGGTAGGGTTGTTGTTGGCTTGGTATGTGGTGTGATGAGTGTTTTGGTGTTGTGTTTGGGTTTGTGGTATGGGTGCATTTTGGCATGGACCACTAATGACCACCTTGGTATCGACGACGCCATCATTAGTCATGTTTTTGTTCCTTGCCCATGTACGAGGTTTATCATTGTAATTTGATGGTGGGCGATAGTTTTGTTGTTTGTGATATGATGTTGATTCGGTGGGTTGGGTCACAAGGGCTCTTTCGATGTTGAGAGCCTCGGAGATCAATTGTTCATATATACTGATACCCTGAACCTTGAGGTGGAATGCTAAGTGACTTTCAAGGTTGGCGATGATTGTGCAGACTTCTTGTTCTTCTGGCATGGTCCACTTGCTCCGACTGGCCTTGGATCACCATCGTTGAAGGAATGAAGCAAAAGATTCATTCTTTCCTTGTTTGAGAGCGTATAGTTCTTCGAGACTGACATCCATTGCAATGTTACATGCGTAGTTCCTAATGAATGCATCTCTTATTTCTTGGAATGTTCTAATGCCTAAAGGTAAGTGAGAGAACCATTCTATAGCGAGACCTGCCAAGCTTCTAAGGAATAGCTGCATCAGATAAGTATCATCATATGTGACTTCCATACAATGAACCTGGAATTCCCTGATGTGATCTTTAGGGTTTCCCATCCCTCGATATTTATCAAATTTTGGGATTTCAAATTCCTTGGGGAATGGTTTCATGTCTAGGCTCCTATTGAATGGATAGGGACACAAGTTTCTTGGCGTTTTGGTTGTCTGTCCTGATTGAAGGTCGAGGACTTGTTGTGAGAGCAACCTGAGTTGTGTTGTCACATCACTTTGGGGATCAGGGGGTGGGATGAAAGTGTTCTGAGGTGTTTGAATCATTGGTTGGATGGATGGGTTGGTCGGTGTGTTATTGGATGGTATATGGATGTTTTGTCGAGCGAAGTAGGCTTCTACTTGCTTTTGTATGAACGATGCATGTTGTTGATCTTGTTGTTGTTGTGCTTGTTGCTGCTCCAATGATTCTTGTTGTTGTGCTTGTTGTTGGGCTGCCAATTCTGTTGCTTATTTTTTCTCTTGGTATTACCTCAATGCTTGTTGATATGCCTGCAATTGCACTGCTTGTGCAAGAAGTTGTGCTTGAGCTTGTGCTTGTTGTGCTTGATATTGAGATTGCGCTTGAGCTTGGGCTTGCACTTGTGCTGCTTGCGCTTTTGTGGCTTGTTGTTGCAATAATAGTTGTGCTTGAGCAACCCTTTGTGCTTGCAATACTTGTGCAGCTTGGGCAGCTTGTTGTTGTTGTTGTTGCAATAAAGCTTGGGCTTGTTGTGCTTGTTGCACTTGTATTGCAGCTTGTGCAACTTTGGCAACTTGTGTAGCTTGAGTGGCTTGTTACATGGCTTTTTTTTTTTTAACTTGTTGGTATCCTCTTTGAAAAGTAGCTTGCAATGCTGCATCGTATTGGCTTGATGTGGTGAACGTTGGTGGTGGTGGGGGTGGTGGTGGATTTGGAATGGTGGTAGATGATGATGTTGTGTTGATGTTTTGGGTGTTGGATAATGGTATTGATGTGATTGGTCCTTGAGAGACCATGCTTTGTGATGTTAGGGGTGTGTTTGATGATGTTTCCATTGCTTTTGTATTTATCATTTGTTGTTGTGATATCAACGATAAATTTTGAGTGCTTGGTGCAATGCTTTGATTGATGGTTGGGATGTAGGTTTGATTGATACTTGGTAGGGGAGGAAGCCCTAAACCAAGGAGCAGTGTGGATGATAATGGCAATTGTGGAAGAGGTGGAAAGGTGAGGGGCATGAGTTGTTGCGAGAATTTCATGGTGTCGAATAAGCCCCCTAGTCCGAACGTATCTCCCTCTTCTTGTGAATTTGTGAGAAGAGGTGTTTGTGGTGTTGCATGAAAAAATGATGATGATGGATTGTGATGGAATGTGAGAGGAACATTTTTGTGTAAGGGGTTTTTGGGTGTGTTTTGTTCCAATGCGGTGTTTTCATCCATGTTTTGATTATTAACAAGGGGATGTGATTGAAGAGCATTGAGGAATGTGTTTCCCTTGTTGACATTTGGTTGGGTCAGAGAAAATGATGTGATTTGTGAAATGTTTTGCATGATGTTTTGAGATGGAGGTGTAGATGAGATGGGTATGGTGGATGGGATTGGGGGAAATGATGTGTCCACGATAGTACTTACATCAAAATCTGAAGGCAACTTGGCCCCTTGTTTTGCTAGTTCAAGCATGTACAACGAAGGGTTGAGTCTCATCATGATATTGATGATTTCATGATTCTCTAGATTTTGGAGCATTTCTGTCATTTCCTCGCGAGACATTCCGAAAGTGAGGTCCTCTCCTTGATTTTCTTCTTGGGGATTTTGTGATGATGAGAGGGTCAATGGATTGCTTGATTCTGGTGGATTCATTTCTGCATTGGTTTGGCTAAGATCACTTAAAGCGAGTGTTTCTTTGTTGGCTTCCATACTCTTCTTGTATTGAGATCTCATTTGAACCATAAAGCAAAGAACAATCTTTGAGAATATGAGAGATGAATCTCTTGATTCTTTGGATCAATCATTATTTTATGTCCCAAAGTATAAAGTTTTAGGATGCCTTGAGGATCAAATGTGATGATATGATGATGATGTTAGGGATGGATGATATGGATGCTTTTTCCTTTTGATAAATCTTGAATGAGACACTAGGCTTTTAGGACTTGTGGATTTTGATTTTGATTTTGGATTTTGAGATTTGAGATTTTGTCCTTGATTTTGATTTTGCTTTTGATTTGGATTTTTGAACAAAAAGACCCTAAGATGTTGGATGATGATCTAAGGGATAGCTTTGTTCAAAGGATGATAATTTGAATATGTGTGAGGAGAAGGATGCATCTACCCACACCTATTCAAACAAGATGATTATTTCACTAAGCATATGGAGAAGGATTCATCTACATATACTAAGCTAGACAAGATGATTTTGATAACTTTGACTAAGTACGTGCAAAATGATGCATCTACACATGCCTAGCCAAAGGTGTTTTGATAAATGTTCTCAAGGATTTTGTCTCAATGATATTGATGGATTTGATATTGCCACAAAGCCTAGTATCAAGGATGATTTCAATATTTTCCAAAAGGTGATGATGAGGTGGATTTTGTTTTGATGTTTTGATGGATGGATGAAAAGGATTTTGATGTGTTTTGATCCTAAGATGAACCCAAAAAGATACACTTTGTTTGCTTAGACCTAGGTATTGAAGAGCATGCAAATGGTTCCTAATGACTTTTGTAACCAAGAAATGATTTTATTTGAACATTCATTTTCGGATTTCCAATCAATGATTTGTGTTTTTGGGATTTGGAGTCTTCAAGACATATGAAAGTTCATTTTGCTTAGCTTTTCTTAATGTCTTTATTTTACCAAAAACACTTTCTTCAATTAGGTTTTCAAACTAAGATGTCCAATGTCTTAATTTCTTTAAACCCCACAAGATATATTATGTGGAAATTCAATGAACTTAAGGCAAGGGTTTCCTATTGTTTACTCAAGAAGACAAATTGAGATATAACCCAATGCTTAGAAACCTCTAAGGACATGAATCCCAGGGGAAAGCAATAACATATGGATTGAGTCAATTGTATTTGTCCTCAAAAGGGTTTGAAATTTGGATGATGTTAAGTGTTTGTTTTTGAGATGTTTTCGATCAAGCAATGCATTTTGTAACCCAAGAATAAGTACAATCCTATGGATGTGTAAGACAATATTTGTTGGATTCCCACTTGGACAAGTCTAGCTATGCTTATCTCTAGTGAATGGTTAGATGCTTGACCCCACTGGCTCCCCTCCACGACACTCACTTATACGGGGCAGCCAAGCATCAACACCCATGAAACTCCCATGGCATGATTTCCATTTCTACTAGAAGACCATAAAAGTGTGGGGTGGCTTCAAAACAACTGTTCTTGCACCAACAAATAGATTAAGGATTTTGGAAAATTCTAGCACATAGGTTTTAGTAAGGACTTTCCATTCATAGGAGTTGACCCAACGTGGCAAGAGTCCCCTTTTGGATCCATCTTGTCGGAGTCAACCGTGTGATATTGGCGTTTCTTCCAATATCCACATTTATATCTCGGCTGGAAATACTCTTGGCTTTAGAGTGTTACCGGTTGAGTCGTTCCCTTGGGTGAGTACTTTTTCCCCAAGGCAGACCCTCTAGGATAAACAATAGTGAATAAAGAACAATATTCATAACTCGATCAATCCTTGTTGGCAACAATGAGAGAGAATGTATGCAACAAAGCCCCCACTCACACTCGCACAAGATTTTGTTAAATTTTAAGCCCAAATCGAAGTGTGGAGGTGATTGCTTTATCTTAACCCAAGGTCATGAAAAAGGCCTTTTGATTCTCAAGATCGCTATAAAGCGCGAGAGAAGCATATACGTCCATTTCCAATGGCTTTAGTCTAAGTAAGCCCTCACAAAAAACACAACTACACTTGTTCTTTTTAGATCCTCAAAGCAATATGTGAGTTCATTTTAGAGCACCAAAAAGACAAGTGGTAAACATTTGTTCAATTTGTTAATCCCATAAACAAAATCTAGTAAGTTGTTGATCCTATTGTTCATTTTAACCTTTGCAAGAAATGGAATTGAAAGGTTCTTTTTAAGCCCAAATGAAAACTAGTATTCTAAAGATGACAAGATGACAAATTCCTAAGGAAGTGTTAAACAAACACTTAAGTGTTTGAAAACATTTTGATTGGAAAAAATATCATCACCATGCTCCTCTTCCCTTAGTTTTTGATTTCCAACCTACAAAGGAGAAAAACAGTCAAGTTCTAGAAAAACACAGAAATTAAAAAGTAGAAAATAGAGGAAGAAGCAATCATAAATTAAAGCATGTGCTAAAAATTAAATTTCTCCTTTTTACTGTCTTCCAGCATCGCAACTCGTGAAGGCGTTGCTATTTTTTCCTCTCAAATCGCTCTTACAACACCACTTACCAGTTAGCGGCACTCTGTGTTGGGACAGAAAGCATGATTGCGTCACTGTTTTGTCCAGTGTTGGAGTTTAGAAATTTTTTGAAACTTCTACAGATCGGCGAGGCTAGCAGCGGAGTTAAGAATTTGAATTTTTTGGCAGGATGAGCCTAGCAGCGCTAAAATAGTGACGTTGATGAGCCCGCGGTCCTAAAACAACGACACTGACGAGCCCGCAGTGCTAAAACAGCGACGCTGATAAGCCCACGTTGGAATTTCCTATGTGTCAAGAAAACGCAAAATTTTTGAGGAAATGTTAGAAATGTTGATGTCAAGCCCTCCTTCTAGTGCCAAATGTGTGAACCCTTTTCCTAGTACCTGCAAAACAACATGAATAAATGAGTTAGACAAGGAATTACAAGCTAAAAGAAGGATTCCCCATGAAATCCATTTGCTAACTCAAAATAGGAAAGAAAATAAGCAAGAACACAAAGAAAATGATAAAAACTAGATTCAATCCTAATTTAAATAGCAAACACTTGATCCCATGGGGGAATTGGTGCCAATTTGATGTGAAAATTGGCCCTTTCCCAATCCCTATGATGAAGATTCGAATGTTGAAGGGATTGTTTATCCACTTTCTTGATGAAAGATGAAGACTCCAAGCTAAATCTGCAAAAAGCCTAACTAAGAATTCAAATGATGGATGGAAATGGCTAAGTATTTTAGCATGGTAACTTTGCTTGGATTGTGGATGATAAAATGAGGAGAGGAGCTCTTCATTTATAGATTGATAAGTTGAAGAGATGTCCAAATTTGATCAATGTGGGACAAAGATTCAACCAATGATATGATGCCACTTGTCAACATGTGAGAGGATGAAGGTTGAGCAAGTTTTGGGATTGTGCCAATAAATGCCAATATTTGAAATTCAAATTTGTTGAAATGACATGTAAGAGGGAAGGGAAAATGCAATAAATGCCACTTGGCTCAAGGTAAAGGACATGTAAGGAGGTTTAAATGCCTTGTTGGATGTACATGTTGACTTGGAATTTTTGAATTCAAATTGAGAGAATATTCCAAAAGATGCCTTGTGAGGAAAATAGGGATTTAATAAATGAATTAAATCTATTTTCATGTGCAACTTGCATTATCTAGAGGATGTGACATGAGATTAGATTAAATTAATCAAAGGTTAATTAATTTAATAGGAGATTAGATGATGTGACTTATTTGACTTAGATTTGGATTTATTTAAATCAAATAAGAGAGGAATATGATAAGAGGCTAATTAAATAAAGATTTTGATTTATTTAATTAAAAGGGATGTGTTAGATTAAATTAAATAAGGTTTTAATTTATTTAATTTAATGGATAGACTTTAGAGATTTAATCAAATAAATTGATTATTTAATTAAATAGGGATAATTAGATCAGATGGATTGATTTAATTAATAAGAGAAAGTGACTTAATTAGAAAAAATGATTTATTTAATTAAGAGACGAATATTGATGAATTTAATCAGATAAGGGAATTTGATTAAACGGTTAGACCGAGGGATGATTTAGGAAGAAACAATGTTAGTAAGTGAAGATCGGATGCACCATGTTAATCAGTATGTTTTCGATGTCTACACTAACCCATCATTATGTATGTAGAAACTATTACTTGGAATATTCTCCTCTACAAGAAAACCTAACTTAATGAAAGTGGATGATCCTAGTTGATAGGATGTCTTAACTTCATTGACATCTTGGATATCTTTGGTGTGATTTTGTGACATCATATTCAGATGATTGTACTAGTGCTTCCAAGTCGATGTTGAAACCATCTTTATGGTCATTGTGATAGAGTCCAATGAACTCAACTATAGCTTGATCATTTGCAAATATGTCTAGAGTAGGAGACTCTTGTTCTAGAGGAATATCATCCATGTGTCCAAAGGAGGCAAGTGTCTCATTTTGAGAAATAAATGTTTTTGGTACTTGGATAGGGTTTTCTACAAGTTTTTGATCATGAATGTCATAATGGTCAAGGAGCGGATCATTTTGGACTTCTTGCTCAATAGTAGTGTCTTGATCAAAGATGAGTTTTTCTTGAATGATATGGTTAGGAATAGAATCTTGATCAAGGATAGTTGTATTTTGGATGCCATGATTATCTAGAAGGAATTCTTGGATGGACTTAAAGATAGGGCCATGGGATAGACTACTTTGATCTTGACATGAGGGTATGTGTAGGATCATGATGGTCCAAAAAGTGGTGATATGTAAGTGATATGATGGCCCATGTGGCTGGAGACTTTTTTTTACCCAAAATTAATGAAACAAAAAGGGTTTTTAAAGGAGATTCTTAGCTTTCCACCAATATAAATTATGCTTTACTTTGAATTTAATAAATAATTATTATTCATTTTCTAGTTGAATTATGACTAAAGTCTTGATTGATAGGATGATTGAAAAACATCTATAACTTTCAAATGGTATCACATTTTTTGAAATTGAAACATGCGTCACATTCTATGCTTCAGATATTATAGGATTACAAAAATAAAATTTGAATTTAATGAATTTTTGACAAAGTTAAGGTGGTCAAACATGCGAGTTTTTATATTTTTAAAATTTGTAATAAAAAATTCATAATTAATTATTTACATGGAAAAAAATTATAAAAAAATATGTATCACATTCGAACATCAATCCTCTACTCTTATCTAAAATCTTATGAAAAAATATTATCATTTTATTGTGGTTAGGGTGGTCAGATAGACACCTAGTTCTTATTTTTTCACTGAAATTTAAGCACTACTGCATTGAAATTTCAAAATTTCACCAAATAGATTTTTAATATTTTAAAATATACCTAGTAGTTTAGAAACTGCATTCAATTTTCTACAGATTCTATTCTTATATATTTTTGAAATAATATAGATAAATTATTCAAATTTTTATATCAAGTTGCCTAACCTTGTTTTTTCTCAAATTTTTGCCACTTAAGGGCCTATTTTTTCCATGTTGATCTTGCACATACCCATGAAGGTGAAGCCATGATGTCATGCTTTGGACTTTCCATTTGACATGTATCCTCAATTTTAGTAGATGGGATGTGAATTTGGAGACCATGAATAGATGTATTTTCATGACTAATGTAGATTGAGATGGAGTGGCTTCGAAGGGATTAGTGGATGAAGGACTAGAATAGGACATGGAGGCTTGGAAGGGATTAGTGAATGAAGGACTAGGATAGGACGTGAAGGCTTGGAAGGGATTATTGGAAGGTTGGTTTCCCTTTTCAAGGTTAGGATAGGTATGAAAAAAAGATATTTGTCGTGGATTAATGGAAAAGATTGTGTCAAGTGACTCTTGATAGTGAGGGCAGATGACTAAATGACTAGGACTTATGGATTGTTGGTAGGAAGGGTATGTAGGTAGTTGACCATGGGTTGACATTGGTTGGCATTTGGATTGGATAAATATTATTTTGAATTCTATGGCTTGTTGGCATTCACCATTATGGGGTAACTGGTATTCAACTTGACTAGCAAGCATATCAAGGTAAATTGCAGACATGGTGGTGAGGTTATGACAAAAGGTTTAGTACGACTAAGGTATGTGATATGAGGTCTAAGGTATGACAATGCAAAGAGGGTGACTTAAGTCTAAGGTATGCAACCTAAGCTATGTTTTTGGATTTTTCTTGCAAATAAGGAATGTATGCAACTATTTTTTTGGTCTTTTTTGGAAAATAAGGAATGTCTAAAATGATGATGTCCTATAATGACTATGTCTAAGTATGCAAAGTCTAAGTAAAATTCTAAGGTAATCAATTTTGGAAGACTGTAAAAGAGATTATCTATTAGCTAAAGCTTAACCCATGTTTAAATTTAGTTTTGACAAGGAACCTTCATAGGACTAGGACTAAAGGATAAGGTGAGCTCCCAAACAAGACTGATGAGCTAGAAGGACTCATGTGTAGGACAACAAGATATGATGACTAGGTTCAATGACACAATTTGTTGAGTCAAGGGTTTATCCAAAGCATGGAAAGTTCCTATCTTAAAATCTGCAAATGATGATCTCTCTAAAGGAAATAAAGACCCCTAGGATGAAAGTAATATCTAGGACTAGGATTCCTATCACTATGACCAAATGATAACTAAAGGATGCAATCATGAAATTTTTGAGAATTTTTTTTGGTTTTTGTCCAAGAATCAGTGTAAAAGGATAAGTCAAATACTAGTTTGACTGTTTTTTTTTAGTTTATGATAGTAAATTTTGGTTTTCTAGTAATCAGGTAGATGCGTTGCAAGATAGTAGATGCATCATAAAATTTAATAGTTGCAGTTTGTTTTGTCAATTGCGGTCTACTAGTAAATTCAGTCTTAGGTATTAGACATATATAGTTCTATATCAAGTAGATGTGATTCACTATATCAATTGTGACTCAAGAATTCTAAACTACATTTTTTGGGACTCTAGCTGTGTATTGGTAAAAACTAGTTTGGGTCTGTGATAGGGCATATGCATCATTCCAGACCACAAATGTGGCTCACCTATTCAGTTGTGTCATAGAATGTTTCAAGTGTGGGTTTTCCAGTGACAGAGGTAATTAACATATGCAACTTAGGACTTCAGATGTGGTATTCCAGTAAGCGGATGTGACTTTTTCTAACAAATGTGACTCACTGATAAGAAGATGTGACTCAGTTTCTAGTAAATGTAGGTTGGACTCAGTTTTGACAGATGTGACAAACTAGTAAATACATGCGACTCTAATTAATAGATGCATTTTTCTGGTGATCAATTGTGACTCTATTTGATAATTGCAATTTTTTGGTGAACAGATGCATTTTTCTATAAACTGTAGGTTTTAACTCACTATTTCTAATCAAAGTTTTGGCAGATAACAAACACTCAGAAAACAAAGTATTTCAGACATGAATAGTAATTAAATCAGGAAAGTATGATCCTAAGGCTGGAATGTGATAGTATCTTACTAGATTCTCACTTGGTTTCCCCAGCTACACTTATTCAAAGTAGATGACTAGAAGCTTGACCCCATTGACTCCCCTCCATGACACTCACTTCTTTGGGGCAGCCAAGCTTCAGTACCCATGAAACTCCCATGGCATACCTCTCATCTCTACTAGGAACCATATGGATGTGAGATGACTTTAGAGGTCTGATCTCCTGCACTAGCAGATAGAAGGTTTTGGGTTTCTAAAAAAAATAGTGTCTAGTAAAGGAGTCTATGAATAGAGAGCCCATCTGAAATAGCCTGATATTGGGAGGGTCTCTCCTGCTCTCATCACCACTGAGTCTCAGCGGATCGAGGGTCTCATGGCTTGGCTTCAAATGACACTATCCACTCCTTGGGGTACAAATTTTGTTCTCCCCCCTTTGATATAGCCCACCAGAAAATGTGCTCAAGGTCAAACCCTAAGATGATGAAATCCCTAGGGAAGCTTCTCTTAAAAAAGGAAAGGATCAATGTGTGCATACACACTGATCAGGTAACATAGAGCATGCAAGTGCACAAAACATGATAGATAGAGTTATTTTTAAGAACTAAATGAAATCTTATCTAACCTAAAATAGACAGTCTTGTTTCAAAATAGTCTTCGTCACACGTCCTGCAAAACAATTCATTAGTAGTTTTGTAATTTATCTTTGGCAATCATCCTGCAACAAGAGTTTTGAAAACTTGTCTTCTATGCTACGTCCTACAAACACTATGTTAACTCCTTAAAACACATGTTGCAAACTAAAAATTAGTCAAAATAAAAACACAATGAAAACTTTTAAATTTGAAATTTGAACTCAAAAATTTCACCAGTCAGATGCGTCGTGCAACACAACAGATGTGTCACAGGTTTTTATGAGTCAATAGCATCACCGAATGCCACATATGCATTGAATTTTGTCAGATGTGTCATTGTATTCATTAGATGTGGTTTGCAATATCAGTTGCATCTTTTCTTATGTCAGATGTGTTGAGTCGTACAATACTTGCAAAAATCAAATAAAAATTCTATGAATTTATGAAGAACGTGTCTTCACGTCGAGTTCACCAATGTAACATCATGAAAACAAAAGAATATTAAAGCAATAAAAATTCAATTAAACTCGAATCATAAACTAAAGATAAACAATAAAGCACAAAGGAAAGCTTAAACATAAACACAAAATGATCTCACCCAATATCTACATCCTTCCATGAATGATCTCGATTGTCCTCCATTTTGGTGTGATAGTGTAAGGAAAATTTAGGGCATCTCAGAGAAATCTCCAAGAACAGTGGTGCCTTTGGTAACTTCAATTTCAATTAGATTGCCTCAAAGACATGCATAACTATGTCCTAAAGCAGAAACAAACATAGTTCATTTCCCACATTAATCCTTCTAAGAGAAGCACATGTAAATTCAACATCATGCAATAACAGATTCTAGAAGTAGAACCATTAACAGATGAAAGATAAGATAGAAAACTAGAACGCACAGATTTACATGGGGAAAACCCTTTCGGGTAAAAAACCCCACACTCCAAAGATCAATCCATTGTATTATTTAGCAACTGAAGGTTACAATACAACTCAGGCTCATAGCCTTTTTCAGAGATTACATCTTGTTTATTCTGGATACAATCTAGTAGCCAACTCTCCCTCTATACATTTCTTGATCAACCTCTCAAGCCAAACAATCTTCATACTGTTGCAATACCCTCACACAATATATAGTATAGATCAACATGAGAGATCAACCATGGCATTTAATCCTTGATGAGGAGAGAATTCGGCAGCATAACCCTGCCTATCACTTCCTCTGTTTCAGCCTCATGGCCTCAGCCTTCCAGCTAGCCACTTGACCCTCACTCTATCGCTCACCTATATCAAACAACTGTTCATCGAACTAAACATCATATGCAATTCCAGAGTATATCCATGATGCCCCTGTCTGTCGAACTTCCTCTCAGTAACGGCCGCAATAGTCCAACTGCTAGCAGTTCCGATTCGGCTTTTCTGATTGGTCAAAGACACACCACATAGGATGGCCTTCAGTCGGTCAACAACAATCAACTTGTGTTGCATGTCAGTGAGACACTAACCATGTCTCCCCAATGCCACAAGACCTGACTAACAATATCACCAAGAGTCATCTCTATTGGCAAGAGGTTACACCGAGTCCAGAAAGCTATCGCTAAGACTTCGCTGTGTCACCAAGACCTCATACCGATGATCACCACTTGTATCGCTATCGCCAAGACCATTGTTGTTCAATGAGACATCATATTGTGGCTCCAAAGTCACATCAACCTCAGAAATCCCATCGGCATGACTATCGCTCTTCCCCAAGACTTCATAATGAACTCATCATGTTATACTAAAACAACCTAGTCGGCAAGACTTATCACTATCGCCAAGACACCATAGAAAACACAACATGTCACCCCAAAGACCACTATCGGTGAGACATCAAAAGTGGTTGAGAGGTTATAATGAATACTTACACCTTTTGGCGAGAGAATCAACCGTCAGCAAGACTTATTACTGAGGCTTCCATGTTATCCTGAAACCACTGTTCACCAAGAGTCACACTGAAGACATCCAATAATCGGCAAGAATTTTCGCTATCAATGAAACATCACATTGAAGCAAGTCTTTTGGCCAAGGGTCTCCCCGATGTTTTTAAGTGTTACATTGTTTCCAAGACAAACCTTCATCGCTAAGAGTTCTTCCTGAGTGTTCAAGTCACCTCGACGACTCCAAGTATATAGCTGTCGACGAGACATCTCCTTGTCACCAAGAGTTCCTACTGAACACTTATGTCAAATCGATGACTCCTATCGGTGAGACTTCTCTTGTCGGTATGAGACATACCGAATGCCCAAGACTCTCCCCGAAGACATCTTTCACCACAGGTCTCCCTCACATTTGCTAGGAATCAAACTGTCAGCCAGACATCTCCTAGTCACCAAGACTTCATACCGATAGGAGCAAGTCATACTGATTACCACATCGGCTAGACAGACCAAAGGTCACACCGATATCGGTAAGACTTCCTATCATTGTCGAGACATCATTCCGACAGTCTAGGTTACACCAAAGGTTTCAGATGTTGATCGCCAAGACATTCAAGAGGTCACAGTGACAGTCTAGGATCAACTAGCAGATCGTCCAGACATCTCCTCGGTCTCACCAAAATTGCTCGCAAGAAGTTTCAGCCTGTGGGATTAAGGCACACAATTCCAACAGATAGTATTCTTTTCCTTATATTTTTAGTATGTGTGCAAGTATAGCCTTGATGTATGTGATAATAGCAAAATATCAAAGATTAAACAAGTGCTCCAAAAGTCATCAAATTTCAGGAGGAGTTGCAATGATGAAAGCCAAGTCAATTTATAGAAAATTGATCATTTGAATGATAGGTTGAGATCGAAAGATAGATGAATGATTCAGATTAAAAGATTCGATATGTATTAAGATAAGTTTTATTACTAACGTGAGTGATAAAACCTAAGAATAGAGATCAAGATTAAATAATGATTTAATCTATAGTTGAAAGTATTCAAAAATTAGAAGAATAATGTTTGCATGAAAAGGATAAAGATAGAATAACAGAAATGATCTATTTGAATGGACACATAAATTAATTAATTAAATAAAGATATTTAATTAATAAATTTGTACATGCATAAGAATTAAAACTAGATAATTGACTAGTTATGACAGAGAGTTTATTCATGAAAGACAATCAGACATTAAATCAGGAGATAATTGACTGATTTAAATAGATCTCGAGTCAAATGGAAATGAGTACTTAGATAACTTAAATAATTATCTAAATATAGAGGAATATGTCCAAAATAGACTTTTATGAATTAAATGATTATTTAATTCAACATTCAACATTTAAGGATTAAATTAAATAAATAAGATTTATTTAATTATAATCAGAAATATGACTAGGATAAATTAAATAGGAATTTATTTAATTTAAGAAAGAGGATAAAGTTGATTAGTGGTGTAATTAAATAAAGAACATTTATTTAATTAATCAATGTTTGAATATAGATAATGTGAATTAATGAAATAATTAAGTTTATTTAATTAATAGAGGAACAAATGTTAAAATGAATTAATTAAATAATTAATAGATGAGAAATGACTTTAGAAATTATTTAAATAATTTACATTATTTAATCATGACCATGAAAATATGAATTATGAAGAAATTGAAGTTGCAAGCTTAGACCAAATTTGAGTGTCTACAAAAAGATTGTGTTGTTTTTTATTATAGGAAAACTAGGTTTTGAAGGGACTTGAAACCCTTCACAAGAGATCAACTACTATAAAGATATATCAAGACAAAACAAGTAGATCAAAGGAAACAACAATTGCCATTAAGATAAAACATAACAAAATAAGAAGCTAACCATTAGCAAAAAATTAGCAGACAACCAAAAATAGCACAAAAAACACCAGAGGACTACTGTAAGTTCCTCAAGATCTTGGCTACTTCCAGCTCATGGGTAATTATATGCTTATCCATATGTAAACAACCTCAACTAGCTCATGAGAAGGGATCTCCATGTTCTTCTTAGTCTTTCTCCTTGTGTGAATACTTGGACTAGCATTCATAGCCAAAATTTGTATTCATTTCAATCCATTAGTCTCATCACCATCAACTCCTCTCCTATACACAATCATTTCCCTAGTCCATTTTCATGCTTTATCATTCAAAAAATAAAGACCCTACGCATTGGTATAAAGAGAAGATTGACTAACTTTAACCATAATATCCAAATTATCATGTAATTTCTCCATCTTCTCCTCAAGTGGAGAAATTTTGGTTTCATGGTTTATCTTCATTTTCTCCACATCATCAGCCACACCATTTAGAGCAACAAACATTCTCTTGATCTAATAAGAAAATGAAGTCTTCGGGTTGCTATTATTAATGATGCCAACATTAATGTTGGCCATCAATCACACTTCGATATTGAGCTAGTTGACTTCATTAAAAAACCATTTAAAAAGCTTGAAAAAGCTCATAGTACTATCTTTAGCCATACCCAAAAAATTACTAATATCTTTCCTATTACAATTAAAAATATTAGTATCAATAGAAAAGCTATCAACCACTTCAAACTGAGCCTCTTGATGAAAATCACCCTACAACATCACATTATCTTTCCCTTTATCAACATTACTAGGAATTTTGATTCTTAGTGTTGTAGCCTCCTTCACAAAAATATTTGGGGAATTAGGCAGCTCCATAATCTCATTCCTAGACCTATCAACACCAAAATTCTCACAAGTCTTAGTCACCTTCTCAAGTTCAATAATCCCTTGCTCATTAACTTTTCCAATTATCCTTCCAGCATCAACATTTACCCTATGTTCCTTCTCACCGCTATTTTTTAGAATTTTATTAGCTATAGTCCCCTTGACTTTAGCACCCTTGGCACCCTCCATATCAAGTTTAAGGTTCTTCCTCTTATGATCCCTAGGAGGTTCATAATTCTCCCCCCTTTTTGGTCACATTTCCATCCTTAAGAACTTTTTGAATCCCTTTCTTTTTTGAGGAAACTGTGACCTTCTCCTCCACCAAAGCTTTAACATTATGTTATTTACCCTTATCAGTAGCTGAAGGGGCTTCATCACCATCTATCTCCATTTGGAAGCCCCCAAACCAAGAAGCACGGGTGGATTTCTTTGCTCATTTCCTAGGAAAATGGTTGAAATCCTCCATGGTGTCTGAGTAAACTTCCATTAATTTAGACCCTTCCTTAGCCCAATTCTTATCCCTAGAATCACTCCCCATATCATAACCTGAAGGGACCTCCTTAACACAGGATTTGGACAATTTTTTGGGTGCTTTAGGGAAGAATAATACTTTGCATATTCCATTATCAACATAAATAAACCCTCATTGAGTATTACATTATTAGGGTTCTTTTGATGCTCATTTATCTCTTTTTCAAATGAAAGAAGCAGATAATAAGGTAAGGAGATTAGTTTTATACACCTAAAATGATTCAATAGCATAAAATGAAAACCATAAATAGTAGAGAATCTCCCATCAAGGGTGAAATAGATCATTTGCAACACAACCAAGTCCACCTAGATATGTTTGATGGATTTTTAGTCATAACCACCACAAGCCAATTTTTTCATTCTTTGCCTCTTGTTCCTTTTGAATATCTTCATAGTAGAATTCAACGTAGATCTATCTCTATAAAACTTCCTCCCTTCAATAGCTAAGCTCACTAAACTTGCTATCAACTCCTCTTTGATGTTGAAATCCATACCATAAACTCTTAGGACCCTATTCTTCCTACCATTAACAAACACTTAGGAAATTTAAGAGTCAAATCCATGTAGCCTCTACAAAAAAGGAGTTACACCTACAAGGATTGCATTTCATGAGATGATAATTCTATTAGGCATTCTATCAAACAATATACAACCTTTGTCTTTGCTTCCACAATTTGCATGGATGTATATTAGGCATATGTGACTACAACATTTGACAAAAATGCATTTTTTTTCTACTTTTAAGGGCTGTTCATATACCTTTTTAAACGCTCCCATATTGGCATGGAAAAGGAAGTGTTGAATGCACAAGACAACTAAGAGGGGGGTTGAATCATTTTTACCTTAAAAATTTGAAACCCTCACAAATATTCAGGTCCACATTAATTCAATTAACCCTTAATCTATTAGAATGATTTATCATGACAATAGATAACAAAAATAGAACCAAATCAACACCATGCATAAAGAAACACAAAATTTATGTGGAAAACCAAAAAAGGGATAAATCATGGTGAGGATTAGCTCACAATATAAAGTAATATCAACACCGATTACAAAGGGCTCGCTGCCCAAAAGAAAGAAAAGCTCGCTACCAGAATAGAAAATAAGATAGAGAAGAGTGTTACAATGAGAAATTCAACTCAATGCAATAGAAAATTCCACAACTACATCACCAACACCTGCATAGTATTACTAAAGATTGTAGACACCTTTTTCTCACTACATTTGGTAATCTAACACATGAAAGCTCTCACTGCACTTCACAAATTCACACCTTAAAATTTTGTAATTCACATCGTTCACATCAAACACATCTATCTTATCATCTGTAAACAAATCAACACATATTTATACCATTTTCAACCTTGAAAACATTCTCCAAGATCAGCTATGTACCTCAACAATGCAAGTTTAGATTAGTTCAACACCAAAACATTCTCTTAGTGGAAAGGAATGAAGGTGGACCACTACACAACTTAACTCAAACCTAAATCCACTCATTCATGCCACACCACACTTCCACAAATACCGAAGCAACTCCACAATTAGTGTAAACACCCAAGGTTAGTCAAACCCATGTAAACACCATTAAAAAGTTAAGTGCACACTTCTTTTGATCCAAAAACAACTCACAAACAACAAATGTCACTTGAACATGTTAATGTAACATAGAAAAAAGTACTCCTTGCTTGATATGGGAATAATTAACAATAAATTGGACCTAATGTCACCTTGATCTAGTTTTGTGAGGTGTTTTACACATCCACATTAGGTCTTGGACCCTTGTAAACTAAATAAAATGCAATTATTGATGTCTTATAAAGGTGTTGTGAAGTGTTGTGAATGGCTTTCATACTTTTCTAGACTTTTATTAAGTATTTAAGTCTAATAGACCTATTTTCTCCTTAATTCAATATTGTAAAATGCATTTAATGGCATTCTCACATTAATCTAGAAGGCTTATAAATTAAACTTGATTTTAATCTAGTGTTGTAATGTTTTTTACACATTCACATTGGTTCTTGTGCCTTTCTAGGCTATGTGGACATCATTTTAATGTTCTAAAGTGTATTTAATCACTCTTTCACATTGAAATTTGTGTCCCTATCCCTAATTTCCCTTTATATCATCGTTAATAGGCCTCTATAACCCCATATTGTGCATCTCAAGGCTTATTTTGATCAAAGACTTGACAAAATCAATATACAAACCTGATTTCTTCACTCCCAAACATCCCAACTAGCAAAAGAGCCCCTATGGGAACCCATTCTCCACTTTGGGTGAACAAGTCCCATCTAGGTGGGACTAAGTCACCCAACTTGGTGAATGACTCCCATTTGAGTTATTTTTTAGGTTCGAGTGTGAAAATTTTGGTTTTAAGTTTAATTTTATTCCATGTAGGCCTTGGGGATCAAATTAACGAGCATTTTAGATGGATTTCCTATATAAAAAATCTTTTAAACCCTAAATCATCATTAATTCATCATTCATCATCCATCTCAAGTCAAGTAAGCTAGGGTTTTAGCATTTTAAGTCATCAAGATAGTTTTCTAAGGCATTCAAGGGAAGATTTTTCATTTATTGTTGCAAAAATTCAAGATCAATCATCATGAAAAGTTTCTAATTCCTTCATTTCATGTTCATGCTTCATCTTATTTCTTCATTTTTTTAATTACCTAAATGGGGTTTGACCAAGGAAAACCCCCATTCCCTAACGTTCAAAATTTCTCTCTTTCTTTGTATGATTGTAGATTTAGGTACCTTGAATTCTTGGAGATAATTGAAGAATAAGTTGCAAACTTGTTGAAGACATATCCTTATTGGCTAGGTCAAAATATCCACCAAAAGTCACTTACAATGCTGAAAATCAGGGTTTCAAATCCGAACACTTGGAGGTTCAAATTAAGCAGACTGAGAGCTACAAATTCCACTTTTGGGTTTTTAGAAAAGTAAAAGTGGACTCATACACCATTAGTGGTGTATGAATCCCACTATACATGTTTTTCAAAGATTTATGTAGATTTAGATACCCATTTGGTTGAAACAATATCTACACATAATAACTCAACCAAAATAACCCTAGACACAATAACCTCGTCATAATAACCCAAGGACAAAATAAACTAGGGTCATAATAACCCATGGACAGAATAAACTATGGTCAAAATAACCAATGGATAGAATAACCCGTATGTAATTTATAAATTTTGTTTTCCTTTCTCTATATTCTTACGAGGATATTTTGTCCATGGGTTATTCTGACCACGGGTTATTTTGGCTTGGGTTATTATGACCCTAGGTTATTTTGTGCTTGGGTTATTGTGACTAGGTTATTCTTTCTAGGGTTATTTTTTCTGGGTTATATGTCCTACAATCGGCTGAAACAAGCTCCAGTGCAGTTTTCCAGTTTTGGGATTGATTCACCCATAATGGCATATGAGTCCCAATTTATCAAAATTTTAGAATCAACATGTCCAATCTTCATCCCATCCTCTACAAGTTTCCAGGTGTAAACTTTTTGTTTTACTTTCTTGTTTTGTTGTACTTGCATTTCTATTCATCTTTTTAGGTCTTTTTGCATATCACACTATGTTTTCAAATATCTTGCATTTTCTAGGTTTACATTTGGTAGTGAATCCCTTTTATCAGTTTCCAACCTTTAGGATAATCCATTTTGATAGATTTTAGTCTCCTTTGACATCTCAAGGGTTTGTTCTTGAGTGAGGTGTTGATCTTTGTCTCTCTCCTTTTAGGTGCAAAACCCTAGAGGTGTAAGAGGTGACAAAAATATTCATTTCAGTTAACATTATTAGTAATATGGTTATATTACATTATATGGTTAGGTTTTTGAGTATGTATTTAAACTATTCTACAACCAACCAATTCCAGCTACTTTCGTTCTCTTGTATAAATGCTCTGCATTACATTGAATGAATTAATCAAGCATTCACCCAAATTTGGTATCAAAGTTGTGATAAAATGCATGGGCATTTTGATTTTTAGGCATTCAAATCTAGTTTTTAGATGGTGTTTTGAAAGAATAATGAGAATAGAAGTTGATGGAGACACATACTTTTTTTCTTGTAAAATGCTGAAAATAAGAGCTTATCACATTTAAGGGAGATGGTTATAGAAAAGAGAATATGTAGATTGGTATAAGAGCATTGAGACATGATTCAGGTGATGGGTAGTTGCTAGCAAGAATTGTTGAGAGACCGTGGGAAGACTTGAAGGGTTTGTTGGTATACTAGAAAACTAGTGTTTCTTATTTATTCTTTCTGACTGACATCTTTCTATATTATTTTCATCTGTGTAATTCAAATTCCCATTGCAGTCAATACTAAGAAATTCTACTTTAGCAGACACACATTCAATAGAATTTTTGTGGATTTTGTGCATAGTTTTATGGGTACAAGGCTTATTTTTGGCAATCTGTAGGTACACAGTTTGTTTTTATTTTTTGAATCTTATGATTATTTCATGAGAAGAAAGGATATATGCTAAGCCATTATACTTGAAGACTTTGTAGAGGCATTATTAATGGTTGATAAGGGACTTTAGTTATCACCATCATCTTTTCATTGTAGGAAATTGCAAAATGTGTTTCGTTGAAATGGAGAAAACCCCCAAGATTACTGTATCTTGCACAATGTTTACTCTTGCAAGTATGAATATAATGACAAATACTCTATTGACACAAAATTTATTGAATCTTCTAGCTTTAGATGAAGCCATTAATGGTGATAACTTGGTTGTTTTCTTGCAATTAGAAATCATGAAAAAATTACAATTATTTTGTGAAGACATAATACTTATTAAGGGAACAAGAGGAACAATACAATCTGTATTTCTCTAGAAGATGAGTCTAGAATGAACAAGGTTGTGCATTCAAATGTGATGATTTGTATGGGAGATGTGGTTTTTGTTCACTAATATATCGATGATAAGTATGGTAAGTGTTTTCATGTTCTTTCCATTGATGATACAGTCAAGATTGTCATTAGGAATTTGTTTGATGCATATTTAAAGCTCTATTTGTTGGAAGCTTATTACCTAGTGAGAAAAGGGGATATTTTCTTTGCAAGAAGTGAAATGCATAGCATGGAGTTCAAAACATTATTTCTTCTTACTGTTGGTGTTCAAGAGAGTGAGTTTATGATGAGATTTGAACTACTTTTGGAGAAGCTAGATCCAAAAAGGGGATTTCTCTTTGGCTATATCAAGCTCCATTACACTAGAAATAAGAATGTTATAAATTCCATTCAAATTATAGTAGCTAGGGCTATCTTTGTAACATCTGATGAGGCCTCCAAAGACTCATCTAAGACATCAAATGGAAAAAGTGTAATAGGATCATATTGGAGGTTGGTGGCACCAGAGGATGGAGTAATTTCCATCATCTCAAGCTAGCTTCTCACTTTGAGATGATGCTTTGCTTGAGAAGCAATTTTTTCTTTAATCTCTTGTTTTTCCTTGTTGTTTGTTGATAGATTAGAAGAATACATATATTGTGAAGTTTGGTTTTTGGAGACAAGTAAAGGGTTTGGTGTAGAGCTCAATGTCTAGCGAGCTTACAAGGCTGTGATTAATAATTATACCCTTTTGAGGGTCACCAGACAAATTGATGGAGCAATGTGTTTGGAGAGCTCAATATGGATTGTTGTCAAATAATTTAGGAATATGTGATTCAGGATTTCATGGGAGGAAGAACTTGAGAATTAAACTAGGGGTTACACCTTTCCAAGGGTCATGAGGTAGCTTGATCGGGTTCCATCTGATTCGAGATTTGTTTCTGAAAGGAAGATCTTCACAAAGATGTATATATATTTTTTAATCAACAAGTTTTGTTATGTAAGCCTTAATGGGGGGTGCCTTGGCAAAGTTAGTAAGATATTTTAGGGGATAAATTTGTAGGAACAATGTAATTAGGGTGTAATTTTAGCATTATTAGTAATATCATGGTTATATAATATTATATGGTTGGGTGTTTGAGTATGTAGTTAAACTATTCTACAACCAACCACTTCCAACCACTTCTACTCCCTTGTATAAATTAATCAAGTATTCACCAATATAACATAATTTGGAATATTCTAAAAAAAATCTAAAATCAAACAAATTCCTTCACAAAAATTTCACCTGAAGAATGTACACACCTAGTACTACACTCAAATAATTCTACCATACACTGCAACTCAAGAAACTAACTTTTGATGCACCAAACCTTAAACAATTTCAACTAAAGAAAGAGACAAATGCTATCAACACCCTTCAAGATCTGAAAGACTTGAAACCACACTGTAGAGAAATGCAGACCAAAACCATTTCTCCCAAACACATCTGCAATGCATAGTTTACACATTGGTGAACACCTCCTTTGCAAAACAATCCAATATACCAAATTCTAGATACAAAAGCTCTAAAAACCTCTGATAAACATATTGAAAACACACAAGAATATATTCAACATAGAAAATATGTGGAATGAAACCAAAATGCTATTCTACAACACAAAAAATCACTAGAACACATTTTTTCCTCTTTTTATTCAAATTTTCTCAAAATCACATGGAAACTAAGCACCAGAGACACATCCTCAACATCTTAAGCACTTCCTCATCACTTCCAAGACAATCCAACACAAAAATAAAACAATACATCCATGACAAAATTTTATCAAAGCAATACTAGAGGTTGACACCAGTAGCTTACTAATGACAACATAATGCAACTAATCAAAGCATCATCAAAGACAACATCAAATCAATATCAACTACTCACACTTTTGTGACAATATCCTACTCATACAGTTGACACCAATGACAACACCAAAGCTTGTTTACATCAATAACAACACCAACTACACATACTTACAACAATCTCCCCCTTTGTCATTGATGACAACACATGATGTGAAAAACCATCAACAACAAACACAATAGTTCTAATCATTAATACTCTATTGCATACCAACTCATTATCTCTTTTATCCCCCTTACACAAATAGATCCTCAATATTCTACTCCATAAAAATTCATTACGTCCTTTTTCACATGACTCATTCTCTTGCTTTGACATCAATAGAAAAAGGCAACAGATGTCCATCTCTCCTATTGATATCAAATAGCCTTGTATAGATCTGCAACTTCCTTTCTTTTATTGCTTTGCATACTCCCCCTTAGGATCACACACCATAATACATCTATCAACAACCATTGTGCAATGAAAACAATCGATAAAGCCACTACCTACTCCCCTTGAGAGGTAGCCTCCAACATCAGAACTTTAGACCAAAGAATGAATCTTGAGATCCACTAGACTAGTGCATTTCTTTATGAATCTAGTTCAAAGAAGGATGAGAAATAACCCCAAAATTCTCTTGGAGATACTCAAAATTATCCATAGGAAGAGCCTTAGTAAATATATTAGCAACCTAGTCCTTTGTAGGCACATATTCAAGCTTCAATTCATTCTCTACAACCTTCTCCCTCAAAAAGTGACACTAGATTGAGATATGCTTTGTCCTTGAATGCACTACTAGATTATTTGATGTATTTATAGCACTTGTATTATCCCAAAAGGGTCAATGCGCTAATTTGTGACACAAAAAAGGTGCCAAGTTTTGCAAAAAACCCAAAATAGGCCATTTTTCACTTGCCAAACTAGTTAAGAATTTGGTGAGCACCAAATTTGGTGCTTTCCAAATACAAAATATCTTTAAAAAAAAAAGCATGTTTCTCCTCATTTTTTCTTCAACCCAGGACTTGAGCTCCCATTGTTTGCTCTTCCAACTCACACTCACAAAAAGGAGACCAAATTTTTCCTATAATTCTTTGTGAGGATGCCACTAAGATGTCAAAGAAGTTGAAGAGATTGGAGATGTATGTATTTCTATTGTTTTAATTTCAAATTTGAATTATAATGTAGATTGAAATAGGTTTTTTTTTAAATATTTATTTTAATTTCCAGGAAATCAATCTCCACCTCTAAACTTCGATAATTTACAATCACCCCCTCATGAAGAGCCTCCCAAAAAAGAACAACCTCAAACCCCTCCATTAGTTTGTAGGTATCCACAAGGAACCCAAGAAAATATCTTAAATAAAATTGAAAACAAGAAAAGAGAGATTGAATAATTGATTGGAAGATTAACTAAGCATGTTGAACCCACCCTTATACAAAAGGGATTGTTGAATCATTGAAGTCAATTGTATTACATGTAGGAGAAATGAGTGATAAAATCAATTTTTGGTTGAATAAGAGGGATGAATTAAAAAAAATTATGCTAGTGGTCTTTCATATGCAAATGTGTACAAAGAATAAAATTAGCAAAGCCAATTTGTGTGCCCTATTTACAAACCCGAGAACCAACACACCTTTATCACATGCATGTAGGAGGTTCCCCATCCATTCATGCCATCATGAATTAATAAAAAAATAGTTTGGGGAGTGGTGGTGGATGGTTTTTTTACCAACCTCCATGCAATAACCACAAGGTACTACCATATTTTTTGAGGAAACTCTATTGTGAGTTTTTCCTCAATAAGGTGCTAAATTATTTTGACATTTTAGGCTTTCAGAATAGATGTGGGGGCTCCACATATGATAAACCAGGTGCATGATGTAATCCATAGTTGGAACTAAGACCCTTGGAAAAAACCATGGTGGAGCATGTCATCATTCCTTTTGTTGTGAAGGACAGTGTCGATGTGGACATGGTGGTGTCAATTAGCTCGCTCACTTAGAGCATTGCATAGTATGTGAGGCCTCTAGTAGAGCTTGATGTGGATGAGAGTTCTAGCAGCATAGTTCCACGCCACCATTATCACTCTTGGGGTGCTATTTGCACATATAATTATCAGAGTGCTCGTGATATAGCTACATAGCCTACATCAACTGCAGAGCAGATGGTTATGATAGATGCATTGTTGAATGAAACATTTAGCATTAATAGTTAGGTAAATTTCAGCAAGTTCATTTAATTTTTTTATTAAATCAATTTAGAAATGTAATAATAACTAAATTAATAGAATCAATATGATGAAAATATAGGGTTGGAGTGTTCATGATATGTGCACCATTCTTGTAGACCCTTATTTATTTTTGACATCAAGTCCACAGGTATGCAACTAGTATAAAAGAAATAATTATTGCATGTGAATAGTTAAATTTTATTTGAATGATTATCTCAAAACATAATTTGGATGTCAAAAAATTTATGGTGGATCTTTGAGCTCCACACCTCACTATTCATATCATCAAACAACTTTCACTCAGGTAACCTTTATTCATTAATGATGTTGTAAGACAATGTTAGCTAGTTTTGGTAATTTTGCATGTACAAATCTAAAAAATTGATGAGAAAAAAAAATATTGGAGGAACATGAAGTGGAGAATGAATGAGAAGTTAATTTGTGTAATTAAGAAATTGAAAGCTTGGAGTTGAAATTATGTCTTATTTTCCCTCAATTTTATATTATATAGCTTGATAACTTTTGAATGGTTATGAAATTGCTCTCATAAGAAGTATAGATCAAGGTTGGAGGATATTTTGTTGGTAGCATGCCCAAAACTTAAAATTATTTTCTCTAAGTGTAATGCATATTATCTTTGGTGTCAATTCTCATATTATAGCCCCAAAAAAAAAAATAGTTTAGGTTATAATTTATTATTTACTACTTATAACTAGTCAGTAAATAAGTCAAAGAACATGCTTTATTCTCAAATGTCTATTGTTATCACCTTTCCTAGTATTCACTAGTACTATGTGCCTATGATTCCAATAATCCCTTGTCATATCCCTTGGTTTCCCTATGACCACTAGCTCTACCCACTTACCTTGTACAAGATGTTATGGAAACATGCTAATTTTTATGATGGTAGATCATAGCGAAAAATCATCTCTCACATAGTTTCTTTCATGCTCATTTTTAGGCTACCTCATCCCTTCAACCATGTTAACTCTTACCTTCCACCATCCCATAACCTATCACTTGTATCATCCTCCTCACCACACATTTCAATCAAACATGAAGAGTATATGACATGCGATGTGAATGAACTATGTTGTAAGGAATCTACCATGATGTCTTATTTTCCATATCTATTAGATGATGGCATGCTTGGTTGGTCTTGTGAGATCCTAAATATATTTACCAGTCAACATCCATCTCATTCTTCCATTCCTATCATCACACATATTTTAACCATTTTATATCACATACCCCAATCTTTAACACCTTATATATTATACCACCTTCTTCCATATTTCATCTTATACACATATCCTTACAAAAAAACCTTTCCTTCTGCTCATTATTGACCAAATCTCTTATACATTATTATTGCACACCTCAAGTTCCCACTTCATGTCCTATAGTCATACCTTAGACATTACCTAATTCACCTTATGTTCTAATATTCCCTCCTAATCACATCCCATTAGCCTTTAATAGTTCACCTTAAGTTTTATTATCCCATTCTAGCTCATCCAATTAATCTCTACTAGTCCATTTTATGTTCCATTATCCCCTCTTGATCATGCCCCATTATCTTCTCCTAATTCACCCTATGTTTATTTATTCCTTCCTAATCCCATCCCATTAACATTTTATAGTTCACCCTATTTTCCATGATCCCCTCCTATCCCATCCCACTAATATCTACTAGTCTATCCTATGTTTCATTATCCCCTTCTACTCCCATCTTATTGTACCCTATATTATTTCACCATATGTTCCATCATCTCCACTTGGTCTTGTCCCTTTATCCATTCTATGTTATACCATCTTTGTCCATGTTTCAAACTATATAGATAATCTTACAAGAAAGCTTTCCTTCCACTCATTATTGCCCAAAAATCTTCTCCATTATTAATACACACCTCAAGTTCCCACTTCATGTATTATAGTCAAACCCTAGACACCTAATTCACCCTATGTTCCATTATTACTTCCTAATCCCATCCCATTAAGCTCTAATATTTTATGCTATATTTTGTTATCCCATCCTAGCCCATCCCATTAATCTCTACTGGTCCATCCTATGTTCTATTATTCGCTTATATTCCCATCCCATTACCCTCTCTTATGTCACCCTATGTTCCATTATCCCCTCTTGGTCTTGTTCCATTATCTTACCCTAATTCACCCTATGTTCCTTTATTCCCTCCTAATCCCCACCCATAACACCTAATAGTTTACCCTATGTTCTACAATCCCCTCTTGCACAATCCCACTAATCTCTACTAGTCCATTCTATGTTCCATTATCCCCTTCAACTCCCATCCCATTGTACCCTCTATTATTTCACCATATGTTCAATTATCCCTTCTATTCTATACCACCTCCATCCAAATTTTATCCTATACACATACTATTACAACAAATATTTCCTTCCACTCATTATTGACCAACTCTCTTTTCCATTATTGTTGCACAACTCAACAACCAACTTCATGTACTATATCCAAACCCTAGACACATCCTAATTTATCCTGTGTTCCACTATCCTCTCTTGGTCTTGACCCATTTTCCCCTCCTAGTCTCATCCCATTATCCCCTCCTTATTAACCCTATTCCTTTGTTCACCCTATGCACTCATCTATATCTTCACAATTGTTGACATCATCTCCCCTAAAAGATAGGACACTTACATCCACTATTCTATATTTCCAAAAAAGCATAATATGGTTGCACATCTAGAGTACTATGCTAGGAACCACTATTATTGATCTTGGATGTTGATGCATGATTTGGACTATTCTCATGATCGAGAATAATGAGTTAACTTTAAGTCCACAAATATAGCTTCTCACTATCATACTTATGCTATCATGGTGACTACAACCTTTTTTTTCATCTTACTAATGAGTTATGCTTATTCCTCCACCCCTTATGGTCATGATCATTGTCCTTGTATCCATTTTTTTTTAACATTGGGGTGTAAGGGTGCATGTTTATGTATATTGAGTTGGATGCCCTATATGAAGCACGATATTTGAAAGCATGTCTCAAATGAAACTTCAACTTGTAATGTAGAAAAATGTATCCCTCTACATTTTCACACTTTTTTGGGCCCTCCCTATTAAAATTGGGCTTCTTTATGCCTTAATTGGTCCTTTTTTGCATCCACAAGCCTTATTTAATGCATCTTTCTAAGGATAATCCTGACACATATCAAATGACCACTCATAATTTAATGATTATGGTTTGTATGGCCCAAATTTAGTGATCTAGGACTCATACACCACCTTGGGCATATGGGTCCCACCTAAGTCTCGGGGCCTAAAACCTAAATTTGGCATTCAAATTGATAATTATTGGAATTTGTATCCCGAGCTTAGCCTACTTAGACTCATACACCCCAACTAGCGTATGAGTCCCACTTAGCTTGGACCTATTTTGAATTCAATTCTTGGAAAGATTTTATTCTCCTAGATCCAATGTTGGCTTGTAGTGTTGTAATTTCGAGAAATTTGGCATAAGCAAGTATAAATACAAGGTTTATTTCACATATTTTCTCCTAGCAATTCAAGTATTCAAGCATTAGAGAAAATTTGAGATCACAATATTTTACAAGATAATTTAAGAGCATTCAAGAGTGATTATCAAATGCTTTGGAGTTGTATTCAAGAATCAAGCATCAAGTCAAATTCTTCATGCATCATTTTTTTTTTGAGCTAACATTTGTGATGTAGGTTCTTGTGATTCAAGAAAACATTCAAGTCAAGATCCATAGCATACAATCAAGAGTCAAGATCTATATTCATGCTATCCATTACTTACAAGATTGCAGTCTTTATGTCAAGTATTTGGTGAGTTGCAACATAGCTTATTTGTTCATTCATCATTCCTTCATTCTATTTGATTTCATTTCAAGGTTTGATTACCAAAATGGGGTTTGACCAAGGAAAACCCCTATCCACTAAAAAAACAACATTTTTCCCTCTCTTTGATCTGTGATTTTCAGATCTGGGTTGAAGATCCATTAAAGAGAAATATTGGAGAAATGTTGTCAAGTTATCAAAGTTGTCATCTACATTGGAAGATCATAGAAAGTCATGTATAGGTTGCAATTCAGTGTTTCAAATTCAGAGATTTGATAGGAGAGAAGCTATAGGAAGTCCCTAGTGGATATCAGAGTTTCAAATCAACCATGATAATGGGACTAAATCACCACGTATGGAATACGAGTCCCAGTATACCAAATTTCAGGCATTTTTGTAGATCCTAGTTTAGCAGTTCTAGATTCTGGTTTTGGCCCAAAATCCTAAACTGGGACTAAATCGCCCCTACTAGCATATGAGTCCTAGTGTGCATTAAAATTAATATTTTTGAGAGTGTAGACCTTGTTTCGAGATTCTTCAATTTTCCAAGTACCCCTCTTCCCTCTTTGTTCATTCTTCTGATTTTTCGGTTTCTTATCTTGAGTTGCATAGTTATGTTTGCATATCATTTGCATCTTCTTGTCTTTACAAGCCTTTGCTTGTTGGTGAACCCTATTTTAATATTTAATCACACCCTTAGCACACCTTATTGCAGATCTCTTTCCCATATTTCCATCCCTACATTTAGATATCTAAGGTTTCCTTGAATGAAACTTGAAGGAAATTGGCGGTTCTATCTCCCAAGACATAGAGTGCCAATTTTCTACATTTCACAACCATGATATCCACACCAATACCTCTATTACAAATATGTTCAATAGAATTCATGTGTTTCATTATGCATTGATAAAGTGGCCCACAATGGGATTCATACATGTGTATCAATACTTTAAGGTAGTCCTAATCATCATCATCCCCATATCACCCCCATCCACCACCACTAATTTTATCCTCACCTACTACTTCCATAATTATAAGGATGCCATGCTTAGATGTCTCCATGGAATTAATGCTAAGCTTCTATCCTCACTACCTTCATCCAATCCTAATCCATCTCCTCTTACTTATCCTTACCCTTCCTTTGACAATGGAAACCAAGCCTTTAGCAAAAATTCCCCTCCAAATCCTTTTCAAAGTCCTCATGCTCATCCTCAATTTACCAATACATGGAATTTTCTACCTCTTATATCACTTGTTCATATTCCACATCCTTAAAATCCACATCACCCCACTATTACTAAGCAAAGTCATCAAACCCATCTGAACATAATAGCATAGAAAAGGCAATTAACTATTTGAAAAAATGCCTCAAAGAAATGTAGTCCCATGGTGATGGAATGCCATGAAAAACAAAATTTTCATGGAATTCCATCACCATGATACCACATTTCTTTGAGGCATTTCTTCAAATAGTTCACTTCTTTCCCTATGCTACCACATTTTTCATACATGTCTACCAAAGAATTTTATCAAATAGTTCACTACCTTGCTGCTGTGGATAAAAGCCTAAAATAGGTGCTTTCAAACAAGCTATGGATAGGGAAAATAGTAAGTATAATAGTAAGAAATGTATAGTTCAATAAGTACTCAAAATTTTGTTGATTATCTCATACATTATAAGCCATGACTTGCATCACTATTATAGTTTTTGTGATTGAATAATTTTTTATTTTATTTTTAGATGTTGCAAGTAGAAACAACTCCCAATGTTGATAGGGAAATGGATCATTTTGTATCTTCTACAATAGGAAGTTTGATGGCTCTCACGAGGGTATGAGGCAGATTAATAAATTTCAAATTACATTTTTTTTATAACTATTTATTATTGAAAAATAAAATGATTATTGATTTCTAGTTTAATTTCTATTTAAATGGTTTCTATAGGACTTTGGAATGCCAGAGCTTGAGCATGCAAATCTTCCAATTGAGGAGAGATCATTTGGAGGTGGCAAGTGATTATTTTGTTAAATATATATATATTTTTAATGTAATTTCTATATATTAATGTCTTTACTTTTTATTATAACAACTGAAGCTTCATCAAGAACTAAATAGGAGGAGCAACCCATGAGTTCAAAGTAAACGAGTGTCATACACATCTCCATCCCCTCAACCAATAAAGGCCACCTGTCTGTTTTATTTACCTAGAGGGCAATGAATTTTGATTGGGGCCCTTTGTTGTATGCCTATATGGCATTTTTGGACATATTTTTTCATTGCATATACTTTACATTGTATGCCTATATGGCATTCTTGTAAGCCTATATGGCTATTTTTATATATTTTATACTTATATTGACATATATTGATGTATTCCTGCATGGCTATTTTGTTAATAAACATATTTTTATTCATGGTGCCCATATTTGCATTACAAATCCACACTTCAATAGATATGAGTTGTGTATTCAAGTATATACTTTACAACATATGTGTATACTTTGTGACTTGCGTGTATTCCAATGTATACTTTGTGACTTACATGTTTTCATGTGTATACTTTGTATTCATGTGTATACTTGATGGCTTACGTCTATTTGAGTACTTGTGCTTCACTTATTCACATGTATGCTTCATGATTCCGATAGATAATTCATGTGTTCACGTGTATGCTTCATGATTCATGTGTATACATCATGTGTTCATGTGTATACTTTACATATTACATGTATGCTTCATGTTTCTAATGTATAATTTGTGTGTTCATTTGTATTCTTCATGATTCAAGTGTATACTTGATGTATTCACATGTATGCTTCATGCTTCTTATGTATACTTCATGTATTACATGTATTGACATGTATGCTTCATGCTTCATACGTATACTTCATGTGTTCACATGTATGCTTCATTATTTATATGTATACTACATGCATTAGGTGTATTCACATGTATGCTTAATGCTTACTATGTATACTCCATGTATTATGTGTATTCATGTGTATGCATCATGCTTCCTATATATACTCCATGTGTTCACGTGTATGCTTCATCCTTTCAATGCAATGTAGCTTGGACCACTCCAGCATGTTTGGGTGTGAAAGATGACCATCCCTATCCTAAGTGTACCCATTTAGATTTTTTAGAGCTATTGGTTTGGTTGCGTGAGTTGTAGAATGAAAGTTACACCCCTTTGCAACTTTACACTACTTGGATTTAACCCTTTTTCCTTTAACTGAAAAGTCAACACCATGGGAAAACTCCTTAGAGATATCAAAAACCAAGAGAGGTTATTGTAGAGGGTCCCAATATGATCTCATAGCCTCATAAAAAATGTTTCTAAATGACATGGTTTCTGAGTAACTGCTTGTCAAAGATTGCTGCCTTTTTGCACTTTGGGCTGTTAAGGGATATCATTGGTGCAATGTAGCTTGGACCACTCCAACATGTTTGGGTGCAAAAAAGGACCTTTCATAGCTTAAATGTACCCATTGAAACATGCTAGAACTACTGGTTTGGTCTTACAAGTTGTAAAATGAAAGTTACACCCCTTTGTAGCTTTACATTGCTTGTATTTGACCCTTTTTCCATGAATTGAAAAGTGGACACCATGAGAAAACACCTCAGAGATATTAAAAAATGAGATAGGTTATTGTATAGGTGAAAAACATGATCCCATAGCCTTAGAAGAAATGTTTCTAAGGGACATAGTGTTTGAGTGACTGCTCGTCAAAGATTGTTGTCTTTTTGCACTTTGGACTCTTAAAGGATATCATTGGTGCAATGCAACTCGAACTATTTTAGAATGTTTGGGTGTGAAAGGGGACCATTCCTAGCCCAAATCCACCCATTCAAATATGTTGGAACTATCGGTTTGGGAATACGAGTTGTAGAATGAAAGTTACACCCCTTTGCAACTTTACACTACTTACATTTGACACTTTTTCCATCAATTGAAAAGTGGAAACCACGGGAAAATTCATAAGATATATAAAAAAATGAGAGAAGCTTTTATAGAGGAGCCCAACATGATCACGTAGCCTTAAAAAAAAAAATTCTAAGCGATGTGGTGTCTGAGTAACTACTCATCAAAGATTTCTACATTTTTTGCAATTTGGACTCTTAAGGGATATCACTAGTGCAATGTAGCTTGGACTATTTCAGAATGTTTGGGTGTGAAAGGGGATGAATATTAACCTAAACATACCCATACAAACATGTAACTATTGGTTTCATCATACAAGTTGCAGAATGAAAGTCACACCCCTTTACAACTTTACATTGTTTGTATTTGACACTCTTTCCATCAACGAAAAAGTGGACACCATGAGAGAAAACCTCAAAGATATCAAAAACCAAGAGAGGCTATTGTAGAGGGGCCCAACATGATTTCATATCCTTAGATGGAATATTTCTAAGTGACACAATGTCCAATTAATTGCTCATAAAAGATTGTTGTCTTTTTGCACTTTGTACTCTTGAGGGATATCACTGGTGCAATGTATCTCAGACTATTTCAATTTGCTTGGGTGCAAAAGAGGACCATTCCTAGCATAAATGAACCCATCCAAATGTGTTGAACTATCGGTTTGGTCATACAGAGTGTAGAATGAAAGTTACACCCCTTTACAACTTTACACTAGTTGCATTTGGCACTTTTTCCATCAACTGAAAAGTGGAAACCCTGAGAAAATGCCTTAGTGATGTAGAGTATGGGTGATAAACCATTCAAAATGTAAACAAGGTTGATAATAACTAGACTTCAAAGTAAAATTAGATGATTTTCCCAAAATTCACCTTTTAACCATGCCTTCCCTTGTAGCATGAGCAACCCGGTTTAAGGGATTTTTCACTCAAAACTTCCAAATCACTTCAAAAAATAATTAGTGAATCAAATACCCTTTTCATGGTTATACAACATATGTGGAAACCAATATTTACTCCTTTGGACCAAAATTGAGATTCAGTAACTCACCTCCTGACTAGGCTAGTAAATTAGCCCACTTTTGCAAAGAAACTATTTCCCAATCAACCTATTTCCACAAAATCACTTCAGATAGTCATTAGCATGCATCAAAACATAAGATTCCACAATTTGTTGGCAGTTCTAGGCTTCTACAATACTATTCTTGAAAACCCTTACTTTACCATGCAAATACATAGGGTTTATAGGAAATCACACCTCTAGGGCTTACCCAATCAAACTAATGCTTCAAACATCTTACAAATCCCCTACACAAACTCACAAAACCTTCACAAGACCCATTCCTTCATCAAATTATCAAAACCCTATCATGGTTCCACATTTCCACAATGAAATATCACTGCTCCATCCTAGGGCATCACACCCCAATCAATTTTCTTCACTTTTTTAACTCCTAAAGAATTGAAACATCTCAATTAACATCCTACAAACCAACCCACTGAGCAACAAGAACAATATAGTAGGTAGATTGGTTAAATCATCATGTTGTTACCCTCAAAACCCTTAACTCAGAAAAATAGGGCAATCACTATATTTTATTGATTTCTCTCTCAAAATAGTGAATTAAACCTTCAAATCAAGTGCAATAGATAGTAAATAAATGCACTTACAAACAATAGTAATCCCATGCCATAACAAGCCTATACGGACTCGTACAAGTCTGGAAAAGAAAGAGAATAGAAAATTTTGAGTAATAACCAAGATTTTATTGATTTTATTCTTCAATTCTTCTAGCCAACCATTACAATGATGTTCTTCACCTTTTTAAAGGTTCTTCCTCCCAAAAACCACCAACCAACCAACCCTCAACTACTTTTTAAACCTCCTTGTGACCGTTGGATGCAAAATACATTATTTTTACAATTTTGTTGACAACATTGTTACACATTTTGCAATATTTGTATTTGTGGCCCCAAGTGACTCTAAACCAACCAAATACACCTCGAATGGTCTCATTGGACCTTATTCAGCATAGAATAAGACCTTAGACTTAGAAACCAACCAAAAATTACCTAGACCACTTCATCATCCATGACCTTGATTGACACTTTTACATTGTTTTTATCATATTTTGAAACTTCCTCATTGCTTATTGATTAAAAGATTTTCAATCTGACCCATTGAACCTTCAAGAATCAATTTTATTTCATCACAATGTGTAGGTGCCCCTGCATCGTACACCCCCCCATAGAAAATTATCTTGTCTCAAGAGTTGTAGTGTGCTCCAAGCCTCAACATTGCTGCTCCATGCATCTTCAGACATGATGCCAGCTTCCTCCTTATCCCTAGATCAAAATTTGGAGCTCTCTTAGTCCTTGTACCTGCAAACAAACAAAATTTAGTAGTACCATGGTGTATTTTCGTCTTGAATTCATTTGTACACTTGCATCCACCCACATTCACTTGTAAACTCTACCCTCTCATCACTTGCATCAGACTTTTGTTCCTTTGCTCACACTGTCTTTTCATCATTGTTATCAGACCTTGCACCCTACCTTTTTCATGTTTCTCTTCCCTCTCAGAGTTACCAACCCCTACACTAGCAAGTTCCACTTTCTTTGCAACATCATTCATATTTATAGGACACACCATGGTCCCAACAAAAATTGCACCCTATTCTTCATGTTGCCCTGCAAACTTTTCAACATTTACCTTGCCTAAATCAAACCTAGGCATGATTTCTTTCTCTACCTTTTGAAAAAATGAATTTTCCACTATCCTAGCACCATTTGTAGGTGTCTTTCTTTTTATCCCAACACCATTAACCTACTCCAAACCCGCAAACATTTTTTCTTTGCTACACTCAAGCCTTAAAGGCTCCTTTTTCCCAAAAATCACAACTTTAGACTTGCCTTTATCTCTTACACTTCCCTAAAAAGGAGTTAGCTTAAAGCTCTTATCATGCTTCTTGATGGTATAGGTGTTTTCCCTGCCATCATACATGGACCTTATATCAAATTTCCATGGTCTCCCCAATAGCAAATGACAACAATCCATTTGTAACACATCACACAAGACCCTATCTTTGTACTCCCCAATCTAGAAATCCACATAGGCTTGTTCATTTACCACCAAAGTTTGACTATCATTCACCCAAGAAACTTTGTAAGGTGATACATGAGGTATCTTCTCTAAATTTAATTTTTCTACCATCTCCCTAGACACCATATTATCTTGAGAACTCAAATCAATAACAACTTGACACACTTTACCTTTGCATTTGCATGAAGTTCTGAATAGACTCCTTTGGCTCATATCTTCCTCTTTAGGTGCTTGCAACAAGGTCCTTCTCATCATGAGTGCTTCACCCACCTCTGGGTCTACAAGTTTTCTTGAATTTTCACATTCTTCCTCTTGGACCATTTGTGTTCTTCTTTCACTCCTTCTATCACCACTTGAAATATGGGTGTCCAAATTCATTGCATCTATAACACCTACTTGATAATTCATTGAAATCTCTCCTTTGTCTGAAGTTAGTTCTTCAACCTCACCATCCTCCTCTTGCTTCAGGTTCTTGCTCCTTATTCTTATTACCATCTTCAAGGTATTCCTTAGTCTTCCTTGACTTTGAAGTAGTGTCTCTACCCCTAGAAGTGTTTCCTCTTCGTCTCGCTACCTTCTCTTGTCTCCTCTTGATTTTTGTTTCTACCCTCATCGCCATTTCAAAGCATTGTTCAAGTGATTTTGGTGCTAACAAGCTGATTTCATCTTGAATCTTATACCTCAGATAATTCAAATATCTAGCTACCATTTCTTCCTCATCTTCTTCATGCTTGGTTCTTATACTTAGCCTGTAAAATTCTTCAGTATATGCTTGCACATCCAAATCCTTTTGTCTAAGATTTTGCAACCTTTTAAGCAACTGAACATTATAATCACAAGGGAGGAATTTCCTTTCAGTTTGGTCTTCATTCTCTCCCAAGAAGTGATCTTATTCTTTCCTTTTTTTTCCCTTTCATCTTGCAGAAAATTCCACCATAACGAAGCATGTCCTTTTAGTTTTTTTTTAGCCTTCTTCACATTATGGTCTTCATCAATCTCTTCACTCTCAAAGTAGTTCTCCAAAGCCCCTATCCAATCCAAGAGCTCTTCACTGTCAATTTTTCCTCCATACATAGGCATATCCATTTTTCCATGTCAATCCTTCTTCATAGCCTTCAAAAGCTTCATCATTCTCACATCATTTGGATTCATGTCCTCTTCTTCACAAGAGGTCTCTTCCTCTTTAGAATCACTTTCTTCCATAATAACCCTACCTTTAGCTTTCATCACAACAATTTCCTACTTCAGGCTTCTATTTCTTTGTCATGGTTGTCAATCTTCCTTGTAGCAACATTCCCCTTAGGAGGCATTTTTTTTATTCCCCCAATTACATTCTTCTTCTTACACACAAAACTTCAACCTTCTTTCATAAGATACCTACTCCCTTTCTCTAATACCACTCTGATGTAGACTAGGGGTGAAAAACCATTCAAAATGTAAATTAGGTTGATAATAACTAGACTTCAAAGTAAAATCAAATGATTTTCCAAAAATTAACCTTTTAACCATGCCTTTCCTTGTAGCATGAGCAACCCGGTTTAAGGTATTTTTCACTCAAAACTTCCAAATAAATTCACAAAATAATTAGTGAATCAAATACCCTTTTTAGGGTTATACAACATATGTGGAAACCAATATTTTCTCCTTTGGACCAAAACTGAGATTCAGTAACTCACCCCTTGACTAGGCTAGTAAATTAGCCCACTTTTGCAAAGAAATTGTTTCCCAATCAACCTATTTCCACAAAATCACTTCAAAAAGTCATTAGTCATGCATGAAAACATAAGATTCCACAATTTTTTGGTAGTTTCTAGGCTTCTACAATATTGTTCTTGAAAACCTTTACTTTACCATGCAAATACATAGGGTTTATAGGAAATCACACCTCTATGGCTTGCCCAATCAAACCAATGCTTCAAAAATCTTCCAAATCCCCTGCCCAAACTCACCAAACCTTCACAAGACCCATTCCTTCATCAAATTATCAAAACCCTATCATGGTTCCACATTTTCATAATGAAATATCACTGCGCCAACCTAGGGCATCACACTCCCATCAATTTTCTGCGCTCTTTTAACCCCTAAAGCATTGAAACATCTCAACTAACATCCTACAAAGAAACCCACCAAGCAACAAGACCAATACAGTAGGCGGATTGGTTAAATCATCATGTTTTTACACTCAAAGCCCTTAACTCGGAAAAATAGGGAAATCATTGTATTTTATTGATTTCTCTCTCAAAATAGTGAATTAAACCTTAAAATCAAGTGCAATAGATAGTAAAGACATGAACTTACAAAAATTGGTAATCTCAGGCCATAACAAGCTTGTACGGGCTCGTACAAGTCTAAAAAAGAAAAAGAAAAAATAAAAAAATCTGAGTAATAACTGAGCTTTTATTGATTTTCTTCTTTAATTCTTCTAGCCAACCATTATAGTGATGTTCTTCACCTTTTTAGTGGTTCTTCCTCCCAAAAACCACTGACCAACCAACCCTCAACTACTTTTTAAACCTCCTTGTGACCGTTGGATGCAAATTACATTATTTTTACAATTTTGTTGACAACATTATTACACATTTTGCAATATTTGCATTTGTGGCCCCAAGTGACTCTAAACCAACCAAATACACCTTGAATGGTCTCATTGGACCTTATTCAACATAGACTAAGAAATTAGTCTTAGAAACCAACCAAACCTTACCTAGACCACTTCATCATTCATGACCTTGATTGACACTTTTACATTGTTTTTATCATATTTTGCAACTTCCTTGTTTCTTATTGATTAAAAGACTTTCAAATTGACCCATTGAACCTTCAAGACTCAATTTTCTTTCATCACAAGGTGTAGGTTCCCCTGCACCATGTAGAGATATAAAAAATGAGAGAGGTTATTGTAGTGGGGCCCAACATGATCTTGTAGCCATATACATAATTTTTCTAAATGACAAAGTGTCTGAGTAATTGCTCATCAAAGATTGTTTCCTTTTCACACTTTTGACTCTTAAGGGATATCATCAGTACAATGTAGCTCAAAATATTTCAGCATATTTTGGTGCAATGCAAGATCATGCCTAGCCTAAAAGTACCCATATGGATGTGTTGGAATTGTTGGTTTGGTTGTATGAGTTGTAAAAGGAAATTGACACCCCTTTCCAACTTTACACTACCTACATTTGACACTTTTTCCATTAACTCAAAAGTAGACACCACAGGAAAAAACCTTAGAGATATCAAAAACTGAGAGAGTTTACTATAGAGGGGCCCAACATGATCCCATATCCTCAAACAAAATTTTTCTAAGAGACACAATGTGTGTGTAACTGCTTGTCAAATACTGCTTCCTTTTTGCACTTTGAACTCTTAAGGGATATTGCTGGTGTAATGTAGCTTAGACGATTTCAACATGTTTGGATGTAAAATAGGACCATTCCTAGCCTTAACATACCAAAACAAATGTGTTGGAACTACCAGGATGGTCATATGAGTTACAAAAAAAAACTTACACCCCTTTGCAACTTCACACTGCTTGCATTTGACACTTTCCATCAACTGAAAAGTGGACACTATGGGAAAACACAATAGAGATATTGAAAACCATGAGAGGTCATTGTAGAGGGGCCCAAAATGATCTCATACCCTCAAATAGAATGTTTCTAAGAAAAACGTTGTCTGAGTAAGTGCTCGCCAAAGATTGCTGCCTTTTGGCACTTTGGAATCTTAAGGGATATCACTGGTGCAATGTAGCTCAGACTATCTCAGTGTGTTTGGGTGCAAAGAGGAGGATTCCTAGCCTTAGTTACACCCCTTTGAAACTTTCATGATCACCTTATTTCACTTATGTATTAGGGTTAAATGGTGTAGATTATATTTCCATTATACATCAAACTTTTATGCCATGCCTAATGCATATGTTTATGCATCACAATTAAATGAAATTGACTGTTATATTTGATTGTTTAAATGGAGTATGACATATGCATTAGGTTGAATAGCATACATGACAACATCAAAAGTTTTTTGATTTTGTGTTAAGAATACATCATATCTAGTGTTCATTATGGTGTGCTTAGTGTGTTTATTCATGCATGTTGATTATGAATTTTTGAGTGGAGGTTCTCATATCTATAATTTCGTATACAAAAATTAATAAGGAATTTCTCACTTACCAACAAGTGATGTTCCCTCTATAAATAAAAGACATTGCTGGGGGTTGAATGTCTCAACCTTTTCAACTCAATTTCTTCACCATCTCCTCTACTAGTAAGTTGTCAATGTCTCCACTATCCATAATGACTTTGTAGCATTTACCTCTATATTTTCATTAGGTTTTAAATAGATTTATCCTTTTCTCTCTCTTATTGTACCTTATCTAGTTTAATAATGGGTAGTAGTGAAGAAAAAGGTAGTACCTTATCCTTTTCTTGTTATACCTTATTGTACCTTATCATGACTAAAGGGAAGTAATTAAGAAAATGACAATGATCATAGTCTTATTCATGAAAGGGGATGTTACTGTCATGAAAAGGAAGAAAATATAATCACTAAGAAAAGATTCAAAACCATGAAAGGGAAGATTGCAATGTTGTAGTAGTTGTTAGAGATAAATTCTAATCAAGGTTTGAGGGTTTAAAGATAAAAATCAACAAGAGTTCGTGTAGAAGCACAACCATGTGTCCAAAGAATGGCTATCAAGACTATGAAATAGGCATGGACATCAAAAGGGAAAATAAAAATTTAGAGACTCATGTTAGGATAGTGATGATGAGTTAAAAATGAAAAGGATAGTCATCAATCTCATTCAAAATGCTAAGACATTCCACATTCATAGCCTCAAGGATAGTCTTTTCAAATGAAGGTTTATGCATCAAGGGCATAGTTGGCGAGTTTCTCAAAGGACATGGTTAATGAAATGAAAATTATAACTATCGTAAATACAAGGAAAGTCAAATTATGACTATCATAAATATAAAGAATGTGAAAATTAGAGGACAATCATCATTGAAACCAATGTATTATTATGACAAAAGGATGGACTTGTGAATTTTCAACCTATATAGCTACCCTTTATAGAATGAGATGACATTCAATCTTGCATAATGTAAGCCATAACAAATATAATAAAGGTAGATTATATTCATATTTTAATAGATAAAGGATGATTGATAGTGGCTTTTGAATCTTCATTGAAAATACTTGGTGATTGTGGAAACTAAATTAGTGTTTTAGACCTTTGAATTAAAGTAAGGGACAATTATCTTCACCTCCATATACATTTTACAGTCCATACTCATCAACAAATGAAAAAGGGAAAATCCCATCTAGATATCAGTGTCATGTTACTTTACAAAATTATAGTCATATTTTGAAAAGAATATGGCATTGGACTATGTGAAGCTATGCAAGTGCAAAGAATAAAGGAGCATTTTCATGCAACAAAGAAGTGGTATCCTTGAAAGGGAAGATTTGCATTAGTGAAGAATAGTAATGGAATGACAGTGCTAATGAAGAATGATAGTTGAAGTTGAATATGAATAAGAATATATCAAGTTGTACAAGGGAAATGAACATGATTTTCTTTCAGGGTTTAAATGCAAAACAAGGTCTAATTTCCATTCAAGTGCAAGGTTAAAAAAGTGAACATAGTCCAAGCATAAGGAAAATCCTCAATAAGTCATACTTATGATAGTGATTATGAGAACAACTCACCATACCCAATGTGATCATCACTAAAGTGGAAATTCCTATCTTACCTCTACTAAAGCATTCTATTGACTTCAACAAACTTGGCATGCTTGGAAAGCATACTTTCAACAATTAGTACAACATAATGACTTCATAAATCACATAAAATCACAAAAAATGAGCAGCATAATGACCTCTACATATATTTAAAACACAAATACTCTTAAGGGGAAGCATTAGAAACATAACACAAGACCATGATACATAAAGGGAAGAAAATTTATGTACACACATATATCGAACCCTCATAATGCTAGTATACATCCTCAAATGCTACATAAACAGTAAATCTAAACTGTATGTATCAAATATATCAAATATGATAGTTAATTCATGGCCAATTTTTTATGAGTAAAGATACTATCATTCACAAATGTTTATATGAAACCCTTATACATTGAAATTAACCAAATATGAAAGAAAACAATGATTAATAACATGACATTACCAATTCAATGTGCATACTTACAAATCAATCCAACGAACCATTCGAGTTTGCTCTACTCTTTATTGTGTCAAGTATTGCCTCATGGTTAGACTCATGCACCTTCCACATGTTCTTGTTCGCAACTCTACCCTTATATTTGATCAAATGAATGTTGGATGTGATGACAAGGTTGGAGTAGTGAAAAATCTTCCATGCATGCAGGAGTCTCGAAACGACAAACTAGAGCATTCTTAACTAGGCCGCTTCTTACAGCAGGCAGCAAGAAAAATTAACATTCTGTTTCAGTTCACTTCATTCATTTGTGGGGTAATTTCATTGTCTCCATTCTAAGGTCGTTTTATTTAAAATCAAATAAACATTATCATCAACAACTTTTAATAAATCAAACATCCATTTAAATCAAATCAAATCATATTCATCTTTTGCGGTTAAAATAAAATAAAATCATCAAGGAATACTGAAGTCAAGCGCTCACTAATCATCATTAAAGCTAACGGCAAATGCATCATTAATTTTAAATCTAATCCTATTCAAATGCTAATCTCATCACTTGCATTTATCTCTAGATTTAGCCACTTGCACAAATAAATCGTTTTATTGGTTATTAAAAGCCATTTTCCCTCAACACTTGACAAGTTGATTTGTCCTCAACTTATTGCATTTATTGCTGTTTTTCTTGTCCCCCTCTCAATTTTTTTTGCAAAATTTGAATTCAAATTCTCCCTCTCATGGGAACTCTTCCCAAATCTTACACAACCATTGGCCTATCACCACTTCACAAGTGTCTTCCTCTCATTTGTCCAATCTTAGTCCCACATTCACCATCTTGGCCAATCTCTCAGCAAAAAAATCTATAAAAGAAGGCCTTCATTCTCATTCATGGATCCACAACTTTTATGCAAGGTTACTCTCTTAATTTGAGAACTCATCTTTCTCATCATTTCCATTGCATTTACATCATCTTAAGCTTTGATCAAGGATTGGGAAAGGGTCACTAGCACATGTGACACCAATCCACTATGGAATAGGTAATTGTAGTTGTTTTCAAAATGTTTTTAGTGTTCTTTTGTAATATATTGCATTTTGAAGCATCTATAAGGTATTTCATAGGAGTTATTTTGATAGATATGTGAAGTACTAACCCATGTTTGAGATGTTAGTATTTGCAGATTTAAAAAGATGCTCACATTGTGGCACTAGAAGGAGGGCCAACCTCACACCAACTTGTTTGTTACTGTAATAAATTTCATGATATTTTATTGCTTGACAGGCTATATCTTAGTTCATTTTAAATTACTGCTTTAGAGAAGAAGCCTATTGCAAATTGTTTGTTGCATTCACTAAATCTTGAATGATAACATGCCAAGTATAGCTACGAATATAGTAAGGATAGCTCAAAACTATAGCCTCATTTCTCTATGTGACAAGTTGCGTTCTTGTTTTGACTTCTTTTTGATAATAATGGACTTGAAGCATGAGGAATTTTATTTTACTTTTTTGATTATTTCTATCTATGTCATTCCTTGTTATTGGCTTTCTTATTTAACCCAGGAAACTTCAACTATTAGCATATTTTATTTTCACGTTACTCCTAAGAACACAGAATAATCTAAAGTCTGGAAGCTACACATTAATATGGGTAGGCCTGCACCTTTATCTCATACAAGTTGGCATAAATCCTTTACTATTTGAAAGAAATCTGCTCATCCAAAAGCTTTCGGAGTCATTGGTTCTTATTCATGCCTTTTCCTTTGTATTATGTTGGTAACCCATTCTAACTGAAGTGGGCACATCTTCAACCTTGCCAAAGGAATTTAAGAAAAGGTGTCTAGAGTAGTAGTCTCTGGTTACCGCGTTATTTCCACCACCACTCCTCATCGCCAGCCTTCAATAAAGCTCACTTTCATCCACTTGCTGAATGCAAATGCTTCTTTAACAACAATAAAGAGGTGATGTACAGTCACTTTTTTGGCTCTTGATACAAATGGTGTTTGACAGTCCATATTTTTCATTTCATTCATTTGAAGTAGTGGCACATTTATCTCATATGACAGCCTAGCCATGCTACTATATCCATGCTATAATATAGAGACCTTTTATGGTGGCCCACGGATTTCAAATATCCTGGAATCAGCATAGTCCATGAGATAATGTTTTCTTTACGTTTTTGATCAAACAGTGCATGTACCTTGTGTTTTCTTTTCCCTCTGAAGAGATTTGTCAACATAGTTTCACGTTCCTTGTCCATGCTTCCACACCATTATGTTAATAGTTCATGTGTCTTTTCTACCCTTTCACAGGTGGAATTCGATTGTAGGTTGCTAAAGCATAAGATTCGAATTTGATTTCAGTATCATGCTCTATGATTTCAGACAGTTCACGTGTCTTGTCTATGAGTTTACAATTGGAATTTGATTGTTTATGAGACAGACAGAAGTTGGCACTGGCAGAGGATGTCTCTGATATTTACACCTGCTAACAGTTATTGGTTGATATTGTGCATATCTCTAAAACTTGTTCATTGTGTTTTTTATATTTACACCTGCTAATAGTTATTGGCTAGTACCTTTTCTTGATTCAATATTTACGGCTGCAAGTAAGCATTAAAAGATGACTCTTTTCAAACTACATGGCGTACTGACAACAATATGAATCTGATTTGAACAATCTAAATTCAATGACCCACCACATTCTCTCTACTGTTTAAAAAGTACATAGGACTATCTCAAGGGGATTTTGAAGATACATTTATGAGATGAGTAGAAAGAGAGTATGTTGGTAAAGAGTTATTGAACATCACTGTTAAAATTCTAGCGTACGCCTTCCTTTTGAGGATCCCTAGGTTCATGCACTTGATCTATGCATCCCTGGTTACAAAAAGCTGGCAGAGTCCAATAAATTCATGGTCGTTAGTGGGAGACATTAAGAATATGCAGCTGCGATGGGAAGATGCGAGGGATAAGAATAGTGGTTCTTAATTTCAAAAGCAAACTCTGTCATTTTCACTAAATTATCTCTAACCTTTTTACTACACTTACTGGTTTTTCTTTTTTAGTGAAAGCTAAGACATAAAATTTCTTAAGTGACCAACTTTGACAGTGCTAATGACCAACTTTGATACTTGTTCCTCATTAACTTGATGTTGACCATTACATTTGATCTTTTACTAATATATGACATCAAGAAATGACTTTAGTAAACAATTAAATACATTTTCCTCAAAAAAAAAATCTCTCATGCTATATTATCATGTTATTTTAGTCAACATTTGAAATTGGGAGGGAATTTTTTTTGTGAAAGTTGCAGTCTTCATAATTGACAAAGTTTATGAGCTTTCAAAACTTATTATATCATTTTTTGATTATTTTGGAAAAGTCAATGTTTAGAAGGGTGCTTGTGAAGGATTTATTCTCTATGGTTGGTTTATGAGCTTAATAACTTTAGCCAATACTAAGGTTTGAAGGAAGGTCTTTCACGAGTATGATATCTTCTCAATAAAGTCAAAACATGGTCCACTTATAAATGCTTTCTTTTAATATAATACCCATCTAAATCATTGTTCTTCCAAAAAGAAATCATGTTATTATTTGGAGTTAATGAGGATTTAATGTCCTAAATCTCACTTGATTGTCTTTTTATGGAATAGGAAAAATGAAGGTGAAAGTCAACAAAGGTACAAAAGCAAGTGAAGGAAAAGCGAAAGGAAAAGTGAGGTACAAATGAAGGAAAGCAAGGAGAAGGCTAGCAAAGGAAAATGAAAGGAGGAGAATGTTTTGAAAAAATCAAAGTGTTTTTAAAAGCTTTAAGTGTTTGTTTAAACACTTTTCCACGAAATTGTTTGTCTTTTTCATTTTAGGACACTAACTTTCATTTGGGTCTAAAAAGAACACTTTGATTTTTCATTGCAAAGGGCTTAAAATGAATCTTAGGACAAACTCACTAGATTTTGTTTGAGGTTAAGAATTGAGCAATCAAAAATCACACTTCATCTTGGTGCTTAAAATGAACTCACAATTGCTTTGAAAGGATAAAATGAATGTGTGTTTGCTTTGTTTTGTGGTTACTTACTTAAACTAAAGTCATCAAAAAGGATGTATGTGCTTCTCTCGTGCCTCCAAGCGATCTTGAGAATCAAAAGGCCTTTTTGGTGATTTTGGCATAAGATAAAGTGATCACCTCCACACTTCGATTTGGGCTTAAAATTGAACAATATCTTGTGTGAGTGTGAGTAGGGGCATTTTTCGCGTATATTCGCTTTCTTTGTGCCGTCAAAGATTGATCGAGTTGCGGATTGTGTTTTTGCTTGCTTTTGTTTATCTTAGAGGGTCTGGCTTGGGGAAAAAGTACTCACCCAAGGGAATGACTCAACCGGTAACACTCTAAAGCCAAGAGTATTTCCAGCCAAGATATAAATGTGGATATTGGAAGAAACGCCAATATCACGTGGTTGACTCCTACAAGATGGATCTGAAAGGGGACTCTTGCCATGTTGGGTCAACTCCTATGAACAGAAAGTCCTTACTAGAACCCATGTGCTAGAATTTTCCAAAATCCTTAATTTATTTTTTGGTGCAAGAACGGTCGTTCTAAAGCTGCCCCACACTTTTACGGTCTTTAGTAGAAATGGAAAACATGCCATGGGAGTTTCATGGGTGTTGATGCTTGGCTGCCCCATATAAGTGAGTGTCGTGGAGGGGAGCCAGTGGGGTCAAGCATCTAACCATTCGCTAAAGATAAGTGTAGCTAGACTTGTCCAAGTGGGGATTCAACAAATATTGTCTTACACATCCATAGGGTTTGTACTTGTCTTGGTTTGAAAACATAGTGTTGTATTCAAAAACATTTGCAAAACAAACACTTAACAATATCATTCAAAATTTCAAACCCTTTTGGAGATAAATGCCATTAACTCAATCCATATGTTATTGCTTTCCCTTTGGATTCACATCCTTAGAGGTTTCTAAACATTGGTTTATATCTCAATTTATCTCCTTAAGTAAACAATAGGAAACCCTTGCCTTAAGTTCATTAAATTTCCACATAACATATCTTGTGGAGTTTGAAGAAATTAAGACATTGGACATCTTAGTTTGAAAACTTAATCAAAGAAAGTGTTTTTGGTAAAATAAATCCATTAAGCAAAGCTAAAAAAAATGAATATTCATGTGTGATTGGAGACTCACAAATCCCAAAGCAAAAATCATTGGAAATCTGAAAATGAATGTTCAAATGAAATCATTTCTTGGTTACAAAGGTCTTTAGGAATCATTTGCATGCTCTTTAATACCTAGGTCTAGAAAAACAAAGTGTCTTTTTAGGTTCACCTAAGGATCAAAACAAATCAAACCTCTTTCACCCATCTTTCAAAACATCAAATCCATCTCACAAATCATCTTTTGGAAAATCTTGAAATTATCCTTGATACTAGGCTTTGTGGCAAAAAAATCAAAATCATCTGAAAATATTGTGACCAAGTCCTTGAAAACATTTATCAAAACACTTTTGGCTAGGCATGTGTAGATGCATCCTTTTTCATATACTTAGTCAAAGTTATCAAAATCATCTTGTCTAACTTAGTGTATGTGGATGAATCCTTCTTCATATACTTAGTGAAACTATCATTTTATTTGGATTGGTGTGGGTAGATGCATCCTTCTCCTCACACATATCCAAAATCATCATCCTTTGAACAAAACTATCCCTTAGATCATTATCAAACATCTTAGGGTCCTTTTGTTCAAAATCCAAAACAAAATCAAAATCAAACTCAAGGACAAAATACCAAATCCAAAATTCAAACAAATTCAAGTTCTAAAGCCTAGTGTCTCATTCAAGACTTATCAAAATCCAAAACATTCATATCATTCATCATCATATCATCACCTTTGATCCCCAAAAAGAATCCTAAAACTTTCACTTTGGGACATAAAATAGAGATTAATCCGCAGAATCAAGAGATTCATCTCCCATATTCTCGAAGATTGATCCCCGTTTTATGGTTCTAACTAGATCTCAATACAAGAAGATTATGGAAGCCAACAAAGAAACACCCGCTTCAAGTGATCTTAGCTAGACCACTCCTGAAATGAATCCCATTGGGGATGGAAATCTCACAATTAGCCTTCCAACGTCATCGCAAAACCCACAAGAGGAAACCCAAGGGGAGGATCTTACCTTTGGAATGTCTCACAAAGAAGTAGTTGAAATTCTCCAAAATCCAGACAACCATAGAATCATCAACATCATGATGAGACTTAATCCTTCGTTGTACATGCTTGAACTAGAAAAACAAGGGGCCAAGTTGCCTTTGGATTTTGATGTGAGCACTATAGTAGAGACATCTTTTCCACCAATCTCATCCACCATCCCCATTTCATCTACACCCCCATCTCAAAATGTCATAGAAAATATCCTGCAAATCATAACATCATTTGCTCCAACTCAACCTAACGTTAACAAGGGAAACACATTTCTCAATGCTCTTCAATCACATCCCCTTGTTAATAATCAAAACTTGGACGTAAACACCACATTGGAACAAAACATCCCCCATAATCCATTACAAAAAAATGTTCCTCTCACTTTACATTATGACCCATCATTAACATCTTTTCACAGAGCACCTCAAATTCCCCTCATCACAAATTCACAAGAGGAGGGAGACATGTTCGGACCAGGGGGCATTTTCAACACCACAACACTCTTGCAAGGATTCACCCCCTTACATTTCCACCTCTCCCACCATCACCATTGTCATCTACACCACTCCTTGGTTTAGGGCTTCCCCCTCTACCGAGTACCAATCAAAACATTTTTCCAAATGCTCAAAACTTATTGTTGACATCAAAACAACAAACGACAAACACACAAGCAATGGCAACATCATCAAACACCCCCACAACATTGCAAAGCATGGTCTCTCAAGGGCCAATCACATCAACGATGCCACTTACCACGTCAACAACACCATCCACCAATCACGTAATCAACACAACACTATCCACCAACCAAATAATCAACACAACATCATCATCTACCACCATACCAAACCCACCACCACCCCCACCACCACCAATGTTCACCACATCAAACCAATTCAATGCAACATTACAAGCCACTTTTCAAAGAGGATACCAACAAGTGCAAAAACAAAAAGCCGTGCAACAAGCCACTCAAGCTATGCAAGCTGCCAAAGCTACACAAGCCGCATTACAAGTGCAACAAGCACAACAAGCCCAAGCTTTATTGCAACAATAGCAACAACAAGCCACCCAAGCCACACAAGCATTACAAGCACAAAGGGTCACTTAAGCACAACTTTTATTATAACAACAAGCAGAGCAAGTGCAAGCGCAAGCTCATGCACAACTTCTTGCATAAGTAGTGCAAATGCAAGCATATCAGCAAGCACTAAAGCAATACCAAGAGTAGCAAGAAGCACCAGAATTGGCAGCCCAACAACAAATGTTGTGGGAACAACAACAAGCAAAACAAAAAGCGTTGTTAGAACAACAACAAGAGTAGTAGCAAGCACAACAACAAGCATTGTTGGAACAACAAGAAGTGCAACAACAAGTACAAATCCTAGCGCAGCAACAACAAGAGCAACAACAAGCATTGTTCATCCAAAAGCAAGTAGAAGCCTACTTCGCCTACCACAACATACTGATACCATTGAACAATGCACCAACTAACCCATCCATCCAAACCATGATTGCAACACCTCGAAACACATTCATCCCACCCCCTGATCCCCAGAATGATGTGACGACACAACTCAGGTTGCTCTCACAACAAGTGTTTGACCTTCAATCGGGGCAGACAACCAAAACGCAAAGCAACTTGTGTCCCTATCCATTTGATAGGAGCCTAGACATGAAACCATTCCCTAAAGGATTTGAAATTCCCAAATTTGACAAATATTGAGGGATGGGAAACCTTGAAGATCACATCAGGGAATTCCAAGTTCATTGTATGGAGGTCGCATATGATGATACATATCTAATGTGGCTATTCCCTAGGAGCTTAGTAGGAAATGCTATAGAATGGTTCTCTTGCTTACCTTTAGACATTAGGAAATTCGAAGAAATTAGAGACACATTCATTAAGAATTATGCATGTAACATTGCAATGGATGTTAGTCTTGAAGAACTATACACTCTAAAACAAGGAAAGAATGAATCTTTCACTTCATTCCTTCAACAATGGCGATCCAAGGCCAATCAGAGCAAATGGACCATGCTAGAAGAACAACAAGTCTGCACAATCATAGCCAACCTTGAAAGTTTCCTATCATTCCATCTCAAAGTTCAAGGTATCACTACATATGAACAACTGATCTCCAAGGTGCTTAGCATCGAAAGAGCCCTTGCAACCCAACCTGTTGAATCAACACCATATCATGAACAACAAAACAATCGCCCACCATCAAATTACAATGATAAACCTTGTACATGGGCGAGAAACAAAAAAATCACTAATGATGGCGTCATCGATGCCAAGGTGGTCATTAGTGGTCCACACCAAAATACACCCGCACCACAAATCCAACCACAACGCCAAAACATTCATCACACAACGCATCAAACCAACAATAATCCCACAATCAATAACCTCAATGACCAAAGAGGACCACCTCAACGCAAAACATACCTGAAATGAAAATACAATACTTTGGGGGAACCACTTGAGGACATCATGAAAAAGATAATCAACAAAAAACTCATCCAAGCTCCTACATTTGAGAATTACGAAGAACCTGATGTCAAACCTCCTTGGTACAATGAGAATCAACTGTGTGAATTCCACAAAATCAAAGGCCATGCCACAAATAATTGCATGAGACTCAAGAACATCATACAAGATCTCATTGACAAAAGAATCATAAACGTACAACCACCTACAGGGAATCAGGACCTTAAAATCTACACAAATCCAATGCCGAATCATGGCAACAAAGGGAATAACAAGGATAAAGGAAAAGGTAGTGTCAATCATGTATACGAAATAGTTGTTGCCAACCTCAATGAAAACTGCATGGTCATCACCATCAAAGGTGCCCATGCTGAAGATTGTGGAGTCACCACAAGAGGCAACAAAGTCACCATTGTAGGGTCATCTCAACCAAACAGGGTCCGTTCATCTAGATCCAATGGCTACAGTGTTGTAGATCAACTCAAAAGAACACCAGCACACATCTCCATCATGGAGTTGTTAAAAATATCATCGGCCCATAAAAAGATCCTTGAGGAAGCATTAGCCTCATCCACCATCCCTGTAGATCTCGATGCAGAGCAATTCCAAGCTATGGTCGGAAACATCATAACACCTAACCTCCTTACATTTTCCAACCAATATTTTCCCACCCAACCATCTCACAATCATGACCTTCACTTGGAAGTCATCGTAAATAAAAGCAAAATAAAAAGGGTCTTGGTGGATGGAGGTGTAGGTTTGAACATTTGTTCTCTTAGTCTCATCAAGTAGTTAAAGATATCAAAAGATTCCATTGATAAAGGGAAAGGCATCACAATAAGAGCATACGATGACCAAGAAAGATTGTCTCAAGGAATAATCAAACTCCCCATCCAAGTAGGGCTGATACTCATGGAAACCACTTGTCAGGACTTGGACCTTGACTTGCCATACAATATCCTCTTGGGACGCCCATGGATCCATGCGATGAAAGCCATAGCATCAACTTTCCACCAATGTGTCAAATTCACACATAATGGACAAGAGGTTACCATCCACAGAGATCCTAAGCCATTCTCATATTGCAAGAATCTTGAAGCCAAATATTACAAAATCCCCCAAGTGCCAAAGAATGATGAGGGCCCATCCACATCATACATTGACCCCGCCACCCTCACGTCCACTTCTACGACAAAGAAACCTCCCACTCCCACCATTCCCACCATTTCCAACATGAATCTCATCATCCAGGACGGTTGTGGAAGCTATAGGTTCCCTAATAATGCTTTTGTGATAGGAGAGTTACCATAATCTCCTAGATCAAGGGGACACCTGTGAGAAAATCAAGCTTCTACATCACAAACCTATCCTCAAAATTATCCTGAATTCACAAGATGGGGAGACCTTGGCCATGAGGTAATTGAAGCAGATCCATCAAACATGTTGTATCAAGATGAAAGACTGGCAGCTAATCTACCAATGGATGAAAGAAGCAAAGGCCTACACATGATGCTTGCGATGGGCTATGATCGCAATCAGAGACTGGGACAAAATGACAATGGGCTATTAATACCAATCATGCCTGAGACATGAACTATAACAAATCTTGGTCTTGGATTTACCCCTCTGAGAATAACCATACGTGGTTGAAGTCCTCTAGTTAGAGCTGCTAATGTTTCTCCTTAGCTAGTCCTAGTACAAGTGCACTCCCTAATACCCATAGGGACAAACATGCATAACTTTATCACTGAGCCCTACACTAGTAGCAATGACGATACCTTATCCAACCTACCTAGGTTATTTGAAGATACCACCCTGTGTATGATTAGTACCATATCCTTTGAACCGGATAGTCAAAATCACGAGATCCACTTAGTCTACCCCCAACTGATCGACTATGACCAACGAGGACCACCAGTTTTTGATACAATCAAAAATGATGAAGCGCTCTCAGAATTCATGGGATTGAGAGATAACATTCTAGATGGAGATCATAAAGAAGGCTTTATAATGGAGTTGGACACACATGCCTATTACGGGGAAATGATTGAATCCTTTAGTCACAAAAGTGAGAAACTAAGAATCATATCCAAGTCCTTGAGTGAAAACCACACTGTGGCACTCTCTGACAAGAAAATAGTAAAAAGAAAGGATGTATCCAATGGTGAAAACCTCTTTGAGGCACCTAAGGATGAAGGATTAAATCTTCCCCTAAGAGCTATTCATCAAGAGAAGTCAGCAGTCTTGGCCAAAAAATGCAACCCAGTCAACCTAGGAACAAAGGAGACCCCGCTTATCACATTCTATGCAGAATCACTATTATCAGAAGAGCAAAAATTCCTAGTAGCATTCCTAAGGAAAAGAAAAATAAACTTTTCATGGAGTTATGCTAATATGCCAGGACTTGATCCAAATACTATGGTCCACAACCTAGCAGTGTATCCAAATGCAAAACCTGTTAGACAAAAGCTTTGAAAAATGCATCCTCAAATTGCTTTGTTAGTCAAAATGGAGCTCAAAAAGCTATTAGATGCTGGATTTATCTGACCAATTGATTATGCAGAATGGGTATCAAACTTGGTACCTATTTCAAAACCTGATGGAGCTATCAGAATCTGTACAAATTTTAGAGATTTGAACAAATCATGTCACAAGGATGACTTTCCACTTCCCAATATCGATATGATAGTGGAAATGATAGCAGGGCATGAGATGCTATCACTAATGGATGGATTTTCAAGATACAACCAGATTCTGATAGCAAAAGAAAACCAACATAAGACAACTTTTACTTGTTTGTGGGGGACCTATTGCTAGAACATGATGCCATTCGGCCTCAAGAATGTAGGAGCAACATATCAACAAGCCATGGCATTGATCTTCCATGACATGATTCACAAGACAGTTGAAGACTATGTCAATGACATCCTAGCCAAATCAAGAAAAAGAAAAGATCATATAGCAACCTTAAGTGCTATCTTTGATAGATTGGAGGAATACAAAGTTAGACTAAATCCCAAGAAGTGCATCTTTGGCATACAATCAGGAAAATTAGTAGGATACATAGTCTCCATGAGGGGCATCGAGGTGGATCTGGAAAAATTCAAAGCAATCCTCAAGATGGAAGCACCAAGGAACTTAAAGCAACTGAGAGGCCTCCAAGGCAGGCTCCAATCCATTAGAAGGTTCATAGCACAATTGGCAGACAAGCAGAACCCATATTCTCATCTATTCCACAAGGGGATAGCATACAAATGGGATACAAAATGCGAAGAGGCATTCAAAAAAATAAAGGAATATCTATTGACACCGCCAGTATTAATGCCACCCATCCCCAAGAAGCCATTGATCTTATATGTATCAGCAACAGTAGTAGCCCTTGGAGCTCTCCTATTCTAGCATGATGAAAACGGAATGAAGAGGGCCATCTACTATATTAGTAGGACAATGGTGGTTCATGAGCTAAATTACTCATTCATTGAGAAAGCATGCCTCGCAGTAGTGTTTGCATCCCAAAAATTTAGATATTACATGTTGGCACACAAGATCAAGCTTATTTCCAAAATTGACCCCCTTAAATATCTCTTATCAAAGGAAATGTTAATTGGCAGAATGGCAAAATGGGTCATGATATTATCACAATATGACATCGAGTATGTTGAAAGAAAAGCCATCAAGGGTCAAGTTATTGCAGATCAATTAGTAGAAGCACCTATGTATTCTGAGAATCCCCTTGTCTCATAGTTTCTAGATGAGTCTATTTTTAACCTCAATGTTGCTGATCACTAGAAACTATACTTCAATGGGTCATATACACAACATGGATCAGGAGCTGGTGTCTTCTTCATCACCCCATAGGGGGACTGCATACCAAGATCATACAAACTGACATTTTTTTGCACTAACAACATAGCAGAATATGAGGCTTTGACTATAGGTCTTAGGATAGTAGTGCAATGGACTATCATAGCTCTCAAGGTCTACGGTGACTCACAGTTGATCATAAATCAAGTCAATAATGAATATCAGACAAAGGATGACAAGCTAACCCCATACAAAAAAATGGTGGAGACTCTAAAGGAATCCTTCATCGACATAACATTTGAGCAGATTCCAAGAACCAACAATAGAGCCACTGAAACCATGGCTATAATTGCATCTCTAGTAGACATCCCTCACAACATGATGAAATACAAATTTATGTTTGAGCATCTTCTCATTCCCACATTCGAGGTACTAGAATCAGAATATGTGTGTGAAATCATTGGTCCAGGCGATCCTTGGTATCATGACATCTATATATATCTTCACATAGGAGTCACACCCGCTGACCTACCATCAAGCCTAAAATGAACCTTTATCAAAAAGGCATCCAGATTTGTCATCCTAGGTGATACCTTATACCGTAGAAGCATAGAGGATACCTTACTACGCTGCCTAAATGCTGAGGAGGCATTAACTACTCTAATCGAAGTTCCTAACGACATTTGTTGCTCACACTCGAGTGGAATAACCATTGCCAAGAAACTACTAAGGCTGGGGTATTACTAGCCCACGATGGAAAGAGAAGCATATGATCATGCTAAAAGATGTTTACAATGTCAACAGCATGGAGACCTCATCCATGCTCCAACTCAAGAGCTTCATTCGATCGTTACACCATGGCCTTTTTCGCAGTGGGGACTCGACTTCATTGGGAAAATCTCACCCACCTCATTCAACAGCCATAAATTCATTATCACTACAACTAAGTACTTCACAAAGTGGGTGGAAGCCATACCCATGACCTATATCACTAGAAAGTAGATCTCAAAATTCATCTTGAACTATCTCATCTGTCGTTATGGTGTCCCACAAGCCATTATCTCAGATAATGGGACACCCTTCAAGAACCAGAAGGTTCGTGACTTGTGTGAGAAATTAAAATCCAGCACGCTTCCACTCAAGACTATCCCCAAGGAAATGGCCAGCTGATTACAAAAAACCATCCTCAAAATCCTCAAGAAAATAGTCAATGACGAGGTCATGATCGCATGCAACTTAATCCGCCTCTAGGCTTATTGAACCATCATCTGCACCCACTGGCACCACCCCATTCTCCTTGGTCTATGGATCAGGGCTATACTCCCATTGAGATCGAGCTCCCATCCCTTAGAATATCATTGCAAAATCTCATCACTGATGAAGAATATCGGGTCTCAAGACTAAACGCTGGAGTTACTAGATGAGAGAAGGATCGATGCTTTGAATCACTTACAAGTCTATCAAAATAGACTCAAACGAAGCTACAACAAGAGGATCAGAAGCAGGACTTTCCAAGTCGGAGAACTTGGTCTTAAAAGAAAATCAGAAGAATGTCCCAAATCCCAACAAAGGCAAGTTCGAACCCAATTGGTTAGGGCCTTTCATCATCACAACAAGCTATAAATCGGGGCATATCAGCTATCAACACCCAAAGGGGAACCTCTCAGGAGCCCATGAATAGCTCCCATCTCAAAAAGTTTTATGCCTAAATCTTTTCAAGGTATAGAACCAAAAATTCAAAAATCGAAAATGTCCTGAAAAAATGGTTACTTTGGTGAAAACCTGGCAAATAGGCATCTTGGTAACAACAAGAAAATCTAAAAAGCAAAAAAATCCAAAAAAAATTAGAAAAAGGATAAAAAATAGTAAAGGAAAAAAATCATCCTCTAGTGAAAACCACTTCGGTGGCACTTTGGGCAAGTACCTCGGTGAAAACCTAGTAAACAAGCGCCTTGTGTAAATAAGCACTTTCCATCCACTAGGACCTTTACAGCTTGTTTGTCATTATCCCTCCATTCCGCTTCCATCATCCATCTCATCCATATCTCCATTCATTACTCATCCACTCGCATCCGCACCATAGCTTGGTCCTGTGTTCGTATCATGATCCCTCCTAGTACTACTCGGCCCATTCTCAAGGTTAGTTTGTCCTGCGTTTATGGGAGTAGTCTATTACATCATGTTGGGGGCACGTTCTCATTGGATCAGATTCGTGTATGGTCTTAAAGTCCTCAAAAATTAGAAAATCCAAAAACATGAGAAAATCAGAAAATCCAAAAACATTAGAAAATCAAAAAATCCAAAAACATCAGAAAATCAAAAAATCCAAAAACATCAAAAAATCAAAAAATCCAAAAAAAGTCAAAAAGTCATTCGAAAAGCCAAAAATAAGTTTGTCTTGTCAAACTGTCATCTCTGAGCTTGAACATAGGCAACGTTGATCTTTGATCATCGCCCGAGACATTTAGGTCAATCCTATAGGAGTGTGTCATAATAAACTGACATCTCATCATGTATATCATCATCTGCAAATCAGTCAAGTCATCAGTCAAACTACGTGGTCTCTGCGTGTCTAACATAGGTAAGGCTAATTTGTTGATCAGCCCCTGAGGCCCCTAGGATACGTCTTTAGGTTAGTATTTTGGTCAAAATCTCAGAAAATCCCAAAAACATTGGAAAACATAAATTCAAAACATTTGTAAAACCTTGAAAAATACCAAAAAAAGCCTCAAAACATTGCAAAACATCAAAAACATCCAAATATTTGAAAAAATCCATCCGCCTCATCTCGCTTGCACCTGCAATAAACACCATTCATAATAAACTGATCGTCATCCTCAACCTTTTGTGAAATAGTTAGAAACAAGTCTAGTAGATTAAAAGTAAAACTCAAAAGCATCAAGTCTCAAGTCTCAGTCAGTACGTAAACAAGTTGGTCAAGTCTTTGTGTCAATAGTCCATCATCCAAACAGCCCCATATCAATCATCTGATAACATCATGTCCTAGGATGAATCCTTCCTATAGGGGGCATTATTTATCAGAAAGAACACTTTGGATAAACGAAATGACATGCCACCATCCACTAACATGTCCTAGGATGTATCCTTCCTACAATGGGCATTATCTTTTGGCAATAAGTTTTGGTTCTTATCCTTAAAAACACATTCCCTTTTGGTTAACTGTATTGAAGAACATTGACTTGTTTGCATACTTGGTCTTTTTCTTTTGACTTATCTTATTGTGCTCAGTCGAAGGACCTCTCGATGATATCCGAATGAAGGATTTAGAGAGATAGGAATGGGGCAACAATCATTATTCTTTTGTCTGCTGTGCTTGTCGGACATTCTTGTAAAATAACTTGGCGAATACTTTATTTGTTAGATATGTATAGAGGATGTTTTGGATGGCTTGTTGACTATTGCATTGATTGGTTATACCTTTCCGTGTTTTGGTTCGAGATGTTTAAAACTTCTAAAGTGCATCCCAGCAAGGTTTTAGTATATCAGGTGTGAACAAGAATACTCCTATCTATTTGTCAAGTCAAATTCCATCACACTAAGTACAACGCCATCCTGGTCCTTCATACCTTGATGCATCATACTTAGGCGTGTTATCAAACATAAAGTAAGTGAGCCTTTTAAAATCCCAATCCCTGATAAGCAAATCATCCATCTATCATCATCATTTCTCATCATCATCTCTCATAATTTTGGCTTGTTGGATCCTCTTGTCATCATCTCATTTCCATACTAACACCAATTCATCACCAGTTCATCCATCATGCATCCATTAGGTATTCATCTTGCATTCATAAATCATCAGTATTCTACATATCATCTCACATGCATATCATCATCATAATATAGATTTGTTAGTCTAAGCATCTCATAAATCATCCATTGCATAATCACAACATATCACATCATCAATCTCATCCATCTCGCATCATATAATCATTTAAGTTGTTTAGGATAATATAGATTTGTTATTCTAAGCATCTTAAAACCATCTCATTTGCATCATCATCCATAACCATCCATTTTGAACCTCTTGATTGTGAGATCGACCCTCAAATCGAATCTTTTCACTCGATCTCTCTAGGGGGAAATGTACTAGTGTAATTTCCTCTGGGGCATCTGAAAAACCATAAATTTTTTGATTTTGATCGTGGTAAGATTATTGTTTGAACCAACGCAACAAGTACATTGCTTCAAAGAGGGGCAAAATGTAGACATGAAAAATTAACATTATACATTTGATCAGATTCACCTTCAATCATTTACCAGGTAATTTCATTAATCTCCATTTCCTAAGGTCATTTATTTAAAATCAGATAAACATTATCATCAACCTTTTAATAAATCAAACATCCATTTAAATCAAATCCAAAATCATATTCCATCATTTTCTGATTTAAATAAATCAAATATCAAAGTCCTAAAAGTCAAACTCACCTAATCATCATTAAACTAACATAATCGTCATTAATTTATTCTAATCCTGATTAAATGCTAATCTCATCCACTTGCATTATCTAGATTTATCCACTTGCACAAATAAATCAATTTTATTGATTTATTAAAAACCCTCATTTTCCCTCAACATGACAAGTTGATTTGTCCCTCCAGCATTGCATTTATTGTTGTTTTTCTTGTCCCCCTCTCAAAATTTATTGCAAAATTTGAATTCAAATTCTCCCTCTCATGGGCACTCTTCCCAAATCTTGCACAACCATTGGCCTATCGCCACTTCACAAGTGTCTTCCTCTCATTTGTCCAATCTTAGTACCACATTCACCATCTTGGCGAATCTCTCATCAAGAAAATCTATAAAAGAAAGCCTTCATTCTCATTCATAGATCCACAACTTTTATGCAAGGTTACTCTCTTAATTTGAGAACTCGTCTTGCTCATCATCTCCATTGCATTTACATCATCTTGAGCTTTGATCAAGGATTGGGAAAGGGTCACTAGCACATGTGACACCAATCCACTATGGAATAGGTAATTGTAGTTGTTTTCAAAATGTTTTTAGTTTTCTTTTGTAATATATTGCATTTGGAAGCATCTATAAGGTATTTCATAGGATTTATTTTGATAGATTTGTGAAGTACTAACCCATGTTTGAGATGTCAGTATTTGCAGATTTAAAAAGATGCTCACACTTCTAAGCCATGTTCTAGTAACAACCACCAAACCTATAGGATATTCTATATTTTCTCCATCTATAATTGATGCCTCCAATTTCTTTCTAGCCTTGATACAACAACATAGATAATAATTTGTTCCCTCTTCATAGTCTTCATCTATAATCACTATATAAAAATGACTTGCATTGATATGTTCACCCAGTTAGATGTATTTAATGAACATCACAATAAAACAAAAAAATAAGATAAAATTAGGAATTTTATATTAAGTATGCAAGAATATTGATGCATAGCATGGGTAATAAAACTCAAATCAACCTTAAACAAGTTCCTTTGTCCATCAAAAAGTGGGTTTTCCTTCACAAACTCTCATTCTTGCTTGTAGCCTTTCAAAAAGGAAAATTTGACATATCTTTTGACCCATACCCGATCTATAGAAAATGAGACCCATTTAGGATACCTATTTTTCCATTCTTACACATATTGAAAAGTAATATACGATTTCTTTGTATGAAGGGGCTCAAATTTTGACTTTCCTACTTCTAAGAGGGATTTTTTGGACTATCTACATCCAAATGCAAGCACACTTTCATTAGTAACTCCATCAAAATGGAAAAATATGAAATATCCTATAAATATTTTTTAGATACCCTCAAAATAGAACCTTTGACTAATTTTTATTGATTTTGATGGAGGTAAGAAAAGATATGGAATTTTCTTGTTCCCTGAAAAACCCTAGGGCAGATTCAAACTTGTTACAAAAAATGCTATAGCTTTCTCTAAACTTAATTAAATTTAACCAAACCAAAACAAAATTATAGATAACTCAATTATCTTTCCAACCATACCACTTTAAGGTCATACAAATTTCATACAGATTCATACCACATGAAAGAACATGAATATTATAGGAAAAATGCACAGAAAACAAGGGTTTCATTTATCAAAAATTCAAATACACAATGTTTCCTCATCCTTTAATCATCCTAACCTTTGGGTTGACCATACAAGTTATGTTTAAACATTTACAACCATTTTCCAATGGTTCTGAACCAAATTTTCAAATTACAACTGTTCCTATTCCACCAATGTGCAATTTGACAACATTGTGCAAAATTGACAACTTTTGCAACTAGACACTTCCACTCACCTAATGACCTAACTTAGACTCCAGCATGCATGAAATGGTCTTTGAAGACCTTATTACATGAAAACATACAAAATAAAATAAAACATCAACTTCTTGACCCTTGGAGGCATGAAAGCGCTATGGGTTCCTTTGCACCAAAGATATATTACCCAATTCTAGTAGATGTGATACATGATCAATGCCAATAAATGATTGCAACTTTGTGATTTGTAGAGCCACCAGGAGCTGATATGTGTCAAGTCAGGTTAGAATTCTTATAGACCATTTTCCAACCCAATCTTTTGCATCACAATCATTCCATGCTTCAAGTGTACACGCAGAACAAAAGCATGCCATTTCTCGTGTATGATAGTCCATGTACCTACATTGGAGATTCTAAAAGAGTGTAGCTCACTCGATCCTATCAGTGTACAATAATCCTCATATTTTACAATGCTAGTACCATCTAATAACCAAAAAAATATACAAAATAAAAAATTGTGTTCATTACCTAGACCCATTGCATGATTGGACCACTAGACAATTGATTTTGCATCTATCAACTTGTGACTATCTTTGTACTTTAACTCTTCTCATGCTAAGGCTCTTTTGATACATGCACTTGCTCCATCATGCTCCCCCTTTCCATGCTCGACCTTTAAGAAATTCCACATATGTTGAACACCACTGATCCTATGCATCCTACTCAATCAATAAAACATTTTGGAGTTCTTGAATTGTGATGTTCAGTTATCTGAACATATGATATGATAACTAAATGATATGCCCCTTCTAGCCAAATCAGCATAGAACATCTGAAAGCAACCTTTCATAAACTTTGTAGAATATGTGTGATCATCACTTCAATGTAAAAGTGATACTCCCTCAATACCTTCCGTTTATGCTCTATACTATCATTTGCATGAATAAATGCTATATGCACAAATATAGAAATGTGTGTGGAGATGTAGTACTGTGATTGCACCTTGTTTTATGGTTTTAGTGTGTAGTTCTCTAAAAATTTGACAACGAACTAATGCTATGAAGTGGAAATGTTTCCTTTCATAACTTGAACTACGAGTCCAACCATTGAGCTCTATGTGTATGCCTTGCATACTCATAGACCATATGATCATTAAAAATTATTATAAACTGATACACTAGAATATTATCACTAATCAATTCACACTTCTTTACTTCTTTCCAATCTTTTAGACTATAGGACACTATCTTGTATTTTCCAAATTCCACGTTTTCATTCCAATTGCATGTGTACTAGCCATGTGTTTGAAATTTAGGAAATGTTGAATGCCACCACAATGATCACATATGCCATCCAAACATGATTTCTTATAAATTTTTTGACCACCCACTCTTTGAAATAAAATTTTAGATAAGAAATTGCTTGAAGATTTAGGTGGAGGCCTTATGTTACATTCCTGAAAAATATTGTTAGTATGCATATCTACACATATACGTTGATAAACATCATAATGGTTAGAAAAATAAATATGCACTCTACAACAAGTAGTGTGTGTGTGATTTATTTTGACATAAAAAGGCTTTAGCATTTCAAAAAAAATAGAAAAAAATTGGGTTTGAGTGGTATCCAAAAAATTCTTTGGATGTGACTAATAGATTTGACTACTAATTCTCCTTCTTACAACATCTCTTTGATTGGGAGAGACCCTTATGTTATCCCTCAAAAATTTTTGTATTAGAGATCTCAAGGGTTGGGCAATTTCTTTATCTTTTCATGGTAGTCTACTCGAGAATGCCCATAACTCATTGTTATTTGGATCCTTCACTCTTTAACGCCTTCTTTTGCCTCTCATTAGAGATGATATACTTATTTTCAAAGATTTACTCATCTTTGTAAGGTTCATCTTATTCCTATTTTGACCGCTTAACAATGTTAAATTGTCACCACACGTCATGTGGTACAACTATCTTTCATGCGTGAGGTAGAACCCACACTCTCATATGCACTCATTAGATTATTTACAATGGATTTATCACTTGAGTCTTCTAATGTTCTTAGTAGAGTAATCTTCATGGTGTGCATATTGCAAGTATGAGAAAATTTGGTGGTGTTGCCATTGATGTCAACATAGTTTAGAATGTTGCAGATTGTGCATGCATACTTGAGATGTTATTTAGACATTGTAAGTACATAGAGCTATCCTTATGATGTTGCAGATGTGCTGAAATGATGAGTTACCAAGTGCTTTTGAGAAAATAGAGTGAAGTTAGAGTTATGTATGTGTTCAAAATGTTCTCCAGTATGTGCTCCATGTTTCTTCCATGTTGATCCTATGCTTGTGTGGATATGAAGGATTGTTGTTGGGGATATTTTGGTGTCATTTCCTGATTCGTAGCTTCTTGATTGATGGAGTGTCAAAGTTATGTTCATCGATGTGTGAATTGGTTTGGAAGAGTTTCTTGTTTGTGGACTAGGAGAAATGTCTCTAATTCGCAGTCCTCCACAGATTTGTTTCAGGTCTTTCAGATCTAGAATATGTCTTGTAATGGTGTTCTTTGGGTTCTGGAAAAATTCTTCATGGTTTGGTGCTTCGGAAGTCAAGTTTCAGAGTTGTGTGTGTTTGCATAGTTCAGATGGATTGTTGGAAGGTGTTCTATGTTCGAAGCTTGTTGCACTTACTGCAGATGTATATGAAGGTATATGATATTTTTTCTCATGCATGATAAAGCATGTTATGTCATCCACATGTTATCTTCTTGCTGGGAAGTGTGTACTTCAATGTTTGTTTGTGTTTTCATTAGGTTTGGCTGACCTAGTGTTTACACTTCATATAAAGAATTAAACATTTAATTAAGGAAGTGTTTAGTTGATCTGATACATTGCTTTTGGTCTTGGTTAAGTGTTTAATTGGTCCATTCTCATTCCTTTCCACTACAAGAATGTTGAGTTGCTGACCTAATTTGAATTTATGAAATGAAGTGTATGTAGCCGACCTTGGAGAAAGTTTCTAAGGTTGAAGATGGTATAAATGCAAGTCAAGATGTGAAGGATTAAATCATACAAAGTAACAAAATAAGCCACAAGTGAAGAGAAGAGTTGTGCAAAAGTAAGTTGGGGCAGTATTACTTTATTGTGTCAGATTCCTAAAAGCAATGAGCTAAAGGTTTCTACAATATTCTAATCAAGGCCGTGGATGTGTGGAAATTGTTGTGATGAATCTTTCTATTATATTTTGTATCTATAGGCAGTGAGCCTCCCTATTGGATAGTGAGTCCTTTTTGTAGGTAGTAAGCCTTTATATTGGGCAATGATCCCTTGGTAGTGAGCCTCTTGTATTCAATTTTTCTATTACTATATGTTGTGAGTTAACCCTCACTATGGTTTTTCCCTTATTGGGTTTTCTAGATGAAAGCTAGTGTTCATTGTGTTGATTCTTATTTCTATTATCTACATTTCATGTTCATACTTAATAACATAATAGTGTGGTTGTGAATTTGTAAGTGTTTGAAGATTTTTGTTTGATTTTGGTGACAACTAATTCACCCCACTCTCAATTGTCCCATGCCTTTTAACAATTGGTATCAAAGCTTTGGTTCCTTGGTGAAGAACTTAACTACTTAAGGTAGATCCAATGGTGCATAAGTTGGTGATCCCTATGTTTGATGGATCTTATTACAGTGACTAAAAAGTGTAGATGAGAGGTTATATTATCTCTCTTGGTTACAAGACTTGAAAAGCTATTGAGATGAACTATATTGCACCAACAAGTGGTCCTACTATTGCAAATGAGGTTTCTGCTTATGAGGAGAATGAAAAAGTGAGGTATGCAATTTATAGTGCTTTACCCAAGACTAAGCAAACTAAAGTTATTTCTTTGGGAACTTCTTATGAAGTTTGGAAGAAGTTGGAAGATATTTATGAAGGAAATGATAGAGTGAAATTGAAAAAGAAGCTGACGGCAAAGCATAGATATGATAATTTGAAAATGGAAGAAGGTGAAGATATTGCAAGCTATATCCAAAGGGTTGATCTAGTAGCAAATGAAGTTAGGAATCAAGGGACCACTTTGGCTGATGAAGATATAATAGAGAATATTCTAATGACCTTACCGAAGTGTTATAGTGACAAGGTTTCACTTATTGAGGAAACGTATGATCCTAAGAAATATACTAAAGAACGACTATTTGGCACCTTGACTGCATTTGAGATGAGAAAGTTTGGAAAGAAAGAGGAAAATATAGAGACAATATTTAATGAAAAATATATTGAAGATGATCCAAATGGTGATGGTTCAAATGAGTTGGAAGTGAACTTTACAAGGAAATTGAAGAAATGTACCGGTAAGTATAAGGGTATGTTTCCCTTTAAATGTTCCAGTTGTGGCAATATTGGTCATTATGCTTCAAGATGTTCGAATAGAGCTATATACATAAGAAGAACATATATCATAAAGATAGAAAGGATAAGAAATTCAAGAAGTTGTATTATGTTAGAGAAGAAGCTGGAATCTCTAACGAAGAATCTAATTATGACGGTGATGAAAGTGAATGCTTGTTCTTAGCTTTGGAGAATAAATCTGTGTCTACTAAATCTAGAAAATGTGCAAGAAAAGGTGATTCAAAGAACAAAAGGATGAGATGGAAGGTACTTTGGTCACTACCTTTCATGCTAGATAGGATGAAGACTATTGGGTAATTGACAATGAATGTTCTAATCACATGACCAGAGATAAAAGTAAGTTCTCTAAACTTGCAAAGTATGATGGTGGTTTGGTCATGTTTGGTGATGATTCTAGCACAAAGATTGTTAGGAAAGGTAAAATTATTTTTGATGGAATACACAACACTGATGATGTATATTATGTAAAGGGATTAAGACAAAATTTTGAGTGTTGGATAGACGTGTAGTAATGGTTTCAAACTTGTGTTCAGGATAATACTTGTGAGATCAGAAAAGGATCCAGAGCTATGGTTTCTATAGGAAGAAGAATTCATGGAAACATCCACTTGCTTAAGGGTATTGATAGTCAGTGCCTTGTATCTCAAGTTAATGAAAGTTGGTTGTGGCACTAGAGAATGGGACATGTAAACCTTGATAATATGGTGCCTAAAATTATAAATCATGCTAATACTGTTTGTAGATGTTGTCAGTTAGGGAAACAAACAAGATGTAGTTTCAAAGGAAAAGAGAAATCTACTACCTGAATGTTGGAATTAATTAATACAGACCTTTGTGGTCCAACTAGAATAGGAATCCTAAATGGTGACAAGTATTTTATGCTCCTTATTGATGATTATTCTCGAATGACATGGGTTGCTTTTCTTAGAGAGAATACTAAGGCTTTGGACAAGTTTAAAGTATTCAAAGAAAAGGTAGAAAATAAAGTGAACCTACGAATCAAATGTTTAAGATCTGAAAGAGGTGGAGAATTCACTTCTAGTGAGTTTATTACATTTTTTGAAGAGCATGGCATAAAGAGACACTTTTCTGCTCCTAGAACCCCCCAATAGAATGGAGTGGTTAAGAGAAAGAACCAGACTATACAAGAAGCAACACAAACCATGATGAAAGAAGAAAATGTACTTGATGTGTATGGAGAGAGACAATACAGACTAATGTTTATGTTCTTAATAGAGTTAAGATTAGAGACAACAACACAAAGACTCCTTATGAGATATGGACTAGTAGGACTCCTACTGTGAAGTAATTTAAGGTGTTTGGAAGTAGATGTTACATTAAAAGAGATGATGAGAATCTTGGGAAGTATTATGCTAGATGTGACGAAGGGATTTTCCTTGGATACTCAACTACTAGCAAACCATATAGATGCTTCAATAAAAGATTAAGGAAGATTGTTGAGAGTGCTAATGTGAAGGTTGATGATGATATGTATAGAACTATTGAGATAAATGAAGTTGAACGAGATGATCCTATTTGCGTGCAACTACCTAAAGAGAATAAGGAAGAGGAAGAAGAACAGACTAAAGAAGAAGAAGAAAATGAACCAAAACTTGTTCCTAAGATTCCCAGGTATGTCCAAAAGAATCATTTGGAGGAAAAAATACTTGGAGATAAGAGTGAATGTGTGAAGACAAGAAGTAAAGTAGTAGCTAAGGTAAATTTTTGTTTACTTTCTAAAATAGAACCTAAGTCTTTGTGTGAAGCATGTGAAGATGAAAGTTGGATTAGAGCTATGAAAGAAGAGTTGTAGCAAATAGAGAAGAACCAGACATTGGAATTGGTTCCTAGACCTCTGAATAAGAATATAATTGGTTTTAAATGGGTTTTCAGGGATAATTTAAATGAAAGTAGTGAAGTTATAAGAAATAAAGGGGCATGTGCAAGATCATCATGGAAAAAACAGGCCCTTAAGTGGCAAAAAAATTAAAAAAATTAGAGTTAGACAACTTGACGTAAAAAATTCAATAAGTTATCTATATTATTTCAAAAATGTGTAAGAATAGAATCTACATAAAATTGAATGTAGTTTCTAAAATACTAGGTTTATTTTTATTTTTTAAATCTATTTGGTGAAATTTTTAAATTTCAATGCAATAGTACTTAAATTTTAGGGAAAAAATTAGAAGTGGGTGTCTGTCTAACCACCCTAACCACAATAAAATTATAATATTTTTTTATAATATTTTAGATATAGGTAGAGGACTCATGTCCCGATGCGATGCATATTTTTTTGTAATTTTTCCCCAAGTATATAATTAATTATGAATTTTTTATTACAACTTTTAAAAAATATAAAAGCTCGTATGTATAACCACCTTAATTTGGTCAAAACTTAATGAAATTTAATTTTTCCTTTTTTAATCCTATAGTATGTAAAGCATAGAATGTGACGTATGTTTTGATTCAAAAAA
>VDFB02271358.1:300375189-300462147 GCA_007258455.2 Sequoia sempervirens
ATATCATGGTTATATAATATTATATGGTTGGGTGTTTGAGTATGTAGTTAAACTATTCTACAACCAACCACTTCCAACCACTTCTACTCCCTTGTATAAATTAATCAAGTATTCACCAATATAACATAATTTGGAATATTCTAAAAAAAATCTAAAATCAAACAAATTCCTTCACAAAAATTTCACCTGAAGAATGTACACACCTAGTACTACACTCAAATAATTCTACCATACACTGCAACTCAAGAAACTAACTTTTGATGCACCAAACCTTAAACAATTTCAACTAAAGAAAGAGACAAATGCTATCAACACCCTTCAAGATCTGAAAGACTTGAAACCACACTGTAGAGAAATGCAGACCAAAACCATTTCTCCCAAACACATCTGCAATGCATAGTTTACACATTGGTGAACACCTCCTTTGCAAAACAATCCAATATACCAAATTCTAGATACAAAAGCTCTAAAAACCTCTGATAAACATATTGAAAACACACAAGAATATATTCAACATAGAAAATATGTGGAATGAAACCAAAATGCTATTCTACAACACAAAAAATCACTAGAACACATTTTTTCCTCTTTTTATTCAAATTTTCTCAAAATCACATGGAAACTAAGCACCAGAGACACATCCTCAACATCTTAAGCACTTCCTCATCACTTCCAAGACAATCCAACACAAAAATAAAACAATACATCCATGACAAAATTTTATCAAAGCAATACTAGAGGTTGACACCAGTAGCTTACTAATGACAACATAATGCAACTAATCAAAGCATCATCAAAGACAACATCAAATCAATATCAACTACTCACACTTTTGTGACAATATCCTACTCATACAGTTGACACCAATGACAACACCAAAGCTTGTTTACATCAATAACAACACCAACTACACATACTTACAACAATCTCCCCCTTTGTCATTGATGACAACACATGATGTGAAAAACCATCAACAACAAACACAATAGTTCTAATCATTAATACTCTATTGCATACCAACTCATTATCTCTTTTATCCCCCTTACACAAATAGATCCTCAATATTCTACTCCATAAAAATTCATTACGTCCTTTTTCACATGACTCATTCTCTTGCTTTGACATCAATAGAAAAAGGCAACAGATGTCCATCTCTCCTATTGATATCAAATAGCCTTGTATAGATCTGCAACTTCCTTTCTTTTATTGCTTTGCATACTCCCCCTTAGGATCACACACCATAATACATCTATCAACAACCATTGTGCAATGAAAACAATCGATAAAGCCACTACCTACTCCCCTTGAGAGGTAGCCTCCAACATCAGAACTTTAGACCAAAGAATGAATCTTGAGATCCACTAGACTAGTGCATTTCTTTATGAATCTAGTTCAAAGAAGGATGAGAAATAACCCCAAAATTCTCTTGGAGATACTCAAAATTATCCATAGGAAGAGCCTTAGTAAATATATTAGCAACCTAGTCCTTTGTAGGCACATATTCAAGCTTCAATTCATTCTCTACAACCTTCTCCCTCAAAAAGTGACACTAGATTGAGATATGCTTTGTCCTTGAATGCACTACTAGATTATTTGATGTATTTATAGCACTTGTATTATCCCAAAAGGGTCAATGCGCTAATTTGTGACACAAAAAAGGTGCCAAGTTTTGCAAAAAACCCAAAATAGGCCATTTTTCACTTGCCAAACTAGTTAAGAATTTGGTGAGCACCAAATTTGGTGCTTTCCAAATACAAAATATCTTTAAAAAAAAAAGCATGTTTCTCCTCATTTTTTCTTCAACCCAGGACTTGAGCTCCCATTGTTTGCTCTTCCAACTCACACTCACAAAAAGGAGACCAAATTTTTCCTATAATTCTTTGTGAGGATGCCACTAAGATGTCAAAGAAGTTGAAGAGATTGGAGATGTATGTATTTCTATTGTTTTAATTTCAAATTTGAATTATAATGTAGATTGAAATAGGTTTTTTTTTAAATATTTATTTTAATTTCCAGGAAATCAATCTCCACCTCTAAACTTCGATAATTTACAATCACCCCCTCATGAAGAGCCTCCCAAAAAAGAACAACCTCAAACCCCTCCATTAGTTTGTAGGTATCCACAAGGAACCCAAGAAAATATCTTAAATAAAATTGAAAACAAGAAAAGAGAGATTGAATAATTGATTGGAAGATTAACTAAGCATGTTGAACCCACCCTTATACAAAAGGGATTGTTGAATCATTGAAGTCAATTGTATTACATGTAGGAGAAATGAGTGATAAAATCAATTTTTGGTTGAATAAGAGGGATGAATTAAAAAAAATTATGCTAGTGGTCTTTCATATGCAAATGTGTACAAAGAATAAAATTAGCAAAGCCAATTTGTGTGCCCTATTTACAAACCCGAGAACCAACACACCTTTATCACATGCATGTAGGAGGTTCCCCATCCATTCATGCCATCATGAATTAATAAAAAAATAGTTTGGGGAGTGGTGGTGGATGGTTTTTTTACCAACCTCCATGCAATAACCACAAGGTACTACCATATTTTTTGAGGAAACTCTATTGTGAGTTTTTCCTCAATAAGGTGCTAAATTATTTTGACATTTTAGGCTTTCAGAATAGATGTGGGGGCTCCACATATGATAAACCAGGTGCATGATGTAATCCATAGTTGGAACTAAGACCCTTGGAAAAAACCATGGTGGAGCATGTCATCATTCCTTTTGTTGTGAAGGACAGTGTCGATGTGGACATGGTGGTGTCAATTAGCTCGCTCACTTAGAGCATTGCATAGTATGTGAGGCCTCTAGTAGAGCTTGATGTGGATGAGAGTTCTAGCAGCATAGTTCCACGCCACCATTATCACTCTTGGGGTGCTATTTGCACATATAATTATCAGAGTGCTCGTGATATAGCTACATAGCCTACATCAACTGCAGAGCAGATGGTTATGATAGATGCATTGTTGAATGAAACATTTAGCATTAATAGTTAGGTAAATTTCAGCAAGTTCATTTAATTTTTTTATTAAATCAATTTAGAAATGTAATAATAACTAAATTAATAGAATCAATATGATGAAAATATAGGGTTGGAGTGTTCATGATATGTGCACCATTCTTGTAGACCCTTATTTATTTTTGACATCAAGTCCACAGGTATGCAACTAGTATAAAAGAAATAATTATTGCATGTGAATAGTTAAATTTTATTTGAATGATTATCTCAAAACATAATTTGGATGTCAAAAAATTTATGGTGGATCTTTGAGCTCCACACCTCACTATTCATATCATCAAACAACTTTCACTCAGGTAACCTTTATTCATTAATGATGTTGTAAGACAATGTTAGCTAGTTTTGGTAATTTTGCATGTACAAATCTAAAAAATTGATGAGAAAAAAAAATATTGGAGGAACATGAAGTGGAGAATGAATGAGAAGTTAATTTGTGTAATTAAGAAATTGAAAGCTTGGAGTTGAAATTATGTCTTATTTTCCCTCAATTTTATATTATATAGCTTGATAACTTTTGAATGGTTATGAAATTGCTCTCATAAGAAGTATAGATCAAGGTTGGAGGATATTTTGTTGGTAGCATGCCCAAAACTTAAAATTATTTTCTCTAAGTGTAATGCATATTATCTTTGGTGTCAATTCTCATATTATAGCCCCAAAAAAAAAAATAGTTTAGGTTATAATTTATTATTTACTACTTATAACTAGTCAGTAAATAAGTCAAAGAACATGCTTTATTCTCAAATGTCTATTGTTATCACCTTTCCTAGTATTCACTAGTACTATGTGCCTATGATTCCAATAATCCCTTGTCATATCCCTTGGTTTCCCTATGACCACTAGCTCTACCCACTTACCTTGTACAAGATGTTATGGAAACATGCTAATTTTTATGATGGTAGATCATAGCGAAAAATCATCTCTCACATAGTTTCTTTCATGCTCATTTTTAGGCTACCTCATCCCTTCAACCATGTTAACTCTTACCTTCCACCATCCCATAACCTATCACTTGTATCATCCTCCTCACCACACATTTCAATCAAACATGAAGAGTATATGACATGCGATGTGAATGAACTATGTTGTAAGGAATCTACCATGATGTCTTATTTTCCATATCTATTAGATGATGGCATGCTTGGTTGGTCTTGTGAGATCCTAAATATATTTACCAGTCAACATCCATCTCATTCTTCCATTCCTATCATCACACATATTTTAACCATTTTATATCACATACCCCAATCTTTAACACCTTATATATTATACCACCTTCTTCCATATTTCATCTTATACACATATCCTTACAAAAAAACCTTTCCTTCTGCTCATTATTGACCAAATCTCTTATACATTATTATTGCACACCTCAAGTTCCCACTTCATGTCCTATAGTCATACCTTAGACATTACCTAATTCACCTTATGTTCTAATATTCCCTCCTAATCACATCCCATTAGCCTTTAATAGTTCACCTTAAGTTTTATTATCCCATTCTAGCTCATCCAATTAATCTCTACTAGTCCATTTTATGTTCCATTATCCCCTCTTGATCATGCCCCATTATCTTCTCCTAATTCACCCTATGTTTATTTATTCCTTCCTAATCCCATCCCATTAACATTTTATAGTTCACCCTATTTTCCATGATCCCCTCCTATCCCATCCCACTAATATCTACTAGTCTATCCTATGTTTCATTATCCCCTTCTACTCCCATCTTATTGTACCCTATATTATTTCACCATATGTTCCATCATCTCCACTTGGTCTTGTCCCTTTATCCATTCTATGTTATACCATCTTTGTCCATGTTTCAAACTATATAGATAATCTTACAAGAAAGCTTTCCTTCCACTCATTATTGCCCAAAAATCTTCTCCATTATTAATACACACCTCAAGTTCCCACTTCATGTATTATAGTCAAACCCTAGACACCTAATTCACCCTATGTTCCATTATTACTTCCTAATCCCATCCCATTAAGCTCTAATATTTTATGCTATATTTTGTTATCCCATCCTAGCCCATCCCATTAATCTCTACTGGTCCATCCTATGTTCTATTATTCGCTTATATTCCCATCCCATTACCCTCTCTTATGTCACCCTATGTTCCATTATCCCCTCTTGGTCTTGTTCCATTATCTTACCCTAATTCACCCTATGTTCCTTTATTCCCTCCTAATCCCCACCCATAACACCTAATAGTTTACCCTATGTTCTACAATCCCCTCTTGCACAATCCCACTAATCTCTACTAGTCCATTCTATGTTCCATTATCCCCTTCAACTCCCATCCCATTGTACCCTCTATTATTTCACCATATGTTCAATTATCCCTTCTATTCTATACCACCTCCATCCAAATTTTATCCTATACACATACTATTACAACAAATATTTCCTTCCACTCATTATTGACCAACTCTCTTTTCCATTATTGTTGCACAACTCAACAACCAACTTCATGTACTATATCCAAACCCTAGACACATCCTAATTTATCCTGTGTTCCACTATCCTCTCTTGGTCTTGACCCATTTTCCCCTCCTAGTCTCATCCCATTATCCCCTCCTTATTAACCCTATTCCTTTGTTCACCCTATGCACTCATCTATATCTTCACAATTGTTGACATCATCTCCCCTAAAAGATAGGACACTTACATCCACTATTCTATATTTCCAAAAAAGCATAATATGGTTGCACATCTAGAGTACTATGCTAGGAACCACTATTATTGATCTTGGATGTTGATGCATGATTTGGACTATTCTCATGATCGAGAATAATGAGTTAACTTTAAGTCCACAAATATAGCTTCTCACTATCATACTTATGCTATCATGGTGACTACAACCTTTTTTTTCATCTTACTAATGAGTTATGCTTATTCCTCCACCCCTTATGGTCATGATCATTGTCCTTGTATCCATTTTTTTTTAACATTGGGGTGTAAGGGTGCATGTTTATGTATATTGAGTTGGATGCCCTATATGAAGCACGATATTTGAAAGCATGTCTCAAATGAAACTTCAACTTGTAATGTAGAAAAATGTATCCCTCTACATTTTCACACTTTTTTGGGCCCTCCCTATTAAAATTGGGCTTCTTTATGCCTTAATTGGTCCTTTTTTGCATCCACAAGCCTTATTTAATGCATCTTTCTAAGGATAATCCTGACACATATCAAATGACCACTCATAATTTAATGATTATGGTTTGTATGGCCCAAATTTAGTGATCTAGGACTCATACACCACCTTGGGCATATGGGTCCCACCTAAGTCTCGGGGCCTAAAACCTAAATTTGGCATTCAAATTGATAATTATTGGAATTTGTATCCCGAGCTTAGCCTACTTAGACTCATACACCCCAACTAGCGTATGAGTCCCACTTAGCTTGGACCTATTTTGAATTCAATTCTTGGAAAGATTTTATTCTCCTAGATCCAATGTTGGCTTGTAGTGTTGTAATTTCGAGAAATTTGGCATAAGCAAGTATAAATACAAGGTTTATTTCACATATTTTCTCCTAGCAATTCAAGTATTCAAGCATTAGAGAAAATTTGAGATCACAATATTTTACAAGATAATTTAAGAGCATTCAAGAGTGATTATCAAATGCTTTGGAGTTGTATTCAAGAATCAAGCATCAAGTCAAATTCTTCATGCATCATTTTTTTTTTGAGCTAACATTTGTGATGTAGGTTCTTGTGATTCAAGAAAACATTCAAGTCAAGATCCATAGCATACAATCAAGAGTCAAGATCTATATTCATGCTATCCATTACTTACAAGATTGCAGTCTTTATGTCAAGTATTTGGTGAGTTGCAACATAGCTTATTTGTTCATTCATCATTCCTTCATTCTATTTGATTTCATTTCAAGGTTTGATTACCAAAATGGGGTTTGACCAAGGAAAACCCCTATCCACTAAAAAAACAACATTTTTCCCTCTCTTTGATCTGTGATTTTCAGATCTGGGTTGAAGATCCATTAAAGAGAAATATTGGAGAAATGTTGTCAAGTTATCAAAGTTGTCATCTACATTGGAAGATCATAGAAAGTCATGTATAGGTTGCAATTCAGTGTTTCAAATTCAGAGATTTGATAGGAGAGAAGCTATAGGAAGTCCCTAGTGGATATCAGAGTTTCAAATCAACCATGATAATGGGACTAAATCACCACGTATGGAATACGAGTCCCAGTATACCAAATTTCAGGCATTTTTGTAGATCCTAGTTTAGCAGTTCTAGATTCTGGTTTTGGCCCAAAATCCTAAACTGGGACTAAATCGCCCCTACTAGCATATGAGTCCTAGTGTGCATTAAAATTAATATTTTTGAGAGTGTAGACCTTGTTTCGAGATTCTTCAATTTTCCAAGTACCCCTCTTCCCTCTTTGTTCATTCTTCTGATTTTTCGGTTTCTTATCTTGAGTTGCATAGTTATGTTTGCATATCATTTGCATCTTCTTGTCTTTACAAGCCTTTGCTTGTTGGTGAACCCTATTTTAATATTTAATCACACCCTTAGCACACCTTATTGCAGATCTCTTTCCCATATTTCCATCCCTACATTTAGATATCTAAGGTTTCCTTGAATGAAACTTGAAGGAAATTGGCGGTTCTATCTCCCAAGACATAGAGTGCCAATTTTCTACATTTCACAACCATGATATCCACACCAATACCTCTATTACAAATATGTTCAATAGAATTCATGTGTTTCATTATGCATTGATAAAGTGGCCCACAATGGGATTCATACATGTGTATCAATACTTTAAGGTAGTCCTAATCATCATCATCCCCATATCACCCCCATCCACCACCACTAATTTTATCCTCACCTACTACTTCCATAATTATAAGGATGCCATGCTTAGATGTCTCCATGGAATTAATGCTAAGCTTCTATCCTCACTACCTTCATCCAATCCTAATCCATCTCCTCTTACTTATCCTTACCCTTCCTTTGACAATGGAAACCAAGCCTTTAGCAAAAATTCCCCTCCAAATCCTTTTCAAAGTCCTCATGCTCATCCTCAATTTACCAATACATGGAATTTTCTACCTCTTATATCACTTGTTCATATTCCACATCCTTAAAATCCACATCACCCCACTATTACTAAGCAAAGTCATCAAACCCATCTGAACATAATAGCATAGAAAAGGCAATTAACTATTTGAAAAAATGCCTCAAAGAAATGTAGTCCCATGGTGATGGAATGCCATGAAAAACAAAATTTTCATGGAATTCCATCACCATGATACCACATTTCTTTGAGGCATTTCTTCAAATAGTTCACTTCTTTCCCTATGCTACCACATTTTTCATACATGTCTACCAAAGAATTTTATCAAATAGTTCACTACCTTGCTGCTGTGGATAAAAGCCTAAAATAGGTGCTTTCAAACAAGCTATGGATAGGGAAAATAGTAAGTATAATAGTAAGAAATGTATAGTTCAATAAGTACTCAAAATTTTGTTGATTATCTCATACATTATAAGCCATGACTTGCATCACTATTATAGTTTTTGTGATTGAATAATTTTTTATTTTATTTTTAGATGTTGCAAGTAGAAACAACTCCCAATGTTGATAGGGAAATGGATCATTTTGTATCTTCTACAATAGGAAGTTTGATGGCTCTCACGAGGGTATGAGGCAGATTAATAAATTTCAAATTACATTTTTTTTATAACTATTTATTATTGAAAAATAAAATGATTATTGATTTCTAGTTTAATTTCTATTTAAATGGTTTCTATAGGACTTTGGAATGCCAGAGCTTGAGCATGCAAATCTTCCAATTGAGGAGAGATCATTTGGAGGTGGCAAGTGATTATTTTGTTAAATATATATATATTTTTAATGTAATTTCTATATATTAATGTCTTTACTTTTTATTATAACAACTGAAGCTTCATCAAGAACTAAATAGGAGGAGCAACCCATGAGTTCAAAGTAAACGAGTGTCATACACATCTCCATCCCCTCAACCAATAAAGGCCACCTGTCTGTTTTATTTACCTAGAGGGCAATGAATTTTGATTGGGGCCCTTTGTTGTATGCCTATATGGCATTTTTGGACATATTTTTTCATTGCATATACTTTACATTGTATGCCTATATGGCATTCTTGTAAGCCTATATGGCTATTTTTATATATTTTATACTTATATTGACATATATTGATGTATTCCTGCATGGCTATTTTGTTAATAAACATATTTTTATTCATGGTGCCCATATTTGCATTACAAATCCACACTTCAATAGATATGAGTTGTGTATTCAAGTATATACTTTACAACATATGTGTATACTTTGTGACTTGCGTGTATTCCAATGTATACTTTGTGACTTACATGTTTTCATGTGTATACTTTGTATTCATGTGTATACTTGATGGCTTACGTCTATTTGAGTACTTGTGCTTCACTTATTCACATGTATGCTTCATGATTCCGATAGATAATTCATGTGTTCACGTGTATGCTTCATGATTCATGTGTATACATCATGTGTTCATGTGTATACTTTACATATTACATGTATGCTTCATGTTTCTAATGTATAATTTGTGTGTTCATTTGTATTCTTCATGATTCAAGTGTATACTTGATGTATTCACATGTATGCTTCATGCTTCTTATGTATACTTCATGTATTACATGTATTGACATGTATGCTTCATGCTTCATACGTATACTTCATGTGTTCACATGTATGCTTCATTATTTATATGTATACTACATGCATTAGGTGTATTCACATGTATGCTTAATGCTTACTATGTATACTCCATGTATTATGTGTATTCATGTGTATGCATCATGCTTCCTATATATACTCCATGTGTTCACGTGTATGCTTCATCCTTTCAATGCAATGTAGCTTGGACCACTCCAGCATGTTTGGGTGTGAAAGATGACCATCCCTATCCTAAGTGTACCCATTTAGATTTTTTAGAGCTATTGGTTTGGTTGCGTGAGTTGTAGAATGAAAGTTACACCCCTTTGCAACTTTACACTACTTGGATTTAACCCTTTTTCCTTTAACTGAAAAGTCAACACCATGGGAAAACTCCTTAGAGATATCAAAAACCAAGAGAGGTTATTGTAGAGGGTCCCAATATGATCTCATAGCCTCATAAAAAATGTTTCTAAATGACATGGTTTCTGAGTAACTGCTTGTCAAAGATTGCTGCCTTTTTGCACTTTGGGCTGTTAAGGGATATCATTGGTGCAATGTAGCTTGGACCACTCCAACATGTTTGGGTGCAAAAAAGGACCTTTCATAGCTTAAATGTACCCATTGAAACATGCTAGAACTACTGGTTTGGTCTTACAAGTTGTAAAATGAAAGTTACACCCCTTTGTAGCTTTACATTGCTTGTATTTGACCCTTTTTCCATGAATTGAAAAGTGGACACCATGAGAAAACACCTCAGAGATATTAAAAAATGAGATAGGTTATTGTATAGGTGAAAAACATGATCCCATAGCCTTAGAAGAAATGTTTCTAAGGGACATAGTGTTTGAGTGACTGCTCGTCAAAGATTGTTGTCTTTTTGCACTTTGGACTCTTAAAGGATATCATTGGTGCAATGCAACTCGAACTATTTTAGAATGTTTGGGTGTGAAAGGGGACCATTCCTAGCCCAAATCCACCCATTCAAATATGTTGGAACTATCGGTTTGGGAATACGAGTTGTAGAATGAAAGTTACACCCCTTTGCAACTTTACACTACTTACATTTGACACTTTTTCCATCAATTGAAAAGTGGAAACCACGGGAAAATTCATAAGATATATAAAAAAATGAGAGAAGCTTTTATAGAGGAGCCCAACATGATCACGTAGCCTTAAAAAAAAAAATTCTAAGCGATGTGGTGTCTGAGTAACTACTCATCAAAGATTTCTACATTTTTTGCAATTTGGACTCTTAAGGGATATCACTAGTGCAATGTAGCTTGGACTATTTCAGAATGTTTGGGTGTGAAAGGGGATGAATATTAACCTAAACATACCCATACAAACATGTAACTATTGGTTTCATCATACAAGTTGCAGAATGAAAGTCACACCCCTTTACAACTTTACATTGTTTGTATTTGACACTCTTTCCATCAACGAAAAAGTGGACACCATGAGAGAAAACCTCAAAGATATCAAAAACCAAGAGAGGCTATTGTAGAGGGGCCCAACATGATTTCATATCCTTAGATGGAATATTTCTAAGTGACACAATGTCCAATTAATTGCTCATAAAAGATTGTTGTCTTTTTGCACTTTGTACTCTTGAGGGATATCACTGGTGCAATGTATCTCAGACTATTTCAATTTGCTTGGGTGCAAAAGAGGACCATTCCTAGCATAAATGAACCCATCCAAATGTGTTGAACTATCGGTTTGGTCATACAGAGTGTAGAATGAAAGTTACACCCCTTTACAACTTTACACTAGTTGCATTTGGCACTTTTTCCATCAACTGAAAAGTGGAAACCCTGAGAAAATGCCTTAGTGATGTAGAGTATGGGTGATAAACCATTCAAAATGTAAACAAGGTTGATAATAACTAGACTTCAAAGTAAAATTAGATGATTTTCCCAAAATTCACCTTTTAACCATGCCTTCCCTTGTAGCATGAGCAACCCGGTTTAAGGGATTTTTCACTCAAAACTTCCAAATCACTTCAAAAAATAATTAGTGAATCAAATACCCTTTTCATGGTTATACAACATATGTGGAAACCAATATTTACTCCTTTGGACCAAAATTGAGATTCAGTAACTCACCTCCTGACTAGGCTAGTAAATTAGCCCACTTTTGCAAAGAAACTATTTCCCAATCAACCTATTTCCACAAAATCACTTCAGATAGTCATTAGCATGCATCAAAACATAAGATTCCACAATTTGTTGGCAGTTCTAGGCTTCTACAATACTATTCTTGAAAACCCTTACTTTACCATGCAAATACATAGGGTTTATAGGAAATCACACCTCTAGGGCTTACCCAATCAAACTAATGCTTCAAACATCTTACAAATCCCCTACACAAACTCACAAAACCTTCACAAGACCCATTCCTTCATCAAATTATCAAAACCCTATCATGGTTCCACATTTCCACAATGAAATATCACTGCTCCATCCTAGGGCATCACACCCCAATCAATTTTCTTCACTTTTTTAACTCCTAAAGAATTGAAACATCTCAATTAACATCCTACAAACCAACCCACTGAGCAACAAGAACAATATAGTAGGTAGATTGGTTAAATCATCATGTTGTTACCCTCAAAACCCTTAACTCAGAAAAATAGGGCAATCACTATATTTTATTGATTTCTCTCTCAAAATAGTGAATTAAACCTTCAAATCAAGTGCAATAGATAGTAAATAAATGCACTTACAAACAATAGTAATCCCATGCCATAACAAGCCTATACGGACTCGTACAAGTCTGGAAAAGAAAGAGAATAGAAAATTTTGAGTAATAACCAAGATTTTATTGATTTTATTCTTCAATTCTTCTAGCCAACCATTACAATGATGTTCTTCACCTTTTTAAAGGTTCTTCCTCCCAAAAACCACCAACCAACCAACCCTCAACTACTTTTTAAACCTCCTTGTGACCGTTGGATGCAAAATACATTATTTTTACAATTTTGTTGACAACATTGTTACACATTTTGCAATATTTGTATTTGTGGCCCCAAGTGACTCTAAACCAACCAAATACACCTCGAATGGTCTCATTGGACCTTATTCAGCATAGAATAAGACCTTAGACTTAGAAACCAACCAAAAATTACCTAGACCACTTCATCATCCATGACCTTGATTGACACTTTTACATTGTTTTTATCATATTTTGAAACTTCCTCATTGCTTATTGATTAAAAGATTTTCAATCTGACCCATTGAACCTTCAAGAATCAATTTTATTTCATCACAATGTGTAGGTGCCCCTGCATCGTACACCCCCCCATAGAAAATTATCTTGTCTCAAGAGTTGTAGTGTGCTCCAAGCCTCAACATTGCTGCTCCATGCATCTTCAGACATGATGCCAGCTTCCTCCTTATCCCTAGATCAAAATTTGGAGCTCTCTTAGTCCTTGTACCTGCAAACAAACAAAATTTAGTAGTACCATGGTGTATTTTCGTCTTGAATTCATTTGTACACTTGCATCCACCCACATTCACTTGTAAACTCTACCCTCTCATCACTTGCATCAGACTTTTGTTCCTTTGCTCACACTGTCTTTTCATCATTGTTATCAGACCTTGCACCCTACCTTTTTCATGTTTCTCTTCCCTCTCAGAGTTACCAACCCCTACACTAGCAAGTTCCACTTTCTTTGCAACATCATTCATATTTATAGGACACACCATGGTCCCAACAAAAATTGCACCCTATTCTTCATGTTGCCCTGCAAACTTTTCAACATTTACCTTGCCTAAATCAAACCTAGGCATGATTTCTTTCTCTACCTTTTGAAAAAATGAATTTTCCACTATCCTAGCACCATTTGTAGGTGTCTTTCTTTTTATCCCAACACCATTAACCTACTCCAAACCCGCAAACATTTTTTCTTTGCTACACTCAAGCCTTAAAGGCTCCTTTTTCCCAAAAATCACAACTTTAGACTTGCCTTTATCTCTTACACTTCCCTAAAAAGGAGTTAGCTTAAAGCTCTTATCATGCTTCTTGATGGTATAGGTGTTTTCCCTGCCATCATACATGGACCTTATATCAAATTTCCATGGTCTCCCCAATAGCAAATGACAACAATCCATTTGTAACACATCACACAAGACCCTATCTTTGTACTCCCCAATCTAGAAATCCACATAGGCTTGTTCATTTACCACCAAAGTTTGACTATCATTCACCCAAGAAACTTTGTAAGGTGATACATGAGGTATCTTCTCTAAATTTAATTTTTCTACCATCTCCCTAGACACCATATTATCTTGAGAACTCAAATCAATAACAACTTGACACACTTTACCTTTGCATTTGCATGAAGTTCTGAATAGACTCCTTTGGCTCATATCTTCCTCTTTAGGTGCTTGCAACAAGGTCCTTCTCATCATGAGTGCTTCACCCACCTCTGGGTCTACAAGTTTTCTTGAATTTTCACATTCTTCCTCTTGGACCATTTGTGTTCTTCTTTCACTCCTTCTATCACCACTTGAAATATGGGTGTCCAAATTCATTGCATCTATAACACCTACTTGATAATTCATTGAAATCTCTCCTTTGTCTGAAGTTAGTTCTTCAACCTCACCATCCTCCTCTTGCTTCAGGTTCTTGCTCCTTATTCTTATTACCATCTTCAAGGTATTCCTTAGTCTTCCTTGACTTTGAAGTAGTGTCTCTACCCCTAGAAGTGTTTCCTCTTCGTCTCGCTACCTTCTCTTGTCTCCTCTTGATTTTTGTTTCTACCCTCATCGCCATTTCAAAGCATTGTTCAAGTGATTTTGGTGCTAACAAGCTGATTTCATCTTGAATCTTATACCTCAGATAATTCAAATATCTAGCTACCATTTCTTCCTCATCTTCTTCATGCTTGGTTCTTATACTTAGCCTGTAAAATTCTTCAGTATATGCTTGCACATCCAAATCCTTTTGTCTAAGATTTTGCAACCTTTTAAGCAACTGAACATTATAATCACAAGGGAGGAATTTCCTTTCAGTTTGGTCTTCATTCTCTCCCAAGAAGTGATCTTATTCTTTCCTTTTTTTTCCCTTTCATCTTGCAGAAAATTCCACCATAACGAAGCATGTCCTTTTAGTTTTTTTTTAGCCTTCTTCACATTATGGTCTTCATCAATCTCTTCACTCTCAAAGTAGTTCTCCAAAGCCCCTATCCAATCCAAGAGCTCTTCACTGTCAATTTTTCCTCCATACATAGGCATATCCATTTTTCCATGTCAATCCTTCTTCATAGCCTTCAAAAGCTTCATCATTCTCACATCATTTGGATTCATGTCCTCTTCTTCACAAGAGGTCTCTTCCTCTTTAGAATCACTTTCTTCCATAATAACCCTACCTTTAGCTTTCATCACAACAATTTCCTACTTCAGGCTTCTATTTCTTTGTCATGGTTGTCAATCTTCCTTGTAGCAACATTCCCCTTAGGAGGCATTTTTTTTATTCCCCCAATTACATTCTTCTTCTTACACACAAAACTTCAACCTTCTTTCATAAGATACCTACTCCCTTTCTCTAATACCACTCTGATGTAGACTAGGGGTGAAAAACCATTCAAAATGTAAATTAGGTTGATAATAACTAGACTTCAAAGTAAAATCAAATGATTTTCCAAAAATTAACCTTTTAACCATGCCTTTCCTTGTAGCATGAGCAACCCGGTTTAAGGTATTTTTCACTCAAAACTTCCAAATAAATTCACAAAATAATTAGTGAATCAAATACCCTTTTTAGGGTTATACAACATATGTGGAAACCAATATTTTCTCCTTTGGACCAAAACTGAGATTCAGTAACTCACCCCTTGACTAGGCTAGTAAATTAGCCCACTTTTGCAAAGAAATTGTTTCCCAATCAACCTATTTCCACAAAATCACTTCAAAAAGTCATTAGTCATGCATGAAAACATAAGATTCCACAATTTTTTGGTAGTTTCTAGGCTTCTACAATATTGTTCTTGAAAACCTTTACTTTACCATGCAAATACATAGGGTTTATAGGAAATCACACCTCTATGGCTTGCCCAATCAAACCAATGCTTCAAAAATCTTCCAAATCCCCTGCCCAAACTCACCAAACCTTCACAAGACCCATTCCTTCATCAAATTATCAAAACCCTATCATGGTTCCACATTTTCATAATGAAATATCACTGCGCCAACCTAGGGCATCACACTCCCATCAATTTTCTGCGCTCTTTTAACCCCTAAAGCATTGAAACATCTCAACTAACATCCTACAAAGAAACCCACCAAGCAACAAGACCAATACAGTAGGCGGATTGGTTAAATCATCATGTTTTTACACTCAAAGCCCTTAACTCGGAAAAATAGGGAAATCATTGTATTTTATTGATTTCTCTCTCAAAATAGTGAATTAAACCTTAAAATCAAGTGCAATAGATAGTAAAGACATGAACTTACAAAAATTGGTAATCTCAGGCCATAACAAGCTTGTACGGGCTCGTACAAGTCTAAAAAAGAAAAAGAAAAAATAAAAAAATCTGAGTAATAACTGAGCTTTTATTGATTTTCTTCTTTAATTCTTCTAGCCAACCATTATAGTGATGTTCTTCACCTTTTTAGTGGTTCTTCCTCCCAAAAACCACTGACCAACCAACCCTCAACTACTTTTTAAACCTCCTTGTGACCGTTGGATGCAAATTACATTATTTTTACAATTTTGTTGACAACATTATTACACATTTTGCAATATTTGCATTTGTGGCCCCAAGTGACTCTAAACCAACCAAATACACCTTGAATGGTCTCATTGGACCTTATTCAACATAGACTAAGAAATTAGTCTTAGAAACCAACCAAACCTTACCTAGACCACTTCATCATTCATGACCTTGATTGACACTTTTACATTGTTTTTATCATATTTTGCAACTTCCTTGTTTCTTATTGATTAAAAGACTTTCAAATTGACCCATTGAACCTTCAAGACTCAATTTTCTTTCATCACAAGGTGTAGGTTCCCCTGCACCATGTAGAGATATAAAAAATGAGAGAGGTTATTGTAGTGGGGCCCAACATGATCTTGTAGCCATATACATAATTTTTCTAAATGACAAAGTGTCTGAGTAATTGCTCATCAAAGATTGTTTCCTTTTCACACTTTTGACTCTTAAGGGATATCATCAGTACAATGTAGCTCAAAATATTTCAGCATATTTTGGTGCAATGCAAGATCATGCCTAGCCTAAAAGTACCCATATGGATGTGTTGGAATTGTTGGTTTGGTTGTATGAGTTGTAAAAGGAAATTGACACCCCTTTCCAACTTTACACTACCTACATTTGACACTTTTTCCATTAACTCAAAAGTAGACACCACAGGAAAAAACCTTAGAGATATCAAAAACTGAGAGAGTTTACTATAGAGGGGCCCAACATGATCCCATATCCTCAAACAAAATTTTTCTAAGAGACACAATGTGTGTGTAACTGCTTGTCAAATACTGCTTCCTTTTTGCACTTTGAACTCTTAAGGGATATTGCTGGTGTAATGTAGCTTAGACGATTTCAACATGTTTGGATGTAAAATAGGACCATTCCTAGCCTTAACATACCAAAACAAATGTGTTGGAACTACCAGGATGGTCATATGAGTTACAAAAAAAAACTTACACCCCTTTGCAACTTCACACTGCTTGCATTTGACACTTTCCATCAACTGAAAAGTGGACACTATGGGAAAACACAATAGAGATATTGAAAACCATGAGAGGTCATTGTAGAGGGGCCCAAAATGATCTCATACCCTCAAATAGAATGTTTCTAAGAAAAACGTTGTCTGAGTAAGTGCTCGCCAAAGATTGCTGCCTTTTGGCACTTTGGAATCTTAAGGGATATCACTGGTGCAATGTAGCTCAGACTATCTCAGTGTGTTTGGGTGCAAAGAGGAGGATTCCTAGCCTTAGTTACACCCCTTTGAAACTTTCATGATCACCTTATTTCACTTATGTATTAGGGTTAAATGGTGTAGATTATATTTCCATTATACATCAAACTTTTATGCCATGCCTAATGCATATGTTTATGCATCACAATTAAATGAAATTGACTGTTATATTTGATTGTTTAAATGGAGTATGACATATGCATTAGGTTGAATAGCATACATGACAACATCAAAAGTTTTTTGATTTTGTGTTAAGAATACATCATATCTAGTGTTCATTATGGTGTGCTTAGTGTGTTTATTCATGCATGTTGATTATGAATTTTTGAGTGGAGGTTCTCATATCTATAATTTCGTATACAAAAATTAATAAGGAATTTCTCACTTACCAACAAGTGATGTTCCCTCTATAAATAAAAGACATTGCTGGGGGTTGAATGTCTCAACCTTTTCAACTCAATTTCTTCACCATCTCCTCTACTAGTAAGTTGTCAATGTCTCCACTATCCATAATGACTTTGTAGCATTTACCTCTATATTTTCATTAGGTTTTAAATAGATTTATCCTTTTCTCTCTCTTATTGTACCTTATCTAGTTTAATAATGGGTAGTAGTGAAGAAAAAGGTAGTACCTTATCCTTTTCTTGTTATACCTTATTGTACCTTATCATGACTAAAGGGAAGTAATTAAGAAAATGACAATGATCATAGTCTTATTCATGAAAGGGGATGTTACTGTCATGAAAAGGAAGAAAATATAATCACTAAGAAAAGATTCAAAACCATGAAAGGGAAGATTGCAATGTTGTAGTAGTTGTTAGAGATAAATTCTAATCAAGGTTTGAGGGTTTAAAGATAAAAATCAACAAGAGTTCGTGTAGAAGCACAACCATGTGTCCAAAGAATGGCTATCAAGACTATGAAATAGGCATGGACATCAAAAGGGAAAATAAAAATTTAGAGACTCATGTTAGGATAGTGATGATGAGTTAAAAATGAAAAGGATAGTCATCAATCTCATTCAAAATGCTAAGACATTCCACATTCATAGCCTCAAGGATAGTCTTTTCAAATGAAGGTTTATGCATCAAGGGCATAGTTGGCGAGTTTCTCAAAGGACATGGTTAATGAAATGAAAATTATAACTATCGTAAATACAAGGAAAGTCAAATTATGACTATCATAAATATAAAGAATGTGAAAATTAGAGGACAATCATCATTGAAACCAATGTATTATTATGACAAAAGGATGGACTTGTGAATTTTCAACCTATATAGCTACCCTTTATAGAATGAGATGACATTCAATCTTGCATAATGTAAGCCATAACAAATATAATAAAGGTAGATTATATTCATATTTTAATAGATAAAGGATGATTGATAGTGGCTTTTGAATCTTCATTGAAAATACTTGGTGATTGTGGAAACTAAATTAGTGTTTTAGACCTTTGAATTAAAGTAAGGGACAATTATCTTCACCTCCATATACATTTTACAGTCCATACTCATCAACAAATGAAAAAGGGAAAATCCCATCTAGATATCAGTGTCATGTTACTTTACAAAATTATAGTCATATTTTGAAAAGAATATGGCATTGGACTATGTGAAGCTATGCAAGTGCAAAGAATAAAGGAGCATTTTCATGCAACAAAGAAGTGGTATCCTTGAAAGGGAAGATTTGCATTAGTGAAGAATAGTAATGGAATGACAGTGCTAATGAAGAATGATAGTTGAAGTTGAATATGAATAAGAATATATCAAGTTGTACAAGGGAAATGAACATGATTTTCTTTCAGGGTTTAAATGCAAAACAAGGTCTAATTTCCATTCAAGTGCAAGGTTAAAAAAGTGAACATAGTCCAAGCATAAGGAAAATCCTCAATAAGTCATACTTATGATAGTGATTATGAGAACAACTCACCATACCCAATGTGATCATCACTAAAGTGGAAATTCCTATCTTACCTCTACTAAAGCATTCTATTGACTTCAACAAACTTGGCATGCTTGGAAAGCATACTTTCAACAATTAGTACAACATAATGACTTCATAAATCACATAAAATCACAAAAAATGAGCAGCATAATGACCTCTACATATATTTAAAACACAAATACTCTTAAGGGGAAGCATTAGAAACATAACACAAGACCATGATACATAAAGGGAAGAAAATTTATGTACACACATATATCGAACCCTCATAATGCTAGTATACATCCTCAAATGCTACATAAACAGTAAATCTAAACTGTATGTATCAAATATATCAAATATGATAGTTAATTCATGGCCAATTTTTTATGAGTAAAGATACTATCATTCACAAATGTTTATATGAAACCCTTATACATTGAAATTAACCAAATATGAAAGAAAACAATGATTAATAACATGACATTACCAATTCAATGTGCATACTTACAAATCAATCCAACGAACCATTCGAGTTTGCTCTACTCTTTATTGTGTCAAGTATTGCCTCATGGTTAGACTCATGCACCTTCCACATGTTCTTGTTCGCAACTCTACCCTTATATTTGATCAAATGAATGTTGGATGTGATGACAAGGTTGGAGTAGTGAAGAATCTTCCAATGTATGTTGAAGTCCTCAAACAACCAATTTGGAGCATTCTTAACTAGATACCTTCTAAGCCATGTTCCAGTAACAACCACCGAACCTATAGGATATTCTATATTTTCTCCATCTATAATTGGGGCCTCCAATTTATTTTTGGCCTGTATACAACAACATAGATGATAATTTCTTCCCTCTTCATAGTCTTCATCTATAATCACTACATAAAAATGATCTGCATTGATATGTTCATCCAGTTAGATGTATTTAATGAACACCACAATAAAACAAAAAAGGTAAGATAAAATTAGGAATTTTATATTAAGTATGCAAGAATATTGATGCATAGCATCGGTAATCAAACTCAAAAAAACCTTAAACAAATGCCTTTGCTCATCAAAAAGTGGGTTTTCCTTCACAAACCCTCATTCTTGCTTTACCCTTTCAAAAAGGAAAATTTGACATATCTTTTGACCCAGACCTGATCTACAAAAAGGGAAACCCATTTAGGATACCAATTTTTCCATTCTTACAATTATTGAAAAGTAATGTAGGGTTTATTTGTATGAAGGGGCTCAAAAAATGACTGTCCTACTTCTAATAGGGATTTTTTGGACTATCTACACCCAAATGCAAGAACACTTTAATTAGTAACTCCATCAAAATAGAAAAATATGAAATATCCTCTAAATATTTTTTAGATACCCTCAAAATAGAACCTTTCACCATTTTTTATTGATTTTTGATGGAGGGAAGAAAAGATGTGGAATTTTCTTGTCGCTGAAAACCCTATGGCAGATTTAGACTTGATGTTACAAAAAATGCTATATTTTTCTTTAAACTTAATTAAATTTAACAAAACCAAAACCAAATGATAGATAAATCAATTATCTTTCCAACCATACCACTTTAAGGTCATACAAAGGCTGTACAGATCCATACCACGTGAAAGAACAAGAATATTATAGGAAAAATGCACAGAAAACAAGGGTTTCATTTATCAAAACTTCAAATACACAATGTTTCCTCATCCTTTCATCATCATAACCTTTGTGTCAACCATACAAGGCTTGTTTAAACATTTACAACCATTTTCCAATGGTTCTCAACCAATTTTTCAAATTACAACTGTTCATATTCCACCAATGTGCAATTTGACAACATTGTGCAACATTGACAATTTTTGCAACTAGAAACTTCCATTCACCTAGTGACCTAACTTAGACACCAACACACATGAAATGGTATTTGAAGACCTTGTTACATGAAAAAATAAAAAAATAAAATAAAATATCAACTTCTTATCCCTTGGAGGCATGAAAGCACTATGGATGCCTCTGCACCAAAGATATATTGCTCGATTCTAGTAGATGTGATACATGATCAATGCCAATAAATGATTGCATCTTTGTGATTTGTAGAGTCGTAAGGAGCTGATATGTGTCAAGTCAAGTTAGAATTCTTATAGACCATTTTCCAACCCAATATTTTGAGTCACAATCATTCCATGCTTCAAGTGTACATGAAGAACAAAAGCATGCCATTTCCTGTGTATGATAGTCCATGTACCTGCATTGGAGCTTCTAAAAGAGTGTAGCTCACTTGATCCTATCAATGTACAATAATCTTCATATTTTACAATGTTAGTACCATCTAATAACCAAAAAAAATACAAACTAAAAAATTGCATTCATTACCTAGACCCATTGCATGATTGGACCACTAGACAATTGATTTTGCATCTATCAACTTCTAACTATCTTTGTACTTTAACTCTTCTCATGCTAAGGCTCTTTTGATACATGCACCTGCTCCATCATGCTCCCCCTTTCCATGCCCGACCTTTAAGAAATTCCACATATGTTGAACACCACTGATCCTATGCATCATGCTCAATTAGTAAAACATTTTGGAGTTCTTGAATTGTGATGTATAGTTATCTGAACATATGATATGCTAACTAAATGATATGCCTCTTCTAGCCAAATCAGCATAGAAAATCTGAAAGCAACCTTTCATAAACTTTGTAGAATGTGTGTGATCATCACTTCAATGTAAAACTGATACTCCCTCAATACCTTCCTTTTATCCTCTATACTATCATTTGCATGAATAAATGCTATATGCACAAATATAGCAACTTGTGTGGAGTTGTAGTAATGTGATTGCACCTCGTTCAATGGTTGTAGTGTGTAGTTCTCTACAAAGTTGACAATTGAACTAATGTTATAAAGTGGAAATGTGTCCTTTCATAACTTGAACTGTGAGTCCAACCATCGAGCTCTATGTGTATGCCTTGCATACTCATAGACCATATGATCATTAAAAATTATTATAAACCGATACACTAGAATATTATCACTGACCAATTCACACTTCTTTACTTCTTTCCCATCTTTTAGACTGTAGGACATTGTCTTGTATTTTCCAAATTCCATAATTTTGTTTCCAATTGCATGTGTACTAGCCATGTGTTGGAAATTTGGGAAATGTTGCATGCCACCACAATGATCACATATTCCATCCAAACATGATTTCTTGTAAAAAAATTGACCACCCACTCTTTGACATAAAATTTTAGATAAGAAATCGCTAGAAGATTTAGGTGGAGGCCTTATGTTAAATTCTTGGAAAATATTGTTAGTATGCATATCTACACATATACGTTGATAAACATGATAATGGTTAGAAAACTCAATATGTAATCTACAACAACTAGTAGTGTGTGTGTGTGATTTATTTTGACATAAAAAGGCTTTACAATCTCAAAAAACTTGACATATTTTAACTTGAGGAAACCTCTACAAAATTAGTAAAAAAATTGGGTTTGAGTGGTATCCAAAAAATGCTTTGGATGTGACTAATAGATTTGACTACCAATTCTCCTTCTTACAACATCTCTCTGATTGGGAGAGACCCTTATGTTATCCTTAAAAAAAAATTGTATTAGATATCTCAAGGCTTGAGCAATTTCTTTATCTTTTCATGGTAGTCTACTCAAGAATGCCCATAACTCATTGCTATTTGGATCCTCCACTCTTTCACGCCTTCTTTTACCTCTCATTAGAGATGATATACTTATTTTCAAAGATTTACTCATCTTTGTAAGGTTCATCTTATTCTTGTTTTGACTACTTAACAATGTTAAATTGTCACCACACGTCGTGCGACACAACTATCTTCCATGCGTGAGGTAGAACCCACACTCTCATATGCACTCATTATATTATTTAAAATGGATTTATCACTTGATTCTTCTAATGTTCTTAGTCTAGTAATCTTCTTGGTGTGCATGTTTCAAGTATGAGCAACTTTGGTGGTGTTGTCATTAATGTTGTCATTGATGTCAACACAGTTCAGAATGTTGCAGATTTTGCATGTATACTTGAGATGTTATTTAGATGTTGTGAGTACATAGAGCTATCCTTATGATGTTGGAGATGTGCTGAAATGATGAGTTACCAAGTTCTTTTGAGAAAATTAATAGAGTGAAGTCAGAGTTATGTATGTGTTCAAAATGTTCTTCGGTATGTGCTCCATGTTTCTTATGTGTTGATCCTATGCTTGTGTGGATATGAAGTCTTGTTGTTGGGGATATTTTGGTTTCATTTCCTAATTTGTAGCTTCTTGATTGATGGAGTTTCAAAGTTGTGTTCACCAGTGTGTGAAATGGTTTGGAAGAGTTGCTTGTTTGTGGACTAGGAGAATTGTTTCTTCTTCGTAGTCCTCCGTTGATTTGTTTTAGTTCTTGAAAATCTGGAATATGTCTTGTAATGGTGTTCTTTGGGTTCTGGCAGAAGTGTTCATGGTTTGGTGCTTTGGAAGTCAAGTTTCAGAGTTGTGTGTGTTTGCACAATTCAAATGGACTGTTGGAAGGTGTTCTATGTTTGAAGCTTGTTGCACTTGTTGCCAATGTATTTGAAGGTATTTGAGATGTGTTCTCATGCATGATAAAGCATGTTATGTCATCCACATGTTGTCTTCTTGCTGGGAAGTGTGTACTTCAATGTTTGTTTGTGTTTTCATTAGGTTTGGCCAACCTAGTGTTTACACTTGATGTGAAGAATTAAAAATGTAATTAAGGAAGTGTTTGGTTGACCTGAGACATTGCTTTTGGTCTTGGTTAAGTGTTTAATTAGTCCACTCTCATTCCTTCCACTATGGGAATGTTGGGTTGCTGACCTAATTTGAATTTATGAAATGAAGTGTATGTAGCCGACCTTTGAGAAAGTTTCTAAGGTTGAAGATGGTATAAATGCAAGTCAAGATGTGAAGGATTAAATCATTCAAAGTAACAAAGTAAGCCAAAAGTGAAGAGAAGAGTTGTGCGAAAGTAAGTTGAGGTAGTAGTACTTTATTGTGTCAGATTCCTGAAAGCAGTGAGCTAAAGGTTTCTACAATATTCTAATCAAGGATGTGGATGTGTGGAAATTTTTGTGTTGAGTCTTTCTGTTATCTTTTGTATCTATAGGCAGTGAGCCTCCCTATTGGATATTGAGTCCTTTTTGTAGGCAGTGAGCCTTTGTACTGGGCAATGAGCCCTTGGCAGTGAGCCTCTTGTATTTGGTTTTTCTATTACTATATATTCTGAGTTAACCCTCACTGTGGTTTTTCCCTTATTTGGTTTTCTAGATGAAAGTTGGTGTTCATTGTGTTGATTCTTCTTTCTATTATCTGCATTTCATGTTCATACTTAATAACATAATAGTGTGGTTGTGAAGTTCTATGTTTTTGAAGCTTTTTTTTGAATATGGTGACAACTGATTCACCCCCCTCTTAGTTGTCCTGTTCCTTTTAACAATTGGTATCAGAGCTTTGGTTCCTTGGTGAAGAGCTTAACTGCTTAAGGTAGATCCAATGGCGCATAAGTTGGTGATCCCTATGCTTGATGGATCTTATTACAGTGACTAAAAAGTGTAGATGAGAGGTTATATTATCTCTCTTGGTTACAAGACCTAAAGGGATATTGAGATGAAGTATATTGCACCAACAAGTGGTCCTACTATTGCAAATGAGGTTTCTACTTATGAGGAGAATGAAAAAGTGGGGTATGCAATTTACAGTGCTTTATCCAAGACCAAGCGAACTAAAGTTATTTATTTGGGAAATTTTTATGAAGTTTAGAAGAAGTTGGAAGATATTTATGAAGGAAATGATAGAGTGAAATTGAAAAAGAAGCTGATGACAAAGAGTAGATATGAGAATTTGAAAATGGAAGAAGGTGAAGATATTGCAAGCTATTTCCAAAGGGTTGATCTAATAGCAAATGAAGTTATGAATCAAGGGGGCACTTTGGATGATGAAGATATAATAGAGAAGATTCTAATGACCTTACCAGAGTGTTACAGTGACAAGGTTTCAGTTATTGAGGAAACGTATGATCCTAAGAAATATACTAAAGAATGACTATTTGGAACCTTGACTATATTTGAGATTAGAAAGTTTGGAAAGAAAGAGGAAAATACAAAGACAACATTTAAAGCAATAAATATTGAAGATGATCTGGATAGTGATGGTTCAAATGAATTGGAAGTGAACTTTACAAGGAAATTGAAGAAAGGTACTGGTAAGTATAAGGGTATGTTTCCCTTTAAGTGTTCCAGTTGTGGTAATATTGGTCATTATGCTTCAAGATGTTCGAATAGAGTTGTACATAAGAAGAACATAGATCATAAAGATAGAAAGGATAAGAAATTCAAGAAGTTGTATTATGTTAGAGAAGAAGTTGGAATCTTTAATGAAGAATCTGATTATGAGGGTCATGATAGTGAATGCTTGTTATTAGCTTTGGAGAATAAATTTGTGTCTACTAACTCTAGAAAATGTGCAAGAAAATGTGATTCAGAGAACAAGAAGGATGAGATGGAAGGTACTTTGGTCACTACCTTTCATGCTAGACAGGATGAAGACTATTGGGTGATTGACAATGAATGCTCTAATCACATGACCAGAGATAAAAGTAAGTTCACTAAACTTGAAAAGTATGATGGTGGTTTGGTCATGTTTGGTGATGATTCTGGAGAAAATATTGTTGGGAAAGGTAAAATTTATTTTGATGGAATACACAACATTGATGATGTATATTATGTAAAGGGATTAAGGCATAAACTTTTGAGTGTTGGATAGATGTGTAACAAAGGTTTCAAACTTGTGTTTCAGGATAATACCCGTGAGATCAAAAAAGGATTCAGAGCTATGGTTTCTGTAGGAAGAATAACTCATGGAAACATCTACCTGCTTAAGGGTGTTGATGGTCAGTGCCTTGCATCTCAAGTTAATGAAAGTTGGTTGTGGCACTAGAGAATGGGACATGTAAACTTTGATAATATGGTCAAGATTATTTCAAGAGATGTTTTCCAAGGTCTGCCTAAAATTATAAAGCTTGCTAATACTATTTGCAGAAGTTGTCAGTTAGGGAAATAGACAAGATGTAGTTTCAAAGGATAAGAGCAATCTACTACCGAAATGTTGGAATTAATTCATATAGACCTCTGTGGTCCAACAAGAATAGGAATCCTAAATGGTGACATGTATTTTATGTTCCTTATTGATGATTATTCTTGAATGAAATGGGTTGCTTTTCTTATAGAGAATAGTAAGGCTTTGGATAGGTTTAAAGTATTCAAAGAAAAAGTAGAAAATGAAGTGAACCTAAGAATCAAATGTTTAAGATCTGATAGAGGTGGAGAATTCACTTCTAGTGAGTTTATTACATTTTGTGAAGAGCATGGCATAAAGACACTTTTTTGCTCCTAGAACCCCCCAGCAGAATGGAGTGGTTAAGAGAAAGAACTAGACTATACAAGAAGCAACACAAACCATGATGAAAGAAGAAAATGTACCTATGTGTACTGGAGAGAGACAATACACACTACTGTTTATGTTCTTAACAGAGTTCAGATCAGAGACAACAACACAAAGACTCCTTATGAGTTATGGACTAGTAAGAGTCCTACTGTTAAGTACTTTAAGGTGTTTGGAAGTAGATGTTACATTAAAAGAGATGATGAGAATCTTGGGAAGTTTTATGCTAGATGTGACGAAAGGATTTTCCTTGGATACTCAACTACCAACAAAGCATATAGATACTTCAATAAAATATTAAGGAAGATTGTTGAGAGTACTAATGTGAAGGTTGATGATGATATGTATAAACCTATTGAGATAAGTGAAGTTGAACTAGATGATCCTATTTGCACACCAGTACCTGAAGAGAATAAGGAAGAGGAAGAAGAAAAGACTAAAGAAGAAGAAGAAAATGAACTAGAACTTGTTCCTAAGACTCCTAAGTATGTCCAAAAGAGTCATTTGGAGGAACAAATACTTGGAGATAAGAGTGAATGTGTGAAGACAAGAAGTAAAGTAGCAGCTAAGGTAAATTTTTGTTTACTTTCTAAAATAGAACCTAACTCTTTGTGTGAAGCATGTGAAGATGAAAGTTGGGTTAGAGCTATGAAAGAAGTGTTGTGGCAAATAGAGAAGAATCAGACATGGGAACTGGTTCCTAGACCTTTGAATAAGAGTATAATTGGTTCAAAATGGGTGTTTAGGAATAATTTAAATGAAAATAGTGAAGTTATAAGAAATAAAGCAAGACTTGTATGCAAAGGATACTCACAAGTTGAAGGCATAGACTTTGAAGAAATATTTTCCCCAATGGAAAGAATGGAAGCTATTAGGATGTTTTTGGAATTTTCTTCCTACAAAAATTTCAAAGTATATCAGATGGATGTGAAGTATTCATTCCTAAATAGTGAATTGGAAGAAGTATACATGGAACAACCTAAAGGATTTTAGTTATCAGACAAATCAGATATGGTTTGTAAATTGAAAAAGGAATTGTATGGAATGAAACAAGCTCCCAAAGCATGGTATGCAAGATTGGATAGATACCTGACACAACAAGGATTCAATAAAGGCTCTACTAACAACAATATTTACTTCAAAGTGCAACGTAACAAAATGTTGATAGTGGTAGTATATGTTGATGATACCATCTTTGGAGGAAATGAAGGTATGTGTAAGAGATTTGTAGAGGAAATGCAAAAAGAGTTTGAAATGTCCATGATTGGTGAGCTGAATTTCTTTCTTGGTCTTCAAGTAAATCAAACTGATAGAGGGATATTTATTTCACAATCGAAGTATGTGAAAGAGTTGTTAAAATTTTTTATAATGGATGACTCCAAACCAGTTAGTACTCCTATGGTGACCGGATGTAAGCTGAGTAAAGATGATGAATCAGCTAAAGTTGATCAAAGCAAATACAAATCTATGATTGGTGGACTATTGTATCTTATTGCTACCAAACCAGATATCATGCATGTAGTATGTTTAGTTGCTAGATTTCAAGTGGAACCTAAAGAAGCACATGTTATAGTTGTAAAGAGGATATTTAAATATCTTAAAGGTACATCAGTTTATAGCTTATGGTATCCAAAGGATATTGATTTCACTATAAGTTCTTATATTGATGCAGATTGAGCTAGTTGTGTAGATGAACAGAAGAGTACTAGTGGAGGTGCTTTCTTTCTTGGTGGAAGATTGGTTTCATGGTTGAGTAAGAAATAGGACTTAGTTTCTTTATCCATTGTAGATGCATAGTATATTGTTGCAGCATCTTGCTACACATAGGTTTTGTGGATGAAGCAAACACTGAAAGATATAGGAGTGATATGTGATGATCCTATTCCTATCTTCTATGAAAATACAAGTGCTAGAAATTTTTTTAAGAATATGGTAATGAATTGAAGAACAATACATATATCTATTAGATATCATTTCCTGAGAGAGAAGGTATTGGAGAATAAAGTTAGGTTGGAGTATGTGTCTACAAAGGAACATATTGTAGATATATTTACTAAGGCTCTTTCGAAGGATACTTTTGAGTATCTTAGGGAGAAGTTGGGGGTCACTAGCCCTTCGAACTAGGTGCACATGAAGATGCATTAGTCTAGTGGATCCACAAATTCTTCATTTATCTAGACTGATGAATGGGTCTACTTTGTAGGGGGAGTAGAAAGTTTTCATTGTTTCAGTATGAGTTGCATGGGTACACTCCTAAGGGGGAATGATCAGAGCTTTTGATCATTTCCATTGATTTCAAAGGGGGAGAGAGTCATGTGGAAAAATAGTAGAAGTGGAAAAGGTATTTTCCTAGAATATTGAGTATGTAGGAATGTTGTGCAGGTTGTCTAATCTAAAAATAAAGGAGAGTGTTGTCTTTAATGGTTTTTCACATAATTTGTTGCCATCAATGACAAAAGGGGAGATTGTTGCAAGTATGAGGAAGTTTGGTCGTGTTGCCATTAATGTTGTTATTGATGTGAACATAGTTCAAAATGTTACAGATTGTGCATGTATTGTTGAGATGTTGTTGAGATGTTGTGAGTATATGGAGCTATCCTTATGATGGTGCAAATGTGATGAAATGATGAGTTACCAAGTGCTTTTGAGAAAATTAATAAAGAGTGAAGTCAAAGTTATATATGTGGTCAGAATGTGCTTCGGTATGTGCTCTGCATTTCTTCTGTGTTGATCCTATGCTTGTGTGGATCTGAAGGGTTGTTGTTGGGGGTATTTTGGTGTCATCTCTTGATTTGTAGCTTCTAGATTGATGGAGTGTGAAAGTTGTGTTCATCGATGTGTGAACTAGTTTGGAAAATTTTTTTATCTATGGACTAGGAGAAATGTTTCTACTTCATAGTCCTCTACTAATTTTTTTCAGGTCTTGTAGATCTAGAATATGTCTTGTAATGGTGTTCTCTAGGTTCTAGCAGAAATGTTCATGGTTTGGTGCTCCAGAAGTCAACTTTTAGAGTTGTTGTGTGTGTTTGCATAGTTTGGATGGACTGTTGGAAGGTGTTCTATGTTCGAAGGTTGTTGCACTTGCTATGGATGTATCTGAAGGTATATTATATGTGTTCTCATGCATGATAAAGTGTGTTATGTCATCCACATGTTATATTCTTTCTGGGAAGTGTGTACTTCAATGCTCATTTGTGTTTTCATTAGGTTTGGCTGACTTGGTGTTTACACTTCATATAAAGAATTAAAAATTTAATTAAGTGTGTGGTTGATCTAAGACATTGATTTTTGTCTTAGTTAAGTGTTTAATTGGTCCACTGTCATTCCTTTCCACTTGATGCAAGAAAGGTGGTTGATACTTTCTAACCAACACAAAATGACTTGACTCAATGAATGAGATCTGTCTTTGAACACTAAACTCTTAAATTTTCCCAAAACACTCTACAAGAGGCTTCTAGCCCTCAAAACACAACCTTGATTGAAATCTCTTGAAGGATGCCATACAATGGCCAACTAAACATCCATTAAGCATCAAAATAGACCCAGACACATTGTCCCAACAAATCACCCAAGGTTTCTTTGACACATCATAGAGATCCAATAGACTGCTTTGCCCAAAAGGCTACTAAATTAGCCCTATTTTCTAGAGAAGTACCTTCAAATCACTTTGTTTTCACAAAATATCTCTTGAGAGAGTTAAATTGTCTATCAAAACTAGAGATTCCTTGATTCATTCTTAGGTTTATGACCTCTAACCTTCCGATCCACCAAACCCTCCATTTTCATACAAAATACTAGGGTTTTATTTAAACACACAACTCCCAAGCTTATAAAACCCCAAAACTACATCCAACATCTTATATTTTCCTTGCACATTGCACAAACTCAAAAATCCATCAAATAGACAATTCCTTCATTGATTTGTCAAAACACTACTTTGACACCTCCATTTACATGAAAGAAACAACTTTACCAACACTAGGGCTTCACTCCATATCAAAAGAACTCAACTCCCAAACCTACCAGACCATTTAAACATATAACTTACCCCTTAACATTCCATTCCTCTGAGCAACATTGTTTGACAATAGGAGGAATGACCATTTACACAATTAAATCACAAAATAATACCTCACTGGCTTTTTACAAGTCCGATTCAGAAAATCATTAAAATTTTGTTAAGCCTTTAGAATAGGTTCATATGAGAGTCAAAACATGTTAGAATATGATACAAAGAATCCCAAAGCATTAAATAACTATACAGGTTTGTATAAAAGAAGAGAAGTCTAGAAAATCAAGAAATTTGTAGAGAATAACATGGTATTTTATATGAAATTCAAAATTCATTCAACAAAAACCAACCTTTGAGCCATGGAGAGGCTTTATATATCAAATACGTATGAATTCAAATCACTCCAATTTACATAAATAACTTTTGAACTTCCTAGACCCTTACTATCCCCTAATCTATTTTTTGATAACTTTTTTTAGATTAACATGTTGCATTTTTGTGCAACTTTTGATATACCACCTTAAATGAATCAAATCCACCCAATTACAAAAAGAATGGTCTTTTAGACCTTATTTAGAATAAGTAAACTAAACAAACCCCTAGACTCACCCTATGACCATTCAAATAAGAAAATTTTGACAAAGGTGTTTAAGTGCTCCTACACCACCACCGCGGGAATGTTGAGTTGCCGACCTAATTTGAATTTATGAAATGAAGTGTATGTAGCCGACCTTGGAGAAATTTTCTAAGGTTGAAGATGACATAAATGCAAGTCAAAATGAAAAGGATTAAATCATAAAAATTAATGAAGAAAGCCACAAGTGAAGAGTAGAGTTGTGTGAAAGTAAGTTAAGGCAGTAGTACTTTATTGTGTTAGATTCCTAAAAGTAGTGAGTTGAAGGTTTCTGCAATCTTCTAATCAAGGTTGTAGATGTGTGTAAATTTATATGGTGGATCTTTCTATTGTCTTTTGTATTTGTAGGTAGTGAGCCTCCCTATGGGATAGTGAGTCATTTATGTGGGCAGTGAGCCTTTGTATTCAGGCACTGAGCCCTTGTCAGTGAGTCTCTTGTATTTTATTTTTCTATTACTATATATTGTGAGTTAACCCTCATCATGGTTTTTCCCTTATTGGGTTTTCCACATAAAATCTGGTGTTCATTGTGTTGATTTTGCTTTCTATTATCTACATTTCATGTTCATACTTAATAACATAATAGTGTGGTTATGAAGTTGATAAGTGTTTGAAGTTTTGTGTTTGAATTTGGTGACAACTGATGCACCCCCCTCTCAGTTGTCATATTCCTTTTAATAGTGCCTAAAATTGAGTTTCCTCATCATTTCAATAAATAGTTGACATCTTCCAACCTCTAGCTTTTCAAAAAATAAACTCCATATCCTCTTCGTATATCTTTGACATGTACTTTTTGGAATGATTAAAAACATTGGAATCAATATCAATCAAATATTTAGGTTTTCTATGCAAAAATCTAGGAGGAGTTTTGAAAGGTAAAGTTTTTTCAACATTAGGAATGCCAACAAAATTAGGGATAGATGGTGTACCTTCAATTGGAGATGAAATCGATGATGTATCTTGAGATTGACATGTAAATGATGTTGTACCTCCAACTTGAGATGTGGTATGTGGAGTGTCTTCACGTAGAGATGTGTTTGCTGATGTACTTTCAAAACTACATGGTGTTGATGGTGTCTCTTCAATTGGAGATGTGATTGTTGATGTACTTTGAACATGACATATTGTAGATGGTCTACATTTAACTTCACTTATGGTTGATGATGTGCCCCCTATTTTTGGATTCATTTCTCTCCTTGAATAAAGTTTTTGCATCCATTCCCTTTATGATTCCAATTTGACATCTCTTTTAGATTGCATAGGAATATCTTCCTCTATGGGATGTAATTACTTTTCTTCATGATATTTCCTTTTTGTTTCTCTTCTCCTTGAATTTTTCGCTTCACGTTCATCTGGCATTAGAGGCTTTACTCATTTCCTCAGTATGACATTGAATGTTACATGTTCACAAACACACATAGAACAAAAGTAAGTAATGCATTTTATGAAGCATATTCATATCGCTGATTACATTGCATTTTATGAAATATATTCATATCACTGATTACATTACATTGCATATCTTTCAAACTCAAAGCACTACTTCATGTTACATAACTAATAACTAGATGTTGATCTATCTATGACAAAATTTCAATTGTAATCAAATCATTTCCTTTTCTATGCTTCCACATTTTCCATACAAGTCTACCAAAGCATTTTTCATACATGTCTACCAAATCATTTTTCATACATGTCTACCAAAGCATTTTATGAAACAAGGAAGTGGGTTGTTTGAAAAAAATGCCTCAAATAAATGTGGTCTTAAGGTGATGGACATCATCATGAGACCACATTTATTTGAGGCATTTTTTCAAACAATTCAGTACATTTTCTATGCTACCACATTTTCTATACATGTCTACTAAAGCATTTTATGAAACATGCATCTATGCTACCACATTTTTGATACATGTCCACCAAATATTTTTTCATACATGTCTACCAAAGAATTTTTCATACATGTCTACCAAAGCATTTTATGAAACAAGGAAGTGAGTTGTTTGAAAAAATGCCTCAGAGAAATGTGGTCTCATGGTGATGGACATCACCATGAGACCACATTTCTTTGAGGCAATCTTCCAAAAAAATCAATTCCTTTTCTATGCTACCAAATTTTCCATACATGTATACCAAATAATTTTATCAAACATGTCTATTCTACCACATTTTTCATACATGTCTACCAAAGAATTTTATGAAACAAGGTAGTGAGCTATTTGAAAAAATCCCTCAAAGAAATTTGGTCTCATGGTGATGGAAATCACCATGAGACGACATTTATTTGAGGCATTCTTTCAAAAAACTCACTACCTTCTCTATGCTTTACCACATTTTCCATACATTTCTACCAAAAAAATTTATCAAACATGTCTATGTTACAATTTTTCAAACATGTCTACCAAAGCATTTTTCATACATGTTTACCAAAGAATTTTATGAAACAAGGTAGTGAGTTATTTGAAAAAATGCCTCAAAGAAATGGTGTCTCATGGTGATGGACATCACCAGGAGACACCATTTCTTTGAGGAATTTTTGTCCATCACCATGAGACACCATTTCTTTCAGGCATTTTTCAAATAGCTCACTACCTTTTCTATGCTACCGCATTTTCCATACATGTCTACCAAAGCATTTTATTAAATATGTTTATGCTACCACATTTTTTATACATGTCTACCAAATCATTGTATGAATCAAGGCAGTGAACTATTTGAAAAAAATCCTCAAAGAAATGTGGTCTCATGGTGATGGACATCAACATGAGACCACATTTCTTTTAGGCATTCTTTCAAACAACTCATTGCCTTCTCTATGCTACCATATTTTCCATACATGTCTAGCAAAGCATTTTATCAAATATGTCTGCTAACACATTTTTCATACGTGTCTTCCAAAGAATTTTTCATGTACATGTCTACCAAAGCATTTTATCAAACATTTCTATGCTAACACATTTTTCATACATGTCTTCCAAAGCATTTTTCATACATTTCTACCAAAGAATTTTATGAAACAAGGTAGTGAGCTATTTGAAAAAACTCAAAGAAATGTGATCTCATGGTGATGGACATCACCATGAGACCACATTTATTTGAGGCATTGTTTCAAACATCTCACTACCTTTTCTATGCTACCACATTTTCCATACATGTCTACCAAAGAATTTTATCAAACATGTCTATGCTACCACATTTTTCATACATGTATACCAAAGAATTTTATGAAACAATGCAGTGAGTTGTTTGAATAAATTTCTCAAATAAATGTGATCTCATGGTGATGGACATCACCATGAGACCACATTTCTTTGAGGAATTTTTTCAAATAGCTCACTTCCTTTTCTATGCTACCACATTTTCCATACATGTCTACCAAAGCATCTTATCAAATAGTTTACTTCCTTGTTGTTATGGATAAAATCCTAAAACAAGTTCTTTCGAACAAACTATGGATGCTTGGAAAAGATCTATCAAAGCATAATAGTAAGCAATAGAATAGACAAGGAAATTAATTGTTTCAAAAAATGCCTCAAAGAAATGTGGTCTCATAGTCTTCATTTTAGTACATATGCCAAAATTCCATAATGGAAGGATATAGTCAAATAAAATACAAAATAACAGTCAACTCTAAAGGGAATTCTTTGACAAAAAAGTGTTAAGAGAAAATGAAAAGTCATTATGGCTATAGTAGGGCATAGTTTTGAGTTTGAAAAATTTGAGAATCGTGATTATAAGGACAATATTATTTTGTTTTAGTTGTGAAAAGATAAGGAGGAATAAAGGATAGTGACTTCAAGCTATTTCAAAGGACAGTGATTACATAAAGCATTACCTCACATTGCATAACCAATATAGCTAGATGTTTATAGGTGACAAAATTTTAATTACAATCTAATATTTTTGAAATTCAACCTATGTGAAACTCTTATGAAATTACTTCACATTGCATAATTAATAACTAGGAGCAACTACCAATTGCATTTTATTTTCATTGCATTCCACGAGACCACATTGGTTTAAGGAATTTCCTTGAGTAATTTTTTCAAATCCTGTTGATGGTGTTTTCTGCACAGCAACAACTCAGACAGAATACAATATCCTATCTCTCTTGAAAGGTAATCTTCAACAATAAATTACTGAAATTCACCCCAAGGTCTCTCAGGTGTCAGGTCATGACAATGCATAAACAACTCAGATAATATGTGAAAATGTTGGTAATCACAATCGGACCTTACTACAAGCAAACTATATCTTTCCAATTATCATATTTTGTAATATGATGATCTCAAATCCTGGATCTAACCAGATAATAAAGAAATAGCAAAAGATAAGGGTGCAAGAATATGATAAGATCTAAATTATTCCTAGGATGAACAATGCAAATGACAGATATCTGGAATGGACCAATCTCAAATAACCAATTCTTGATCAACCCACAATGCAATCTCACAAGAACGGTGCAATCTTCTAAGGTATATGGATTTTCAAATCATAGACATTCATCCACAATCAAACTCAAGCTCATGTAAATATATGGTCCAGGTTGACTTCACCAGCCTACTATAATCAGATAGTTACTAGGAGTATAGACCAGAGATTGCTACAAACATTCCAAATATAAAATCATAAACATCATTCACCAAACTAATGTAATTTGTAAAACTAAACCCTAAATATTTAAGCAATCTGAAAAATAAAACAACAGGAACCATGCAAGATGAAATAACACAATAGATGGCACCAGGAAAACCACAATGTCTTCAATTGTATTAGACCACTAAAATGCTCCAACAATTCTACTGTTCTGTTTACAATACTTGCTTCAAGAATTTCACAAAATGATCTAACTCTTACTTGTCTCTATTAATTTCTAGCTAACCCCTTACAATGAGGCAAGAATTCCCTTTATAGCAAATTCAAGACATGTCGGCCCAGCCAAACATTTACAAAATAAAACAACTGTCAAAACAAGTCGGCCTTAGGAATCCAAGATAAGGCACACATTAAATGCTGATACATCATCAAGGTTGGTCTGGACACAGCCCCAATGTAGCCCAGATCAATACATGCCCCATAATAATAGGGAAGCACAAATCTCAAAATGGCATTAACTACCACCTCCCTTATCTTTGTTCTGGTCCAACGATCCACGAACCCTCAAAAACACCCTATCCAGCTCAGTGACAGGTGGCAAAGGAAAAACCTTAAGTCTGCATTTAATGGAGTCAATCTCCTCCTTTGACTGCTCAACAGTCTTATTCCAGTCACCCTTGTGAGATTGATACCTATCCATTACTGCCAAGTATGTTGTTGCGTCATCTAACTGATGCCCTGTTATAACATTCTCGGAGTCTGGAGCATAAACATCATGCCACCATTCCTTCAGTTGTTCCAGACTTAGGTACTTAGGAGCAATCTTTCTCCTACTAGTCATAACTTCAAAAAATGCAATGCAACCCTCATAGACACCAGTCAGGTCACCATCCATCAGCTTCTTCCATTTCTGGATCTTCCTCATGGCCTTCTGCCGAATCTGTAGAGCCTCAAACCATTCCCACGGTTCATTTAATCTGGAGGAAGAAATAATCCCATCTATAGCCAATTGATCTTTACCATATTCTATGATGACCTTGGATTTCTGTAGTAGAAGGTCAATGTCTTCCTTGTCCTGGGATAGCACATGCTCCAATAACTCCTTGGCTCGGACCGCATCCTTCCCAACTAAAAGGATATCCATGATTGCACTATCTCCCCTTGCCTGCACATCCTTCAACCAATCCGTTGTAGTTTGAGCAGAGGCCTTCATCTTTTCAATTTTAGAAATAGTTTCCTTGGGCAAGAAACCAGGAGTGGCAGAGGAAGATGGGTGGAGAGATTGTAGAGGTTTCATCACCTCTTCCAAGCATTTCCTAAGTCTCTCATTCTCCTTTCTCAGCTCATGCTTGGTCTGAGTTTCCTTCCTTAATCTATCAACTATCACAGCACTAGACCCTTCATACTCCTCTATATCCTACTCCATAGATGCTAGTCCAAGGTTAATAGTTTGCACATTATAATCTTCACCAGTGACATCTTCTCTTGTCTTGTCTGCAGCAGGGGTGGCAATGTGGATAACTCTATTATTTACCTCATCCCTTTCTATTCTTGAAACTACCCTGGTTGCCTTCTTCTTTTTACCTTTACCTATATTGGACAGCATCTCATCCCAATCCAAACGAGTATCCTCAACAACTACCTGTTTCTTCCTTGTGATCTCCTTTTCAAGACAATCCGGGACAGGAGGCTCTACCCGGATTTCCTTTGTTGTTGCCTCTTCCTGTTGTTCTTCTGACATTTTCTCTTCTTCCTTTTCAAGGAGCTGCACACTTTGATCATCTACTTCAATTTCCACCTCCTATACTGGTGATGGGGTTCTAACCAGGATATTCCCCTTCTCAGGTGATTCATGGCCCTTGCTACTTGCCAGAGAATCCTCATATTGTACTAGAGGAGAAGGAAGTTTTCCTACCTCTTCCACTTTGAGCTCAGCTGCCTCACTAAAGAGCGCTCCTTCCTTGAAAGGTTTTTCTTCTCCACTAGTCTCATGCTCCTCAAGAGTCTCTTGCTTATGCACGCTTGGTGGAGGAGAAGCAGCCTTTGATGGCTCCACAACTGGTGACTTTGGAGGAGAATCCATCTTTTGCATAGTGTCCTTAGGAGAAGGAGTCCTAGACCTCCTCATATAAACCTTGGTCTTCTCTCCAGAACTCTCCACATCAACAATCAGAGGCTCATCCTTTGAGGCACCCTGACCTTTCTTCTTTGAACCCCTAGTTGTCCTCATCTTCTTGGTGGTGGAGGAACGTCCTCTTCAACTGGCTTGTCAAACCCTTCCTCATCAGAGGACCTGCCAATCTTCAAAGCCCGACCTCTTTTCTTTCCTTTTGGCTTTCTCTTTGGTTCCGACTCACTTTCTTTAGGGCCTCTAATCTTTATTTTGAACAGTGAGCTCTTTTGAGTTTTCCCTTTGGGGTCATCTTCCCCGGATTCCTCTGAAGTAGACATGGGATTAAGGTTTCCCATCAAATTGAAGGTACAGGGTACCTTTTCACTCTCAAGCTCCCAAACCTTATGCTTCAACCAAGAAGTGGTGAATTTCATAATCGGGGCCATTAGGTATTCCAACTCTGTGACCTCATCTTCATTCCAATTGATCTCCCTGATTGACCTATCCTTAACAGCCTCATAGGCATGATCCTGCACCAGGTTTCCATCATCCTCCAGTTGGTCAAGGATCAACTTGACATTGTATTGTCTGATTGCATCAACAAGAATCCTGGAGTACCTCTTCTTCCTTGCTTCAAAATCATCCTTGATGTTGGCCCAATAGTATTCTAGGTCATCCTTGTGGCGGTAATCCTTGGTAGCCTTCTTTTGTGCTTGCCCAGTGATGTCAAAGTTTGTTCTTTTGGAATGGAAGGAGAAGCCATGAGCTGCCAACTCATCACCCGCTGCATGTGCTAATTGGATAGAAGGGCACACTTCTGCTACACCAATTCCAATCGGGAAATCCCCACCAAAACCTGTTTTATGCTTTTCCTTCTTGACAACTGCATCAAATTCACATATTTGTCTAACAATTTCCAACAACGCAATATGATCGGTAGGGTACCTAGGTAACCTGTATGGAGCAGCCGGGCATCCATCAATTCTAATGTAAGAGAAGGTGGGAAACTGAATGAACCAGGCCCCATAATTCTTTATCAACCCCTTCACTCCATCCGACAGTCTCACATGTTCTGCATTTTGAAGCATCCTAGTGATATGCATTGTGAATGCATCATTGGCTCTTTTGTAGTTCTTATGTCCTAGGTGCAACTCCAGATAAATCTCATAGACAATATCCTGTCCAAATGTCCCCTGTGGACTCAAACCCCTGTATGGGTAGAATATGGCAAGCACATACATGACATAAGAGGACATGGTGAACCTCTTTGTTTCCAAGACATCCCTCAGCTGCTTGTCAATTATAGTGCTGATAAGTCCTGCCCAGTGGTAGTTGGTTCCTTGTTCAACTTTGGTGATCACATGGACCATCCAACTCTCTAACACTCCAACGGTCTTCAAACCTGCCACCCTGCTCAAAAATGTTATGGCATCATAAATGTCTGACTTGAACTTAACCCTGTGCAACTGCTTGGGAAATTTGGAGTAATGTGACTTTGGCTTCTCCAACCAAGAGTTGATCATCTGTTGAGCTTTGGTTGGCTCATTCTCATAATATGTCTGGGCCATGTCCATGTTTAGAGCACACACAGAAGGCAAATCCGGCATGTCAAAGGCTTGTGCAATAGAAACAGGACTGAAATTGGCCAAGACTCTTCCCTCAATGCTGACAACCCTTTGTGTATCAAAGTCGTACTGTCGGGCACACTCCAAGATTAATTCATAGCATTGGATTGCCGGAGGGAACCTAACCACATGCACTAGTCTAAACTTCATCATTCCCTATCTTAGGACTGACAAATCCTTCTGAGCTGTCCTCTCCTTGAACTCCTCATATCTCCAGGCTCCCACATTGGTGTCAGACACCTCGGACTACACAGAAGATATCTTGCTTTCCGGCAACTGACTCTTGGTGTCCAATCTTAATCTTTCTACTTCTGAAATGGAGGACCCCTCCATGTCACCTTTGGACTTTCCCGCAACAACCTTGCTTGATTCAACCTGCACTCACAAAAGACCGTCATAAGTATCCCATTATCATGCATATTCCAATGAAAGGTTAGCATAAAATTAGATAAAGCCGTTAAAAGTTATCAGAAATGGCCAATCCTTGAAAATACAGAAAAATAAAGGAATCCAGGAAAACAGTGTAAACCGGGAAAATCCAGTCGGGGCAGAATTTCAGAGAAATCCGATCCAGACGGATTCCTGTTGCCGAAACATCATCAGTCAAATAAATCATTAGCACAAACAAAATATTATGAGATAATCATGAAATTCGTTCATTAGCAACATGAAATAAGCATTTAGCACCTACTCCATTAATCCTATCCTCCGAAAATTGAAAGAAATAAAACCAGACAGGAAAACTGGAAAATTTTGGATAGGAAGGATTTCCGCAGATAGTTCAAATATTCTGAAATTTGCTATACTCCACGGAATTGGCCGAAACCGGGAAAATCTAGGCGAGCAGGAATTCCGCGGACACCTCGGAAACCCGACAAAGGACAACACGTGAACCAAAAATTGAATGAAGATGTAAACCTTTCCACCTAGATTCTAATGGTCCCGAAAATTGACGCCAATAGACAAGACCTCAAATGCAAACGAATTCAAATTTCCAAAACCCCTAGATGACTAATCCTCATGGTGAAATAGTGATGCCCTAATTTGGATGAATAAACCCTTCACCATAAAAACCAGGGTAAGCTCGAGGTTTGGAAAACTATCCCTAAAGATGAATCCAGAGTCCTTCGAGTCCTCACAAGGCAAGGGTTAGTTTAATACAGGTGCAAGATTGACAAATCATGATGAATTCACTATTCTGGGCCGAACACCGAAAACCCTAACCTTGCACAATATGGCAAATTACGCGTTTAGAGGGCACAAAAATCCGACCCAGAACATCATCCAAACGGATGCACCTATCATCTAATGAACAAATACGAGCACACAGGGCATGGGTGATGAGGTTGCACGAAGAGATGGGTCAAACCCTAACTCAATAAAAGAAATCGTGGCTAAACATGGGCCGACCCGAAATGACCACCAATCAACTAAAAAAACTCAATCATTGCATAAACAAATAGAAGGGCCATCGACAACCTACCATGGAATAACCCAGATGACACTAAAGCTCAAAGAAGCGACCACAAAGCAAACACGCCCAAGCAATGAAAACCTTGATCAATGCTCCAGACAATCCACACGCACGTGGCTCAAAATCAGTAATCAAAGCTCAAACAAGGAGTGCACTCAGACGCCAAAGCAGCAAACAAGCGAATAATGAAATTGAAATGATGCCTAAAAGGTTTTAAAACCACCCATATATGCGTCTGAGCAAGGGTACCTTGAGCATTAATGAGCAACAAGACGTGTCTGAAAAATCTAGAAACTTGAGCTCAGCACGGAATTTCGGGAAATCCCAAGATACGCGGAAAATCTGGATGAACACGAATTCCACGGAAATAGCAGAAACTGAGAGTTTAATGAAGTTCGGGATTTTGACGCAGTCTGAGAAAATCCGCCAAAACCATAAAATCCCGGAGTTAGGTAGAAACCCGGATTCGAAAAATTCAGCAATGAACATACAATAAACTAGAGCCCGGGAAAATCCAACGAAGCTGGAAAATCTTGGATTCAGGTCAAAACCCGAATTTTCACCAAAGGCCAATTTTAACCAATTCAATCCTCAAGGCAAGACCAAGACCAGTAAGACCAATATCTTAAGACCTTAAAAAAGGTAAATCCAATAAAACCAAAGGTCGAAAGACATCATCAAAAGAGGGTCCCTACTCCAAGTGGGGCGTGTGTGCAAAACTGCACAACAAATCCTCTATATAAGTTTACATGAATTCATTTATTACATCATGTTTTTCAATTTTTATTTTCAAATTCCTAGAAGTTAAACTTTTATATGAAACTTCCATCTAATTCAATGTTGAATTCTATGTATAACAATGAAGATTAATAAAATCATCAAATGAATAGTCTATATTGTTAGAACAAAACAAAAAATACTCAATATAAACATCTAGCTAAAATGAAAAAGAGTGGATTCTACTAGCCATGATGGAAATGGACTACTATAAGGAATGCAAATGGAATTCATAAGAAAATTTGTGTTAAGTTGATATCCTTCATATAAGTTTACATGAATTCATCTAAATTATGTCATGTTTTCCATTTTTTTTCTTCAAAATCCTAAAATTAATTTTTTTTATGTAACGTCTATCTAATTCAATATTGAATTGTATGTAAATATATTATGATTAATAAAATCATGAAAGGAATGGTTTATCTTGTCAAAACTAAATAGAAAACTAAATATAAACATTTAAATTGTACCAAAATGAATATATTACTTGAGATAATGAAAAATGATGTAGAAACTTCAAATTGTCTTCATCTACATTGTATACCATGCAAACTAGTACTAGAAAGGTGATGAATCAAAAAAAATTGGTACAACAACATGCCAACTACATAAAAAGATTTTTTGAGTTGAATAAAGTGTAGAACTAGAAAAATGTAGAGAATTGTGGGCTTGAATCATGAGGTCAACTCATTTTTCACCATTTTTGGAAAAGGAAGATTTGGTGCTTGCCTAATCTAATGCAAAATGTGATACATTTTTAGGACTTCAATATATAGAACAATAAAAACTAAGAACACACCATTTAACTACACTTGGGTATAAGTAAAGGTGACACATTGTTAGGACTTGAATATTTAGAAGGATTACAATTACAAATATCTCAACCCTTAAACCATAATACATCAACCCTCAACCCTCTACCCTATCAATTAAACCCTCAACCCTAGTTTCTCAACCTTAATCCTAAATCCTCAAACCTTGACCATAATCCATCAACCCTCTACCCTAAACATTAAACCCTCAACTCTTATCCCTCAACACTATTCCTTAAACCCTAAAACCTAAACTCTAAACCTAAAACCCTTGAACCTAGTCTATCAAACCTATACCTTAAACCCTAAAACCTAAACCCTAAACCCAAAACCCTTGAACCTAATCTATCAACCCTATACCTTAAACCCTAAACCCTCAACCCTCAACCATCTACCGTACACATTAAACCCTCAACCCTAATACCTCAACACTATCCCTTAAACCTTAATATTTCAACCCTCAACCCTCATCGTAATACCTTAAGGAGTGAGAGAGAGTTGCTAGTATGGTGGGAGGGAGTGATATGTGAGAGAGAGAGAGAGACTTGAGAGGTAGAGGGAGAGTTGTTGGTGGCTAAGATACCTAAGAGAGGGAGAGACTTGAGAGAGAGGGAATGGGAAACACTTGAGATGAGAGGGCAAGAAGAATATAAATACTTGAGAGAGGGAGAGAGAAATACCTGAGAGGGAGAGAGAGAGTGTGTGTGTGTGAGATGGGGTTGGAGTGAGAGAGATTAGTCTAGGTAGTGTGGGAAGGAGTGAGACCTGAGAGAGAGTTATCTAGTTAGGGTGGGGGAAAAGACCTGAGAGTGGGAGAGGGGTTAGGAGGGATATTTTAAGGGAGACATCTGAGAGAGAGAGATGAGGAGAGAGAAAGATAAATAACTGAGAGGATATGGAGAGATAGAGAGAGAGAGAAAGAGAAAGAAAAAGATGGAGAGAGGGATTGTGAGAGAGGGGGTTGAAGTGAGAGATATTTGTCTAAGAAGGGTGGAAGGGAGTGAGACCTAAGAGAGAGGGAGTGGGAGACACCTGAGAGGGAGACTTGAGAGAGAGACCTGAGAGAGATATACCTTAGAGAGATATGAGAGGGAGAGAGAAAGATAAAGACCTAAGAGAGAGATGGAGTGTGAGAGAGTAAGAGAGTTGAGAGGGAGAGAGAGAGAGAGAGGAAGTGTGAGAGAGGGTGTTGGAGTGAGAGAAATTTTTCTAGGTAGGGTGGGAGGGAGTGAGACTTGAGAGGGGAGACTATTACATCAGATAAAGAGACTTATCTAGTTAGGATGGGAATGCAAGACTTGAGAGAGGGAGAAGGGGTGGGAGGGATATTTTGGGAGAGAGACTTGAGAGAGAGGGAGTGTGAGAGAGGGGGTTGGAATGAGAGAGATTTTTCTAGGTAGGGTGGGAGGGAGTGAGACTTGAGAGAGAGAGTTATCTAGTTAGGGTGGGGGGAGAGACCTTAGAGAGGGAGACACCTGAGAGAGAGACTTGAGAGAGATACCTAAGAGAGACATACTTGAGAGAGAGAGAGATGAGAGGGAGAGAGAAAACTAAAGACCCAAGAGAGGGAGAAAAAGTGAGAGAGAGAGAGAGAGAGCTTAGAGGGAGAGAAAGAGGGGCTTGGAGTGAGAGATACTTGTCTATGTAGGGTGGGAGGGAGTGAGACTTGAGAGAGAGAGAGACTACTACATTGGAGAAAGAGAGCTATCTAGTTAAGATGGGAGGGAAATACTCAAGATATATAGAAGGGGTGTGAGGGATATTTTGAGGGAGAGACTTGAGAGAGAGGGAGTGTGAGAAAGGAGGTTGGAGTGAGAGAGAGTAGTCTCCCAAAGGATGTGAGACATAAGAGAGAGAGATACTTGTGAGGGAGAGAGAGTTATCTAGTTAGGGTGGGGGGAGAGACTTAAAAGAGGGAGAGGGGTTGGGAGAGATATTTTGAGGGAGAGACCTAAGAGAGAGGGAGTGGGATACACCTAAGAGAGGGACCTAAGAGAGGGAGAGACTTGAGAGAGAGAGGACTTCAGAGGGAGAGAGAGAGAGAGGGAGTGTGAGAGATGGGGTTGGGGAGAGGGATTTTTCTAGGTAGGGTGGGAGGGAGTGGGACCTAAGAGAGAGATTGCTACATCAGAGAAAGAGAGTTATCTATTTAGGATGGGAGGGAGAGACCTGAGAGAGGGAGAAGGGGTGGGAGGGAGTGAGACCTAAGAGAGAGATTTGAGAGAGAAAGAGAGAGTTATTTAGTTAGCATGAGGGGAGAGACCTGAGAGAGGGAGAGGGGTTGGGAGGGATATTTTGAGGTTGAAACCTAAGAGAGAGACCTGAGAGAGATACCTAAGAGAGAGAGATGAGAGGGAGATAGAAATATAAATACTTGAGATGGAGTTGGAGAGAGAGAGAGAGAGAGAGAGAAATACCTAAGAGGGAGAGATAGTGGGAGTGTGAGAGGGGGTTGGAGTGAGAGAGAGTTGCCTAGGTAGGGTGGGAGGAAATGAGACCTGAGAGAGACTTGAGAGGGAGAGCAAGAGTTATCTAGTTAGGGTAGGGGGATTCCTAAGAGAGGAAGAAGGGTTGGGAGGGATATTTTTAGGGAGAGATTTGAGAGAGAGGGAGTGGGAGACACTTGAGAGAGATATTTGAGAGAGAGAGATAGGAGGGAGAGATAAAGATAAAGACCTAAGAGAAGGATTTGGAGTGAAAGAGAGAGAGAGAGAGAAATACATGAGAGGGAGAGAGAGGGAGAGAGAGAGAGAGAGGGAGTGTGAGAGAGGGGGTTGGAGTGAGATATATTTGGCTAGGTAGGGTGGGAGGAAGTGAGACCTAGGAGAGAGAGACTACTATCAAAGAAAGAGATTTATCTAGTGAGAATGGGAGGGAGATACCTAAGAGAGGGAGCGGGGGTGGGAGGGATATTTTGAGGGAGAGATATGAGAGAGGGAGTGTGAGACATGGGATTGTAGTGAGAGAGATTAGTCTAGGTAGGTGTGTCAATAGAAAAAGCATCCCTTCTACTTTTCCTTTCTTGTTTTAGCCATCCTTATAAACTAAGCTTAATGGTACCTTATGTAGTGTTGTAATGTGTTTAACACATTCACATTAGGTCTTGGTACCGCATGAACTAATGAACATAAATGGTACCTAAGTAAAGTGTTGTGAAGTATTTTAACACACTCTCATACTTTTCTAAGGTTTTATTAATTAACTAAACCTAATAAACCTCTTTTTAATAAAAAAAAAACCTTAATCCTACCTTATTTGAAGTGTTGTAAAGTGTTGTAACACAATTTCACACTTTTCTAGGATTATCATTAATAATTGGTTTTCTTTATACTTTAATTGGGCTTATTTTGCATACACAAGCCTCATTTAGTGTATCTTTTTGAGGATGATCTTGACACAAATCATTAGCCAAATATAATTAAGGTGTTATAGGTTGAATGTCCCCAGATTTAGTGATATGGGACTCATTCACCACCTTTGGAAAATGAGTCCCATCTAAGTTTTTGGGTCCCAAACCTGGTTTCACACCTTTCTAAGAATTTTTTAAAATAGTCCCATAAATTATGCCTAATGGGGCTCATTCACCACCTTGGGCGAATGAGTCTCGTGTTTCCCAGAATAAAAATTAATTCAAAATTTTGGTGGGATTTTATGCTCCTAGATATGGTGTCAGCTTGTAGTGTTGTAATTTTAGGAATTATTGCATAATTAAGTATAAATACAAGGTTATTTCACTCATTTTCACCCCCAAGCATTCTTGTATTCATCCTTATAGCAAGCTTGAGTTTATAAGAGCATTCAACAACATTCAAGGGAAGATTATCGAGCATTTTAGAGCATTATTTAAGCATCAAGCATCATGTCAAGGACTTCATGCATCATGTTTTTTTTGGAGCTAACAATTATGATGTAGGGTTTTATGATTCAAGCTAGCATTTCATTCAAGATCTATCACCTTCAAGCAAGAGTCAAGATCTACATCCATTGGAGCCATCTCATACATGTCTACAACATCTTATTGCTAGGGTTTGGTGAGTTGCAACATCTTATTTTTTTCATTCATCATTCTCCATTCCTATTTCATTTTATTCCAAGGTTTGATTATGAAAATGGGGTTTGACCAAGGAAAACCCCTATCTACTAAAAAAAACATTTTCCCTCTCTTTAGTGTGTGATTTATAGGTTTATATTGAAGAAGCATTAAAGAGAAAGATTGGAGAAAGTTGTTAAAGTACTTAAAGTTGTCAAAGTTGTCATCAAGCATTTGAGAACATTGGAGAGCACCTACAGGTTCATTTACAGAGATTCGGATCTGAAAATCTAAAAAAGTAGATGAGTAGACTAAGAAGAAAAGATTCAGACCCTAAAGTTTTATAAAACGCTAACTAAACTAATTCACCACTTCTAATGAATGAGTCCCAGTTTAGGTTAGAATTCAGATTTTTGTAGATTCAGATACCCATTTTCCAGGTTCTTATTCCTGCATAGAAACCCATATTTTGGACTCATTCACCCAGCTTGGTGAATGTGTTCCAATCAACATTAAATTCAAAATTTCAATTATTTCAAAGCTCGTTTTAGTCATCTCTAGATTCTTAGGTGCACACATTTCATCTTAAAACTTTTTGTTTTGTTTCATTTACATTTCTAGGTCATTTTTTTAAGTCATTGCATCATATTAGTGTTTAGTGTTACATCTTGCATTGCTTTTGTCTTTCCAAGTCTTAACTTGGTGGTGAACCCTTCATTAGCTTATAATCAGCCCCTAGGACAACCCTATTGCAATATATCTTTCTCATGTGTATTGAGATATCTAGTGTTATCCTTAAGTGGAATAAATGAAAGTGGGTGTGCTTTATGTCCTAAGCCATATGATAACACTCTTCCCCCATTTTCAGCAGTTCCATTTTGGTGAACCTACATTTAGAACATCATAATTCTGATTTGGATTGTATCATCATCCTAGATTTGTCTTGCATTAACATTGCATTAGGGTTTACATTGGTTAATTTACATTCCAGGGTTTCCAAATTCTGCATTAGTGAAAGTTCATATAGCTCACATTTTTGCATCCTAAATCAGTGAAAATGATACAAAATCTACATTTGCACTTAGTTCATAGATCATAAAACATAAAAAGCATAAAAATCAATTGAAAATTTCTAAATTTTTTGGAAAACAATCCCTACTGGGACTCATTCATCACCTTGGGAAAATTAGTCCTAGTGCATATTTTGCACTACATTTTTTAGCATTTAAAGCTTTGTTTCTGTGATCACATTTTTTGTTTATACCTTTCTATTCCACTTTATAGGTTTTTTGTTTCATTCAAATTCATTGCATCTAGTTTAATTAGTCCATCTTGTGCATTGCTTAAATTTAAAATTACATTTAGACCATTTCATTTAATATTGTTGCATAGTTTACAATCTAAAATTTTCATCATAGATATGTGCTTTGGTAAGCTTTGGATGTCCTTGAAGTCCTTAGTGGATGTGTCAAATTGTGCTTTTTGAAATGACCCTAATGAAATTGAGCTAACTCATGGACCTTAAACTCCTAATGCATGTCCTCCTCATGATGTTGGCATCATTGGAGAAGATTATGAAATCATGCATAAGTTCCTAAATTATTTTTTAACAACCTTGAAGCTAATGCATCCTTTTATCCATCAATGGAACAACCAACACCCCCTACAATACCACCTCTTGAGATATTTGGTTATTTACATCCTGAAGTTGAGATAAAAGTTGAACCTAAGTTCTCTACAATAGGTAAACCTAGTTCCTCTAAGCAAGCAAACATTCAACCATTCTTTGTTAACAAAGTAAAGGAAAATCCTATCAACCTGGAAGATACATATGGAAAATGATTTACAATCTTGAGTAAGCAAGGATGTGACACAATAAGTGAACATGAAATTCAACAAATCTTAGAGAAAATATGAATTGAAAATACAAAAGCGTTAGGATAAGAAAACGCTCCCCCTGATATGAATGTCCTCCTTCCAAAATAACAACCAATGATTTGTAACTACAGTGATAAGGATGAAAGGATGGTCTTAGGTCCTGCTCCATATTCAATTCAAGAAATTGGTGAATCTAGCAAGCATAAAAGGCCTTACAAACTCAAGAAACTTTAATTTCCTTATCCACCAACTGACATTGAAAGGAATTTTCAGATACTCCTACATAGAGGACTGATTAAATTACCTCCCATAGGAGAAGACCGAAAACCAAATCCTAAGAACACAAACACATCACACTGTCAATACCATAGAATTCTTGGACATAGTACCAATGACTATCATGATTTACAAAAAAAATCAAAAGGCTCGATATTATAGAAATAGTCCCTTAAAGCGGTACCCTTTAGTCCCTTGTCATGTAATAGTTGTAGAGTCTCATATTCTCACGATCGTATGACCTTTCCCATCACCTACCTCAGCTCATTCTTATTTGCACTTAGTGGGGGCAAGAGGTAGATAGCCTTGTCTTAGTAATTCATTTTTCATTGTCCCTTTAACTAATTTTTTGCCTTCAATATATAATGAACATGATTGGGATGCAAACGACCTACTTTAGGTTGACTCACATGTGCCTTAATAATATTTTGCATTAGTTATTTTTCTTTTTTTATTTTGTGTGATTGCATGTGCATACTATGATCCCCCATAATGTTATTTTGATGTATCTTTCTCTCTTTGTGACATTCGTCTATTTGTACCTTCATTCTTCTCTATGTCTTAAACCTTTTATCTTTTCACCTTTTACCTTTTCCATTTATCTTGTGTTTTCCTTTTGGGGATGACATAAGGCATTGAGACATTCAAGTCTCTTCCATGTTGACCCAAAAGATTTTCTTTATATTTTCTTTGTCTTGTGTTTTCCTTTTGGGGATGATGCAAGGCATCGAGACATTCATGTCTCTTCAATGTTGACCCAAAAGGCCTTTTCCTTTGTTTTCACTCTCTTTGTGTCATTCTTCCAGTTCTATGTGTATTTGGGGAATGATGACAATTTTGAGTTGTCTAAATAACACTATAGCAAAGAACACACTAACCCCAAATCCATAGATCCCTTATGTGTTTGGATTTTCTTTTTTGGGGGAAAACCTTCTCTTTTACTTTTTGCATGATGTAACTTTACTTGGAGACACATGACTTGGCATAGGGCTTTCCAAGTTGGCTCTTATGTATTCTTTATTGTTTGCATTTATCATTTGCTACTTTAAAGTAATTTCTCATAGTATGTTGTTTAGCAATTTCTTAAAAGTGGGGGCATACATTGGAATTATTATTTTGCATTCTTTTCCTTTTCATGGTTCATGGTGTAGTCTTTTTACTTTATGTGATGTGTTTTTCACTTTGTGGATGAAATTGGGTGTGATTTCCTTCAAGAGTGTGATCTCTCATAAGCACATTACATTCCTCTTAATGGCTTGATGTGACCCACTACATCCCCTAAGTTGTGAATATTTTATTCTTTGATTGGTCCTCTCTTGGATACATTATGCACAATGTTCCCTAAGTTAAGAACTCACATGAACTAAGCAAAACTCTTTTAAACATTCCTTATTGTTGCATTTGCATTTTTAGTTATATGGACACCTTGCATAACAAAACTTGCATTCCTATAGAGCCATGTTGTTTATTCTTGTCTCATGAAGTTCAAAATCATTTTTGTGTGGTGTCTTATCAAAGTTATCATGAGGTATAAATTTGGTATGGTTTGACGGGAAGTCGAATGAGGACTTGAATTTCCCTTAGGAACTCACATGTGTGTGTGAGCACATACCAACCGTGAGTATATATGTCTCACCTCTTGGAATTCTCCCCTAGTGGACAGCCTAAAGTTCCATTGCTTCAGACTGAGTGTGCATTTTCTTGACAAACAACCTAGATCTGCTCCACATCATTATGGACAAATGATTGAACCTTGATCTTATCCTTTTCTTTTTCATTTTGTTTCATTATCTTTATGTATTTGACAATGCATTCTTGTGCTTTGTTGTTTCTCTTATATCATTATCATGTTTTTTCTTTTGCTCCTATGTTGGTTTGCCATAGGATCTTGATGTTGGGGGCTTGTTCACCCCTCTTGACCATTCTTGTCCTATCTTATTGACATTGGTGTACTTGGACCCCTCTTGATGTGTGTTGGTCTAATTTAGTGTGAGTTTGAAGCAAGTTCATCCTCTCACTAAAGTGGGGGCTAAATGTGGTGATGAAGAAATAATCCCTTCTACTTTTCCTTGCTTGTTTGGGCCATCCTTATAAACTAAGCTTAATGGTGCCTTAATGTAGTGTTGTAATGTGTTCAACACATTCACATTAGGTCTTGGACGCTTGTGAATTAATGAACATACATCCATGGTACCTAGATAAAGTGTTGTGAAGTGTTGTAAAACACTTTTACACTTTTCTAAGGTTTTATTAATTAACTGAAACTAATAAACCTCTTTTTAATAAAAGAAAACCTTAATCTTGCCTTATTTGAAGTGTTGTAAAGTGTTAACACACTTTCAAACTTTTCTAGGGTTGTCATTAATAATTGGGCTTCTTTATGCTTTAATTAACCTTATTTTGCATCCACAAGCCTCATTTAATGTATCTATTGATGCCAAAAATTGGCAAGGTAATAGCCCTTTGTGGGAAACTCAGTTTATGGGGAACCTATTCCACTAAACTAAGTGACCTAAGACTTTGTAAAGAAGTCATATTCTTCTATAATTGGGGTTTGGAAAGGGAAAAGGAAGAAAATATAAAAATAAGGGTGCTGCCACAATAATGGGTTACACTTTTTGGGACATCCTAATTTTTGCCTGAAATCACATATTTTTAGAAAATACAATGATTTATGAATTTAAAGGTTCCATTTAAATTATTTTAATTAAAGAGGGATTGATAAAAACCCCTTAGATCAAACCCCCTTGGATAGAACCTTGTTAGATTTAAACCATACCTATAATCGAGTCTCCTCTACACCTATCAAAATGTTGATAAAAAACCACTTTTGATTTACCTTTTGGGTGATCAAATGAATTCATTTAAAATTTATGTTTTGTAAGCCTATAGCCCTTATTATAAGCTTCCCAAAAAGTATAATTTTAAATATGTTTAATTTGATTATTATATTTATTTTTATTTCTTGTCAATGTAGGATTTTCAATGAACATCAAGTTCTTTATTTCACACATACGAAAAAATAGAAAAATAGAGAAAAAAATTCTAAAAAACACATGTGCACTAGGTATTGATGTCCTTATTCCAACAAAAAAATAATATGTTAATTCAAATGAATACAAAAAAAGTTATGCGGGCCGAAGTACACCTCTATCCAAATTATAATTACACTGACTTGGAAAATTAATTAAAAAAAAAATATTTAACAAAAAAATATGAAAAAATATCCATTCCCTAGATATTGGTGTGAAAATTTTGTATTTTAAAAATTAGAATTGTATCCTATCTATAAAAAAAGTTATGTGGGCCAAAGCAAACACCACTTCTTAAAAATGTTGATTAGTAGGAAAAAAAAGTTATTAAAAATTACATAAAATGATTCACAATTTATTTTTTAATTTTTTTTAAAAATATATAATTAGAGTCTACACAAAATATCTAACAAATGACTAGTTTGATTCCTCTTCAAAACCTTAATGGTTTAGCTGCTATAGGTGTAAGAAAGTGAATGTTTGGTGAAAAATCATGATTTTAATGTCAAGTTTGGCCAAAAATTGTAACCCATTATTGTGGGATCACCCATAAAGGATCTAACTAAGGTGATGTGATAGAATTTAGATAAAAGGCATGATAAATCTATCTTTTGGATATGATCTAAGGGCTCCTTCAACAATTTTCTATGTCCTAGAATGATAGAATTTAAAAATTGAAGCATGAACAGTGCATTCAATGACAAAATAATTTTCGCACCCATTCACTAAAAAGAGGAGTCAAAAGACATGATCTAAACCAGAAAAATTGCATTTAAATAATAGAAGTTTTACAAATGAACCATTAAAATAATAATGGAATAGTATATAGTTAATCAAATAGCTTAAGAAAAATAGAAAGGCCGAACAATGGCACAATTTGTGAGTCTTTCTGCAATAATCTAATAACAATAAAAAGGCCTAGTGTCTCTAAAATTCTATATTTTCTACAATTTTTGAACTTGTGGAACCCTTCCCTAGAAGTAAAGAGCAGTATATATAGTGAGCATTATGACTGCCTAGTGAGCAGTAACTGAAAATATTTGGTATCCTGAGCAATGATGTAGTAGCAATCATTCCCCTTAGACATTGTAACAGAAAAAGATTCAAGCAATAACATGTGGTCATTCCTCATCTAGGTGCATCCCCTGCGAATGATGGCAGTTGTCCTGACATAGTCCCATGCAAACAAGTGTCACCACCCAGTATAGGCAGTTAAAACACGCTGAAACATATTACAACCCATAGTTTGCTCCATCCTTTTCTCTAAAGAAGTACCCGATGAAGAGACATGTGGCAGAATTTTGTAGCCCATGGATCATTCCTCCTCACCGTTGAAGGCTTGCACTAGGAAGACACTTGGAAGTGTGCTTTTTCATTAGTGTCGAATGTGGAGTTTTCCAAAGCATATGCAGATGAAGACTACATGGCACATAGTCAGGCCCAACTCAAAAGTGAAGGGAAGCAACCTTTAAGCATGTGTGGCAACAACACGTGGAAACATGGTGAGGGCCATTTAAAAAGTGAAGGGAAGAATCCCTTTGAAAAGCATTGAGCGGACACGTGGTGAAGGCCAATAGTCATAAATCAAAAAGGGTCAATGATGTTTATTTGAGGCATGGGTTGATACTTATTAGCAAAAAGAAAAACTCGAAGGGAGCTTGATGAATTTTATATTCATAGCTTTTGGTGACTACCAAGGGAAATTCTTTTGAGCAATGAGGAACCCAAAATTTTCTCTAGCTTGAAGACCAGAGCCTGCCTCCATTGGGTGACAGAGTCAGAGCTTAGAAAGAGCGGCCTGTAGAGGCAACTAGTCAGCCTCGTATGGTCTTGATATATCACATATATTCTCTTGCTCTCCGCTTAGATTGCACATTTCTTTATAAGGTAGCACCTTAGGTAAATTGGCCCCAAACTTAAATTGGAAGAGTAGCCGCATAATCGGATCAGTGATTCCTTCAATATCTGCTATGGTAGGAGGTTGGATAAAGCTCTAGAAAGCAGTTGTGTCCTGCTCCTTCTCTTCAATCTTCTCCACAATTTGCTCAGTTGTGTCGACTGACTCATCTTCAAGAAACGAGGATGGCATTCCCATCTTAGTTAGCTAGGAGAAAATTTCTCGCATGCTATCCGTAGTTTGGCCCAAAGTAGCTACACATGCATTGCCTCAAAGGATGGTTGAGTGGCAATGGATGAATTTGTTCACTGTTATGGAAGTAGCCTTCCTATCCTCGATCCCTACCATTTCTAGGTCCTCATCTGATACCATGTATAGCTTATTTAGTATCCTTCTTGCCGTAGGAACTCTTTCTGTGATGAATTGTGGAAACTTCTCAATGGCTTCGTGGACCTCCTAGCTCAAGCTTGTTGCCTGTGACATGAATTGGAGCGTTGGCTATAGCATCAGGCAGAAAAATTTGACCTTTTCCCAATATGAAATATATAGCTGTTGAGCTACTGGAATGAGGTCTGGTTGGGTAGTAGGGACTTGGGGTGCACTCTTTAAAAGGGTGATCTCTGCATCCTTTGAGTCAACATCCTGCATCCATTCCTCAATCCTCTTATTTGTGGATGCAAGTTGTTCCTGGATGTAACTTAGCTCCTTAGAATAGTTCTCCTTGACCTGGATGTGGTTTGACAACTCTGTGTCAGGAGAAGACTTTGTCTCTTGGATCTCTTTTTCTAATTGGGCCTTTTGGCCCTCAAAGTTCACATCCTTCTATTCTAATTTTTTCTCATGTTGAGCACGTTGAACTGCTAGCTCTTCATTCTTTTGTTGCAAATTTTGCTCTGCCAGAGCCAATTGGCTCTAATATTCTTGGTTCTTCATCTGTAGCTCATTGATTAGGGTGGGATTAACGGATTGGGACTTCATGAGTTCCTCTTGGAGTTTATTTCACTCCAACTCTACTTCCTATGATTTCTCTAATAAGTGCATAACTTCTAATTCCAACAATTTCTCCCTCATCTCTAGGAAACTAATCATTTCCTTCACAAGCTTCAATTGCTCCTCCCTTTTCTTTAGCTGACAGCCAGATCAGAGGAAGTTAATCATCAACACCCGCTACGTTTCCTCCATGAGTTCTACCTTGTCCTATAGTTGGGCTGCTCTCAGATTGAGTCTCATGGCATACATGTTGTAATCATCTAGAAACATCTCCCCTTGTGGTTTGACAATGTTTGGGTACATGGTGGTGAAATTTAGCATTTCCTACACTTCATTGCAAATAGTATATACCTTCTGCTCTATCTCCGTTTTATCATCCTTCTCTTTACACTTCTAGATCCTGATGGCCTATGCTTCCTTTGTAGCACGACCCTGTGCTATGAATTGCGATGGAGACTAAACTAGCCCGCCTGCAAAAGGTGCATTAAGAGGTAGGGAAAAAGGGAATGTAAGTGTAGCAGGACCTTGCATTTTTCTTTGTGGGAGATTGACAATCTATGGGGAGAAATTGGGAATTTTTCAAAGTTTAATTTGTGAACCGGAGGGAGAACTCATTGGTTGTTGTGGCGATTGTGGGCCTATGGAAAACTCTAATTGCTAGGTGAACTAGGTTGTGCTTGATATGATAGTAGCAAGAGGAGTGTCAATGGTGGCCGAGCTTGCAGAAAGAGAGGCAAGGAGAGATTGGGCAGCAGTGACTGGTGTTAGGGTTCATAGAGGTGTTAAGATAAAAGGCCCTATCTAGGTGAATTGGGAGAAACCTCTCACAACCATTGTGGTAGAGGCAAAGAAGGTAGGGCTAACACTTGTAGTGATGGGTGTCGTAGAAATAACAAAGTATACTAAAGATTGAGAAGTAAGAAAAGAAGGAGCAAACGTTACTTGCTGACTAGATGATGGCAGTTCTTTGCTTATTGTTGGATCCTCACTTAATTCAAACTCCTGGCTCGCTATGAGCACCTAACTTGTAGTGGGTTCCTGTGAACCTTCTCCCATAATAGTTTTCATGCACTATTGTTTAGCACGCAGGGAGTCCCCCATCTCTACAATCTCTGACTATTGTTGCTTGGACACTCTTGTTGTTTTCAAGGCCCATGTGAGTGTTTGTGAAGATATTAATATATTCAATCACACACTTGAGGCAACATAGGTAGGCTACCCTATGGAATTTCTCCTTTGCTGAGTGGAGGACATTGATGTCTCAACTTCCTCTTCTACCTGCTCTTCAGATTCCTCATCGGAGTCATTGCCCCCGCTAGCGCTTGGGTCAGAATCTGGATGCTCATCATCCTTCATGCTACCATAAGGGGCATCAAGCTATTTTGTCTCTTGGTGATATAACCAGAAGGCTCTGATTCTTTCCACACTCCATTCTTTTTTCTTAACTTATTGAACAAGGTGTCTCCCATTTTGCACTTCTTGTCATAATCAACCATAATGAAGTAGAACTTATTCCATGGTGGCCTGCTATCCTCTATAGGAATGTGAATTAGGTCAACCAATAATTCATCTTCATCCTCTAGTGGGCTATGCCTCTTTTCCCAGTAAGGTCGAGAAATGTGAGTTACTTTAATATGCTCATATGGTGGATCATTGAAAGGGTTGTAACTCCATTTGTCATAGATCATTACCAACCCTCGATGATCCAACTTATCTTGTAGTAGTGGTTGCGTCTGCTTCCTTTTAACAACCACTATTTTGAAGCTTATTGGATAGATGAAAAAACTCTTCTTCAATTGTTTTCCTTTGCAGAAGGTAACATCAATAATGCATGCCTGTCAGAACATTTCAAGGGCTAGCACTCGATTTGTAACACATGCCAAAAGGTGGAATGGTTCCTTGATGAAGCCTTGCATCTGGATGAATGTGAAATCCACTCCAAAAAACTAGTCACATCTGGGAATGAAGTTCTACATATACCCTATTTGCATCTTAGTGAGTTGGTTAATACCATCCTCTCCTTGCAAATCTTCCAAAATCGGAGTCAAGAAATAATCCAAAAATGCACAATAGTTGAAAGTGGAAGAGAGGAGAGGATTCTGAACAGAAAATAGCTTCCTTCTATTCCTTTCATCAAAAATAGCCAACTTCACACACTTATCAAAGAAATCAGGGTTATGATGAAAAAACATATGGGCAAGAAAGGAAGGAAACCTAAACTTTTGTATAGTTTGGTAATCCTTTATTTTCCCTATCATCTCCTCAACAAGGTATTCTACAAAATCATACCAAAAGAAAGAGTATTTCCTATGAAACTAGAATCTTGAGCCCAACTGAAATGCATGCACTTCCTTGTCGGTGTCTAGACTACAAACAAATGCCAACATTGAAAAGGCCTCTTGCAAGTCTACATCGAAAGCATCGTGTTACACTGAGATCTTTGGTAGATTTTGGTGGTCTGCCCCAATCCTTTTGGTTTCTTTGTTATAAAATTATAGATCCTTTTGCATTCCCTTCCATATTTTTTCCCCCTTTGTAGTAGTGAATGTCTATTTCTTCCTTTCTGCAGCTTTGATTAGGGATGCACAACATATTCTAGATAGATCCTGGGCTAATATTAATCCTCAGAGTCTGGTGCTCAATAGTGTTGTTACATGGGTTGAAATGTTTGATGGCCTCATTGACTAATTTTGGACAATAGTGCATAGATGGGACCATATATTGTGGGAGCTCGCTGAGCTATATCTTTTGTGCCATTGACAGCAAGTGTTTGGATACCTTCATTCTTTCACAGGCTGCTTCCCTCAAAGACTTAGGGTTCTTTGCAAGATTGAGATCATGAAAATTATCCAAATCCTCCTTGATTAGGCCTAGTTTCTATTGTTTCTGGGTTTTTCTAGTTCCTGTGTGTTCGCCCACTTTGGCTTGTCTGGAATACTAGGAGTGGCATAAGAAATTTCATCGATCATGTTGACGACTTGTGTTGCTCACATAGCTTTAAATAAGCTTCACGTTGCATCCCCCTGTGCCTCTTTCCATGGACTTTCTGTCATTTTTCTTTGTGGGAATCTTCTACTTAGCTTGAACTTCTTTGCAATTTTACTTAAACTCTGGTTATGCACTAGAAATTTCTTTCGCTCTAAGTAACGTATTTGAAAAAAAAAATTAAGTACTTAAACATCTTGCATGCAATATTTAGCTATTTTTCTCAAGGTAGTAGATGGGAGTTTCCTTTTTGCATTTAATTCGACATGTACCGTCAACCTTTTGGCTTGTGCGAAATGAATCACTTGCCTTTTTGAAATGACAAGAATTCATAATTATAATTAGCAACCATGTTGTACAATGTGATTTCCTTGGAACTTGAGTTGATGATTTGTTAGCAGCTTAAGCATTCGTATGCATTGGAAATTAATATCCCAAAAGGAATGATTAACCCAAAGATGCAATCAGTGTTTGAAAAGATATGAGCTCAGCCTTGCAGTTTGAAAAACACTTGGAGAACGACACCTCAACATTTGTCCATGCACAACACCACTGATTGCTTCCACCAGCTTAGGCTAATTAATTGTCCCTTATTAGTCTTGCACATAGCAAGCCATACTTAGTAGATGCAACTGGGTGGGAAATTTGAGCAAGCCCTGGCACGAGTTTCAAGTTGGTACTTGATTAGCATCATGTTTATGCTAAGCAAATTACCACACATTTCCTTGATTTTTCTATAAATAGGCACTAAGCAGTAGCGAAATCACACTTAGTGATTTGAGCATAGTTGGTAATAGGTAATTGGATTAACAGTTTAGCATTAGCAGTTGCATAGTATTTTCATAGGATAGACCTAGGCAGTTTGAAAAGATAGTTCTAAGATAGTTGCAGAGCACCTGCCAACATGAATACCCCAATTAGGCTGGTTTCTCATAAGTCTCAGATGACATTTTTAGGTGAGATTTCAACTAGGTGCCTAAAAAGGATAACAAAGAATAAGCACTCACTGGCTATCATAGCCATGAAATGGGTTTTGGGATGTGATTTCCTTGAATATGAGGATAAATACCGAGTTAACACTAATGTGTGCTTGCACTTTGTTGCCTCTATGCTTGATGTTGCAATTCCCAAGCCACTGATTTTGCATTTGGTTAAAGAAATTTTTCCAAAGAAGTACCTGAATGGCCTTGAAGAGGTACTGGCGAATGCAACATTCGGTGGAGGAATTCCAACTGCAAGCAACCTTAGGAGATTCATTGAAGAGGGCATGGTCGTAGTGTGGCTTCCATTCCTAAGTGGCTTTTGCCTCTAGTCACAGAATGAGCATTGTTAAAGGGTCACTTATGCCTGTCACTTCCTCTTCCACATATACAATGTGGTGCCATTTTATTGCATTGACTGGTATAGGGATTTCAGGAACCTGGTGTTCCCCTCACAACTGGCCATTTCTCCCATGAATGATGCTACTACTCCTGGTGATGCCCCCATTGATGAAGAAATTGTGGACATTGTTGTTGATGTGTCTATTGCTTCTGCTCATGTCGTGGATTGAAGACCTCCCTATTTTTTCTTTTTGATTTTTAAAAACTCATATCAGCCAATCCATTTTTTGTATATATGCCTGAAAAAAGGCTTTAGCATAGAATGTATGAAAAGGAAACAGAATATAGCTATATATTTTAGAAACATGGCCCATGAGCCATTTTGGCAATGTAAATACTACAGAATATATATATATATATATACATATATAATGAAAATATAGCTTTATATAATCATCTTATTTTATTTGCCTATGGATTCTGCAATGTGGGTTATCCTTTCTTTTTCAACATATATGTATTCAATTCAATTCTGCATGTGGGTGTTTGATTCTTTATGTCCTTTGAGATGTGAATTTATTTTCCCTTCTCTTTGCAATAATGGGTTACATGCTTTCCTCCACCTTGAACCATAGAATAAAAAAGAAAGATTGGCTAAAATAAACAAAAGGGAAAGAAAGAAAAAAGCACTAGAAACATATTTACATCGATAGGATATGTAAGCTTAATTAAATAATTTAATGTGAATTATGTTGACCAAAATTCCTAGTGCTTCATTTTCCATGTCTTCTAACTCAAATTCATTGTGTTCCTTGCATTGAATTATTTTGAACATGCCTTCCCAAAGGCTTTCAAACTTCCTGTGTTGACCCAACTTCATAGCCCTTTCATTAAACTTTAGCACTAAGTCTTCACACTTTAGACCTTGGTCGGATGCTTTCTTGTCAAACCACCATTTAACCACCTATTGGTAGTTAGTCATGGATATTAGGGACTTCTCTCTTTTCTCCTACACGTCTAGCAACTTAGCTAGTTGCACCTCCATTGTACTTTTTTGCTCTATTTCAAAATATTTGAGCAATTGCAGTGCTAGAATCTCCATGGAGATAGGCAACAGTGCTTCTTTTCCATACACTAACTCATACAATGAAGTCTTGAGGACTTTCTTAGGAGTTATACGGTTTGTCCAGAGTGTTGCTAAGAGGTTTTTATGCCATTCCCTTTGGTGCTTTGACCCAATCCTTTTGAAGAGTTGGACCAGATTCTTGTTTGTCGACTTGGCTAAGTCGTTCCCCTATGGGTAGTAATTTGATGATGTTTTAAGGAATATGCCATGCGTAAGTGCAAATTGACATACCTTAGAGCCTAGGAAAGCTTTGGTGTTGTTGGAGATGATGGTTTTGGGTGGGTTGAATCTCGTCACCAGTTCCTCAAGGAAGTCCACTATCTCTACCTCTGTCACATTCTTCAGTGGTATGGCTTTGGTCCACCTAGTGAAGTAGTCAGTGGCCATCAAGATCCACTTGTGTCCTATGCTGGAGGACAAGTTGATTGTTCTGATGAAGTCTAGGCCCCATTGCACGAATGGATCATCAACCACTATCAGATTGAGAGGCATCATAAAATTATTTCCTGCGAAGAATTGACATTCCTTACAAGCTTTTACTAAGGAGTAGGAGTCATTGAATAGCATTGGCCAGAAGTACCCTATGCACATGACATTTATGGCGATGGTTTTGTGGAGAAGTTCCCACCTATGCCACTATTTTGGTAAGTGTCAAGGATCCTTTTGCTTTCTCTATAGTGACCCACTACAATAGAAAGTCATTGAATCTCCTTTTGAACAGGATCCCTTTGATGAGCACATATCCATTGTTCTATAGGTGGTAGAATCTTCTCTTTTGAGAAGGAAGGAAAAACAGATATTTTCCTATGTGCATAAACCTCACTTGTCTGCAAGCCAACAACCTTCAGACTGTAACTCATTTGTGTGCTATATAAAAATGGCCCCTTGTCATTTTCATGGCCTTTTAGGTCTTGTTTCATGGTGTTAAAACTCTTTTTCTCTTATTTTGTGTTGCAACATGGCTTGAACATGTTTATTTAGGAACTAAAACTCAAAGAAAGATGTCTTGTGAAGGTGTTGTGTAGTGTTGCAAGACATTTCTACATTCTTCTAGACTCTATTAATTACAATTCACCTAAAAATCACCCTTTTATTCATTATCAAGTCCTATTTTGAAGTGTTGTAAAGTCTTGTAATAAGCTTTCATGCTTTTCTAGGCACATCTTCACTATTTATCCCTTTGTCATGCTTTATTTGAACCCTTTATGCTCTCATATGCTTAATTAAGTTTATTTTTTAGTATTATCCTAACAAACAACATTAAATACAACATATTTCCCAACACACAATTTTTAGGTCCTAGGTGGGACCCATTTGCCATGGGTAGAAAATGAGTCCCCCTTGGCCCCAAATTCAAAATATTTTAAATTTCCTTTTAGGATTTTATTCCAAAACACTTAATGTCAGCCTATGATGAGGTATGAACTGAAAACTAAGGCACAAGTGTGTATAAATAAGTGATTTTCACCTCATTTTACATCTCCTACAATCTCATTCATTCAAACATTCACTCACACATCATCTCAAGCATTCAAGCACTTTACAACATCTTTTCAAACACTATTCAAGCACTTTGAAGCAACCATTAACATTACTTCAGATTTGCATCATCAAGGGTTTGGTAAGTTAATAGCATTTGCATGTTGTTAGTTTATCATTCCTTGGAATTTCATTATTTTATTAAAGGTTTGATTACCAAAAGTGGGGTTTGACAAAGGAAAACCCCTATTCACTAGCCTTAAACCATTTTCCCCTATTGCATGTTTGTTTGCAGTCTCTTGTGTGCAAATTTGAATTTTTTTTTGGTGTTGAAGATTTATTTACAAGTCAACTAGGTACTTCAAGTCAACTTAAGTCTATTTCAACTTGGACAAGGTTTTCTATTTGTTTCCTATAGAATTGACTTTGCCAACCTGACAAGCAGTGATTTTCAGATATGGTGTTGTAGAGTTGTCTCCTGATTTTTTAGAAATTTGGGAGAGGACTGATACACCACCTATTTAGAGTTGTCTTTTTTGTTCTATATATTTTCTTCATTTAGTTCATTATTTCATAACACAATGTGTTTTCCAACATAGCTTTAATTTCACTTTTGTATTCATTTTCATTCTTTTAGATTAGTAAATTGCATTTAGTTAACTTCATTTCGGTTAGACAACATCATACATTGCATAATTTGAATTAACCATTAGCATTTTTGCTCCTATCTCTCTCGTTTTAGGTGAAAAACCCTAGAAGAGCAAGAGTTGTCCACAGGGGCCAAAAATCATCTATTCATTTTGGTGAACCTAACTTTTGAGCACTTTTCATTTCTGATTTCCTTTAATATTTCATCCTACTTTACATCTGCATTAACATTCAATTAGTACATTGTTTTGTGTTTGCATTCTAGGACATTTTATCTTCTAGTGAAAGATTCATTTAGATTTCATTTTTGCATTGCATCTCATTGAAAAAACTAAAAATCTGCATTCTGCATCCTTGATTGCATTCTATGGAACATTCGAATCATCTTAAAAAAATTATGAAAAACACATCAAAACATAATATTGGGACTCATTCGCCACCGATGGTGAATCGGTCCCTCTACACATTTTAAACATTTTTGTAAAGGTATGTGCAAGATCATCATGGAAAAAACATGCCCTTAAGTGGCAAAAAATTAGAAAAATCAGAATTAGGCAACTTGACATAAAAATTTGAATAAGTTATCTATATTATTTCAAAAATATGTAAGAATAGTATATGTAGAAAATTGAATGTAGTTTCTAAAATACTAAGTTTATTTTTATTTTTTAAAATCTATTTGGTGAAAATTTGAAATTTCAATGGAAAAGCACTTAAATTTCAGGGAAAAAAATAAAAAGTAGGTGTCTGTCTGACCACCCTAACCATAATAAAATGATAATATTTTTTTATAAGATTTTAGACATAAGTAGAGAACTCATGTCTCGATGTGATGCATATTTTTTTGTAATTTTTTTCCAAGTAAATAATTAATTATGATTTTTTATTACAAATTTTAAAAAATATAAAAAATTGTACATCTAACCACCTTAACTTGGTCAAAAATTCATGAAATTCATTTTTTTTTTAATCTTATAGTATGTGAAGCATAGAATGTGACACATGTTTTGGATTCAAAAAATGTGATACCGTTTGAAAGCTATAGATGTTTTTCAATCAACCTATCAATTAGGACTTTAGTCATAAATCAAATAGAAAATGAATAATAATTATTTATTAAATTCAAAGTAAAGCATAATTTATATTGGTGGAAAGATGAGAATCCCCTTTAAAAACCCTTTTCATCTCATCAATTTTAGGTAAAATAAAAGTTGTCAGCCACATACCCTACAAATACTCATTATATTGCCACTTTTTGGCCCATCATGATCCTGCACATACTTGTAATTTATTTTTGGCATTTTTCTACATTATAGTTTCCTATTCTTGCATTTTATTTTCATTTACAGATTCTTTGTTTTTCATCATTTATTGCATCTTAGTTTATTTGCATCATGGCATTTTCTTTCAATAAGTTTTGGAATTCATTAAAATCATTGGTAGACATGTCTAATTGTGCCTTTGGTTGTGACCCTAATGACCTTGAACAACCTCATGCTCCTTTAACTCCTCATGATTTTCCTGCATGTGAAGTAGACATCATTGGAGAAGATGATGCTAGCATGAACAAGTTCTACAATGATTGCCTTGATAACCTAGAAGCAAATGCAACCTTTTATCCCTCCATGAGTTCACAAGATCTTACCACTGTTGCATCTCCTAATCACTTTGCATACTTACGTCTTGAAGTCACTATAGGACCTAAGGTTCCTCCCTCAAGTGGACCTAGTTCCTCTCATCAATCACATTCACAACCCTTTTACGATCATAAAGTCACAAACACTCCAATCAACCTTGAAGAGACATATGGTAAATGATTCACTATCTTAAGCAAACAAGGTTGTGACAGAAAACATGAACATGAAATCTATCAACTTCTTGAACAACAGTTAACCGAAGCACATACAACAAGACTAGGATATCAAGATCCTTCTCATCCTGATAGACATTCTCTTCAACCTAGGAGACTTCAGGATGCTAGAACAGTGATCTTGAATGCTCATCTTAACTTAAACATTCTCCTTCCACATGAAAAACCATTATCTTCTTCTAATGAAAAGGATTTTAGGATCCCTATAGGTCCTCTTTCTCCTTGTATTCATGAACAAGGTAAATCTAACAAGAGAAAACAACCTTACAAACTCAAAAAGATCAAGTTTCCCACACATCCTCTACCTGAATGTGAAAGGAGACTTCAACTACTCTTAAATAAAGGTCTTATACTTTTACCACCTATGAATAGGTTGGTTATTCATCCAAAAGACTCTAACATCCCATTTTGCAAATGTCATTGTATTCTTGGACATCAAACAGAAGAATGTTAAACATTGAAGGAAATACTAGGTAAGTATCACTTCACTGATACATATTGCTTCCTCATCATACCTTAAAACAATATAAACCCCTTTGTCATGCCATAGTTGTAGAATTCCCTATTCTCAATATTGCATGATTCTTTCACATCACCCACCTCAGCCCACTCTTGTCTTTACACTTTGTGGAAGACACGAAGCTATTATCCTTGTCCTTGTAATGCATTTGTCTTTGTCTCTTAACTATGCTATTCTTTTTCCGCTTAACCATTAAAGATTGAGAAACCAATAACTTAGTTAATGGTTGACTTATATTTTCATTACTTGTCCCTTTGTCTTTTTTGCATTTTCATGTGTGTATCATGTTCCCCCGTATCATGTGTTTGATGTTTTCTCTCTCTTTGTACACTTCTTCTATTCATATCTCTCTTCTTCTATATGTCATACATTGTATTTCTCTCTTTTTGTTTTGTGTTTTCCTTTTGGGGATGACACAAAGTGTAGAGATGCTCTATGTCTCTTCCATGTTGACCCATAAAGTCCTTGTATTTTTCTCTTTTTGTTTTGTGTTTTCCTTTTGGGGATGACGCAAAGTGTAGAGATACCCTATGTCTCTTCCATATTGACCCATAAGGTCCTTGTCTTTTTCTCTTTTTGTTCTGTGGTTTCCTTTTGGGGATGATGCAAGGCATTGAGACCGAAATGTCTCCTTCATGTTGACCCAAAAACTGTTTCATTTTCTCTCACCTTTTGGTTTTGATTTTTCTTTTTCTTTTTTCCTTTTGGGAATGACACAAAGTGTCAAGACCGTAATTTATTTTCCATGTTGACCCAAAATGAACTTTTCCTTTTTCTTTTGTTTTCAATCTCCTTGTGTCATTCTTCTAGTTCTATGTTCTTTGGGGAGTGATAATAGTTTTGAGCTCTTTCATAAAAATATTGCAGCAACAAACATACTAACCCCAAATCCATAGATCCCTTATGTGTTTGGTGTGCTTTCCTTTCTGGGGGGAAACTCCCTTTCTTTTCTTTTTCATTTTTCCTTGACATGACACAGCCTAACTTTGAAATATATGACTTGGCATAGGGCTTTCTAGGTTGGCTCTCATGTCTTGTTTTCTTTTAGCATTTTATTTCCTTCTCTACTTTAAAGTAATTTCTCAAAGAACGATGTGTAGAAATTCCTTTAAAGTGGGGGGAATACATTACCATAATTCATTTGCATTCTTGGTTCCTAGTGCATCTTTGTCATTTATGTAATGCATTCATGACTTTGTTAATGACAATGGGTGTGATGTCCTTCATAAGTGTGATGTTTCTAAGCATATTGCATTCATCTTGGTGGCTTGATGCAACACACTGCAACCCCTAAGTTGCAAATATACTATTCTTTGATTGGTCCTCTCTTGGACACGTTAGACACAATGTTCCCTAAGTGACTGAACTTGCATGAATTGAACAAGACTCCTTTGAACATTGTTTACATGTTTACATTTTTACCTTTTTGCCACCTTTCATAACACAGCTTGCATGGCTGTGGTACCTTTGTTCTTTTTGTTCATGGAATTTTCCTTATGGTGCCTTGTTAAAGTTATCAATAGGTATAACTTTAATATGGTTGAGTAGGAATCCCACCTAGTGGCATGACTTTTCCCCATAGCCACTTTTGTGTTTGTCAGTGCATACCATCTAGCATATGTATCTTACCTTTTTGGGCTTTCTCACCCTATGGAAAACTAGTTCTCTGGCCCTGGAGTGAGTACATTTGGGCCTTCTCACTTGATGGACCATCATGTGTTATGTCACCCCAAAGTGAGTACACATTCTCCTTTTCAAACAATCAACCTAGATCTAATCCACAACTAGTTGGATTGACGATCAAAGCTTCATCTGATTCTTCTCAAAACTTGTGTGTTCCTTTGTTCTTATGCTTAGTTTTCCATGGGATCTTCATCATGGGGACTTGATCATCCCTCTTGATCTTTGTCATTCCATCTTTCTAGTGTAAGTACATTTGAACCCTCCTCTCAATGTTCATGGCTATTTTAGTGTGAGTTTGAAGAAAGTTCATCCTCTCACTAAAGTGGGGGCTAAATTTACCATAGAAAAATGGTCCCTTGTCATTTTCATGGCCTTTTAGCTCTTGTTTCATGTTGTTGGAACTATTTTTCTCTAATTTTATGTTGGAACATGGCTTGAACATGCTTATTTAGGTACTAAAAATCAAAGAACGATGTCTTATGAAGGTGTTGTGAAGTGTTGCAAGACATTTCTACAATCTTCTAGACTCTATTAATTACAATTCACCTAAAAATTACCTTTTTATTCATTATCATGTCCTATTTTGAAGTGTTGTAAAGTCTTGTAACAAGCTTTCATGCTTTTCTAGGAACATCTTCACTATTTATCCCTTTATCATGCTTTATTTGACCCCTTTGTGCTCTCATATGCTTAATTAAGTGTATTTTTGAGTACTATCTCAACAAACAACATTAAATATAACATATTTCCTGACACACATTTTCAGGTCCTAGGTGGGACCCATTTGCCATGGGTGGTAAATGAGTCCCCCTTGGCCCCAAATTCAAAATATTTTAAATTTCCTTTTGAGATTTTATTAAAAAACACTTGATGTCAGCCTGTGATGAGGTATGAATGGGTAACTAAGGCACAAGTGTGTATAGATAAGTGATTTTCACCTCATTCTACATCTCCTACAATCTCATTCATTCAAACATTCATTCACACATCATCTCAAGCATTCAAGCATTTTACAACATCTTTTCAAGCACTATTCAAGCACTTTGAAGCAACCATTTACATTACTTCAGATTTGGACCATCAAGGGTTTGGTAAGTTAATAGCATTTTCATGTTTTTAGTTTATCATTCATTTGCATTTCATTATTTTATTAAAGGTTTGATTACAAAAAGTGGGGTTTGACCAAGGCAAACCCCTATTCACTAACCTTAAACCATTTTTCCCTATTGCATGTTTGTTTGTAACCTATTCTATGCAGATTTGACAAGATTTTTAGTGTTGAAGATTGGTTCACAAGTCAAGTAGGTGCTTCACATCAACTTAAGTCTATTTCAAGCTTGGAGAAGGTTTTCTGTCAGTTTCCTATAGAATTGACTTCAGCAACCTGACAAGCAGTGATTTCCAAATTTGTTGTTGCATAGTTGTCTCCTGATTTTTCAAAAATTTGGGAGAGGACTGATTTTCCACCTATGGTGAATGAGTCCCACCTTAGGACTGAAAATATGAATTTTGTCAAATTCTAGATCCCGACAGACAGAAACTTGCTTTTGACAATTTTTCACCAGGAGGACTGATTTGCCACCCTAGGTGAATAAGTCCTATTGTGAAAAATAAGTGATTTCAACCAGCATCCACAACATTCCAGATTCATCATACTTCATCTAGGTGCACTCAAATTAATCTCTTTTCTTTTTGTTCTATATATTTTCTTCATTTAGTTCATTATTGCATAAGGGTATGTGCAGGATCATGGTGGGCCAAAAAGTGGCAATATGATGGGTATGTGGCTGATGACTATTTTTTTACCCAAAATTGATGAAACGAAAAGGGTTTTTAAAGGAGATTCTTAGCTTTCCACCGATATAAATTATTCTTTACTTTGAATTTAATAAGTAATTATTATTCATTTTCTATTCAAATTACGACTAAAGTCCTAATTGATGGGCTGATTGAAAAACATCTATCGCTTTCAAATGGTATGACATTTTTTAAATCCAAAACATGCATTACATTCTATGCTTTGCATACTATAGGATTAAAAAAAGAAAAAATGAATTGCATGAAGTTTTGATCAAGTTAAGGTGGTCAGGCATACGAGTTTTTATATTTTTTAAAAGGTTGTAGTAAAAAAAAATAATTAGTTATTTACTCGGAAAAAATTTACAAAACAATATGCATCACATCGGGGCATGATTCTTCTACATATATCTAAAATATTATAAAAAAAATTATCATTTCATTGTGGTTAGGGTGGTCAAATAGACACCTACTTCTTTTTTCCCTGAAATTTAAGTACCACTGCATTGAAATTTCAAATTTTCACCAAATAGATTTTTTTTTTTTAAAACAAACCTAGTAGTTTAGAAACTACATTCAATTTGCTATAGATTCTATTCTTACATATTTTTGAAATAATATGGATAACTTATTCAAATTTTTACATCAAGTTGCCTAACTCTGATTTTTCTAAATTTTTTGCCACTCAAGAGCCTATTTTTTCCATGATGATCCTGCACATACCCATAACATAATGTGTTTTCAAACATAGCTTTAATTTCACTTTTGCATTCATTTTCATTCATTTAGATTATTCAATTGGATTTAGTTAACTTCATTTAGGTTAGAAAACATCATACATTGCATAATTTGAATGAACCATTAGCATTTTTGCTCATATCTCTCTCCATTTAGGTGAAAAACCCTAGAAGAGAAAGAGTTGTCCATAGGAGCCAAAAATCAATAGTTCAAATTGTTAGGACTAGCTCTGGCTACTCTTCTTCATTGGCCATTTCTTCATTGTGTGCAAATTATTCACACAGTCCTCTTCCTCGAATGATCTTTGCAGGCTTGACCTCAATGTCGTATTCAAGGATCTTGGTGACCCAATTAGCCCCTTTTTCGGTGATTTCTCCTTCCATGATGTATTCAAACACACTAAAATGCATGAAATAAACAACCACCTTGTTGCAAGTGATTAGGTGGTAAAACTTCTTGAGTCCCTTTACTATTGTAAATGCTTGCCTCTCTACAAAGTTCTAGTTTGTCTAATATTCCTTTGGGGTTCGGGAGTGAAATGCTATTGGATGTTCTCCCTTGCCCTCATCATCTTTCTAAGTTAAGATAGTACCAATGCTTGACTTGCTACTGAATACATACATTATGAAGTCCTTTGATAAGTCTAGGTTGACCAACACAAGATTAGAGGAAATAGCATCCTTGACTTTCTTGAAGGCTTCTCTGGCTTCTTTTGTCCATTTAAATGTTTGATCCTTTTCCAGCATCAGGGTGATTGGTCTAATTATTCTTGCAAAGTCAAAAATAAATTTGCTAACAAAATTTACCTTCCCAAGAAGGACTAGACACCTTTCTTGTTGACCAGAAGGGGAAGCTCTTTGATTGCTCTCACCCACTCATAATAAATCAAAATTACTTCTTTGGACACTAGGTGTCCCAATAGCTTTCCTTGTGGCACTCCAAAAACACATTTTTCTGAGTTCAGGGATATCCCAAACTCTTGGAATTTCTTGAACACCATCTCAAGGTGATCAAAATGATCATTCTTGGACTTGGAGAACACCGTCAGATCATCCAAATAGATTAGGATAATCTTTTTGATTAGTTTGCTAAAACTAATATCCATTGCCCATTGGAAGGTGGCTCCTACATTTGAGATGCTAAATGACATCTTAGCATATGTGAACGTTCCCCACTTGGTAGTGAACATTGTTTTATGTTGATCCTCCTCTTTGACCCAGATCTATTATAACCAGAGAAGCCATCTAACAGGGAAAACATCTCTGATCCTACCACTGTCTATAGGATTGACTCCATTAAAGGTAGCGAGTAATGATCCTTCAACGATGCTCTGTTTAGGACCCAAAATTACACACATAGATGGATATCTCCATTCTTTTTTTGGACAAGGACTAGATTGGATACTCACGTGCTATGCTTGATTGAGAAGACAATTTGTGATTGTATTAACTTTGTTAATTCTTGTGCCATTAGCACTTCAATCTTGGGATTCACTGGCTTCTATTTTTGGTGGACTGGTTTTACACCTTTTTCTAGCTCTATTGTATGTTGGATGATATCGAGATCATATCCCCTAAGTTCATCATATGACTAGGCCACCACTCCATATTTTTCACAAAATTCGATGAGCCTTTCTTTATCATGGTGCGAGATGTCTTTCTCAACTTTGAGCTTTCTCCCATCTCTAACCTAAAGATTTGCATAGTCACATTTTTTTCTGCTATAACCTTCCTCTTATCATTTCTTACATTGTCACAATCGAAAATATTTTTGAGAGTGACCAATCCTTTTGGAAGCTTGTTGGATTTCAGTTGAATGATTTGTCCTTCATAAGCTTTGGCAATCTTTGGTTGGAGTTGGTTGGAAAATTCTCCCAACTGCTAGATGAATGAGGAAATGTGTTCATCACTCTCAAACACTTACTAGCTTTGATCATTGTTTGGAATGGCTAGTCGGACTATCACTTGTATAGAGTGTTTGTTGTGAATGAGGTTGGAGGTAGGGTCAAACTAGGATCTGATTGCTACCATGTGATCTGAATCCATATTTTGTTCTCTGGGAACCATTTGAATGTTGAAGGCTTCAAATCCCTCAATTAGGTCCCAAAATTAGTGTTTATAGGATTACATGCATGCAAACATTCTTGGCCACATAAATTCCCTAGACTTGATTGACTACTAGATCAGAATATTTGAACACCATTAGATGCCTGATGCCCATTCACTCTACAAGGCTTAAACCTTGCACCAGTCCTACGTATCCAGCTTCATTGTTCAAGCAAGTGAACTGAAAGTGGAAAGAGATCAGTGTATTTTCATTATGGGGGGATATTAAACATATCCTAGCTCCTATGCCAACCTTGCATCTTGCTCTTTCAAAGTGCAATGTCCATAGCTCTGAAGCTTGATCACTTTTTGGTTCTTTGACGTTCTTTGGGAGTACTTGATCTTCATCGTAGATGACATAGGTACCCAACCCGATAGCATGGTATTTTCCAAACAGATCAATATCTATATGTTAGCTCAAGAGAACATCTTCTTGCTCAGTCTGATCTTTGGTCACTTTTTCATCTTCTAGTAGCTCAACACAATACATTTCTTGCTTGGTGATAGAGGTATGAGTGGCCTCAAAGTTGATCATGGCTTCATCAACCACATGTTTTGAATGTAGAGCTTTAGATTCTATCTTCATTTTTGCACCGTGCTTGGTCTTGAGGATCATGTGCGACCAATCCAGGGATAGGTATCTACCTACCTTTGAAGTGAATTCTCAGGATAGATAGAGGCCAAACATGGGGGGGATATCTATGATCATAGTATCTTGTGGCACTATTACACTAGGGTAGATGAATAGAATCAAGGGAAGGTCCTTGATGAGACAAACAGTTTCTATTTTGCTTCCATCAAGCTGTATCACTTCTCTTTTTAAAGATTCATAGCTGAGCCCTAAAGCTTCAACTATCTATTTCAACATAACTGTGGTGCTAGCATTGGAGTCAATCATGGAATTGTGTAATGACTTCTCCCATTTAATGAGAGTTAAGAAGGGTTTAGGCTTTGTATTATCTCTTACCTTAGTAGGGGCTTCGGCTATGCTATTTGTGAGAACTTTGGCAGGAGGTGATTGATCAAAAACCTTTCCTTTGAGTGATTGCTCCTTTGGTTCAATGATTGGATCCTCCTGGAGAGCCTTCTATAGCAATGTCTTTTGTTTTGGAATAGCCAAGATATCCCATAGAGACACATTGGTGGATTATTTTTTCAATTGTTCCACCACATTGAACGGTGGTAGATTCAAAGTATTTTGCTCCTTAGCTCTTGTTATAACAATTTCCCTTCATGGCAGACATTGTGGCAACACTACAGAGGTACTAGGCATTTGGTCAGAAGCACTTTTAGCCTGCAGACTGACTAGTTGTGGGACAACTGAATTTCTTGTCAATCTCCTCTTTGAGTGAGTGTTGTAATCAAACTGTACTTGTGATGTTTTAGATGTGGATGCATCATTGGAGAACACTTCCTCTTCCTCTTCCATCCATCAGAAGGGTTCATGGTCAAGAGCAATGTCTGCTTCTTGCTCCAATGACATCTCCTGCATTTGTGCGGTGAGCACCATGTTGTCCATTTGCAAAGAGGTATACACATAGCTTCTAGGATTTCACATTGCCCCTTGGATGCGCTGCTCTACCACCTTTTGTTGTAGGCTGCCATGTGAGCAGTTTTAGGGCATATTTGAGTCATTAATTAGGGGTTGGTGTCATTAATTAAATTGTTTTGGCCAACTCTCAGCTCTCTGCTCGAGCTTAGGTTAGCACTCTACAGCGGAGAAGGCACCAGTACTATTTTATTTGTTGTTTGTGCCTATGGATTCGTGCAAGCGTCTCCTTGGAATTGGTTCTATTGATAAGAAGGCCTCCCACCTTGATAATTTTGATATCTTAGCTTTAGAGGGGTAGCCTGATTTTGTTTGATGATAATTATTTCATTGACAATAGTTCACAACATTTCTTTGAACTTGCACATCTCTTCCTTCAAAGAGCTAGATGTTGAAGCAACATTCTATGGCGTATTCAAATATGTGTACATAGACTGAGGAGGAACCAACACACTGGTAGAAGGAATCTCCTAAGTAGGAACTAATATTTCTAGAAATATAGGAATGATGGGCAACGGTGGCAACTTCCTAGCATCTATTAAATTGTTCTCTGCCTTGACAGCGACACTGTAGGTGCCTGGTAGTGTGGTCCTTCCCAAAGACTATATCATCATGGAGATGTTAGGGTTGATAGATTTAAAGTAGAACATGAACGCCAGCTCAGGCGGCAGGTGGATATCAACTTGGATTCTATGCCAACTTATATGGAATCAGGCATTGAAGTTAGTCATGGCTTCATGCAGGGCCCGATTTATGGTAGAAAATTGATAATATAGCAAGGGTCGGTCTCCATCATTCAAAAATATTTGATAGAAAGGATCTCTGAGCTCATCCCATATACTAATAGTGTTTTCTTGTAGCATCTAGTACCAATCTAGTGCCTTGCCTCTAAAAGAGGCAGTGAGCAACCTTAGTGCTATATTTTTGGTTTGTAATGTCGTGTACCAGACATGCATCCACAACATCTTGTAGATGTTCGGATGGTGTTCTTGAACCATCTCTAGTGAATTTAGGTATAGTTTTTAGGGTAGAGACTAGGATAGTATCCTAAATGACAAACGCTACTGGTGCAACAAAAAGAATTTTGGCATCCCATGCCATGCAATTTCTATTAGCAGCAGGAAACATGGCTAGAGGAAGGGGCGGAGGAAGGGGCTGAGGAAGTAGAATTTTCACTAATTGGGTTGCAAGTTGTATTGTCCCTAATGGTCGCACTACTAAACCAAGATTATTCATTGTTTGGGACCTAGTAATAGGCCAATGGCTCATACACCCTCCTTAAAATTAGGTTAATTTAAGCTTGGTCCCACAGGGCATGCCAGGAAAAAGAAAAATTGTTGATGCCAGAAATATGCAAGGTAACATCCCTTTGTGGGAAACTCAATTTATGGGGGACCTATTGTACTAAACTAAGTGATCTTTGGGTTTTTAAACAAGTCAACTTCTTCTGTAATTGGGGTTTGGAAAGGGAAAAGGAAGAAGATATGAAAATAAAGGATCTAACTAAGGTGATCTGCCATAATTTAGATAAAGGGAACAATAAATCTATCTTTTGGATATGATCTAAGGGCCCATTCAACAATTTTCTGTGCTAAAATGACAAAAATTAAAGATTGAAGCATGAATAGTGCATTTAAGGACATACAATAATTTTCACACCCATTCATTGAAAAGAGGAGTCAAAAGACACGATCTAAACCAACAAACTTGCATTAAAATTATAAAGTTCTGCAAATGAACCATTCAAACAATAATGGCATAGTATAAAGTTAAAAAAATAGCTTAAGAAAAACATAAAGGTTGAACAATGGCACAGTCTGTGAGTCTTTCTATAATAATCTAAACAATAAAAATGCTTGGTGTCTCTAAAATTACGTATTTTCTACAATTTTTGAACTTGTGGAACCCTTCCTTAGAAGCAAAGAGTAGTATCTATAGTGAGAATTTCCATCGCCTGGTAAGCAGTAACTGAAAAGATTTGGTATCCTGAGCAATGATGTAGTAGCAATGATTCCCCTCGACCATTGTAATAGAAAAAGATTTGGGCCATACCATGTGGTCATTCCCCATCCAAGTGCATCCCCTATGAATGATGGTAGTGGTCCTAGCATAGTCCCATGCAAACAAGTGTTGCCACCTTGTATAGGCAATTAGAACATGTGACAACATATCACAACCCATAGTTCACTCCATCCTTTGCTCTGAATAAGTACTCACCACAGTGATGCATGGCAACATTTCACAGCCTGTGCATCATTCCTCCTCGTCCTCATTGAAGGATTGTGCTAGGAAGACACATGGAAGCATGCTTTTTTATTGACGTTGACTGTGGGGTCTGCCAAAGCATATGTAGATGAAGACTACATGGCACATGGTTGGGGCCTGACTCAAAAGTGAAGGGAAGTAGCCTTTAAGCGTGCACAATGAAGACATGTGGAAACATGACAAGGGCCGTTTGAAAATTGAAGGGAAGAATCCCTTCAAAAAGCACTGAGAAGACATGTGGTGGAGGCTGATGGTCATATATCAAAAAGGGTCGATTATATTTATTTGAGGCATGCATCTGTATTTAGCTAAAAACAAAACCTAAAGGGAGCTTGATGAATTTTATATTCATAGTATCTTTTCGAGAATGATCCCAACACAAATCATTAGCCAATCATAATTGAGGTGTTTTAGGTTGAATGGCCCCAAATCTAGTGATCTAGGACTCATTCACCACCTTGGGTGAATGAGTCCCACCTATGTTTTTGGGTCTTGAACCTAGTTTCAAACCTTTTAAAGCATTTTTAAAAATGGTCCCATAGATTATGCCTAATGGGACTCATTTTCCACCTTGGGTGAATAAGTCTCATGCGGCCCAAAATCAAAATTAATTCAAATTTTTTGGTGGGATTTTATTCCCCTAGATTTGATGTCAGCTTGTAGTGTTGTAATTTTAGGAAATATTGCATAATTAAGTATAAATACTAGGTTCTTTCACTCATTTTCACCCCCAACCATTCAAGTATTCATCCTTATAGAAAGTTTGAGTTGACAAGAGCATTCAAGGGAAAATTATCAAGCATTTTAGAGCATTATTCAAGCATCAAGCATCATGTCAAGGACTTCATTCATCATGTTTGTTTTGGAGATAAGAATTGTGTTGTAGGGTTTTATGATTCAAGCTAGCATTTCATTCAAGATCTATCACCTTCAAGCAAGAGTCAAGATCTACATCCATTGGATCCATCTCATATGTGTTTGCAGCATATTATTTCTAGGGTTTGGTGAGTTGCAACATCTTATTTTTTTCATTCATCATTCTCCATTCCTATTTCATTCTATTTTGAGGTTTGATTTATAAAACAAGGTTTGACCAAGGAAAACCCCTATCCACTAACAAAACAACATTTTTCCCTCTCTATAGTGTGTGATTTATAGGTTTAGATTGAAGAAAAAATGAAAAGCAAGGTTGGATAAAGTTGTCAAAGTACCTAAAGTTGTTAAAGTTGTCATCAAGCATTAGAGAGAACCTATAGGTTGATTTATAGAGATTCAAATCCAAAAATCCAAAAAATTTGATTGAGCAGACTAAGAAGAGAAAATTTAAACCCTAAAGTTTTAGAAAACCCTAACTAGACTGCTTCGCCACTTTTGGCGAATAAGTCCTAGTTTAGGTCAAAATTCATATTTTTACAAATTCAGATACCCATTTTCCAAACTCCTATTCCCGCACAAAAACCTAGATTTTGGACTGATTCACCCAACTTGGCTAATGAGTCCCATTCAACATTAAATTCAACATTTCCATAATTTAAAAGGTACTTCCAGCCATCTCTAGATTCCTAGATTCACACATTTCATCTTAAAGTTTTCTATTTTGTTTCATTTAAATTTCTAGGTCATTTTGTAAGTCATTGCATCATATTAGGGTTTAGTGTTACATCTTTCATTGCATTTGTCTTTCCAAATCGTAACATGGTGGTGAAACCTTCATTATCTTATAATCATCCCCTAGGACAACCCTATTGCAATATCTCTCAAGTTATCCATTAGTGTAATAACTAAAAGTGGGTGTGCTCTAGGTCCTAAGCCATACAATAACATTCATCCCCCATTTTCAATGGTTCCAGTAGGGTGGGAGAGTGTTAGACCTAAGAGAGAGAGAGAGAGATTTATCATGTTAGGATGGGGGGGTTTCCTTAGAGAGGGGGAGGGGTTGAGAGGGATATTTTGAGGGAGAGACCTGAGAAAGAGGGGGTGTGAGAGAGGGTGTTGGAGTGAGAGACTATTGTCTATTAGGGTGGGAGGGAGTGAGACCTGAGAGAGAGAGAGAGAGAGAGAGAGAGAGAGAGAGAGAGAGAGAGAGAGAGAGAGAGAGGGAGAGAGAGTTATCTAGTTAGGGTGGTGGGAGATATATGAGAGAGGGAGAGGAGGTGGGAGGGATATTTTAAGGGAGAGACTTGAGAGAGAGGGAGAGAGAGAGGGTGTGGGAGACACTGAAGAGAGAGACCTGAGAGAGAGAGACCTATGAGAGAGAGACTTGAGAGGGAGAGAGACCTAAGAGAGAGAGACGTGAGAGAGAGAGAGAGAGAGAGAGAGAGAGAGAGAGAGAGAGACTTGAGATGGAGAGAAAGAGGGAGTGGGAGAGACTTGAGAGGGAGAAAATTGTGAGGAGAGAGATTTGTATAGTTAGGGTGGGAGGGAGAGACTTGAGAGAGGGAGAGGGGGTGTGAAAGATCCAATAGATAGAGAGTGGGAGGTTTAGAGTGAGGGGAAGAGATTTTTCTAGTTAGGGTGGGAGGGAGAGAATTGAGAGAGGGAGATGTGGTGCAAGAGTAGTTAGGGTGGGAGGGAGAGACTTGAGAGAGGGAGAGTGGGTGTGAGAGATCCAAGAGATAGAGGGTGGAAGGGATAGAGTGAAGGAGATACTTGAGAGAGAGGGGGTGGGAGGGATAGAGGGAGGGAGAGAATTGAGAGAGAGGGGGTGGGAGGGATAGAAGGAGGAAGAGACCTGAGAGGGGGATTTATCCTATACATTAAACCCTCAACCCTATACCTTAAACCCTACGGATGGAAGACAAGGTAGAGAGTGTAGGAGAGACCTAGAGAGGGTTGAAAGATCTAATAGGTACATATTGGTTAAGAGGGAAGGAGGTAGAGAGGGAGTGAAAGGTAAAACCTCAACTATCCATCAATTATTGTAAACCATGAAATCTAAGAGTTATCAAAGTGGTGGAGAGAGACACAAAGAGAAAGAAAACTTAATTTTTTCCAATGTAGCTCATTTAATGAGCACCAAATTTGGTGCTCTCCAAATGACACATCCCATTTGGTGCTCACCAAATTTGGTGAGTGCCTAATAGGATGTACCATTTGGAGAGCACAAAATTTAGCGCTCACCAAATGAATTGCTTATAGACATGATTTTATAAGGAGGATACCAAATTTACACATATTTTGGCCATGCTAACTGTCTTGTTTGCATGTCTTTCAAAGAAAGTTTATAAAAAAACTGTGATGATTAGGGCCTCTCTTAGATATCTAAATATATTAAAAAAATTATGTTTTGATTATGTTAAGGTTTTCATCCATAGCTTCTCTTGTTATTGTCTCTATTTTTTGTCAAAAACCAACATGTGCTAGTTTTAAGATAGATTTTTACTCATTCATCGAATCTTAAAACAAATTTACATTTTTTAAAAATTAGACTCCATTCTACTTGTGATGAAAAAAAAGGAATCAATTTTTGACTATTTTTCAAAAAAATTAGGGGGAAGCATGCTCAAATTTAAGCTTTTCATGATGTTTCTACTTCAAAAATTCATAAAATATTATATTTTCATTAACAAAAAAGCCGAAAGAATGGGGATAAACTACATGCTATTAGTTAATTTCTCACTGTTTGGATTTTTGAAGTTCTAAAAGAAAGTTAATGAAAAAGGGGGGCCCCTCAGATGCTATTGTATATTTTTTTGATAAAAATAGGACCTATTTTTCCCCCCGTTTTGAAACCCTTAATCTTCATTATTTCAAAAATAAATTGGTAGATCTTAGAAACTAGATTTCGAGAACTACAACTCTTGTTCTTGCCGTGTCTTAAAATTTTATGTGTAACTATCCTCATTTTTTCATGCATATCATATTTTTCTAATTTCAAAACAAAAAAATTTCATCTTAAGAGCCATTTTTGTATCACAACTTGGTGCTTTCACCCAAAAGATAGAAATTGGTTCATCATATACCACTCTGATATCCTTTAATATTTGTCTCATCCACAACACTTGTGTGTAGCAAGATGCTACTATAATGTATTTTATCTTTGTAGTAGATAAAGACATCGAATCTTGTTTCTTGCTTAGCCTTGACACCAGTATGGATCCAAGAAAGAATGCACCACCGCTTGTATGTTTCTTGTCATCTACACAACCATCCCAATCTGCATTGGTGTAAGAACTCAGAGTAAATTTAGTATCCTGTGGATACCACAAGCATGATTTGGAGTGCCCTCCAAATATCTAAATATCCTCTTCACTTCTACAACATGTGACTCTCTAGGATCATCTTTAAATCCAGCCACAAGACAAACTACATGAATGATATCTGGTCGAGTAGTAGTTAGATATATCAGTCCTCCAATTATTGATCTATACTTTCTCTTACCAGCCTTAGGAGATTAATCATTCTTTCTCAACTTGCAACCAGTAATCATAGGGGTACATACTGGTTTAGAATCTTCCATTCCAAACTTCTTCAACATTTCCTTGACATACTTTGATTGTGAAATAAAAATACATAATTTATCAGTCTAATTGATTTGTAGCCCAAGGAAGAAATTCATCTCCCCAAACATTGACATTTCAAATTCTTTCTACATCTTTTCTACAAATTTCTTACACATAGCTTCATTTCCTCCAAAAAAAAATTCATCAACATACACAACCACAATCAAAATTTAATCTTTTTCAACTTTGAAGTAAAGATTGCTATTTGTGATACCTTTATTGAATCCTTGCTATAGCAAGTACCTATCTAACCTTGCATAGCAAGCTCTGGGAGCTTTCTTCAACCCATATAATGCCTTCTACAATATGTAGGCTATATCTAGTTTATCTGATGGATAAGTGCACCAAGATGGTTCCCAAAAAGGGGGCTTAAGTGGCCAATTTTTTTTTGAAATTAGAAAATACTGACCTTGGACGTGAAATTGAGGATAGTTACACTCAAAATTTTGAGATGGAACAAAAAGAAGGATTCAAGTGCTTCGATTCTACTTTCTAAAATACTAATTTATTTTGAAAATGGTTGAGATTAAGGGGTTCAAACGAGGGACATACAAAAATCGGTGTTGTTTTTGTCAGAAAAACATAACATAACAACTCTTGTATGACCCTCGTATGGTGAACTTTTTTTTAGTATTTTTAAAATCACAATGGTCAAAAGTTAGCTAATGGTATGTAGTTGATGCATGATTTTTCTGATAATTTTTTAATGAATATTTTATTTTTTACTAATTTTCGAAGTGGACACTTCTTGAAAAGCAGAATTTTGGCCATGCTACCCCTACAAATTTTGGAAAATAATTGATTTTTTTTAAAATTGTAGAATGGAGTCTAGTTTCTAAAAGTGTAATTTATTTGAATTTTTATGAATGGTTGATTTATAATGAAAAAAAAACCAAACACTTTTTTTTGCCAAAAAAATGACATACAAACAAAAGAAATTATGGATGAACGGCTTAACATTGTCAGAAAGTGAAAAAAATTATATCGTTGGATAGCTAAGAGAGAACCTAACATTACCTAGATGTTCAATTTGTTTGATATTTAACCATGTGCAATCTTGACGGTGAGCACAAACCTGATTATGTGAAATATTGTAGAAATTGCAAAAACATGTCTCTAGTCATTGGGAATTCCCTCCAAGCCTTTGGGTTGGTTATCGAAGGAAAATACCAATCCCAAGGCTTGGGGATTCCCAAAGCAAGATATAAGATGAGCGCGTTATAATGCGCTTGCGTTATATGTCAGTTTTGACATGGTTTTTTTCGTTTGTGGGGATCATGTCTAGCAAGACAACATGAGCACAATATAATGCACTTGTGTTATGTCTTGCTTTATGTTAAATTCATATTGAATGTATGTTTATATATTTGTATGTTTGTATGCACATGTATGCTTATATGTCATGTATGTATGTATGTATGTATGTATGTATGTATGTATGTATGTATGCCTGTATGTATCAATGCATGTATATTGCATGCAAGATTTTATATGCATGCATGTATATGTATGCTTGTATGCATGTAGGATTGTATGTAGATATTTATTATGCTTGTATGTATGTATTTATGTATGTCTTTAGAGGGAGGGAGGATTTTATGAGAGAGAGAGATCTAGAGTTGTTTAGGTAGGGTGGGAAAGGGAGAGGGAGGGGGAGGGGGAGAGGGAGAGAGAGAGAGTGAGTCTAGAGAGAGGGAGAGGGGGTGGATGTGAGAGTTTAAGAGAGAGGGAGTGTGAGAGAAGGGGTTGGGGTGAGAGGGATAAAGGGAGTGAGACAGAGAGGGGGGTTGGGAAAGAGAGAATTGAGAGAGGGAGAGAGAGAGGGGAGGAGAGAGAGAGATGAAGATAAAGAGAGTTATGTAGGTAGGGTTCCAAAGGGAGAGACTTGAGAGTTTGAGGGGGGGTAAGAGGGATAAAGGGATAAAGTGAGAGTTTAAGAGAGAGGCAGCGGGAGAGAAGGTGTTGGAATGAGAGGGACTTAGCTAGGTAGGGTGGGAGGGATAAAGGGAGTGAGAGAGAGAGGGGGTGGGAGAGAGAATTGAGAGAGAGGGAGAGAGAGAGAGGAGGGAGAGAGAGAGAGACAAAGAGAAAGAGAGAGTTATGTAGGTAGGGTGCCAAAGGGAGAGACTTGAGAGTGCAAGGGGGGTGAGAGGGATAGATTTGAGAGATAGGTAGTGAGAGGGATTGTGAGAGGGAGGGAGTGGGAAAGAGATGGAGTGTGAGTGAGAGACCTAAGAGAGGGAGAGGTTGTGGGAGGGAGTGACCTAATAGAGGGAGAGAAAGAGGGGGTTGGAGTGAGAGGGATTATCTAGGTAGGGTAGGAGGGATAGATAGAGAGAGATAGATAGAGGGAGAAATAGAGGGTGGTAGGGATTGATTGAATGAGAGGTACATAGAACAAGGGAGAGGGTAGATGGAGACAATTAGATAGGGTAGGAGAGAGGGAGGGAGGGAGAGGTGAGATGAATAGATAGAGAGAAAGCGATAGGAGTTGAGGGTATAAGGTTGAGGGATTAGGGTCGAGGACCTATAGGGTTTAAGGGTTGAGGGTTGTGGGATTAGGGTCGATGGTAAAGAGTATTGGGTTGAGGGTATAGGGTATAAGGTTTAAGGGTTTAGGGTTAAGGGCTTAGGGTAGAGGGTAGAGGGTTTAGGGTATAGGTTTGAGGGTATATGGTTGAAGGATTAGGTTGAGGGTCCACTATAAAGGGTAGAGGGTATAGGGGTTGAGGGTTTAGGGTTTAAGGATTGAGGGTTGAGGGATTAAGGGTTGAGGGTTGAGAATTGAGGGTTGATGGTTTAATGTATAGGAGTAGAGGGTAGAAGTTTAAGGGTTTAGGGTTTAAGGGTTGAGAGTTGAGGGTTGAGGTTGAGGGTTGAAAGGATTGAGGAGTAGAAAGTTGAGAGTATAGAATTATAGGGTGTTCGAGGGATTGGTTAGAGGTCCAATACACTTACCAAGGTAGAGTGAGGGATTAGGGTTTAAGGGTTGAGGGTAGAGGGTTGAGGGTTTAAGGGTTGAGGGATTAAGGGTTGAGGTTTTAGGGATTAGGGTAGGGAGTTTTCTTGGATTTAAGGATGTAGGGTTGAGGATTAGGGTTTAGGGTACAGGGTATTGGGTTGAGGGTAGAGGGTAGAGGGTTTAAGGGTTGAGGGTGAGGGTATAGGGTTGAGTGTTTAAGGGTTTAAGGGTTTAGGGTTTAGGGTTGAGGGATTAGGGTAGAAAGGGAGGGATGGATGGATAGAGAGAAGGAGAGAAGATGATGGAGGGACATAGATATATGAGGGTTGAGGATCAAATGTATAGGGTAGAGGGTTGAGAATAGAGGGTATAGGGTTGAAGACCTATGGGTAAAAGCACAAAATTGTGTCACACTTTCAGCCAACTTATCAACAAAACTAAATTTAAGTATTTCTAACTAAAAATCAATTTTGGTCAAACATATGATCTAGTAAGATTCATTCTAGCTAAGTTAGATACTTCCAAAACTTTTTCTACTAAAATTGTTGGCTAAAAATATATGGAGCACCACTTTGAGTCAATTTACGAAAAAATAAAATTATTTGAAAACTTGAAGTTTCAATAACTCCACACTAATGTAAAATAACATTTTTTAAAGTATAAAATACCCTTTTGTAGATCCATAAGGTAGTTTTCAAAAATATATTTATTTAATATTTTAATATTTTATTTATTATTGTGTTATTTTTGTTTTTTTACTAAAAGTAGGTTATCAGCACAAAATATTAGGTTGATTACCATGCCAAGAAAAAATACTAAAAATTATTTAAAAAAATTGAAAAAAATATGATGCACTAGATAAAAGAATCTATTTCAAGATGGTATAATTTTTTTTCCATTTTAGATATTTAATATTCAATATGAAAGTTGATGTTTGATGGAAACAATTGTTTTTTGATTCATGCACATTTTAATATTTATTGAAAAATATATTTATCAAAATTGGAGAAAAAAATATACCACATGCACTAAAGTTTCAAGTTATAAATACACACAAAAGAATTGAAAAGAAAAAAAAAGTACACTATAAAAAGTTTGACGTCCCATGCAACTTCGTTTTTCAACATTTTATCAGCAACTAAATTATAGTGTTAATTTATTAAAAACTAGTTATATATATATATATATATATATTTAAAATAGAAACATAAAATATACTAATAAATACATATATTTTACTATTTTACATCATTTCAAAATTCAAAATAGATATATTTCACTTTTTAGTGATTCAAGTTTAAAAGTTGGATCAGTGTTGGTTGTTTCCTTTATAAACTGACAACTTTGTGCTTTTATCCCTATAGGGTTGAGGGACTAGGGAATTGGGTTGAGGGATTAGGGTTGAGGGTACATATGGTTGAAGGATTGGGGTTAAGAGTCCAATGTACATGATAGAGCGTATCAAGGTTGAGGGTTTAGGGTTTGAGGGTTGAGGATTGAGGGATTAAGGGTTGAGGGATGAAAATTGAGGGTTGGGTCTTTAATGTATAGGTTAGAGGGTTTAAGGGTTGAGAGTTGAGGGTAGAGGATTCAGGGTATAGGGTTGGGGGATTAGGGTTGATGGTCCAATGTATATGGTAGAGGGTATAGGGGTTAAGGGATTAGGGTTTAAGGGTTGAGGAATTAAGGGTCAAGAGGGTTGAGGGATTAGGGTAGATCTTTTATTAAGTGGGTTTAAGGGTTTAAGGGTTGAGGGTAGAGGGTAGACGATTGAGGATAGAGGGTTTAAGGGTTTAGGGTTTAAGGGTTGATAATTTAGGGTTTAGGGTTTAGAATTGAGTGTTTAAGGGTTTATAGGTAAGAGAGTAGTGGGTAGAGGGTTTAAGGGTTGAGGGTTTAAGGTTGAGGGTAGAGGATTGAGGGTATAGGGTTGGGGGATTAGGGTCAAGGGTCCAATGTATAGGGTAGATGGTGTAGGGGTTGAGGGATTAGCGTTTAACGGTTGAGGGATTAAGGGTCAAGAGGGTTGAGAGATTAGGGTAGAGATTTTACTAAGTGGGTTTAAGGTTTTAAGGGTTGAGGGATTAGGGTTGATGGTAGACGGTAGAGGATTGAGAGCAGATGGTAGAGGGTTTAAGGGTTTAGGGTTTTAGAGTTGAGGGTTTAGGGTTTAGGTTTGAGTGTTTAAGGGTTTATAGGGTTGAGGTTGATGGTAGAGGGTTTAAGGGTTGAGGGTTTAAGGCTGAGGGTAGAGCATTGAGGGTATAGAGTAGAGTGTATAGGGGTTGAGGGATTAGGGTTTAAGGGTTGAGGGATTAGGGTAGAGGGTAGAGGGTTAGAGGGTTTAGGGTTTAAGGGTTGAGGGTTTAGGGTTTAGGGTTGAGTGTTTAAGGGTTTATAGGGTAGAGGGTTTAAGGGTTGAGGGTTTAAGGCTAAGGGTAGAGGATTAAGGATATAGGGTTGGGGGATTAGGGTCAAAGGTCCAATGTATAGGGTAGAGAGTATAGGGGTTGAGGGATTAGGGTTTAAGGGCTCATGGATTAAGGGTCAAGAGGGTTGAGGGATTAAGATAGAGTTTACTAAGTGGGTTTAACAGTTTTAGGGTTTGGGGATTGGGGTTAAGGGTGGGGTAGAGGGTTCAGGCTCAGGATTCAGGATCGAGAAATCGTTCAGGATTCGGATTCCGGGGTCGAAATCCGCGTCATCGTCAGGATTCGTTAATCGTTCAGTTAAAATCCCTCAAATCATAATCATCGTCAAATCGAATCCGAAAATCCAGCTCGAAAAAATCGTTCAGGAAATAAAATCAAAAATCATCGTAAAGATCAAAAAAGCAGAATCAGGCGGGAATCGGATCGGAATCGGGATCAGAATCAAATCAGATCAGGATCAAAATCGGGATCCATCAAATCTTTTTGCATCTCAAATCCGTCCAGATCCGTCGATCAATTTCCATCAGGAGATCGAAAAACCGAGATCCAGCTCCATCAAAACCATCGAAATCCGAGATCCAGAATAAAGTCATCGCTCAATCAAAACATCAGGATCCGGGTCATCAAGGATCCGGAAATCAAAATCCGAAAAGTCGCATCAAGGATAAAGATAAAAATCGAAATCAGAGAATCAGAATCAGATCCGTCAAAATCTCGAAAAATCCGATTCAGGATCAAAAAATCCCAGATCCAAATCAATCATCAAAATCGAAAAATCCAGAAAATCTGCGCGAGATCATAAATCAGGATCGTCGATCAAAATCAAAGAGATCGAGCAAATCAAGACAAAATAGATCAAAAATCAAAAATCAAATCAGGGTCCAGTCAAAAATCAAATCATCAAATCGCGCGAAGATCCGTAGAGATCAGAAAAACTCAAAATCAATCAGACAGATCAATTACAGGGTTAAGGGTAGAGGGTTGATGGGGAGAGAGATAGAATTAGGGTTTAAGGGTTGAGGGTATAGGGGTTAAGGGTAGAGAGTATATGGGAGAGAGATAGGAATGAGTGAGTGAGAGAGAGGGAGTTGAGAGAGGGAGAGAGTGTAGGAGGGAGGGAGAGAGAGAGAGAGAGAGGAAAGGTTTAACCTATCTTGAAATTATGGCTTGAAATGGAAGCATGGACAAAGAATTTGAATTGTGATGCAACCAAGGGAGGTCCTGGAACACAACTAAATGCAAAAAATAAACCAACAACAACAATTCACAAGTCACAATTCTCAAAACTCTTCACTTTTCACCAAATCAACACTCTTCCTTGTACCATTGCCAACTCATTCAATTAGGTATTTCTTCTTGATAAGATTCTTTCAAACCAATACTTGAACCATTTCAAGGACCCTTCAGGGTACACAATCACATGCCAACAAATCACTATTGGTTAATTTGTAACAACTTTCTCAAATCAGGCTTTCTACACCAACTAGGCCTCAAATTAAGGCACTTTAGCAAAGAAACTTATCTTGAAACTTGATCAAAAACTCCAAAAACATGTGGGAAAAAAATTATATGTATTCAAACCAAAGAATTCACAATTAGTTCTCATAAATTCATCCACCAAGATGCCAAAACCAAAAACCCTCTTTTTAAGCCAAATAACCCAAGGCTTATTGCAAAACACACTTTCCAACCTTATCAAAACATGCCACCACCTCAAATAGGTCTAAAATGGCATGAAAAAAATCAATTCAAC
>VDFB02271358.1:300462167-300540111 GCA_007258455.2 Sequoia sempervirens
TGGGAGAGAGAGAAAGGGTAGAGGATAGAGGGTATAATGGTTAAGGGTAGAGGGGAGAGGGGAGAGAGATAGAATTAGGGTTTAAGGGTTAAGGGGAGAGGGGAGAGAGATAGGAGTGAGTAAGTGAGAGAGAGGGAGTTGAGAGAGGGAGAGGGGTTAGGAGGGAGAGATGAGAGAGAGAGAGCTAGAGGGAGTGGGAGAGAGATAGAGGATATAGGATAGAGGGTATAAGGGTTAAGGGTAGAGGGTTGATGGGGAGAGAGATAGAATTAGGGTTTAAGGGTTGAGGGTATAGGGGTTAAGGGTAGAGAGTATATGGGAGAGAGATAGGAATGAGTGAGTGAGAGAGAGGGAGTTGAGAGAGGGAGAGAGTGTAGGAGGGAGGGAGAGAGAGAGAGAGAGAGGAAAGGTTTAACCTATCTTGAAATTATGGCTTGAAATGGAAGCATGGACAAAGAATTTGAATTGTGATGCAACCAAGGGAGGTCCTGGAACACAACTAAATGCAAAAAATAAACCAACAACAACAATTCACAAGTCACAATTCTCAAAACTCTTCACTTTTCACCAAATCAACACTCTTCCTTGTACCATTGCCAACTCATTCAATTAGGTATTTCTTCTTGATAAGATTCTTTCAAACCAATACTTGAACCATTTCAAGGACCCTTCAGGGTACACAATCACATGCCAACAAATCACTATTGGTTAATTTGTAACAACTTTCTCAAATCAGGCTTTCTACACCAACTAGGCCTCAAATTAAGGCACTTTAGCAAAGAAACTTATCTTGAAACTTGATCAAAAACTCCAAAAACATGTGGGAAAAAAATTATATGTATTCAAACCAAAGAATTCACAATTAGTTCTCATAAATTCATCCACCAAGATGCCAAAACCAAAAACCCTCTTTTTAAGCCAAATAACCCAAGGCTTATTGCAAAACACACTTTCCAACCTTATCAAAACATGCCACCACCTCAAATAGGTCTAAAATGGCATGAAAAAAATCAATTCAACAAGAAACAATGCTTCCCTAACACAATACTCACTTTAGCATGTCAAAACCTCTCAAATTCACATGGAAAACACCAAATTTCACTCTAGGGCTTCATGCCAAACTCAATATTTGACCTCCCCTGTACTTACTCAACATTCCCACACCTTTTTAGTGATGTTGCAGACCAATTCCTCAAGTTAGAGTGGCCATGAAATGAGAGGAATGGGTCAATACACCATTTTAAATGACTTTCAAACCTTAAAACTATGTGTTCAGGCTGGTCTGAAAAATGGTGAAGATGGTAGGGGCAATGTATGCCTCATAGAAATGGGGTGTCATGGTGATATAATCACTATGACACCCCATTTATATGATGGATATGTTTCCCCTACCTTCTCAACTATAACATATCAACAAGCTAGTTAGCTTGCCAATGTGGTACTATGATACCCTATTTCTATGAGGCATACGCTTCCCCTACCTTCTCAACTCTACCACATTAGCAAGCTAGCTAACTCACTATCTTGACAATGCGGCAGGGTTGAGAAGTTAGGGGCAGCGTATTCCTCATAGAAATGGGGTGTCACAGAACATCACTGTGACACCCCATTTCTATGAGGCATATGCTACCGCTACCTTCTCAACCTTACTGCATTGGCAAGCTAGTGAGTGAGCTAGCTTGCCAATGCTCCACTAGCTTGCCAATGTGGTAGGGTTGAGAAGGTACGGGAAGATTGATAGAAAAATAGGTGGTGAAGACCCTAACCAACTCAAAATGATCAAACTGAAACAAGAAACCAACCCCTTAAACACTATACACAACTTATCCCAAACACACACCTAAAGGCTTATATCCCTCCAACACTGCTTTTTCTCAATATATTTTAGAGAAGGTCATACAAAGACCTAAAAAACATCATATGAGACATAGTTCAACTCCTAACACAACATACCAAAAGTTTTCAAGAGGTTTCTTTGCAACGATACTGAAAACCAATAGGCTGCCCTGCCTTCAAGGCAACCAAATAGCCCTCTTTTACAAAGGAGGTACCTAAAAAATAGTTTTTTTTCACCAAATATCAACTAACAGTCACTAATTGTGGTACAAAACAAAACATTCCACCATTATTTCTTAGATTCTTGACCTCTAAAGTGTTGTACCACCAAACCCTCAACTTTCATGCAAATAACCTAGGGTTTATTGAAAGTCTTGACAACAGAGCTTACCAGACCTCACCAATATCAACAACACTTCAAAAATGCCTTGCACAAACTCAAAAAACCATTACATAGAAGGTTCCTTCAACATTTCATCAAAACCCTTCTTTAACACCCCATTTACACAAGGAAAACAATGTAATTTTGCCTATCTTGTAATCATGGCATGCCTCTGCACCACCTTTGTCTATGCTAGAAATAGTCTTATACAAGATGATTGTAAGTATATTTTAATGAAGCCTTGAATGAAATATATTTCATTTATTTGAATGGATAAATATTTTAGGAAATAATATTCATCTCATTACCATGCTACAGGTAAAATTATCTACCATGCCGAAGAAATGAAGGAATAAACTAATAGACGAAGAGTATGAAACCTTCAAAGAAAAGGAGAGAGAATGGTTGAAGGAATATTGTGAAAAGAAGAAAACAAGCCAACTGAAGAGGAACCTCAACTGTAAAAAAGAGAAAAGGATTTGGCAGCATAAAGGGAATGAATGTGAAAGCATCATGGTAAGAAAAATTCAAATATCGTAGTTGGAGAAACACCCAAAGTGAATACAAAGGGACACCATTAAGCACAAGATAATATGGAGAGACACCAACTACCACAAGTGAATATGGAGGGACACCATCTATCGCAAGTGAATATGGTTGGACACCATCCAACGCATCTCAAGTTGAGAGTACATCATCACTCATATTTGACGAAGAAGGTATGCCATCATCCCCACGAGAACCTCAAGGTATGTCTTCTACTCCACCCTCTATCAAAGGTATGCAATATATCCCACCTCAATTAAGTATTGATGAAATTCCTAATGTTGAGATGTATGTACCTAGGAGAACACCACCTTGAATTTTACGTAGAAAGCCAAAGTATTTGATTATTATTGATGAGGATATTTTGCAACACATGGAAGGTAAGATTATAGCATGCAATTGTAGAAGATATGCTGATAAGATTTAGAAATTCTTCTTTGAAAGGCTAAATGAGACCACAAGATGTCAACTATTTGTTGAAATGATGCAGGGTATAAAGTATAGAGACATCATGAAGACTCTTGGGTTGAGAACATCAAATGCATTGAGTGAAAACACTATTGTGAAGAATCTAATGGATGCATATGAGAGTGTGGGTAAGACCTTATGTTCAAAGGATAGTAATGTCACACGACATGTCATTACATCGACTTTGGTAAGCATTCAAACAAATAGAGCTCATCTCATTAGAAATACGAGTGAAAAAATGAGAATTAGTAGAAAATTCTTATCAAAAGTTGTTCAAAGGTGGCAAAGAATTGAGGGCACCCATTCAAATGAATTATGGGCATTCTCGGGGAGACTGCCACAAAAAGATAAAAAAGTTGTTGAAGCATTGAGAATACTAATTGAATATTATTGGAAGAATAACACAAAGCCATCTTTGAATCAAAGGGATGTGGTAAGAAGGAGAATCGGTAGTTAGAACCGTGAGCCACATCTAAAGCATTTTTGGATATGACTCAAACCCAATTTTTTCGTAAATTTCAAATGGATTATCCTCCAATTAGTTTTTGTCAAAGATTTTTTTAAATACTTAAACCTATTTATGTCAAGATAAATCACACATGCACTACTTGTTGTTGTAGACTACATATTGAATTCTCTAACCATTATGATGTTTATTATTCTATATGTTGTGATTTGCATACTAACGATGTTTTGCAGGATTGTGGCATAGAAGCCCCACCAAAATCTTCAAGAGAGTTCTTATCAATAATTTGATGTGAAATAGAGGGTGGCCAAATATTCTATAGGAAAACATGCTTGGATGGTTCATGCGAGCATTTGCGGTGGCTTGCAGCGTATGCCAGTATGTCAACATATGGAAAGCATAGATGAGGTGAGACATAAACTAGTAGAGTTCAGAAGTATAAAACAGTGGCATATGCTACAAAAGATGGGTCTCAAGAAAATGGTGTGATCAAATGGTTATCCAGAAGATTCTAGTGTATCATTTTATGTCCATTTTCCATAACAATATAGTGTATGATTATGCAAGGCATATGGGTATGTGCAAGATCATGATTGGCCAAAAAGTGGCGATATGATGGGTATGTGTAGGGTATGTGGTTGAAGACTTTTGTTTTACCCAAAATTGATGAAATGAAAAGAGTTTTTAAAGGAGATTCTCAGCTTTCCACCAATGTAAATTATGCTTTACTTTGAATTTAATAAATAATTATTATAATTCATTTTCTATTTGAATTACGACTAAAGTCCTTATTGATAGGGTGATTGAAAAAATCTATAGCTTTCAAACAATATCACATTTTTTGAATCTGAAACATGTGTCACATTCTATGCTTCACATACTATAGGATTAAAAAAAAATGAATTTCATGAAGTTTTGACCAAGTTAAGGTGGTCAAGCATATGAGTTTTTATATTTTTTAAAAGTTGTAATAAAAAATTCATAATTAATTATTTACTTGGAAAAATATTACAAAAAAATATGTATCACATATAGACATGAGTCCTATACTTATATCTAAAATCTTATAAAAAAATATTATCATTTTATTGTGGTTAGGGTGGTCAGATAGACGCCTACTTATTTTTTCCCTGAAATTTAAGAATCACTGCATTGAAATTTCAAATTTTCACCAAATAGATTTTTTTAAAAAATAAACCTAGTAGTTTAGAAACTACATTCAATTTGCTATAGATTCTATTCTTACATATTTTTTAAATAATATAGATAACTTATTCAATTTTTTATGTCAAGTTTCTTAACTCTAATTTTTCTAAATTTTTTGCAACTTAAGGGCTTTTTTTTTCCATGATGATACAGCTCATACCCATACCCATAGATCCTGGTGGCTGGATACACAATTCAAGCTATGTAAGGACACCTTTCCAGTTGGTAGCATAGTATCAGTGATTGACTTTGCAGAGAACTACACTCTACAGCCACAACGTGAGGTGCAATCACAGTATTACAACTCCACATAGGTTTTGATATTTGTGCAAATAGCATTCATTCATACAGTTGATAGTATAGAGGACCAAAGAAAGGTATCGACGGAGTATCACTTTTATATTAGTGATGATCGCACACATTCTCCAGATGTTCTAAATGATTTGGCTCAAAGGGACATAGCATATAGTCAGTGTATAATATGGTCAGATAACTGTGCAACATAGTTCAAGAACTCACACATCTTCTACTAGTTGAGCAGGATGCATGTCATTATAGGTGTACAACATATGTGGAACTTTTGTGAGATTGTGCATGGAAAGGGGGAGCATGATGGTGTAGGAGCATGCGTGAAAAGAGCATTAGCACGAGAAGAGTTAAAGTATAAAGATAGTGCAAAGTTGATAGATGCAAGATCAATCATCGAGTGGTGTAGTGCTTTGATGCATTCAAGTAATGAAGGTATGTCTTCAATTCATCGATATTTTTGTTTGATTGATGATACTAGATTAACATTGCACCATATGAGGATTGTTGTACACTAACAGGATCAAGTGAGATACCCTCTTTCCTTAGCTCAAATCTAGGTTCATGGAGTATCGATACATGGAAGATGGAATGCTTTTGTTCTTGATGTACAATGCAAGCCTGGAATGATTGTGAGTTAGGGGAGTGGGTTGAAAAATGGTTGAAAAGTTATCTTATCCCACTTCACACATATCGCCCTCTGATGACATTGGAACTAACACAGATGGAATCATTGGTTGAGTTTGACCATGTATCAGATCTAGTTCAACCAGGCAATATATCTACTTGCTTAGTTTTTGAAATTCCATATTATTATATTACTTTGTAGTGTATTCTTAATGTTGACTAATTTCAAGAGATTTGCTGCAAATATCAATGCAGGGAAAGTTTATGCAGTTATTGTAGACGAAGATAAAAAAGAGGGAATAGACTATTACTTGTGTCATTGTGTTGAGGCAAAAAAAATTGGAGGCCCCAGTTATAGATGGAGAAAACATCGAATACCCTACAAGCTCGATTGTTGTTACTAGAATGTGGCTTAGAAGGTACCCACATATGAGTGTTAAAATTTTGTTGTTTCAGGACTTTGACACGCATAGTAAGATTCTTCATTAGTCAAACCTTGTCATCGCATCCAATGTTCATTCGACGAAATATGGGGGTAGACCTTTGAACAAGGTCTTGTGAAAGGTCCATGAGTCTAACCATGAGACAATACTTGACACAATAAAGAGTAGAGTAGACCCGAATGGTTCATTGGATTAATTTGTAAGTATGCACATCGGTTCTTATTAATTAATACTTGTATGCACATTAATTTGTTTGATTCCAATTCTACCATCTTCTTTTACTTTACCTATTTGTAAGTAACCTACTAAAAATTGATTGGTGTCCCCTTGCAAAAAATGCAGATTTATGATCTATCGAAAAGAATCTCAACTAGAAAAGAAATGCAACATCCTTATTTTGATGATCTTGACAAATCTCAATCATGATTTTAAGCGATTACAAAAGTGTGTGCAAAGTTTAGTGAGGGAATTTCAAGTTATTCATTTGAAGTTAACCTTATCATGAGCAGTTATGATGTAGAAATTATAAGAGCATCTTAAATTTCAAGTTAGTCTATTCATGAGAGGTGTTGTGTGCAATAGGTATCTTGGAACTCCTAGTGAAGATGTATGACTAGGAGTGACTAAGTTGAGAGATTGACATGCCTATCTATAAGTGCCTTCCATCTATTTTCATTTCCATTTTGGATGCTCTTTCTTTTTCTCTTTTACTTTGCGTATTTGTAAGTAGAATACTAAATATTTATTGGTCTATCATTTCCATCACCTCAGACCTTCTTAAAATCACCTACAAAAATCAGTCCACTCTTGGATTTCTGGAAAATCAGGCAGCAACTTTGCAACACCAGATTTAGGAATTTTTGAATGTTGGGTTACCAAAGTCAGTTTTATAGGAAATAGACAAAAAAACTCAATAAGCTTGAAATAATGATATGTTTACTTGAAGAGCCTAGTTGACTTGATTTCCACTTTTCAACACCTTTAAACCTGTCAAATCTGCAAAGCAAAGGCTGCAAATACACATGCAAAGGGAAAAAATTGTTGGAGGGTTAGCAAATAGGGGTTTCCCTTGGTCAAACCCCACTTTGGTAATCAAACCCTAATAAAAATAAATGAAATGCAAAGGAAATGTAAACTAACAACATGAAAATGCTATTAACTCACCGAATCCTTGATCTTGTAAGTCTGAAGTAATGTCAATGGCTTCTTCAAAGTGCTTCAATAGTTGCTTCAATTGATGATATAGAATGATTGAATGCTTGAATGTGTATGTGAATAAGTTAATCTGATGAATTGGGGGGTTGAAATGAGATGAAAAACACTTATTTATACAATTCTTGTGCCTTGCTATCTGTTCATACTTCATCACAGGATGACATCAAGTGAATTTTAATAAAATCCCAAAAGGAAATTTAAAATATTTTGAGTTTGGAGCCAATGGGGACTCATTCACTGCCCATGGCGAATGGGTCCCACCTAGGACCTAAAAAAAGTGTCAAAATAATCTTGTATTTAATGTTACTTGTCAAGATAATATGCAAAAATACAATTAATTAAGCATATGAGGGCATAAAAAGACAAAATAAAGCATGAGAAAGGTGTAAATAGTGAAGATGTGCCTAGAAAAGCATGAAGTCTTGTTACAAGACTTTACAACATTTCAACATAGGATTTGCGGATGTGTAAAAAGGTAATTTTTAGTTAAATTGTATTAAATAGTGTCTAGAAGAGTGTAGAAATGTCTTACAACACTTCACAGCACCTTCAAAACACGTTGTTCTTTGAGTTTTAGTACCTAAATAAGAATGTTCAAGCCATGATACAACATAAAATTAGAGCAACATAGTTCCAACACCATGAAACAAGACCTAAAAGGCCATGAAAATGACAAGGGGCTATTTTTCTATGACACATTTGGCCCCCACTTTAGTGAGAGGATGAACGAACTTCAAACTCACACTAAAGTAGCCATGAACATCGAGGGGAGGGTTTGAATGTACTTACACTAGCAAGATGGAATACAACAATCAAGAGAGATGATCAAGCCCTTAGGATGAAGATCCTATGGCAAACTAGACATAAGAACAAAGGAACACACAAGTGTTGAAATGAATTGAATGAAGCTTCAATCATCAATCCAACTAGTTGTGAAAAGAGATCTAGGCTGATTGCTTTGGAAAAGAGAATGTGCACTCACTTTGGGGCCACAGAAGTAGTTGTCTGTAGGGTGAGAAGGCCCAACTATATACTCACTTTGGGGCCACAGAACTAGTTGTCCACAAGGTGAGAAAGCCCAAAAAGTAAGATACATAGGCTAGTTGGTATGCACTCACAAACACCAAAAATGGCTATGGGGAAAATTCAGGCCGCTAGTTGGACTTCCCACTCAACCATGCCAAAGTTATACCCATTTGATAACTTTAACAAGGCACCAAATTACAAATGAAATGTAAATGTTAAGCTTAAAACAATACGGCCCTACAAGCATGCAATATGTAAGTGTAAAAGTGTAAAAATGTAATCTGAAAGATTATTCAAAGGAGTCTTGTTCAGTTTATCCAAGGGGTATGTGCAGGATCATATGGAAAAAATACGCCCTTAAGTGGCAAAAAATTTAGAAAAATTAGAGTTAGGAAACTTGACATAAAAATTTGAATAAGTTATCTATATTATTTCAAAAATATGTAAGAATAAAATTTGAATAGGAAACTTGAAGTAAAAATTTGAATAAGTTATCTATATTATTTCAAAAATATGTAAGAATAGAATTTGTAGAAAATTGAATGTAGTTTCTAAACTACTAGGTTTATTTTAAAAAAAAATCTATTTGGTGAAAATTTTAAATTTCAATGCAATAGTACTTAAATTCAGGAAAAAAAGAAGAAGTAGGTGTCTGTCTGACCACCCTAACCACAATAAAATGATAATATTTTTTTAAAAGATTTTAGACATAAGTAGAGGACTCATGTCCCTATGTGATGCAATTTTTTTGAGTTTTTTTCCAAGTAAACAATAAATTATGAATTTTTTATTACAACTTTTAAAAAATATTAAAAACTCGTATGTCTGACCACCTTAACTTGGTCAAAACTTCATGAAATGGGTATGTGCAAGATCATCATGGAAAAAACAGTCTTAAGTGGCAAAAAAAATTCAAAAATTAGAGTTAGGAACTTGATTTAAAAATTGAATAATTTATCTATATTATTTCAAAAATATGTAAGAACAGAATCTATAGAAAATTGAATGTAGTTTCTAAACTACTAGGTTTTTTTTTTTAAATCTATTTGGTGAAAATTTGAAATTTCAATGCAGTAGTACTTAAATTTCAGGGAAAAAATAAGAAGTAGGTGTCTATTTGATCACCCTAACCACAATAAAATGATAAAAAAAATTATAATATTTTAGACATAAGTAGAGGACTCAAGTCCCAATGATGGTTATATTTTGTAAATTTTTTCCAAGTAAATAATAATTATGAATTTTTATTACAAATTTTAAAAATATAAAAAACTCATATATCTATACCTTATTTGGTCAAAACTTCATGAAATTCATTTTTCTTTTTTAATCCTATAGTATATGAAGCATAGAATGTGATGCATATTTTGGATTCAAAATGATACCGCTTTGAAAGCTATATATGTTTTTCAATCAACCTATCAATCAAGACTTTAGTCGTAATTTAAATAGAAAATGAATAATAATTATTTATTAAATTCAAAGTAAAGCATAATTTATATTGGCGGAAAGCTAAGAATCTGCTTTGAAAAGCCTTTTTGTTTCATCAATTTTGGGCAAAAGAGCCATCAGCCACATACCCCTAAAAATACCCATCATATCGCCACTTTTTGGCCCATCATGATCCTGCACATACCCAAATTCAATTTTTTTTTTTAATCTTATAATATGCGAAGCATAGAATGTGATGCATGTTTTGGATTCAAAAAATGTGATATTGTTTGAAAGCTATAGATGTTTCTCAATCAGCCTATCAATCAAGACTTTCATTGTAATTCAAATAGAAAATGAATAATAATTATTTATTAAATTCAAAGAAAAGCATAATTTATATTGGTGGAAAAGTAAGAATCTCCTTTAAAAGCACTTTTCGTTTCATCAATTTTGGATAAAAATAAGTCATTAGCCACATACTCTACACATAGCCATCATATCGCCACTTTTTGGCTCATCATGATCCTGCACATACCCCAAGGTCAGTCATTTAGGAAACATTGTGTCTAATGTCTCCAAGAGAGGACCAATAAAAAAATAGTATATTCATAACTTAGGGGATGCAGTGCGTCACATCAAACCATAAAGAGGAATGTAATATGCTAAGAAAGATCACACTTATGAAAGACATCACACCCAATGTCATCCAAAAAGTGACGAATGCATCACGTAAACAACAAGGCTACACTAAGAAGCATGAATGAAAATGAACTGATGGTAATGCATGCCCTCCACTTTAAAGGAATTGCTACACATTGTTCTATGAGCAATTACTTGAAAGTAGAGAAGAAAAGAAAAGGAAAAAAGAAAACAAGACATGATAGCCAACCTGGAAAGCTCTATGCCAAGTCATATGTTTCAAAGGTAGGTTGTGTCATGTCAAGGAAAGTGAAAGAAAAAGAAAGGAAGGGTGTTTCCCCCTAGGAAAGAAAGTACACCAAACACATAAGGGATCTATGGATTTGGGGTCAGTATGTTCGTTGTTGCAATATTTTTTATGAAAGAGTTCGAAACTGTCATCATTCCCCAAAGACACATAAAACTAGAAGAATGACACAAAGAGAGCGAAAAAAAAGAAAAAGAAAGTCCATTTTGAGTAAACATGGAAAATACATTGCGATCTCGACACCTTGCATCATCCCCAAAAGGAAAACACAAGTGAAAAGAAAGAAAAATGAAAAGGCAAAAGAAAATGAAAAAGCTTTTGGGTCAATATGAAGGAGACATTTTGGTCTCAATGCCTTGCATCATCCCTAAAAGGAAAACACAAGAAAAAAAAAGGAAAAAGGAAAAAGGACCATTTGGGTAAACATGGAAGAGACATAGGGTGTCTCTATGCTTTGCGTCATCCCCAAAAGGAGAACACAAAACAAAAAGAGAATAAGACAAGGACCATTTGGGTCAATATGGAAGAGACATAGGGCGTCTCTACACTTTGTGTCATCCCCAAAATGAGAACACAATTTACAAAGAGAGAAAAAGACAAGGACCATTTGGGTCAACATGGAAGAGACATGGGGCGTCTCCACACTTTGCGTCATCCCCAAAAGAAAAAATAAAACAAAGCATGGTGAATAGAAGAATAAAGGTATGAATAGAAGTGTTCAAATAGAGAAAACATCAAACACACAAAATTAAAGGGAACATGATACACACATGAAAATAAAATATAGGTCAAGTAATGTAAATGTAAGTCAACCATTAACTAAGTTATTGGTTTCTCAATCTTGGATGAACAAGTGGAAAAAGGAATAACAAGGTTAAGAGACAAACAAATGACTTATAGGGACAAGGCTAGCAATGTCTTGCCTCCCACAAAGTGTAAAAGAAATAATGAGACAAGATGAGTGATGGGAAAGGGTCATGCAATAGTGAGAATAAGAAACTCTACAACTATGGCATGAGGAAGTGGTTGAGATTGTTTTAAGGTATGACAGGGAAACAATTGGTATTAGTGAAGTGATACTTATTCAGTATATCCTTCAATGTTTGGCATTCTTCTATTTGATGTCCAAGGATACAATGATATTTGCAATATGGTATATAAGAATCATCAGAATGAATGACCAACCTATTTGAAGGTGGTAAAAGTATAAGACCTTTATTTAAAAATAGTTGAAGTCTCCTTTCACATTCAAGTGGAGGATGTGTAGAAAACTTTATCTTCTTCAATTTGTATGGTTGTTTGCATTTACTAGGTTCTCCTTTTTCATGAATAGGAGGAAGGGGGCCCATAGGGATCCTAACATCCTTGTCATTAGAAGGAGAATGTGCAAGATAGGAGGAGGATTTAAGACCACTATACTAGCATCCCAAATTCTCCTAGGTTGTAGAAGATGTCTGTCAGGATAAGAAGGCTCTTGATATCCTAGTCCTATTGTATGTGCTTCAGTTGATTTTTTTTCAAGAAGTTGATGGATGTCATGTTCATATCTTGTGTCATAACCTTGTTTACTTAAGATAGTGAATCCTTTTCTATATGTTTCTTCAAGGTCAATGGGAATGTTTGTGACTTTGTGTTCATAGCATGGTTGGGATTGTGGTTGAGAGGAAATAGGTCCACTTGAGGGAGGAACCTTAGGTCCTATGTTGACTTCAGGATGTAAATAAGAAAAGTGATCGGGTGGTGCAACAATAGGAATTTCATGTGATCTAATAGAGGGGTAAAAGGTTGCATTTGCTTCTAGGTTGTCAAGGCTATCATTGTAGAACTTATTCATGCTTTAAACATCATCTTCTCCAATGGTTTCTACATCATGAGGAGGAAAATCATGAGTTAAAGGAGCATGAGGTAGCTCAATGTCATTAAGATCATAGAAAAAGGTACAATTGGACATGTCTACCAAATATTTTAAGGAATTGCAAAAATTATTGAAAGAAAATGTCATGATGCCAATAAACTAAGATGCAAAAATGAGGAAAAGTAGAGAATTTGTAATTGAAAATAGAATGCAGGAACAAAAAAGTGTAATGCAGAAAAATGCCAAAGAGATTACAAAAATGTTGTTTCAAAAATGTAGAGGGACTGATTCGCCCTGGGTGGCGAATGAGTCCCAGGATGTAATTTTTTTGTGTTTTTCAGAATTTTAAGAATGATGGAAATGGTCTATAGAATGCAATTACAGATGCAAAATGCAGATTTTTACTGTTTTCAATAAAAGTGAATGCAAAAATGAAAACTAAATGAATGTTTCACTAATGCAAAATGAAAGGTCCTAGCATGCAATAACAAATCAATGCCCTAATTGAATGCTAATGAAAATGAAAATTAGGATGCAAGATATGAATGTAATCAGAAGTTTAAAAGTATTCAAAAGTCAGGTTCACCAAAATGTGACATAGATTTTGGGACCCTAAAAGCTTGCTCTTACACTTCTAGGGTTTTTCACCTAAAAGGAGAGAGATCTAGGTCCAAAATGCTTATGTAACACTCAAATTAAGATGTATTCTATAATGATATGATGTAAATGAACTTAACTAAATGCAATTGACTGATTGAGATGAACTAAAATGAATGCAAAAGTGAATTTAAGCTATGTTTGAAACACATTGTAATATGTGAATAACTATGAAAATGAAGAAATTATGCAAAAAAAAATGTACAAGGGTAAATCTAAGTGCACCTCGATAAAATGTGAGCTTTCTAGAATGTTTGGAATGCTGATGAAATTTACTGATTTTTCACGGTGGGACTCATTCACCTAGGGTGGCGAATCAGTCCTCCTGATGAAAAAATGTCAAGAACTGATTTCTAATAGTCGGGATCCTGAGTCTGACAAATACAAATTTTCAGGTCTCAAGTGAGACTCATTCGCCAAGGGTGGTGAATTAGTCCACTCCTAGATTTCTAGAAAATCAAGCAACAACTTTGCAACACCAAATTTAGAAATGTCTGAATGTTGGGTTGTCAAAGTCAGTTCTTCAGCAAAGGGACAAAAAACACTCAACAAGCTTGAAATAATGATATGTTGACTTGAAGAGCCTAGTTGACTTGATTTACACTTTTCAACACCTTTAACCTGTCAAATCTATAAAATAAAGGCTGTAAATACACATGCAAAGGCGAAAAATGTTGGAGGGTTAGCAAATAGGGGTTTTCCTTGGTCAAACCCCACTTTGGTAATCAAACCCTAATAGAAATAAATAAAATGCAAAGGAAATGTAAATTAACAACTTGCAAATGCTATTAAATCACCAAATCCTTGATCTTGTAAGTCTGAAGTAATGTCAATGGTTGCTTCAAAGTGCTTCAATAGTTGATGTAGAATGCTTGAATGTGTACGTGAATAAGTGAATTTGATGAATTGGGGGGTTGAAATGAGATGAAAAACACTTATTTATACAATTCTTGTGCCTTACTATCCATTCATACCTCATCACAAGCCGACATCAAGTGACTTTTAATAAAATCCCAGAAGGAAATTTGAAATATTTTGAATTTGCCGCCAAGGGGGACTCATTCACCACCCATGGCGAATGGGTCCCACCTAGGACCTAAAAACAACTATCAGAAATAATGTTCTATTTAATGTTACTTGTTGGGGTAATATGCAAAAATACACTTAATTAAGCATATGAGACCATAAAAAGATAAAATAAAGCATGAGAAAGGTGTAAATAGTGAAGATCTGCCTATAAAAGCATAAAGGCTTGTTACAAGACTTTACAACACTTCAATATAGGAGTTGCTAATGTGTAAAAAGGTTATTTTTAGGTAAATTATATTAAATAGAGTCTAGAAGAACGTAGAAATATCTTATAACACTTCACAACACCTTCACAAGACATTTTTCTTTGAGTTTTAGTACCTAAACAAGCATGTTCAAGCCATGATACAACATAAAATTAGAGTAACATACTTCCAACACCATGAAACAAGACTTAAAAGGCCATGAAAATGACAAGGGGCCATTTTTCTATGACATAGTGGTGCAACTTTCATTCTGCAACTCGTGTGAGAAAAAAAACTATTCTAATGTGTCTGAATAGGTACATTTATGCTAGGCACGGTCCTCTTTCACACCCAAACATGCGAAGTCGCTTTGAGTTATGTTCAACTAGATTGATCTCTTAAGAGTCCAAACTACAAATGGGCTACAGACTTCAGCATGTTGTTACTCAGACACCATGATGCTTAGAAAATTCTTGTCTAATCCTATGGGATTAAGTTGGGCCCCTCTACAAAAATGTCTCTCAATTTTTGCTATTTCGGAGTGGTTTTCCCATGGTGATAGATTTTCACTTGGGGAAAAAGTTGTCAAATGCAAGTAGTTGAAAGTTGCAAAGTGGTGCAACTTTCATTTTGCAACTCATGTGACCAAACAAACTATTCCAGTTCATTTGAATAGGTGCATTTACACTATGCATGTTCCTATTTCGCACCCAAACACATGGAGTCACTCTGAGCTACGTTCAACCGAATCGATCCTTTAAAAGTCCAAAGTGTAAAATGGATGCAAACTTTAGCATGTTGTTACTTAGATACCGTGATGCTTAGAAAATTCTAGTCTAATCTTATGAGATTGCATTGAGATCCTCCACAAAAATATCTCTCAGTTTTTGCTATCTCAGAGTGGTTTTCTCGTGGTGGCGGATTTTCACTTCGAGAAAAAGTTGTCAAATGCAAGTACTTGAAAGTTGCAAAATGGGGCAAATTTTGTTCTGCAACTCATGTGACCAAACAGGCTATTCCAACACATATGAATAGGTATGTTTATGCTAGGCATGGTCCTCTTTCACACCCAAACATGCAGAATCTCTCTAGATGAGCTACGTTCAACCAGATCGATCCCTTAAGAGTCCAAAGTGCAAAATGCTGCAAACTTCATCATGTTGTTACTCGGATATCGTGATGCTTAGAAACTTCTCATCTAATCCTATAGGATTGCATTGGGCCCCTCTACAAAAAAATTTCTTAGTTTTTGCTATCTTGGAGTGATTTTCCCGTAGTGGTAGATTTTCACTTGGGGAAAAAGTTGTCAAATGCAAGTAGTTGAAAGTTGTAAAGTGGTGCAAATTTCACTTTGCAACTCATGTGACCAAACAGACTATTCTAATGCATCTGAATAGGTATGTTTATACTAGGTGTGGTCCTCTTTCATACCCAAACATGCAGAATCACTCTGAGCTATGTTCAACTAGATCGATCCTTTAAGAGTTTAAAGTGCAAAATGGTGCAAAGTTCAGCATGTTGTTACTCAGATACTGTGACACTTAGAAACCTCTTGTATGATCTTATGAGATTGTGTTGGGCCCCTCTACAAAAACCTCTTTCAATTTTTTCTATCTCAGAGTGGTTTTCTTGTGGTGGAATATTTTCACTTGATAGAAAAAGTGTCAAATGCAAGCTCAATGCAAAGTTGCAAAGTAGTACAACATTCGTTCTGCAACTTGTGTGACTAAAAAACTATTCCAATGCATCTAAATAGGTATTTTTACACTAGGAATGGTCCTCTTTTGCACCCAAATACACAGAATCGCTCCGAGCTATGTTCAATCGGATTGATCCCTTAAGAGTCCAAAGTGCAAAATGGATACAAACTTCAACATAATGTTACTTAGATATTGTGATGCTTAGAAAATTATTGCCTAATCCTATAGGATCACGTTGGGCCCCTCTACAAAAACCTCTCAAATTTTGCTATCTTAGAGTGGTTTTCTTGTGGTGGAAGATTTTCACTTGATGAAAAAAGTGTTAAATGCAAACAGTGCAAAGTTGCAAAGTGGTGCAACTTCGTTCTACAACTCATGTGACCAAACAGATTATTCCAACACATCTGAATAGGCATGCTTACGATAGGCATGGTCCTCTTTCACACCCAAACATGCAGAATCGCTCCAAGCTATGTTCAACTAGATTGATCCCTTAAGAGTCCAATGTGCAAAATTGGTGCAAACTTCAACATGTTGTTACTCAGATATTGTGACACTTAGAAAATTATTGTCTGATCCTATGGTATTGTGTTGGCACCCTCTATAAAACCCTCTCATTTTTTGCTATCTCAGAGTGGTTTTCTTGTGGTGGTGGATTTTCACTTGATGGAAAAGGAGTCAAATGCAAGCAGTGCAAAGTTGCAAAGTGGTGCAACTTTCATTTTGCAACTTGTGTGACCAAAAAAACTATTCCACCACATCCGAATAGGTATTTTTATGCTAGGTATGGTCCTCTTTTGCATCCAAACACATAGAATCACTCCAAGCTATATTCAACCGGATCAATCCCTTAAGAGTCCAAAGTGCAAAATGGCTACAAACTTTAACATGTTGTTACTCAGATACCATGATGCTTAGAAACTTCTTCTCTAATCCTATGGAATTGTGTCGGGACCCTCTACAAAAACCTCTCTTAGTTTTTTCTATCTCGAAGTGGTTTTCCCGTGGTGGCAGATTTTCACTTGGGGAAAAAGTTTTCAAATGCAAGTAGTTGAAAGTTGCAAAGTAGTGCAAATTTTGATTTGCAACTTGTGTGACCAAACAAACTATTCGAATACATCCCAATGGGTACATTTACACTAGGCATGGTCCTCTTTTGCACCTGAACACGCGGAATCACTATGAGCTACATTCAACCGACTTGATCCCTTAAGTCTCCAAAGTGCAAAAGGGAAGCAAACTTTGTCAGGCTATTACTCAGAAACTGTGAAGCTTATGAATCTCCATCTGAGCCTATGGGGTCATGTTGGGACCCTCTAGAATAACCTCTCTCAGATTTTGTTATCTTAGAGTCGTTTTCCTATGGTGTCCAGTTTTCACTTGATGGAAAAGGTGTCAAATGCAAGTAGTGTAAAGTTGCAAAGTGGTGCAACTTACATTTTGAAATTCATGTGACCAAATAAACTATTGAGACAATGCATCTCGATAGGTAGTTTTATGCTAGGCATGGTCCTCTTTTGCACCCAAACACGTAAAATTGCTCCAAGCTACATTCAACCAGCTTGATCCCTTATGATGGCATACAAATTAATCAAAAAGAGAAACATCCACACAATGGTTGAGAAGTCTGAGTATTCCACACAAAAAGCATATGATCATTGGTGTAGAGCACATTGTTCCTCCATTTGATGAAGAAGGTCTAGTTCAATGGTTTTAGTCATTATAATGTCAAATAAGGCCATAATAGACCATTTTGTAATCTTTCTTTTAGTTTTGAGTTAGTGTGGGTTCATTTGAGTCAATTATGTAAGTATGATATGGAGTACGAATGAGAAAATAGAATTGTAAAGGAATTGGAAGAGATTACTAATGCTGCCCCTATTGAAAATTTAGAATTTAGGCCTTAAAAGCAAGGCTAGACGAGGTGAAAAGAAGAAATTGCTTGAGAATAAGCTAGAACAGGTTGGAAATAGGGTGAGATTGTAGAGTTTGATGTGTTCAAATGGTATGCAAGGACAAGGGAGGTCAAAATTATGTTATGGCATGATGCTCTAGTTGGGAAAAGAGGGGTTTTAAATGAAAAAAAGAGAGGTTTGAGGGAGTAAAAGTGGGTAAAGACAAGGGGCAACATAATTCGGTGGTCAATTAAGTTTGTGCAAGTAGAATGAAGAGTGTTGGAAGAGGTTTTGAGGTTGTACATGACATCTAGATATGGGGTTTTCAATAAACCCTAGTGAAATTTAAGAAAAGTGAGGGTTTAGAGGATAGTGGGGTTAGAGGGCCAATCACACCCTAAAAATTGTGGATTTTGTGGATTTGCAAACTGGTAAATGCTGCCCAATAGTGTTTTGAAATTGGAAGAGTGATTGAGAGGGTGTTACTTTTTTAAATAGACCTATTTGGGGGTCTAGGATGGCATTGAGTCCATTTCGTATACAAGAAATAATATTACAAAAAATTGACATATAATTGTTTCGATGAGTTTATATGGTGACGCATCAAGAACATAACAATTCATTTTGCACTATCAGGATTATGTTGTGAAAATGTTTAAAGATTATTGAAGATAAATGTTTGTATGATAATGTGTCAAGAAGTTAACTACTTCATCTACTCTAAATATTATGTTTTGCAAGTGTTGTGAAGATTATGTATCCTTTGCTTAATTGAATTGTTCCAATCAAAAGATTAAATATATTGGAATATTTTTATGAATCATTTTATGGAATACCAATTGAAAACATGTTTTTTTCTTTTAGATAAAGTTTTTTAGCATCAATCAATTAATATTCAAGACAAACCATGAAGGACAACAATGATCAATGCTAGGGCTAACCAATTAATAAGTATACATGTGAATAAGTCAAGCATGTACATGTGAATAAGGGAAGCACAAGTACTCAAAAATACATAATCCTTTAAGTATACACATGAATACATAGTATACACAAATTAATACAAAGTTTATGCATGAATACAAGGTATACGCATGAAAATATGTAAGTCACAAAGTATACATTGGAACACACGTAAGTCACAAAGTATACACGTATGTTGTAAAGTATACACTTAAATACACATAACTCATATCTATTGAACCATGAATTTAGAATGCAAATATGGACACCATTGATAAAAAAATATTTGTATTAACCAAATAGCCATGTAAGCATACATCAATATATGTCGATATAAGTATGAAATATAGGTAGAAAATAGCCATATAGGCTTACGAGAATGCCATATAGGCATATAATGTCAAATATATCTAATACAAAATATGTAGAAAACTGCCATGTTGGCATACAACAAAGGGCTCTAGAATCAAAAGTCATTGCTCTCCATGCTCTCAAAATAAACTCTTTCCATTTGCTTTTCGATTGGATGGCAATATATGTCTGTCACTCATTTCTGCTACACTCGAGGAGTGCTCCTACTGATCCTCCTAGTGTTTGGTTCTTGGTGAAATTTTATCTATTACAATAAGAAGTAAAGACATTAATATATAGAAATTATATTATAAAAAATGATATATTTAACAAAATAAACACTTACTTCCATCTAATGATCACTCTCCATGAGGGAAATATTCACATGCCTAGGCTGAGGTGTGTTGAAGCCCTATATAAACCATTCAAATAGAAATTAAACTATGAATCAATAATGGTTTGCTTTTTCACTAACTAACATCTATAACAATGAATGTAAATTGAAATTTAGTAATTTACCTCATACCTCCCCTATTAGAGCCATTGAGGATTCTATAGTATATGAAACATCGATCTCCACTGCCCTCATCACATTCAAAGGTGTTTCCACTTTTAACATCTGAAAATAAAACAACAAATTATTCAATCACAAAAACTACAATAGCGATCCACATCATGACTTATAATGTATAAGATAATGAACAAAATTTTGAGTACTTATTAAACTATATATTTGTGACTATTATGCTTACTATTTTTCCTATCCATATCTTGTTCAAAAGGACGTGTTTTTAGGCTTTTACCAATAGCAACAAGCTGGCAAACCATTTGAACAAATTCTTTCATAGACATGTACGATAACTATGGTGGCATAGACAAGGTAGTGAACTATTTGAAAAAATTCCTCAAAGAAATGGGGTCTCGTGGTGATGGAATGCCATTACAAACAAATGCATTTCATGGCATTCCATCACCATAAGACCACATTTCTTTCAAAAAAAATTTAGACAGTTCATTACCTTCTCTATGGTAATATTGCCTACTATTATGCTTTGATAGAAAGTTTTCCAAGCATCCATAGTTTGTTGGAAAGCACCTATTTTAGGCTTTTAGCCATAGTAGCAAGGAATTGAGTAGTTTGATAAAATGCTTTGGTACACATGTATGTAAAATGTGGTATCATAGAAAAGGTGGTGAGTTGTTTGAAGAAATGCCTCAAAGAAATGTGGTCTCATGGTGATGGAATGGCATTCCATCACCATGAGACCACATTTCTTCAAGGATTTTTTTCAAACTACTAACTACCTTGTCTATGTTATTGCTTACTGCTATGCTTTGGTAGATTTTTTCCAAGCATCCATAGTTTGTTGTGTAGGTGCACCTTTGCAAGCACATGCCTCCATGAGGAAAATTTAGGAGATTGAATTGGTTAAGGTATTTTGATGATGTAATAAGGCTTAAATATCCATTTTGGAGGTTGTAATAGTCTTAGTTAATTTAGGCATAAAGTGTAAAATTGAAAAATATTGACAAAGTTGTCAATTTTAAATGTTATAAAAATGCAAAAAAGGTGTAAAGGCATGGAATGCCAAGAGTCAAAGTAGTTGTAGAGGTTATTGAGTCATTGTAGGAATTTGGAAAGGCTTGGAAATGTTTAAAAATGATATGATCCATTGATGTAAGTTGTTGTTGGAGAGATTGAAGGAGAAAACTAATAAAATATCACTATTATACTACTATTTTTCTATGTTTTCCTCCATTATCTGCCAGTGTATAGTTCCGTACAGGTGGTAGGGGATTCATCATGTGTGTGAATTGAAAGATTTAGGTGTTGGAATCAACTTAAAACTAATTTGAGCATTTGATATTGAGTCTCAAGTTTTTGGTGGCCTGGCCTGATTACTTTAGGTGGTCAGAAAATAGGGGTTTAGTGGTTTGATTGCTCAAATGACTTGATAGGTCATTCCACCTTTTTGTACACATTGTTTCTTGGTGGAATGGACCTGAATAATTTAGGAGTAGGTTTGGAAGATAGAGACTAGGTTTGGGAAGGATATTTGGTGAGTTTCTCAATGCTGCCTTGTTGTGAAAACCACTTTTAGTCCCTTTGAGCAAGGCTAGAGTGAGTTAGTTGAAGAAATGGATAGAGAACCTAATGGAATCTCATGATATCTTTGTAATTAGATGTGTTTAGACAAGTTTTGTAAACTTGAGAGGCTAGGAGTGGTCAGTTGTGAGCAAGAGAACTTGTATGAAACCCTAGTTAGAAAGGGTGAAAACAAGTGAAAAGTGAGAGGTTCATGAAGGGAGTGTCATAAAGACTTGAGTGCAGCATAAGAGAACTATAAAATGAGCATGTGCAAACATAGAAAAAGTATTATTGAGGTGGTTTTAAGCTTTTGAGAGGTCAAGGCACAAGAGTTTCAATAAGCCCTAGTTGATTGCAATGAAAGTGAGAGTTTTATGAAAAGGTGTCTATATGAGTGAGTGGAGACTTGAAATTTGAATAATCTAAGGTTTTTTTGGTTGTATTTTGACTATTTAGTGGGTTCAAGGTTTGTTTATGTGTTTGGAGAGGTATCTCTTTGAAAAAGAAGCTTAATTGAGGCTTAATTCAACGTTGAAAGCCAGGTTTGGAATCAATGATCCAAAGGAGTTGGTATTGATTTTTTGATATGTGAAAGTAGGCCATGATGGGTGCTTGATTTGTGGATTTTTTGACAAGGTTGTTTGAGAAAATTGAAAGTTTTGATAGGAAAAGTGGGTTGGCTGACATGGTAGGAAGACTATGTAGAACAACGTATTACCTTCCTGATGGAACGCATAATACATCTTCTAAAATTTGTGGAAAAGTTTCAATTAGTTTTGATGGGAAACATAATACTGATGATGTTCTTTATGTTAAGGGTTTAAGACATAACCTATTGAGTGTTGGAAAAATGTGTAGCAAAGGATACAATCTTATGTTTTAGGATGATGGTTGTGATATTAGAAAGGGATCCAAAATTGTGGTTGCTACTGGAAGAAGGATAGATGGAAATTTCTATCAACTCAAAATTGTTGATGGTTATCATTTCGCGATGGAAGGCATGACAACATACTAATGAGGTGGCCTAGTGAGAGCTCATCTCCCTTGCCATGTAAGATCTAGTTGTGCACTGGGTCTATCCTAAGCCGACCCCCCACCTCTCCCCTAGAAGTCCCTCATATCAAAATAATTTGAGATTTTGTTCAATGTGAACTCACTGTATAGTTTCCTAAGGAAATATTGTGGGACTTCATAATTGTTGCAAAGTGGGTAATCAAAAACCATGTACCACCTATCATAAAAATAGTTCCTAATCTATTGGTGGTGTCACCAATGAATAGGAAACCTCTTTGAATTTGGGGTAAGATTTTGATTTGTGCATCAGTTAGTGAATAATGAGCACAAATCACCTTTTGTAATTTTTAAACCCTTTACATCTTTATATGATAGTTTATCCATTTAATAAGCCCTAGCCGCCTACCTCCTATATTGCCGTCTAGTTATTTGTTTGCTAATTGAATCTACATTTTTTAACATATCTTTCAATTAACTTTTCCAGGGTCATTCTTTTTGTGGTTGAACCATTTGGATCACTCAACCTACTGATTAAATCCTCAATTTGTTTTTTTTGTTCTCAATTTCACTCATTAAATTTTGTTGAGTGTCAAGATGGTGTTGAGTGATTGGTGGAGGAGGTTATTGTTGTGGTTGATTTTGTTGTCGAGGATTTGGTTGCTCTGCTTGTTGAGGATTTTGAGGGTTTGAAGGTTGATTTGCATCTCCTACAAATTCAAAAAAAAAAATCAAATACAACCTAAAACTAAAAAATTCAACATAAAACTAGAAAATTCAAAACTAGAAGCAAACAATCCTTACCTCTCACACCTCCTCGTCGTGATGGCACCATCCTTGCAATGAAATAACAACTATTGATGAATATTTTTGCAAAATATGTCCTAGAATGCAAGCATGAAAAATGGGGGATTTGGTCGTGAGCACAAGAAAAAACACAGTCGAAATGCAAGAATGAATGTGTTTTTTTTGGTTTTAACATATCATTGCACATTATAATGCGCTTGCATTATATTTTTCAAAACTTTTTTAAAAAAGTGGCCACAAATTGGCTACCCATCTCCATGCACCCGCCTTGATAACTGGAATCATTTTGGTTGTTCTATGTATACTTCTTCTTCCAATTCCCCATTCAACAAAGAAGACTTTACATCCATTTGATATACTTTGAAATCCTTCTATGCTACAAAATCTAAAAACATCCTTATAGCTTCCATTCTTTCCACTAGAGTAAATGTCTCCTCAAATTCTATTCATTCTACTTGTGAGTAGCCTTTGCACACAAGCCCTGCCTTGTTTCTAACCACTTCTCCACTCATTCATTTTTTTCTAGAACACCCACTTTGTTCCAATCACCTTGAAATGCCTATCAGCTTGAAATGCCTATCACCTTGAAGAATTCTTACTTTGGTAGGACCACAAATATCTATATGCACCAATTCCAATAGTCTGGTAGAAGATTGTTCTCTGAATTTGAAACTTTTTCTTACTTTCTTTCCAACTTGACATTCCTTATAGATAACATTGATAGCCTTTGTAATATTTGGTAGATGTCTTATAGCTTGAACTGAACTTATTATGACTAGGTTATCAAAATTGATGTGGCACATTCTTCTATGCTATAGCCAACTCTTACTGATCTGAGTTATGAAATGATAACCATGAACACTTTTGAGTTGATAGAAATTTCCATCTATCCTTCTTCAAGTAGCAACCACAAGTTTGGATCCCTTTCTAATATCACAACCATCATCCTAAAACATAAGATTATATCCTTTTCTACACATTTTTCCAACACTCAATAGGTTATGTCTTAAACCCTTAACATAAAGAACATCATCAGTATTATGTTTCCCATCAAAACTGATTGAAACTTTTACACAAATTTTAGCAGATGTATCATCACTAAACCTAACCAATCCTCCATATTTTTTGAGTTTAACAAACTTACTCTCTGCACCAATCATATGATTAGAGCATTCACTCTCAATGATCCAATAGTTCTCCTGTCTAGCATGAAAAACAAACACCAAAGTGCCTTCAATATTAATACTTTCTTCTAGAGCACTTTTCTTCACACATCTCACAGAGTTAGTAGAATTAGTTTCATCTTTTAAATCCATGAAAAAGCATTCACCATCCTTATCATCCCCATAATCAAATTCATCATTAGATATATTGCAATCTTCTCTAACCTAATGACTTTTCTTAATCATCTTACCTTTCTTCTCCTTATTTTTGTCATTCAAAGCTCTATTTGGACATCTTGAAGCATAATGACGTATCTTTCCACAACTAAAATATTTGAAAGAAAACTTACCTTTGTACTTTCTAGTACCCTTTTTCATTCTTCTCACAAAGTTATCTTCCACATTATCAATATCCTCTTGATATGATTCCACAAATTTCTCTGATTTACCAACCTTAAAGGCAATGTCAAATTTTACATTGTTTGGACCAAATTCTCTCATTTCAAAAGAAATTAAGGAGCCATACAACTGAACTATAGTATATCTACTCAAATCTTGAGATTCCTCAATAGTAAAAACTTTACGACTATAAGATTTAGGAAGAGTGCTAAGTACCTTGTTTACCACTTCTTGTTCTTTAATTTTTCCATCAAGACTGCTGATGGAATTGACTTCATCCACCTTCTACATGTATCTTGTAATGTTTTCATCTTCAAAAATCCATAGGTTCACTAATAAGATCTTTAGTTTCTACATCTTATCTTGTTTGACCTTGTCATCTCCTTCATAAATGCTTTCTAACTTTACCTAGATTTCTCTAGTAGTTTCAAATTCATAACTTTCACTAATTTTGAATTAGCAAGACTAGTTAAGAGAGAATATCTTGCTTTACCATTGTTTTCATAGGCCTTAATCTCATCATCTATGCTTGGACCATTTGCAAGTATAGTATATCTAGTCTAAACAAACTTCTAGATTTCAAATCCAAGAGAGACTAAAAAACCTTCCATCCTTGTCTTCTAGGATACATAATTTGATCCATCAAATAGAGGAACATTTTTCTTCTATGCTATCCTAGATCTACCTCAAGTTGTTAAGATTTCTTCCAAGAAACCTTCCTCTAATATCAATTGTTGAATGCACAAGATAAATGAGAGGGGGGTGAATCAATTATACCTTAAAACTTCAAAGCCCTCACAAACATTCAAATCCACATTAATTCAATAAAACCTTAATCTGTTAGAATGATTTATCATGAAAGCAGATAATAAAAATAGAACCAAATCAACACCATGCACAAAGAAACACAAAAATTATATGGAAAACCTAAGAAGGGAAAAACCATGGTGAGGATTAGCTCATAATATAAAGTAATATCAACACAAATTACAAAAGGCTCACTAAAAAAAGAGAAAAGAATATAGAGAAGAGTCTTACAAAGATAAATCCATCTCAATGCAATAGAAAGTCCATCACTGCATTACCAACACTTTTGTAGTCTTACTAAAGATTGCAGACACATTCTGTACTCACTACATCTAGTAATCTAACACATGAAATCTCACACTACACTTCACAAATTCACACATTACAACTCTGCAATTGGCATCATTCAATCACACACATCTATCTTATCATCCCTCAACAACTCAACACATATTTATACCATCTTCAACCTTGAAAACCTTCTCCAAGGTCGACTATGCACCTCAACCATGTAAATTCAAATTAGGTTGGCACGAAAATATTCTTGTAGTGGAAAGGAATGAAGGTGAACCACAAAACATCTTAAATAATACCTAAATCCACTTATAAAAGCCACATCATGCTTCCACAAACACCAAAGCAACTCTGCAATTAATGTAAACACCCAAGGTCAGTCAAACCTATGTAAACACCATTAAACAATTAAGTACATGCTTCTTTTGATTTAAAAAATCTTGCGAATAGCAAATGTTAGTTGAACATAATATGGAATATTCCACAAATAGTCTAAAATCCAAAAAAATCCTTTGCAACAAATTTCACTTGAAGAATGTACGCACCCAGTACACTCAAATAATTTTTCCATACACTGCAACTCAAGAAACTGACTTCCAAAGCACCAAACCTCAAAAAATTTCAACTGAAGAAAGATACAAATGCTATCAGTACCCTTCTAGATTTGTAAGACTTGAAACCACTCTTTGGAGAAATGCAAAGCAAAACCAATTCTCCAAGACACCTTTATAATAGGCAGTTCACACACTAGTGAACACAAATTCCTGTGCACAATGATCCAACGCACTAAATTCTGGATGCAACACCTCTGAGCACCTTTGATAAACATATCCAAACCACACAAGTAGATCTTCAACATAGAAGAAATGCAGAGAAAAACCATAATGCTATTATGTAACATAGAACACCATTGTAACACACTATTTCCTCTTTTTATGCAAATTTTCTCAAAATAACTTGGAAACCAAGCACCAAAGAGACATCCTCAACATCTTCAGCACTTCCTCATCACCACCAAGCCAACTACAACATAGCAACTCAACCATACATCCATAGAAAAAATCTTATCAAAGCAACATTAGAGGTTGACACCAATAACTTATTAATGACAACATAATGCAACTAATCAAAGCATCATCAAAGACACCATCAACTCAATACCAACTGCTTAAACTCTTGCAACAATCTTTTTCTCATAGAGTTGACACCAATTACAACACCAAAACTTGTTGACATCAATGACAATACCAACTACACATACTTGCAACAAGAAGTTGCTAACAAAGGTTGTGGTAATTGGATTTTATAGCTGTTGATTGCGTTTTCTTAAAAAATTGTAAAATGGACGGAAAAGTGTCTAGTATGCATACTAAAGAAATAAATAAATAGTCTTCAACATACATCAAGGTTGTGGTATGTGAAAATGATAAATTATTTCAACAAAGATTTAACAAAAGTAAGAGTGATCCAAACTTGTAAATAAAGAAAAATCATGGGAATGTTGCTTTAACAACTTTGTATGATGATGAATTGATTATGATAGGATGTGTAATAGGTTTGATTATTGAAATTGAAAGACATCTATCACAAGAATTTGAATTCATGGGTCTTGGAAAAATGCATTATTGTTTATGATTTTAAGTATGGAGAGAAGATGGAAAGGCTTTGATTGCTCAAATTAAGTATGTGAATAAATTGATACAAATTTTTGATACATGATTGCAAGTCAATATCTACTCCATTAGATCAAATTTGGATTTTTCAATGATGATGGTACAAAAAATGTAAATGTCACTTTGTATAGATAGTTGGAGGAAAGTTTGAACTACTTTTAAACTATAATAAAACTTGATATTGCATATTCAATTAGCATACCTAGCCAATCTTCATTAAAGCTCTTGAGACTCATTGAAAAGCAACAAAGAAAATTACTCAATCCTATAGGGAACAATTAGATTTAGTATTGAATATACTAAAGATTTTAATGTTGAATCAGTATGTTACTCAAATTTTTATTGGGTGGGTTATCCAAAATGATAGAAAACACGCTAGTGGTTATGCTTTCAGTATAGGAATAAGCATTAAAAAGAAGCCAATTGTTTCATTGTCCACTGCAAAAAATTGAGTACAAATCGTTGAAGCTTTTTGGTTAAGGTGTATTTTCGAAGATAAGAGACACGCATAAAATGGACCAAGTCCAATCAAATGTGACAATCAAAGTTCAACCAAATTAACAAGCAATCCAATGAATCATGCCCAAATCAAGACATATTGAGAGTCACCATCAATTTCCATGAATAAAGATTCAATCACAAGAGATAGATTTTTTTTTATTGTAACACGAATGAAAGGATGGCTGATGTATTTAGTAAGCCTCTTAACAAGTTAAGTTTTGTACAATATAGGAATATATGCACTCAAGGAAATTCGCTTGTTCAATAAGGAGTGTTAAATAACGAACATCTATAACTTCACATGCTGAATAAATGTCAGTTAGATGTTGTAGATGTGTCAATAGATATAGTAGATGTATCATCATCAACTAGATTGCTGTCCGAACAATTTCATTTAACTGCCAATTTATTTAACATGCTCATCGTTTGGACGATATGGATCAATTGAATGCCCTGCTTCCGGAGAAGGGTAGAAGCCTTGGATCGAATTTCTCCAGCCTTAACTTCGTTTCTATTATCATCTTCAATTCTTTCAGCAGAGCGAGTTTCCTTAACACAGTAATGTCTCTTAAATTTACATGTATTTTCGCAGTTGCAATAGATTTGCATTGTTGTCATTGCCTTATTTACACCTGGAAACAGAAATCTAAGTGAAAAAAATGGTAGATGGTATGCATGCACTTCAAGCATTTGGAATGAGTGAACACTATTGTCTATCTAACCTAAAGTACACCGTTTCCGAAGTGAACGCCCTTTGCAATCGATGATGGCCGAAAATCAGGGCTGAGAATCAGCAAGTATCAACTTAAGGACCAGCCTCAGCCCGTTATTTTCGGAAAGTAACGTTTACAAGTGAGATAAGTATATTCACGTCATCAGCATGCTCACGATGCACCCAGCTGGATGGCCATGACCGTAGGACCCTATTTTGGATATTATTACTAGTTACTACTGTCAGAAAATGACTGATATCAACTGTAAGGAAGATCGATAGTCTCATCTTTCGCTGTGCAAGATCGATAGTCTCATCTTTCGCTGTGCAACGATTTGACGAGTTCTGTGGGGACGAGTTCATCGGCTTCACCAATTCCTAGTTCTCGAGTGTATAATGACGATAGTGTCAGAAGAGCTATAACACGTGTTCGGTAGAGATAGTGTGAATGGTCTTTCAAACCGTAGATTCTTACCGTAGTTGGTCCAGCACGCCGTTTTCAGATAAGAATGCTAAGTAGATTCTGACTGTAAATGTAGTTCTTAGATAAGAACGCCAACGGCATTATCGATCTTGGATTTCACCTAACCTTGTCACGCGTAGCCCGGGTAGGGGAGCTCTTGATCTTCCATATGTAATAATATCTAACCGACAAAAACTCCATAGACTCCGACTAAGTCCACACGTTTTACATAGACTACGACTTGTTCGGTACCTAACCAAGATAGGTTTTTAAGAAATTTCCGGGCTCTTTCCTCACAATGATATTCACGTGTACTCTGTTTGTACACGTACACTTCTCCCTTATAATTAGATTGAACTCCGAGGAAAAGGACGGATGGAAGCGTTCTAGGATTAAGGCCTTTTCAGAGGTTGTTTCGTCATTCCCACGGTGTCATCTCAAACCCTGCGTATTATAATGAAAGCGGCTAAGCTGGATTCTCGGCAGATTAATGGCAGCAACAGTAAACCGAGGTACAAGAAGAGAGGTAAACTGAAAAGGAAAGGGAAAATACTATGCCGCTTGATTTGTGTTGAAACATGATTATATAATGTAACAGCATGGCTGAAATAAAACGGGGGGAATTTTACTTTCGAAGAAATTTCTCTTACTCTGTTATTTCTAATAATATGGTTTGTAGCGGTGCTCCATTATCATGTCATATTAGCGGAATATATGTAATCTGCGTTTCGAAATGTGGATATTGCTATTATAATTATAAACGATTGTCACTATTGTATGGTAATCATACAGCTTCAATTACCGAGAGAAAACTTCCTCTGTTACAAATCTTATGCGTGGAATTTTATATATATATGGGGTTGATTCTCCGTGTTTTCTATCATAATGTTTTGGATTACATAATATGATTCAGAAGAAGATAGTCTATGTTTTCTATCAATATTAAATGGAAATCCATGTCTTTTTCTTCATTAACTTTGAATCTGAGTTTTGTTTCTCACGATAGATTATATGGAGGGATCTAAAGAATTTAATCAAAGAACATTCTAAGATACAGAAATATGAACTGTGAAAATATCACATCTTAATTTGTATATACATATAATTTTTAAAGAAAGTCAAAAGAAGATATTTATTATTGTATGCCACTTATCTTGGATATTTTGTGAGATAGAATGTAAGTGTAGTGCCACAACTCTGTGAAAATATCATATCTCTATAAATGTAATTTTTAAAGGAAGTCAAAATAAGATAATTATTATTGTATGTGACTCATCTTAGATATTTTGTGTGATAGAATGTAAGTGTAGTGCCACAATTCTATTTTTTTATAAAAATAGAATCTCTTTTCTTTTCCATCTAAATAGTTGTTGCATTGAATATGACTATGTGATATTAAATTAATAAAATATTATTGATCATAATTATCAATTGTCTACTTTATTGCTTATAACTACTCATTGTTTACTTCCAACAATAAAATATTATTAATTATAACTACATATTGTATATTTTATTAATTATAACTTATACTCTCTATATATATAATATTTCAAGAGATATCATTTTCAAGGTATCTATTAGGCTTATGTGTGAGGAAGTGATTTAAAAAAGGGTTCCTTAATGAGGATATCTCTTGATGTATTATATAAAGGTTTTTTAAACATATATATACTAGTAGCATCTATAATGGCAACATGTAAGATGATGATTTAATCGTCAATATAATTTTAAGATAGTTAATACTTGTATATTTAGATAAGTAAAATTTAGGGCTAGCTTTATGATTTTATTTAGGTTTATAAATAGGATTATGGTTATGGTTAGGGTTAGAATTAGAGTTACAAATAGGTTTAGCATTATGATTAGAAATAGGGATATGGTAATAGTTAGGTATAGGTTTACTATTACAATTAGAACATATATGTTAAGAATATGTTTATGGTTAGAAAAATGATTAGAATAAGGGTCAGAATTAGAGTGATAATTATAGTTATAATTAAGATCGAGGCTAGAAATAGGGCTATGATTAGGATTATAATTATGGTTACAAATAGGCTTAAAATTATGGTTTGAATTAGGATTGTAGTTATGGTTATAATTACTATTAGAATTATGGTTATGATTAGGGTTACAATTAGAGGTAGGTTTAGAAATATATTTAAAGAAAGGAATATGCTTATGGTTAAAATTATGCTAAAAATTATAGTTATAATTAGAATAAGAATTACAAATATGTTTAGTATTATGGTTAGCGAACCATAGATTTTTGGGGTTTATGTACTTCTCTTGCACTCTTAGGGTTTTCCACCTAAAAGGAGAGAGATAGGCCAAAAACCTAGGTGGTCCACTCAAACTAATGCAAGTATAATGGAAATATGAATAAAATGTGCCTAGATGAGATAAACTAAATGAAAATAAGTGATAAAAGCTATTGATCATTAAGTGAAAACTATTGAAATGCAACTTTCTGGAAAATACATTGTGATATGCAAAAACACCTAGAAATGAATGCAAACTATAACAGAAATGGATGAAACTGAATGTGTACACTTGAAATATTGCTGGAGGCTTGAAATGGCTTTTGAAATGTTGTTGATCCTAATTTTTAGGCCTGGTGGGACTCATTTTCCATTCTAGGCGAATTAGTCCCAAATCTGGGAAACTATTCCAAAGCTTATTTTGAACAAATGGTTATCCAAAAATGCATAAAACCAAAATCACACCTGGTAGTGGGACTCATTCACCACTCATGGCGAATCATTCCACTTTTGAATTTCTGAAAATCCAAAGGTGGAAACTGAAGCCCTCGATCTTTAATAATTTTCAAGCCTTCAAGATGTTTAAATCTATAAATACACAAAAAGAGAAGGAGAAATGTTGGATGTTAGGGCATGGGGGTTTACCTTGGTCAAACCCTTTTTTAGGTAATTAAACCAAATGAAGAAATAATGTAGTGAAGCATGCAACAATGGAATTATTACCTTGCCATGATGTTTGATCTTGAATTTCTATAGTAATGGAGGAATATTTTTCCCTTGAATGTCTTTGGAAGCTTTCTTGATGACTTTGAGTGATAAAACCCTAACTTGCTTGACTTGAAGTGGAAGAAAAATGATGAATGAGTTGTGAATGAGTTAAGAGATTATGAATTATGGCTTAAAAGGTTGTATTTATAGGAAATTCTCCTAATTTACCTATAAATTGGATCCCTTAGGTCAACATGGAGAAAAATTAAACTTAAATTCCAAAATTTCTCGCTCAAAAGTAAAAAATGGCCCAAATGGGACTCATTCGCCACCTTGGGTGAATTAGTCCCACCTGGTAGGGACTCATTTGCCATAGATGGTGAATTAGTCATAGTGGGGCCCATTTTCTAGCTGGGTTGTTGGAAAATAAGAAAATTAGGTTTATATGATGACTATATCAGTTATTTCATCAAATATTGTCTCGGGATGCATAATATGGGGTAATAGGTGCCTATTAATGATGATGTAAATTTCAATTAGGGCTTGGGACATAGTATTAAATGTGAAAGTGTGATTTAAATACACTTTACAACATTAAAATGAGGTCCACTTAGCCTAGCAAGGCACAATATCCAATGTGAAATGTGTAGGACACATTACAACACTAGATTAAAATTATGTTTAATTCAAAAACCTTCTAGATTAGTGTGAAAATGTTATTAAACATATTTTATAATGTTGAATTAGGGAGAAATGGGTTCATTAAGTCTAGAGAAGCATGAAAGTCTCTTACAACACTTTACAACACCTTTACAAGACATCGTTAAATGCATTTTATTCAGTTTGCAAGGGTCCAAAACCTAGTGTGGATGTGAAAAACAACTCACAACACCAAATCAAGGCCTTATTAAGTCTAATTTATCATCGATTATTCCCCAAATCAAGCAAGTTGCATCTTTTCTATGGTACAGTTAGAATTAGGAATAGAGTAAAAAATAAAAAGATGTTTATAATTATGGTTAAAAATAGTGTTATAATTAGGGGTAGGGTTATAAATAGGGCTCTTTAAGATACTAAAATTATTCATCTAATTATCAAATCCTAATTAATGACATATCATCCACTAATCATTAGTCACATTATTCTACTACAACATTAATTAATCATAACATTTATAATAATTTATTACCATTAATTAATTAGTTAAAATCAATTATCATTTATTAATTATTTTCATTTATTCAGTTATCTATTTATCCATTCAATTAAATAATATTTAATTATTTAATTAAATGAGAGCTAATTATCTATTTTCAACTAAAATTGTCATTTTCATCTCATTAGTTAACTACATCTTTCCTCATCAACTAAATCCATCTTGCTTTAGAAAAAAAATCTTTCCTCATTGGGTGAACCCACAAAAGTGGTTTACAATTGGAGTGAGGTAGGAAAAGTTGAAAAAAATGACCCCATGTCAAAAAAAAAATCATTTTTGGGGTTCGAGCAAACTCATAGGTTCGAAAAAACCAAAAAAGGGTTCGCTAGAACTTAGGTTTGAGTGAACCCATTTAATGCAAGTTCCCACCATCCCACCAAAAAACACAATGAAAAACCCTTTTTGAAAGGGGGTCCTCCTTTTGCATATACTCATGAACACACAAATTCTTTGTTTTAGTAACTTCAAACCTCTATTTGCATCCTTTGTATGTGAACCTTTGTGGCATAGCATCCTCCGTCTTTACTCTGTTTAGCATATCTTTATATGTAAGCGATGATGAACACTTGCATGTTAGTCGCATTGGCAAGCTTTGATTCTTCCAACCCTCGTCATATGACTAGGCTTGCATGTAGGAGAGTACGAAAGTTAAGATAAAGCCTTCAAAATCCCATCAAGGATGCTTATCATATTTTATAAAATTCTTACATATGATGGAGCAACATGCACATCATTGTTAAATTCCTAAGTTCATAATACGATTCTTAGCACTTAGGAGGATACAATCATAATCAAAATCTTATTTATTCAACTCCAAAACCTGCTCATGAAACCACCCCCTTTTTCATTCAAGATTTCATGTCATAACAAATGTAAGCTACAATGTATCTCCAGTATTTGTGCAGTTAGAAGCACTACTATCTTCATGCCACCATTGATCATAGCTTTCACATTTGCCAAGAAAATCCAATTTCGCTTCATGATATTTTACTACACATTGCCTCCATCTCAAGCATTTCCTTATAGTCATCACTTGTGATGAGTCCTTAATATTTTTGTGAGTGCACCATCGGACAAGGAATGTGGGATTTTGGTGTGCCCTAGGTGAACCCCCATGTTTGGATTTGAACAAGTGTATAACACTAGGGATTTCCACTTATTTATCGGCATTACCTTTGATTTTATAACCATGTCAATCACGAACACATAGGGCCTCCCAACACTAGTACTGTTAATGAACGTTCAAGGTGGTCACGGCTGCCGCAGAATACACCCATTCAAGAGCATACGATAGCAAAGACTATGAACCTCGCACATCAAGCCTCCGTAGGGGCAAGTTTGCAGGTGATAGCAAGTGGGAAGATGTGATGGTAAAGACATCATGAGGATGGAAAAGGAACACTTACCAATTGTGATACGGAACCCGCAAACCCAAAATCCTTCCTCAAACTTCCATGGTCTTGTTTATTTACTGCTTTCTTTATGTGACTCAACCTCATCATGACCATGATAAAAAACCCTTACATTCCAAAGATTAAATGAGCAATTCCAACACAAATATTTAGGAACAAACACTATTCTGCCTCACTTAGTTCACCAAACATGATATCAAGGGATGGCTAACATCCCATGGCAAACCATCTTTGACTCACCAGTGTGCTGCCACCCAAGTCACAATAGTGGAGCACCAAACGACTTTAAGGAAGGAGAACCATTCGAAAATGCAACATATCGATACTTTTGTGAAGTCAGACACAAGGATGATCTGTTCGAGTGTCCTTGATAGTAGTATCGGGATGGCATCCATCTGCTCGTGACCTTCACTCACCCACTGTTACCTCAAAAGGGGAAATCAATATTTATAAATAGTTTGAATGTTATTATAATATGATCAAGCGAGAGCTTCATTAATTCCATAAGCTCAATTCACACTCAACCAAAGCAAGTAGACTTTTACGTCGCTTGCTTTTAGCATGATTCTGAAGGAAGTATTAGATAAAGGTTTTGAAATCACCATGTTCTTGTGGCCGATCATGATATTTTCAAGGGGCTCGCATAACTCCACCCATACTCCAAATATCATCGATGGCTAGCACATTCGCAGACTTGTTCCTTCTGACTTTAAGATGCCATGAGCTATGAGAGTAGGATGGTGTGGCACCATTGATTACCCCAGTAGTGAGAGTATTCAATAACGTAGCCCATTAGAAATAACCCCCATAGCGTTGCAGTCCACCACAACATAGAGGGCCAAGGATATCTTTTACTATTGTCAATGGGAAAACGCATATCACTCACCCGAGACGGGGCCCCTATTCGCAAAATTAAATATTTCTTCCTCTTTGTATTCTTATGAGGGAGAGAGCATGGTATAGATGTTTCTTTGTGCTTTGGATTATTTTTGCTTTGATATAATTTTCCATTTCTAGGATTATTATCGACCCATAGACCATAGAACTAATATAGGCAATGGCTAGAGAAGGGCCGCTTATAGAAGCCTTGTTGAAAGTATCGCTTCATTAAAGAATAGTTTGGTTGATACTTTGTTACCAAAGACCTAGTATCACCCTTAACACCTTGCGGCTTCATTATCAGGCTTTTACGATGCTTCACAATGTTAGGTTTCTTTGAAAAACCTACAGTTCTTGAGAGGGACTTTACAGCTAAATGCTTTTACGTGGGAGAAAACGCGAGAGCCTCCAAGAGCACGGAGTCCACAAAGGAGGCCACTGTGGGGTTAAGCCCGTGAGTGGTTGTTGTAAAGCGGTCGTTGAAGGAGCAGTGCAAAATAGACAAAGATCCACATTGCAGCCTCCACATAATGAGAGCCATGAAAATTAAATGGCACTGACTTATGGAGGTAGGTGTCACATATATCCTCTTGTCATCCCATAAACCTAACTCAGTGTGGGTATTCTCTCCTGGCGTGCTTAAAACATCTGATCCCAGTCAAGGATGGAATCTACCTTTACTTGCCATTCAAATGAAACCACACACAAATTTAATGTGTTCCCTATTGCGAATGTGTATGATTTCAATCAAACATGAATGCTGGTCGCACCCACAAAAGGATATGAAAATCACAGTAAAACTTTTCCTGGGAATTGGACATTCCAACAAGTGACTAATATCTCTCTATGGATGTTCATTTACTTGTCAAACCAAGGGACGTATACTTTAAATGGCGCAACACAATATATGCACTAAGAACTGGTTTCAGTAAAAACTTAGCAGAAATAAATACTTGGAAGGAATTATATCTACACTATAGGAAGGTAATGCAAAGTTCTTTAACTCAACTATGATTTGATTAAAACAAAAACCATAATAGCTACGACTGAAACACAAACTATGAACTGGCCTTATGCTGCAGGAACAGGCACAGGGATGGATTCCCTATGCTGCAGGAGCAATACAAGACTGAGTTTGTATGAAAACTTCAAAGATGAAAACTAACTGAAGATCAACAGAAAAGAATAGCTAACTAACTAGCTACAAATACTTACTAAGTGGGCCCCCTTAGCAAGCATCTACTGATTACACAAGTGCTGAACTCGAACTTCATCAAACTTTATTCATGAAAATAGAATGGTATACATTGCTTTGTTGATATAAACTAACAACAAACTCTGTCTCTTGTCAAACAGATTCTGCTTTTCATTATCATACTGACTCTTACATGATATCTGCTATCTTTCTATCACTATGCTTCTATCTTACTCTAACTATCATCTCCCTTCTCACTCGCACAGGAGGAGTACTTTATTTAAAATCAGGAGAGCAACTAACTAACTAACCCTATCAAAGAAAGACGTGGAAGTAAAGTGTATCCCAGAATCAAGGAACAAACTTCATAAATGAATTTATGCGTTCAACCCGATCCGGAGAGAATCTAGCGCTCCACTCTTTCCAGATTGATTGTCATTAAAAATATTTTCCAATGGTTTCGGTCAAAGAGTCTTCGTGGAGCTTCCTCGAAGTCGTGCAGGAAATGGACTTTACTTAAGGCCGAGATCGGTTGCTTGACTTGATCATTCTTCAACAACTGCAAAACAAAAGGTAACAGATGCGAAAGAAAAGGTATGGCATACACAATATCCGTTCATTAATCACACATTTAAATCTATTTCATCATTCAAAAACTATATGCGATATACTAGTCATTTAGGGAGTCAACGGGGTAATAAATGTAGTCAAGTCAACACAATAAGCTGCAGGAATATGCAAATGTTTTGCTACAGGATATCCCCATAAAAGGTTTCAAAAGAGTTTTAAACAACCACGAATAACAAAAGTAAAGGCATTAAAAGTTCATCATAATATCCAAACTATGAGCATATTTTGGGCTCATCACTGCCCCCTACTTAGCCTAATGCTGGTCCTCGAGCATTAACTTTCTTGGTGGTTTCTCTGAAGTCAGTGGTTGCTGCATGACTCTGAAATGGAGTTCCAAACCTATAATAAAATCCTCTGAAAGCCTGGCACCTTTCATACCTACGATCTTCTAAATAATCATTAAGATTGGTAGCCTGATAAGGATAAAGGGGCCACATTAGCACAAGAGGTCTGAACGTCAATGGCAACCATAGTTCAAATCTCTCTTGAAGTCCCAACTGTATATATCTGCTTGATCATTTAAGAGCTACTGTGAAATTTAGGGGACTATGAGGTTTGGATCTTCTTAGTCCAACAGTTAATCTTTCCCACCTTTTCTCACTTCTGGTGTATGCCAGTCTCCAAAATGAATATGACTGTTCCTGAAACTCATCATATACCTGTTTCCTAATATCAAATATCTTCTCTCTGGATATAATATTATTAATGCCATATGTCAGAGCAAACCAGTCTTTCAACATTGCATGGGGGTTTGAACTTTGAGAGCATAATGGAACAGGCTCATTCCTTTCGGCTTCCTCATATATTTCCCATTTCCTGCCATAATTCGCTTCATTTGCTGCCAATGACATAAATGATCTCAAATGGATATCACCAATATACAGAAGAGGGTTCCATTCTATTTCAGATGGAATTAAGAAGCCATGTAAATAAAATTCACACAGAGAATTTCTTAACCAATTAGGGGCTGCCTGGTATGCCTCATAAAATTCTTGAGCAGTGTGAAGTATAGGATCTTGATTTCTGGAAATTCTTATTAGTTGGAACCATAGGAACTGTTCCTTAAGGCACAGAGCATAAATTCTGGGTGGTGGTTTGCATTCCATAATCTGACCAGTTACTTTTAACATTTCATCCATTTTTGTTTTCAACTCAACAATTTCTTGCTTCTGACTTTCAATTTCCTTTTTCAATTTCTTCCTTTCTACCTCCCATAGACTTTGTTGCATGTCAGTCTGGGCTATTTGCCGGAAAGTCAGGGTTTGCAATGTAACTGTTTCCTAGTTAGCTTTGACATATTCCAGAAACTCAATTAAAAACGTCTTCTTATACACAACAATGGCTTTACAAGTTGCAGGGTGAAATATAGCTTCACTAGGCACATTCAATTATTCAGTCAGTTCTTGCTCTTGCTGCAAGATGAATTCTGGTTGCTGCGGTGGAGAGGACTGTGCTTCCTCTGAAAATTGCATAGCAGCGGTAGCCAAGTCATCAAGATTTGGTAACCCTTGCTCATTATGCCCTATTTCTTTTGTTTCAACTTGTTCCTCTTCAGGAACGAATGAACTCTGTGCAGCATTTCCGTATACATTATGAGAAACATCAAATTTAGATTCTACAGACCCTTCTGAAATAACAATAACCTCTGGTTGAGGTGAAGAAGGGGAGGTCTTACATTGTTTCCTTGTGGAAACTCTTCTTGGCACCGATGCGGCTGCAGGAGGTATTCTGGTAGCCTTCCTTTTTTTGGTCTGCTTAGAGGGTTCTGCCCTACCAGAGGATGACGATGAACTGGTGTTAGCAACAGGTGTTGCTGTAGGAGAGATGGCTTCAGGGGAAGGTGCTACAGGAGAAGAGCATTTCCTTTTCTGAGAACGAGGGTCAGAGTCTGGGGTTTGTTCTGCTCCAGATGACTCACCTGTCTTTTTTTTCCCTTCCCTCTCCTAGTGACAGACCTAGTTTGTATCCTAGCAGAGGATTCGGGTGTGAGAGCTGCAGGACCAAGTGCTAAAGGATTAGATGACCCTTGCTCTGTTCTATTGGTAGATGCAATTTCTTTCTTTCTTAGTCCAACAATTAATCTTTCCCACCTTTTCTCACTTCTGGTGTATGTCGGTCTCCAAAATGAATATGATTGTTCCTGAAATTCATCATATACCTATTTCTTGATATCAAATATCTTCTCTCTGGCTGTAATATTATTAATGCCATATGTCAGAGCAAATCAGTCTTTCAACATTGCATGGGGGTTTGAACTTTGAGAGTATAATGGAACAGACTCATTTTTCTCAGCTTCCTCATATATTTCCCATTGCCTACCATAATTTGCTTCATTTGCTGCCCATGACATAAATGATCTCAAATGGATATCACCAATATACAAAAGAGGGTTCCATTATGTTTCAGATGGAATTAAGAAGCCATGTAAATAAAATTCACACAGAGAATTTCTTAACCAATTAGAGGCTACCTAGTATGCCTCGTAAAATTCTTGAGCAGTGTGAAGTATAGAATCTTGATTTCTGGAAATTCTCATTAGTTGGAACCATAAGAACTGTTTCTTAAGGCACAGAGCATAAACTCTGGGTGGTGGTCTGCATTCCATAATCTGACCAGTTACTTTTAACATTTCATCCATTTTTGCTTTCAACTCAACAATTTCCTGCTTTTGACTTTCAATTTCCTTTTTCAGTTTCTTCCTTTCTACCTCCCATAGACTTTGTTGCATGTCAGTCTAGGCTATGTGCCAGAAAGTCAAGGTTTGCAATGTAACTGTTTCCTAGTTAGCTTTGACATATTCCAAAAACTCAATCAAAAACGTCTTCTTATAAACAACAATGGCTTTACAAGTTGCAGGGTGAAATGTAGCTTCACTAGGCACATTCAATTGTTCAGTCAGTTCCTGCTCTTGCTACAAGATGAATTCTTGTTGCTGTAGTGGAGAAGACTGTGCTTCCTCCAAAAACTGCATAGCAGTGGTAGCCAAGTCATCAAGATTTGGTAACCCTTGCTCATTATGCTCCATTTCCTTTGTCTCAACTTGTTCCTCTTCAAGAACGAATGAACTCTTTGCAGCATTTTCAGACACATTCTGAGAAACATCAAATTCAGACCCTATAGATCCTTCTGAAATTACAATAACCTCTGGTTGAGGTGAAGCAGGGGAGGTCTTATATTGTTTTCTTGTGGAAACTCTTCTTGGCACTGGTGCGGTTGCAGGAAATGTTCTCGTAGCCTTCCTTTTTCTGGTTTGCTTAGAGGGCTCTGCCCTGCCAGAGGATGATGGTGAATTGGTATTAGCAACAGGTGTTGCTATAGGAGAGACGACTATAGGGGAAGGTGCTGCAGGAGAAGAGCATTGCCTTTTCCGAGAACGAGGGTTAGACTCTGGGGTTTTTTCTGCCTCAGACGACTCACCTGCCTTTGTTTTTCCCTTTTCTCTCCTAGTGGCAGACCTAGTTTGTACCCGAGCAGAGGATTCTGGTGGGGGAGTTGCAGGACCAGGTGCTACAGGAGTAGATCCTTGCCCTGTTCTACTGGTAGACATAATTTCTTTCATCTTTTTTTTAGGCCGTGGGATAAGTACCCTAGGAGGTTGTGGAATTTGCAAGCTCTTTTGGGCAACAAATTGTTTCCAGGAAAGAGGTGAGACATCTCTCAAAGAGCGTTCAATCAGTAATTTGATAAGGCCATGGTGAGCAACAAAATTATCTTTCCCTTGTTGGGTTCCGTGGGCACTTTGTTCTAGAAATTTTAACAAGAAATTTGAAACATTTACAACTAACCCATGCCTCATATGACTTAATAATTTGAAATGATACGAATGCAGGTAGGAGAAACGACCTTCATAGGTTAAATACCTGATTATATAAGCGGCGTATTCTGAATAAGGAGGAGGCAACGATACCCGCTTGCATCCCTGCTTGGAGACTTCCAAAGGTCCATCAGTGGGCATTGAAAACTCAACCCTTGCAGCGGCAGCATCTGAAGAAATTTTTTCTCCAATGGTTGGAAGCCCAGTTACTTCAGCAATTCTGTCTTCAGTTGCAACAACCATTAGACCCCATACAGTGGCTTCCCCTTCAGAAAGGGTTCTCAAAAATTCTCCAGCAGCCTCCTCATCAAAAGAATTTAAACTCAAGAAATAGTTTAACCATCTACAGATGCTGAATGCGTGGACTGTTTGAGGATTTTGCAATAATAATTCATGAGCTACAGGCTCATGTCGCACCAGCTGATCACCCATGTTCACAGTTTTCCCCTAGCTGAACTCAATTCCTTGCTAAAAATTCAAATTCTTTGTTTCCCTTTCTGCTCTGGTTTTTCTTTTGTCGTGCCATCGCATTTCTTTCTTTTCCAAAAATGAACTTTTTGAACAAGCAGTTTTAATCGTAATTTACATGAAAAACATGCAATAAAGAAGGACATGCGATCATATTTGGAAAGTACAAGAAAAATAATAAAGAAAGGTTATTTGCGCAGTTACTTCTGCAATTCTATCTTCAGTTGCAACAACCGTTAGACCCCATACAGTGGCTTCCCCTTCAGAAAGGGTTCTCAAAATTTTTCCAGCAGCCTCCTCATCAAAAGCATTTAAACTCAAGAAATAGTTTAACCATCCACAGATGCTGAATGCGTGGACTGTTTGAGGATTTTGCAATAATAATTCATGAGCTACATGCTCATGTCGCACCATCTGACCACCCATGTTCACAGTTTTCCCCTAGCTAAACTCAATTCCTTGCTGAAAATTCAAATTCTCTGTTTCTTTTTCTGCTCTAGTTTTTCTTCTGTCGTGCCGTCACATTTCTTTCTTTTCCAAAAATAAATTTTTTGAACAAGCAGTTTTAATCGTAATTTACAAGAAAAACATGCAATAAAGAAGGACATGCGATCATATTTGGAAAGTACCAGAAAAATAATAAAGGTTATTTGCGTAGTTATGACAGCGGTGAAAAGACAGGTTTTAAAAGGTGGATTACCCCGCCGCCTACTTAGAGTATGACATGTGTCCTCATATGTACTAGCAATTTGAAATGGACTGGATCAATTTGAAACTGGTTTATGATACAACCGGATTCGATGGCCATTAACTAGCAATTTGAAATGGACTGGATCAATTGTCACCAGCTGTACAGCTCCATTGTCAAACACATTCTCAATTTCATTGGGGACAAGCCAGCGTGTTGTGAGCTTACTTTGGTTCTCTTGATATCTGAAATCATATAACAGAGCCCAATCACCAGTAGAAAGTTTTCTAGTTTTGATGTGTTGATCATGCCATTTCTTCATTTACTGTTGGATTGCTTCTGTGTGCTGCAGGGCTGCTTTTCTCATTTTGTCCAAAGCATTTAGCTATAGAAGACGGTCCTTCTATGCTTCAGATATTTCCATATTGAGTTCAAGAGCTGTCCTCAAAATTTTGTGCTCAAATTCTATGGGCAACATGGCTATTTTCCCATAAAGCAGCTCAAAAGGTGTAAACCTAGTTGTTGTCTTCCATGTAGTTCTGTAGGCCCAAACTGCTTCAGAAAGTCGATTGCTCCAATATTTTCTATGGAGCTGCACTGTCTTTGTTAGGATCGCCTCAATTTCTCTATTTGTTACCTCTACCTGACCATTAGCTTGACGGTGATAGGGGCTGAATTTCCTATGTTTGATCTTATAGTCATTCATTAGTGTAGTGATCAGATTTGATGTGAATTGAGCTCCCTGATCAGTTACAAGCTCTCTGGGAACTCCAAATCTAGTGAAAATTTGTTCATACAGAAATTTAGCAACCTTGTTATCTCGAGCATGAGTCATAGCTTTTACCTCAACCCACTTTGTTACGTAGTCCGTGCAAACTAGAATGTATGACTTGCCATTTGATGGTGGATCAATTGGTCCCACAAAATCCATTCCCTATTTATCAAAAGGGGTGACTATTACCTGTGGATATAGTGGCATTTCATCTGACTTGGTTGGTCTTCCCATACGTTGGCATCTGTCACATTTCCTTGTATAGGCCACAACATCTTTGTGTAATGTTGGCCAGTAGTACCCTGTTGTAAGAATCTTCATTGATGTTATTTTTGCTGCAAAATGTCCCCTACATGGTTCATCATGGCAAGCATGCAAGATATCATAAGTCTCATCTTCTCTTACACATCTTTGCATTAGTTGATCAGGTCTAGTATAAAACAGATAATTTGCAATCCATGAAAAGTTGAAACTTTTCTCTATTAACAATTTCTTTTCTTTTGGAGAAAAGTGGGCTGGTATTTTGCTTGCTGCTAGATAATTGACAATGTCTGCATACCATGGTGTATGTGCAGCAATGGAAAACAAGTGTTCATCTGGGAACCTATCATCACTGACCTCGTGTTCAACAGGTGCAGCTGATTGAAGTCTTGATAAAAAGTCAGCTACAACATTAGCTCTTCCTAGTTTGTCAATTATTGTAATGTCAAATTCTTGTAACAATAGGAGCCATCTTACCAATCTACCATAAATGGCAGGTTTGTTCATCAGATACTTGATTGCTGCATGGTCAGTATGGACGAATATCTGATAACCTGTGACATAATGACTAAATTTATTCAAAGCATACACTACTGCGAGCAATTCCTTTTCTGTAACAGTATAGTTGAGCTCAGGACCTTGAAGGTTCTTGCTGATAAAGTAGATAACATGCTCAATTAAATTTTTTTTTGACTTAAAACTGCTCCTATACCAAAATCAGAGGCATCAGCATGTATGTGAAAAAGGAAAATTCTATTTTGGACCTTGAAGAACAGGGGCTTGAGTAAGCAAGTCCTTTAGTTGCAGGAAAGATTTTTCACAGGCCTCTATCCACTCGAATTGAGAATCCTTAGTTAACAAGGCATAAAGTGGACTGACAATTTTATTGAAATATTTTATAAACCTTCTATAATACCCGGCATGGCCAAGGAAACTTCTGACATCTTTTTGTTTTGCAGGAGTTTGTAAATTCAGAATAACTTCAATTTTAGTAGGGTCGACCTGAATTCCATTCTTTGAAATATGATGACCTAGAACAATACCTTCTTCCATCATTAGAAAACATTTTTCACTGTTTAGAGACAAATTTTTCTCTCTGCACCTTTTCAATACCTTTTCTAAATTCACTAGTGCTTCTTCAAATGTGACTTCATATGTAGTGAAATCATCCATATAAATCTCCATACAGTCATGAGATATATTAGCAAAGATGCTAATTACTACTCTCTGAAATGTTGCTAGCACATTGCATAGACCAAAAGGCAAGACCGAATAAGCAAATATTCCCCATTGACAGGTAAAAGTGGTCTTATCTTGATCTTCAGGGGCAATTTTTATCTGATTGTACCCACTGTAACCATCCAAAAAGGAAAAATATCTTTTTCCAGACAGTGAGTCCAGTACTTGGTCTACAAATGGTATTGGAAAGTGATATTTTTTAGTGGCAGTATTCAACTCTCTGTAATCTACACACACTCTCCATTTTCCACCTTTCTTGGGAATAATAACTAATGGAGAAACCTATTGACTGTCAGAGATTGGATAAATAAAACCAGCATCAAGCAATTTTTGAAGCTCACTTTTAACTATTTCTCTAAGTGTTGGATTTACTCTTCTTTGAGGTTGTCTAACTGGTAAACAATCTTATTTGATATATATCCTGTGAGTACAAACTTGAGGATCTATTCCTTGCATGTCCCCATATTCCCATGCAAAAGCTTTATGCTGATCTTGTAGCATTTTTAATAAGATAGCCTGTTGAGATTGTGACAGCTTGCTATTGATATTCAAATAGTGACCTGGAGACAATTCTATCTGCTTAGTGAGATTACTCATAGAATCTACAGGTGATGTTTGTACCTCTTGTAGAAGCAAGCTATTGAAAATTGCTGGAAGTTTAGGTAGTGAACTTTCAGAATTTGGTTGCTATAGGAAACATTGTAGATGGCTGCCACTTGGATCAAATGAACTACCCGTATCAGAGTTCTACTGTAGAATTTGAAAAATCAAAGCATCCTCACTCTGAAGTTGTGAGAATGGATCATTTTGAAGCATCATTAATTGAGTCAAAGAATTGGCTTCTTCAGTTTCTTCCCCCTCATCTGGCCAAACAGGTTGGGACAAATCTGGTTGAGGTCTAGCAGACAGATACAAAGCCAATTTTTTTGTGGACTGTCCATCAGAAATGGTCATATCTCTAGAATGACATCCTATAAAAGCATCAACAATTGCTAACCATGGTCTACCAAGGATAACTAGATACCCTCCTAAAGTTGCCTTAATTGATAATATTGTGAAATCAGCTTGATACTCCCAAGATTCAAGAGTGACAATTACATCTTCCACCATCCCATTAGGTTTAGTTGTAGAGCTATCTGTAAGCTGTAGAACTATGGGTGTAGACCTAATGTTTGAAATGTTCAAGGAGTCCATAGTATGCTTTGTCATGACATTAATGGCAGCACCTAATTCAATCAAAACATTTTTTACAATTTGGCCATTTATATGTATTTGCACTACAAGACTTCCAGAGTCAATATACTTTGGGATGACTACATTTTCCAACATTATATTAGCCAATTTCTCTAAGACATGAATTGTTTGGGGATCTTTTTTCTTTCATCTAGGCTTCTTCAAACAGGCCTCTTTAATAGCTTTTCCAAAAATGGGAACATCTTTCATAGCCTGAAATAAGGGGATTTGAATTTGTATATTTTTGAGCTGATTCAGAATGTCAAAAGTGGGTTCTTCCATGGATTTAAATGCAGTACTTTGCAACCTCTGAGGAAAAGGTGGTTTGTTTTGACTTTGCAAAATAGGCTCCTTAGAAACTGTATCAGGTATAGGCATATGCTCAGTAGGATCAGTAGGTGCAATAGATTCTTCAAGGGAAGAATCTGGTATTTCAGTAATTAGAGGAAGTTTTGGAGTAGGTAAAGTGGTTCCAAACCTTAAATGGATGTCATTAATGTCTAAAGCATAAGATTGATATTGGTTGGCTTCGACAAGATACATAGGCTACTGTGGCTGCTACTGTTGCCTATTATTGGGATTTGGCAACGACTGGGCAGGCATAGACATTTGTTTTGGAGGTCCAATATTTGTGGCAGTTGCTGTAGGAGGTGGCATAAGGGCCTGTGGTTGTGGCCGTGGAAGCTGCAGGAATCTAGAGGATTGGTTTTGCCATTGCTGAGGACCTCTCCATTGAGGATTTTGCTACCAATTACCTGCAGGTGGGGTCCATTGTCCTTGTGGCTACTTCCAACCTCCTTGAGGAGATTTCCATTGCGGGGTCTGATAATTAGGCCAACTTGGTTGAGGTGGATTCCAGGGTGGTGGTGGTCCATATGCATGTTGCCATTGGTTATTATAGCCAGAATAAGGATTACCAAAAGTTAAAGGATCTTGAGGCATACCTTGTCTTTGGGCCCATGGTCTCCTTTGTACAACAAAGAACACTTGATCATTATCACCTTCTAGTGGCTTGAAGTCAGTAGGTAGCTGCTTAGCTTCCAAATTAGCCACCATCTTGCATTTGCAGTCACGCTTCTTCTGTCTGCAATATGGACATAACTCAGCCAAAACTGCCTCAACTTCCTCATGTTTCTTCCGAGCTTGCATAGTGTCCAGTTGTGTAGCCATATTATTAATGATGTCCTACTTGAAGTCAGACAACAAATTTTTTATCTCCATCCGAGAAGCTCCACCAGAAGAAGACTTCCCCACTGTAGCATGATGACCTCGACCTTTCTTAACTATTGCTCGGGAGTAGTTAAGACATATTTTCTTTATATCATCCCAAGGCAGTTGGGTTATATCACCTCCTCCCATCAGGTCCAGGGCGTCTATACAGGCATTACTGATTCCCCTTAGAAAGAGTAGTTTCTGAGAGTCCTCGTTGAGAGTATGGTTTGAGTTCCTCTTTAGTGAAAACAAAAATCTAGAAATATAATCTTCCAGACTTTCATCCTCCTGCTAAATTCAGAATATGTCATCACCTTTGCTGGCACTCTTACAATATTCCTTATTCTTCTCAAGGAATTTCATCTACATGGCTGCCCAACTATCAACAACGCCTCTTCCTAGACTCATGAACCATATGAGAGCTCCCTCCTTCAAGGTGGAAGGAAATAACTTCAGTTTATGAGCGTCTGAGTTGTAGTCATAACTGCGACAGAGGACATCAAACTCAAACATAAAAGTTTCAGGGTCCTTTGTGACTAGGCCATAGAATTTTGGAAGTAGTAAAGAAGGTATATTCTTAAGATTATCAGTATCTCATTGGGGAACAATGGGAAACTCAAAAGCAGGAGGTGGATTATTAGGTGGATTATTTGCCATGTTTGCTTGCTGGAATAATAGAGCGAATGGATTTTCCTTAGGTTCGTTATCAGCTAGGTCAAATGGTAGTTCAACAAACAGGTTTTTAGGGAGGAACCTTCCCAGTGTGTCTCTTCTTCTTCTATGCATGCAATACGATGAATGGTGGTTTGAAAGATTTTGAAATTTTTTGACTAACAAACTAAACTAATACTAAAAATGACTTCTGACAAATCCTTAGCTTAACGCCATCCCCGACAACGACACCAAAAATGGTCACACCCACAAAAGGATATGAAAATCACAGTAAAACCTTTCCTGGGAATTGGACATTCCAACAGGTGACTAATATCTCTCTATGGACGTTCATTTACTTGTCAAACCAAGGGACGTATACTTTAAATGGCGCATCACAATATATGCACTAAGAACTAGTTTCGGTCAAAACTTAGCAGAAATAAATACTTGGAAGGAATTCTATCTATGCTACAGGAAGGTAATGAAAAGTTCTTTAACTCAACTATGATTTGATTAAAAATAGAAACCATAACAGCTACGACTGAAACACAAACTATGAACTGGCCTTATGTTGCAGGAACAGGCACAAGGATGGATTCCCTATGCTACAGGAGAAATACAAGACTGAGTTTGTGAAAACTTCAAAGATGAAAGCTAACTAAAGATCAACAGAAAAGAACAGCTAACTAACTAGCTACAGATACTTACTAAGTGGGCCCCCTTAGCAAGCATCTACTGATTACGCAGGTGCTGAACTCAGAACTTCATCAAACTTTATTCATGAAAACAAAATGGTATACATTACTTTGTTGATATAAACTAACAACAAACTCTGTCTCTTGTCAAATAGATTCTACTTTTCATTATCATACTGACTCTTACATGATATCTGCTATCTTTCTATCACTATGCTTCTATCTTACTCTAACTATCATCTCCCCTTCTCACTCGCAGGAGGAGTACTTTATTTAAAATCAGGAGAGCAACTAACTAACTAACCCTATCAAAGAAAGACGTGGAAGTAAAGTGTATCCCATAATCAAGGAACAAACTTCATAAATGAATTTATGCATTCAACCCGATCCGGAGAGAATCTAGCACTCCACTCTTTCCAGATTGACTGTCATTAAAAATCTTTCACAATAGTTTCGGTCAAAGAGTCTTCGCCGGAGCTTCCTCGAAGTCATGCAGGAAATGGACTTTACTGTAAGGCCGAGATCGGCTGCACTTGACTCGATCATTCTTCAACAACCTATGAAACAAAATGTAACAGATGTGAAAGAAAAGGGGTATGGCACATACACAATATCCGTTCATTAATCACACATTTAAATCGATTTCATCATTCAAAAACTGTATGCGATATACCAATCATTTAGGGAGTCAACGGGGTAATAAATGTAGTCAAGTCAACACAATAAGCTGCAGGAATATGCAAATGTTTTGCTACAAGATATCCCCATAAAAGGTTTCAAAAGAGTTTTAAACAACCACAAATAACAAAAGTAAAGGCATTAAAAGTTCATCATAATATCCAAACTATGAGCATATTTTGGGCTCATCAAATGCCACAAGCCATGTTCTTCCTAAGACGACTACATATATTGACAAGATGTTTGTCCTCCTACTCACCTCCCATATCTGACGTTAATTACTCTTGGGATTACTTATTTATTTTTTACATTTTTCAGTTCATGATTTATCCCTGGCTCGTGAGTCACTAATCCTTTCCATAATTAACATTTTTTGTTGATTACCTAACTTTGAGGCTTTAACTATATTTGATTTTTCCTAATTCATATTTTAGATGCAAACCATCCAAATTTTCATAATAGGTCTACAACTAAATGGTTCATATGATTGAATCATGCTCAATCTTAGAGAAGTCATTCACCATAAACAATTCGGCTCAAGTTTAGGGAGGACGTGCGATAGGAAAGCTAAAAAGGAACATCAAGCTGAGTAGCTAGCCATGGGAAATGTGGACCCAATGACAGAGAAGGATGTTGCTACTAGAAAAGGTGGTGTGGGAAAGCAATTGACCAAATGGTGAAGGTGAAAGCAGGCCCCACACAGATGAAAGACGTGTAGGAAATTTTTAGGTGAAAGGATGCAAAAAGCCCAGGTGAGGGTGTTGCCTAGAAAATGGAAAAATATCAACAAAAACCCACCCAATGAGTTCTAAAAGATAGGAAACCCCCATTATTCATCGTCAAGGCACGTTCCACTTCTCCTTCACAAGCAATATGAACAAGTTGCTTATCAACATTTTGTTAGATTTTGTTAGTTTACCCATGATTTGATTTTAAATGAGTGACCTGCACTCATCATGATGCCACCAAATGCGGTGACGATGGTAACGATGACCCATAGCTCAATCAAAGGATCCCTTCCTACACTTTCATGGATTAACTGATGTTGCCTCATATTGTTCCTTCATGGTGTTGCATCAGTGTTTCCTTTAGTGGCCTCCTTAATATTTCTTTTTCGTTGATCTTTTTGCTCGTATTTCAGTTGTTTATATTTTCTCATGCATCAGGTGCTTTGTTATGTTTGTGCGATCACTCCCATGGGCTTCATGAGGGAACTCCCAAAATAAAAACCACTCACAGAAGCAATGCGGTCAGGTAGAGAGGATGGGCTACAAATGCCGCATATGATGATTTTTCCATGGATGTGTGGAGGTGGACATGCGAGCAGATGCTTAATGGAGGTCATCGAGGAAATGAAAAAAGATAAGCTGAGGCCCGCATGGCAGGTTCTGTGTAATTGGTAGCCATTAGCGCTAGTCTTGAATTCCTTCATTTGCAATGTAAAAATATCTATTGTGTGAAGTTGAAAATAAGTCATGCCTTGGGGACTATCATCTAGAAGTTTGGCACCATTGATCATGAAAACAACTGTGGGGTTAAGACTAATGCAAGTGGAGAAGGTAGGTAAGCCATGTGTGAATTCCATTTTGGAACGGTAGGGTGATGGATGAAAACCACCATGGGGAGGTCCACAATAGGATGACAGTGTTGTTGAATTGCAGACTTGTAGAGGGGGGAGGTAGAGAAGAGTGGCCATTGTGAAACAACGTTCGGGTAACTACTGTCCATGACTGATGACCCGAAAGGGCAGACCTACCAGTGAGTGAAAACTTGAGAATTCATCACCACTTTATGGTTAGGTTATGAGGAAAGGTCATGGGTGGGGTCTGCGTAGCAGGAGGTTGTGAGATCCCAGTCATTAGGGAATGATGGTCAGGAAAAGGCAAGCCATGTGAAAAGACTTGCAAACATTTTGGACTTAGATGATTTTTGAAGTGGTGGGGGTAGGCTCAACAATGACAAGGATGACGGGGCCAAATGCAGAGCCCACCATGCGGGTGGTGGTCAAGGGTCAGCCACTGCAAAAACAAAAAAATGGGAATGGAGATCTGCATAGAGTGACCCACAGTTGTGGGTCCAAGACGGTCCACAGATACTAGGAAAAAAGCAAAGGGGAAACCATAGGACATAGCCCGCGAGGAGAAAATTACTTAGTGAAACTTAGGTAGGTTAATTCGGTCAATATGAAGTTGATAGTTTTAAGGCTTGTGACTGACTTGGGCTTGGAAATAAGGGTGCAAAAAATGAAACGAGGTGAAAATGACCCATCCTAAGTGAAAAAGGAGGTCCCTACCCATGGTAGGGCGTGTGTGCAAAATATGCACAAGAAATGGAAACTAGCTGGGGAAATGCTCCAAAGCATTTCAATGAAAAACTAGAATCACGAACCCATAATCTCTATTTTTGATCTTCATGCCAAACCAAATGCCTGACCAAACGATCAAAACCACTAGTCAACCCAATCGTTAGTATGCTAAAAATCCAAGTATGTGCAATTGCGTTAATTCCCATCCTTTAATTGCTACAAGAACCCAAGCCCCGTCAAGTTAAGCTACATAGTTTATTCTAACTCCAAAGGCATTCGAGACATTGCCTTGCTACCAATCAGGCATGCATAGCCCCAACGAGGTTGTGATTCTGATTCTCCCAAACATTGCTCTACTTCCAGCTAGGCATCCATAGTCACGGTAGAGTTTCTTGAATTCCCCTGAAAAGATTAATTTCTTTCTTTTGATTTTCAATATTTTCTTTCTTTCTTTTCTTTTGATTTTTCTCTTTTTAGTTCTTTTCATTTCAACCCATGAGCAATGAAGCTTGCACTCAGGGCTGAGAATCACAGTGGTGCTGAAGCATAATTTTAGATTTTTTTACTTAACTAAACTTCACAAAGGACCTACGATCACCTAAAGATTCTTAAAACATGTGAGAGATATAAGATTTCATAATACGTCAGAATCAGACCAACTAATAGATAAAATCAAACATCAAAGTCACTTGACACTAAAAGAAGATCCTCACCATCCACTCTGAAAACTTGATTCTAGAGTTTAATGAAGAAATGCATAGAACAACCCCAGGAAATAAAAATGGTTGTTGTGAACACAAATGTGCCCAGCTAAAAGTAGAGGGACCACAAGAAAAGTAGCAACAAAGAGGTAGAAAAACAAAAAACAAATAGAAAGTAACATCTACACTAACCAAAGTAGGAAAATGAAAGAAAATAGCCAAGAAACTACTCTAAAGAAAACAACCTATAGCAAATCAACTAACCTAAGGAAAGCAGGAAAGCGAGGTATATACATGAAGCCTACACTACCCAAAAACAACTATGTACAAAGATATTTACAAAGGATCGTGTTTAGGAAAGGAAAACTAGAGCTTACGTTCATTGGATTTTGCAAGGAATTCACAAGAGAAAGGGAAATTGTCATAGTTCTAAGCCATGCAGATTCGTCTTTAAATTTAGAAAAAAAAGTTGAATAATGCAATATTTAAATTTAATCACACATTCAGGAAAAATCAGAAATTGAGGCGATTCAATTAACCCATGGTCAATCCATAAACACATCTGTCTCCCCTCGTTCCCATAATCAAAATGATAAACAAAGCTACAAGTATTCATAGGAGAAAGGAAAGATAGAACTTGGATATCATCATGTAGATGTGGTAGTGTTTGACACTTGAGCATGAGCACTATATCATGAATAGGTGCATTGGCAGCTTCAGATGGAGGCACTAGATGGTGCAACACTTCTGATCTTGGACCTGCATAGGGCTAGAAGGATGGAGCAATAAAAAACTCTTTCAAGTGTTGTATGGGATCCACAACCTCCACTGGTTGTTCCTCGAGGAGAAAAATTTCATCACGTTTATCTTCCATAGTGCATGACTCCACTTGATTGATGTCTTTAGAAGGAAGCATGTTGTCCCATCTCCTTTCCCAGGTGTCGACCTTATTTTTATGATGTTCAATGTCATGAGAACATGACATGCACAAATCCGTCCCATTGCATCCTTTTGAATGCAGAAGAGAATCATTAATGATTAAGATAGCAGGACTCTTAGTTGCATCTTGTAGTTGACCAAGCATGTCATGTTTATTGGCAGCCATTGAAACACCTCCACCTTTATCCTCTTCTTTTTGCATTTCATGCACCTCACCAGGATGTTCAATCATTTTTTCTTGTTTGCTACCACTGTAATTGGAGAAGGAACACCTCTCCCATTCCATAAACTCTAATGCTTCGCTGTTCGAAGGTTCAGGTAGTATGTCTTCATCATTGCTAACCTTTGAGATGCACTCCTCCTGGGCATGGGCATACCTCTATAGTACAGTTCCTAATGGAAAGAATTCATCAATTGATGACACCTCATCAAGGGGACCAAAATATACTATGCAATTTCCCTCCAAGGACTCGCTAGAAAGCCTATCGTCCATGGTGCACAAATGCTCTTCAAGAGGAAGAAATTATTGATGAGTAGTGCCTGACATTCTCATGTGTTCTACCTCATCATTTGGAGGATCAAGGTTGTGTTGTTCTTCTTCTATTGCTGCCTCAATACCCTCATAAGGGCTACTTTCAACTAAGTTGTCACTTGGATTTGGCTCTTGATCCTCATGTTCAATCCTTGGAGCAATTGTAAGAGGAGGTGCACCCAGTTTCCCTACCTGTTCTTGGACTTGTTCAATGGCCTCCAGGAATAGTTCGCATGTGAACTCCGAGTGTGATGAATCATGAAGTCTACACCAATTCAGTAGCAACAATACCTCCAAATCCACTTGACATCTCAACTCAGACCAATCCCTTGCTAGTCTTGACACTAGCTCGTTATATCTATCCATGATCAGGTCCTCATCATCACTTGAAAAGGAAGTTTGATGATAGACAGTTGTGGCAAGTGGTTGCTCCCACTCCTTCAAACCTTCATTTTTAGATACTCAATCACTATCATTTATGAAGGAGAGGTCTTCCTATTTGATTTCGCTTATTCTTTCGCCTTATTCATCAACTACCCCAAGGCTTTCAACCTCTTCTTCTTGTTCTTTAGCATTTGTGTTGGTTGTACTAGCATTTATTGTTGCAAAATTCATTGGTTTGTCCCCAATTGTCAATGAATCCTCTTCTAGAGTGGATGACTACTTTTGATTGATGGAGGGAAATCCTTTCGATTCCTTTCAAGTTGAGTTTGCATCAAGATTGTTTTTTGTCACAAGGGAACCAACTTCTTCTCTTTGATTTTCAGCTTCTGTGTCTACTGTCTCGACACCAACTTGTGTCAAACTTCTTGGTTCATATTTACTTTGTTGTCTTCCAAATTTTGATAGCTCTTCTACTTCATGGGATGATTCTCCTTCATTGCACATTGGTTGTTCGAACTTGTCTAAACAACCCTTGAATTGAGTGATGACATTGGCACATGAAGAACAAGTTAATTCTAAGTGAGGTGCATTGTGAAATATGCACCAACTAGACATCACTAATTCCTCCAATCTTGGTTCATCTTCGCTTCCCAAACATTCTTGGACTAGCTCTTTGGATGACTTAGTAGCCATGGTAATCATTTCCTCTTCTAGGTTGTCAAGGGCTAAAGGTTGATATATTTCCCAAAAGGGAATTCTCCTTGCAAGACTCTTTCAATCCTACTCAAGAATGTTAGACATCCCAACTCATTATGTTAGTGTGTGCCATGGATCCGACATCTATCTGCCAATGCAAATTGTTGCAATGGATTCCTCAGTCTTCTATTCAAATTTTCATGTAGTTGAGTGATGTTGATTCACAAATGTTGCTCCATTTCAACTTAGCTCTTGTTTGCCTTCAAAATTTTCTGATTTTAAGTTTCAACATATAATGAGATCTTCCTATCTCATGTTTTCACTTGAAAGTTCTTTGAACTTCCAAGCTTTAGCTGTGTAGCCTTAACATGTCTTCCCTCCTTCTAGTGCTAGTTTTGTTGATGGGTGCTTTTGCATCTTCTCAACACAAGAAATGCATAAGTGCACTACCTCTCTTGAAAGGCAATCTCCAACAACAAGTTAATGAAAATTAACCCAAGGCCTCTTGGGTGTCAGGTCTTGGTGGTGCTTGGAATACCTCAGTTGATTCATGTGATTTGATGGAATCACAAGGCGAAATTATAGATGAGTTACACATTGTGGGAAGTTGGATCTATAAATCGAGTTCCAAGGTGTAGAAATCAATGTGCAATTGTTGCAGGTTCAAACAATAGTCTTGAACTCCTATTTTAACTTTAGATTTGGCTTTACAATGTGCAATGAACCTTGTTTAGAGTCACTATTAAAAAAAAGGAAAAGGGTAGGGGAAGGGAGAAGTTCCTAGACCTGAAACTATGAATGAATAGTAATCATGGAGGCTACTACAGTAGATAAACTTCTTAAACTAGGTTTTGCTTGACCAAGAGAAGCCTACAACTACACAAAACCAGTGCAATCTTCTAAGGATTGCAGATTTTTAGATTGCACACACACATCATGAATATGCAATTGAACTAAGTTGCAGCAATGAAATAGGGAAGCTCATACTAGCTTTACAAAGTAATTCATCATCAACAAACCAAAAAAAGAATGAGCTGGAAATTCAACAATTACTATAATGTAACAAACACCATTACCACTTCCACTGAAGAAACTAACAACTAAAACTAACATGGAAGTAGAACCATGCATGCATAATGAACAAACTCAAGAGAGACACCGATAAATCATGCAATGTAGCTCTCTACTATTGTAGAATGCCTTTACACTAGCTCTCCAACCTTTTACAAATGAAGGGGAGACTCCTGTTCATAGTTTTCCAAAGCCCAAATGAATGGCTAGGATTGAATTACATTGTGTGGCCCAAATTTTTTACAAATTAGGGTTTCACCTACCCCCATTATAAAGGAACTTTAACATACAACTTTGTCTTTTCCTTATTTTGTCTTCTAGTGCCCTATCACTGTAGCACTTTTGTTCCCTAGTTGATTTCCCTTTTGCTATAGCTGAAACTGTTTAAAAGTTGCTTGTTGCTTGATGGATTTGCAAGATTTCATTGGATCAATTGAGCCTTGATGATGACTTGCATCAATGGATTTGTTTCCTCTGATTTAATGGAACAACCTTGGATAGATCATGATAATTCGAAAAGGGACTAGAATGCCTTCCTCTTTTCTAACTTTCAATAAACAACCATCTATATTCTCAACATTGATCCTTTTGGCATGCTGTCATCTATTTGAATCATCCTTGATGATTTGATTGTAATTTGGTCACATCTTTTTTGCATTAATATCCTTCCCTTAATTCAGCCCCATAGGTGTTCTTTGACTATTGTTCCCTTTGCAAACTTGGTAGTAAGCAACTTCCTCTTATCTCTAATTTAGGAAAACAGTCTTTTAAGTTCGTATTATGGACATTCTTGGCACAGGCCATTTGAATCTTCATTCTTATGGAACTCGGTCCTCCTTTGGTATATACTCATGAACACACAAATTCTTTGTTTTAGTAACTTTAGACCTCTATTTGAATCCTTTGTACATGAACCTTTGTGGCATAGAATCCTCCATCTTTACTCTGTTTACCATGTCTTTATATGTAAGCGATGATGAACACTTGCATGTTAGTCGCATTGGCAAGCTTTGATTCGTCCAACCCTCATCATATGACTAGACTTGCATGTAGGAGAGTACGAAAGTTAAGATAAAGCCTTCAAAATTCCATCAAGGATTCTTATCATATTTTATAAAGTTCTTACATATCATGGAGCAACCTGCACATCATTGTTAAATTCCTAAGTTCATAATATGGGTATGTGTAGGATCATCATGGAAAAACCAGGCCCTTAAGTGGCAAAAAATTCAGAAAAATCAGAGTTAGGCAACTTGATGTAAAAAATTGAATAAGTTATCTATATTATTTCAAAAATATGTAAGAATGGAATTTGTATCAAAATGAATGTAGTTTCTAAACTACTAGGTTTATTGTTTTTTAAAAAAAGTCTATTTTGTGAAAATTTGAAATTTCAATGCAGTAGTACTTAAATTTCAGGGAAAAAATAAGAATTAGGCGTCTGCCTGACCACCCTACCACAATGAAATGATAAAATTTATTTTTTATAAGATTTTAGACATAAGTAGAGAACTCATGGCTGGATGTGATTCATATTTTTTTGTAATTTTTTTCTAAGTAAATAATTAATTATGAATTTTTTATTACAACTTTTAAAAAATATAAAAAATTGTATGTTGACCACCTTAACTTGGTCAAAACTCCATGAAATTCAATTTTTCTTTTTTTAATCCTATAGTATGTGAAGCATAAATGTGATGCATGTTTTGGATTCCAAAAATGCGATCCCGTTTGAAAGTTACAGATGTTTTTCAATCAACCTATCAATCAAGACTTTAGTCATAATTCAAATAGAAAATGAATAATAATTATTTATTAAATTCAAAGTAAAGCATAATTTATATTGGTGAAAATCTAAGAATCTCCTTTAAAAACCCTTTTTATTTCATCAATTTTGGGTTAAAAAAAGGTCGTCAACCACATACCCTAAAAATACCAATCATATCGCCACTTTTTGGCCCATCATGATCCTGCACATACCCATATGATTCTTAGCACTTAGGAGGATACAATCATAATCAAAATATTGTTTATTCAACTCCGGAACCTACTCATGAAACCACCCCTTTTTCATTCAAGATTTCATGCCATAGCAGATGTAAGCTACAATGTATCTCTAGTATTCTCAGGGTTAGAAGCACTACTATCTTCACGTCATCATTGATTATAGCCTTTACATTTGCAGCAGAAAGCCAAATTTTCTTCTTGATATTTAATACACATTGCCTCCATCTCAAGCATTTCCTCATAGTCATCATTCATGATGAGTCCTTAAATATTTTTGTGAGTGCACCTTCAAACAAGGAATGTGAGATTTTGGTGTGCCCCGGTCGAACCCCCATGTTTGGATTTGAACTAGTGTATAACACTGGGGATTTCCACTTATTTATTGGCATTACCTTTGATTTTATAACCATGTCAATCACCCACATATGGGGCCTCCCAACACTAGTATCATCAATGAACTTTCAAGGTGGTTGCGATCATCGTAGAATACACCCATTCAAGAGCGAATAACAATAAAGATAGTGGGCCCTGCACATCAAGCCTCCATAGGGGAAATTTTGTGGGTGATAGAAAGTGAGAAGATGTGATGGTGAAGCTATCATGAGGATGGTGAATGAACATCAACCAATTGTGATGTGGAACCCGCAAACCCAAAATCCATCCTCAAACTTCCATGGTTTCATTTATTTACTATTTTCTTTATGTGACTCAGCCTCATTGTGACCATCATAAACCACCCTTACATTCTGAATATTAAATGAACAATGTCGACATAGATCTTTAGGAACAAACACTATTCTGCCTCACTCAGTTCACCAAACATGATATCAATAGATGACCACCATCCCATGTAAAACCAGCTTCGACTCACCAGTGTGTCACTACCTAAGTTGCAACAGTGTAGTGCCAAAAGACTTTAAGAAAGGAGAACCATGTGAAATTGCAAGGAATCGATAATTTTGTGAAGTTAGATGTGGGGATGATCCGTTTGAATGTCGTTGATAGTGGCATCAGGATTGCACCCATTCTCCCGTGACCTTCACTCACCCACTATTACCTTAAAAGGGGCGATCGACATGTATAAATAGTTCAAATGTCATTATAATATGATTGGGTGAGAACTTCATTAATTCCATAAGCTCAGTTCACACTCAGTCGAAGCAAGAAAACACTTTTATGCCGCTTGTTTTTAGCACTATTCTAGAGGAAGTATTAGATAAAGGTTTCAAAATCACCACATTCCCGTGGCCAATCATGATATTTTCAAGGGCCTCACATAACTCCATCCATACTCTGAATGCCATCGATGCCTGACACATTTGCAGACTTTATCCTTATAACTTTAAGATGCCACGAGCTACGAGAGTAGGATGGGGTGGTGCTATTGATTACCCCAGTAGTGTTTATATTCAATAACGTAGCTCATTAGAAATAACCCCCATAGCGCCACGGTCCACCACAACACAAAGGGCTAGGGATCTCTTATACTATTGTTAATGGGAAAATGCATATCACTCACCTGGGATGAGACCCCTATTCATAGAATTAAATGTCTTCCTCTTTGTATCCTTTTGAGGGAGAGACCATGGTATAGATGTTTCTTTGTCCTTTGGCTTATTTTTGCTTTGATATAATTTTCCATTGCCAAGATTATTATTGGGCTATAGACCATAGAATGGATGTGGGTAATGGTTGGAGAGGGGATGCTTATAGAAGCCCTGTTGAAAATATCACTTCATTAAAGAATACTTCGGCCCATATTCTATTGCCAAAGACCGAGTATCACCCTTAACACCTTGTGACTTCATTATCCAGATTTTATGATGCTTAGGTTTCTTTGACAAATTGAGACAGTTCCTAAGAGGGACTTCATAGCTGAATTATTTTACATGGGAGAAAACTTAGGAGCCCCCAAGGGCACAGAGTCTGTAGAGGAGGTCACCGTGGGAGTAAGCCCATGAGTGGCCATTGTGAGATGACCATTGAAGGAGCAGCGCAAAGCAAATGGATATTTACATTGCAACCTTTGCATACGTGAGAGCGCATAAATTAAATGCTGCCAGCTTATGGAGGTAGGTGTTGCATATGTCCTCTTATCATCTTGTGAACCTAACTAAATGTGGGTATTCTCTCTTGGTGTGATTAAAATATCTGATCCTAGTTAGGCACGACTTCTGTGTTTACTTTCCATTCAAATGAAACCACACACAAATTTAATTCATTTCCTATCGCGGATGTTTCTAATTTCTAACAAACATGAATGCCACTAGCCATGTTCTTCCTAAGCAACCTACATATATTGATGGGTTGCCTGTCCTCCTACTCGCCTCCCATATTTGACATTAATCACTCTGGGGCTTACTTATTTATTTGTTACATTTTTCAATTCATGATTCAACCTCGGATCGTGAGTTACTAATCCTTTCCATAATTAACATTTTTTGTTGATCACCCAACTTTGAGGCTTTGACTATCTTTGATTTTTCCTAATTCATCTTTCAGTTGTAAACCATCTAGCTTTTTATAATAGGTCTACATCTAAATGGTCCATATGACCGAACCGTGCTCGCTCTTAGAGAAGTTGTTCATCATAAACAATTCGGCTCAAGTGTAGGGAGGACATGCAATAAGATAGTTGAAAAGGAATGGTGAGCTAAGTAGCAGCCATGGGCAATGTAGACCCCATGACAGACAAGGATGTCGCTACTAGAAAAGGTGGTGTGGGGTAGTCGTTGACCGAATGACAAAGGTGGAAGCGGGCCCAACATAGATGAAAGACGTGTGGGAAATTTGTAGGTGAAAGGATGTGGAAAGCCCATGCAAGGGTGCCACTTGGAAAATGGAAAAATATCAACAACCCACCCAATGAGTTCCAAAAGATAGGAACCCCCCATTATTCATCATCCAAGCATGTTCCACTTCTCCTTCAAATGAAATACAAACAATTTTTTTATCAATCTTCTATGAAATTTTGTTAGTTCACCCATGATTTGATTTTAAATAGGTCACCTATACTCATCGTGATTTCAAAATATCACTTCTTCATGATGCCACCAAATGCAATGACGATGGTAACCATGATCCATAGCTCAATCCGAGAATCCCTTCCTACACTTTCGCAGATTAACTCATGTCGCCTCATATCGTTCCTTCATGGTATTGTGTCAATGTTTCCTTTAGTGGCCTCCTTAATATTTCTTTTCATTGATCTTCTTGCTCCTATTTCAGTTGTTTATATTTTCTCACACATCGGGTGATTTGTTACATTTGTGTGATCACTCCCATGGGCTTTATGAGGGAACTCCCAAAATAGAAACCACTCACAGAAGTAATGTGGTTGAGCAGAGAGGATGTTCAAATAGCAGGATGGGTTGCGGTCCCCGTAGGTGATGATTCTACCATGGATGTGCAGAGGTGGACATGTGGGTAGATGCTTAATGGAGGCTATCAAGAAAATGGCAAAAGATGAGTGGAGGCCTGCATGGTGGGTTCCATGTAATTGGTAGATGTGCGATGCTGTCATAATAGTGGTTTACAATTCCTAAGAGGAACGAATTTTAGCTAAAATCACATATTTTTAGAAAATATAATGATTTAAGCCTTAAAAAGTTCCATTTTAAGGATTCCAATTGAAGAGGGTTTAATCAAATCACCTTAGATCAAACCCCCTTGGATAGAACCTCGCTAGTTTTAAACCATACCTATAAATGCGTCTCCTTTACACCTATCAAAATGCTGATAAAAATCACTTTTGATTTAGCTTTTGGGGGATCAAATGAATTCATTTAAAATTTATTTCAAATGATTATGGTATTCCTCATAACAAGCTATCCAATGAATATAATTTTAATATGTTTTGGTTTTGTTATGTATTTTTTTTTAAGTTTTATTAAACATAGGTTTTTCATCGAAAATGAATTTCTTTTTCTTCACATGTGGAAAAATAGAAGATTATCAAAAAAAATTTTGAAAAATATGAGTGCACAAGATATTGAAGTCCTTGATCCAACAAAAAATAAAAATAAAATTTTGACATATACAAAAAAAGTTACGCTTATAACCGTTGTGTCTAAATTGTAATTGTTTGACTTTGAAACTTGATTAAGGAAAAAATATTCAATAAAAGAAATATCTAACCAAGTGGAAGCACTAGATATCAGAGTTACAAATCTAAATTTGAAAGAATTAGAATTTTATCCTTCATGGAAAAAAATTTATGCGTTATACGGTGCGTCACTTTTTAAAAATGTTGTTTTCTGAAAAAAAAATTTTCGTGGGAGATGGAAAACGAAGTGAAATTTGATTCCACAAATTTTTAAAAAAATATTTTTAGAATCTACAAACAAAATTTGATGAGACTCTAGTTTGCACCATCTTCAAATTCCTCATAGTTTAGCCGCTATAGGTTCCCGAATGTGAAGATTTAGTTAAAAATAATAATTTTAGTGTCCAGTTTGGCCAAAAATTGTAAACCACTATTATGTGCTAGAAAATGAATAGCAAACAAAAGAGTACAAAATAACACTAAAAGCAACCTACACCTCAAGATTAGCCTAGTTGGATTCAGTACAAAATAAAGAAGACAAATGATTTTTTTTACCTTGTGTTGAATCGATCCTTTGGTTGGCCCTTCGATCTTTGGTGTTGTATGCTCCTTGGATGGCACATGATGCAAGCTAGATGATGATATGAGAATGGATGAAAATGGATGCAAGTGTGAAAAATGGTTAAGTATGGCTCCTAGAAATTTTTTACAAGAGTTTGGCTACAATGCATGATCTCTCCTAAAATGAGAGAAAAGATGGGGTATTTATAAAGAATTTAGGATTCTCTAGGGAAATGGATGGTTAAGATTGAGCCACCAAGATCAAGATGTAGGGCTATGGTGAGTTGAGAACTCACAAGCCCTCTCATCTTGACATGTGGCATGCAAAGTGGTTCAAAAAGGTGAAGTGGACATGAGGTGGATGACATGGATGGGGTACATAGTACCTTGGGATTAGGACAAGATTGAGTCTCATAAAGGAGGTACTTGTCCCCATGTGGGTGAGAGGACATATGGGGAATTAAAAATTCCTCAAATACTCTCATGGGGATGAGAGGAGGAATTTAAAATTCCTTTAAATGCATTGTGGGATTAAATGTGAATTAAAAATTCACATGGGGAATGGAGATGCCTTGTTCAAAAAGAGAAATCTTTTAATGAAGTTGACTAAGGACACATTCCATAAATGATATGGGGGTTAGAGATGACCTAATTATGTGATTAAGGTTGTGCAAGTACTTGATTAGACTAATTAAGGATGCATTAGAGGCAAGTGGGAAGTTATAGAGGATGGGACCCTAATAATGATTAGGGGTGTGCACATCTTAATCATAAATTAATTATGACTAAGAAAGAAGGTTAGATTGCTAAGAGGTATTAGAGGCCAACTTGCAAAAGTTGGAGGAGGTGACAATGAAAGAGAAAATAAGGAATTTAAAAATAAATTTAAAATTCCAAAAGATAATATGACTAAATTAAATAAAGTGATGCATTTATTTAATTTAGAGATGAAAGAGGGGAAAATTATTTATTAAATTAAATACTTTGGGAAACCTTATGCAAGATACACAATATTAATTAAATGAATGATTTAATTAATACCGGCAAAGAGGAATATTTAAATGAGCAAATGGATTATTAAAGAGACGACCTTGACCATATGGAAGTGGTCAAATTTGGATGTCTACATTTTGCTCCTCTTTGAAACACTATTAGGATAATAGGGTTTCGAAGAAAAATAAAACACAGACGATTCTACGGAAGAAGCGACCGGAAAGGAGATGCGTCGGTATGGGAGAGATGACGAGCTACCCGAACATAGAAGAATTAAAGGGGATGCCCCGATCTCACAAGGGAAGGCTTATGACAAAATATTGAGGGAGAATAGTAGGGTATGCCCCCTCGAGGACGGGGACGGAAAAGGGGGCCCCGAGCAACTTCTTGAAAGGATGAAGTGGTATATGTCGATGGAAAGAGCACGGAAAATTGAGAAAATTGGTGATTGAACAGAGAAAAATGAGTTTACAGTGTGGAAATGGTGGTCCCAGGAAGATAAGGGGGTTAGGGAATTAGTTGAGGCTAAAAAAAGGTTAAATAAAAGGAAAAAAATTATTTTATTTGAAAAAGTGAAAAAGGGGGGAAAAAACTATAAAAGGAAAATGAGGGAGTTACCTCTCCTCATTTGGATAGCTATCAAGTGAGGAGAGGAAGAAGAAGAGGAGAGAGCAAGAGGGAGGAGAAACAATGTTGGAGTAGGATTCAGACATCATTCATTGGGGGGACGAGAGGCGACGATTCTTCGAGGAGTGTGTCGTGCCATGCCAAGTGAGTCTGAAACCCAACTTTGTGATTTTAGTCAAATTTTCTGGATTTTTGCAAAAAAAAAAAAAAGGTTTTGTGGGGGAGGAGCCAGACTAGGCGTTAGTCGGTCCACCCGAGCTAAGGTGGGTGAAGCCGGGTGACTAGGAAAAATAAAAATGATGGTTTGACTCGGGCGATGGCATTCAGATCTATAGGAAGGCCTGATGATGCTTCCAGAGGGCGGTCAAATGTACTGAGAAGTCTGGAATGGAAAGGAGGCCGAAGGAAGGATTTGTGACTCATAGGGACAGCTGTAATGACCACTGGCAAGGAGGTAGATCAATATTAATGGAGATATTCTAAACATTCAAGGCGACCCCAACAGAGTTCGAAGATGGACACACAGATAGATGAGTTAATGCTACAGATGCAAAAGATCTAAGATCACCCCTGGAATAGCCTTCCAGAAGATGGATAGCAGGGCTTCACATTGAATGCAACATTGACTCTCTTCAGAAAGATCTGAGAGCTGACACTCCTGCAGTCTGTAGATATTTTGTAAACCCTAATACAGGATGATAGCGCATTCTTTTTGTTGCATTTTGTATATAAGGAATTCTTGCCTCTTTGTAAAGGTTAGAACTTCTAGTTCAGAAAACAAAAAAAAGTAGAAGTAGGAGTAGAACTGGTAGCTAGGAGTTAAATTCAGAATAGACTACTATGTCTTTTAGTTTTCTTAGTGTAAATGGAAACAATTTGAAATCACATATTTTCTGTACACTGGTGATTGTGCTAGCTTTGTAAATGTTGCTTATCTATTTCACCAATAGTAAAAGCAACCAGATTAAAATCTATTTCATGTTGTGTTTCAGAATGGTGTTTGTCTTGAGTTGATCATCTGATTTGAAAGCTTTCAAGGAATGCGTTTGGTTTTTATGTTTTGTTTAAATGGTGATTTTCAATCTGTTGTTGAAATCAACACTGTGAATGAATGAAGTTGTGTGTTAGTCACACGTTAAGTTTGTTCGACAGTTTTAGTTAGGAATTCCTTGAAAGGCAATAGGTCTGGTTAATTTGGATGAATTATTGTTCTTTTCTGTTCCAAGGCCCTGATGTATCTTTTTCTGTTTATTTAAAACCCCAGTTAGAGTAGGTTTAAATTTATGTTTAACCCAAAACAATCCAAAAGCTCAACACCAACATGCCCATTGAATATTACTGTTGCATTGACCACTGAGTAACATCAGCATAGTTGAGACCCAACTGCAAAGACCTTGGGAGCTAAGGCATTCATGTGTTGTCTTTCTCTTTCAAGAGAAGCAGACTAGCAATATTCTGCTTGCATTGTTGTGGTGCCAAAATCACCATCAACAGGTTGTTGGGTACCGAAGGGAACTTGTGGAGGTGGTAGATTAGATTGAGGGGGCTGTGGGGATGCATATGAAGGAAACAGTTGGTTTATGGCCCCAGAAGGTGGAGGAAATGCAGTGAAAGGGCTGCCCCCAGTGTTGACAAGAGGTGAATTTGAAGGGGGTGGTGCCGGTAGCATTAGTGGTTGTGTTTGCAAGATTTTTTGTGGCATGCCAAAGGCAAAATGATCATTGGGATCAGTGGTTTGGGGTGCCCCTATGACTGAGATTGTGGGATGTGGGGGACTGCTGATGGGATACAGAACGACATTGCCGAATTCAGGTTGATGCCAACCTTCTACGGAAGGAACATTGGGGATGTATGAGCTACCTGTTACATTGTGTGAACCTTGGGGTATATTAGGTGTGGAACTGCCATACTTGGATAGGTCAATACCTGACAATAGTTTGACACCCTTGTTAATTAAGTGAGCCAAGATTTCTTTGCCATGTTTTTCAAGAAGGCAATCTGTCATTTGCACATTGATTGGGTTACTAAAGTGTTCCTCAAATGTAATTTCGGGTTGAATGACCATGTTTTCATCCCTGAGGGGTGATGTGTTTTGACCATCGATATTGGATTGTGATGATGTTCCATTGTGTGGATCCCAAGGAATGTTCGCATGGGGTCTTGTGAGGGATTGGCTGTGTTGTTTGGATCTTGAGGGATGTTTGGTTGGGATTGTTGTTCGGCCATTTTCCTTATTTGTGACCGGGTCTAAATGGGCATGCAAGATGATATGATTGACTAGGATGCTAGAATGACCTTGGCGATGAAAGGGTCGATTCGATTTGATGATTAATTTTCCAATGAGGATGTGGCTTGATAGGATTGATTCAATTTTTCCAAAGTGGATTAGGTTGATTGGTAGATAATGAGTCGATATGAATTGGATGATATAATGATTCAATTTGGATTGATGATTGATTAGGATGAAGGGTAGTGATCAGAATCTAAAACCAAGTTCAAGAATGATCTTTTGTAACACTAGGTGTTTATTAATCGATTAAAGGGGGGATGTATGATAACGACACCAAATCCAACTTGAGATAGAAGTGGATTGATTGGGCAGACAAGGATGACCAACTTAGGATGGATGACAATCTAAAGTTGTTTTTGATAGATGATGGTTAGAGATAAACACCTAGGTCAATTTGGATAACCGCTCTAATGAGGTTTGAATGGGATACCGATGGTTCGAAATGTGGAAATGATAATCAGAATGTGGGTTTCGAATGGGCGAATGGATGCATGAGCTGAGGGGATGAACATTTAGGATGGTGAATGGATTATCGAAACAAGTGTACGGATGTTTGAAATAGGGAGATGAGTGATCGAGATGGTAGAACGAGGGTCCCGAATGGCGAAGCGGATAAAAAATTCAATCGGTCAAGGGTTAGGTCCGCCCAAGGAGCAAAATTGGTCAAATTAGGTCAAAACAGGCCTGAAAGAGGTGGGTCAACAAGTCAAGTCCGCCCCTAGGAGGGTCAGGTCCACCCAAGGAGTAAAAGTTGATCAAATTAGGTCAAAACATGCCTAAAAAGGTGGGTCAATAGGTCAAGTCCACCCCTAGATGTGTCAGGTCCGCACAAGGAGCCAAAATTGATGAAATAAGGCCAGAACATGCTTGAAAGGGGTTGGTCAATAGGCCAAATCCACCCGTAGGTGGGTCAAGTCTGCCCAAGGAGTAAAAGTTGGTCAAAAATGGCCAAAACAGGCTCCAAAAGGACTTTTTTAAAGGTCAAGTCTGCCCCTAGATGAGGGCAAGTCTGCCCAAGGAGTAAAAGTTGGTCAAATTTTTCACAAGGGGGGGAAAATTTAGCTATTTATGGGTCAAATCTGGCTGTTTGTAAGGGAAAATCCAACTGTTTATGAGGGAAAATCTGACTATTTGTGAGGGAAAATTCGGCTGTTTATGAGGTTTGACTTGATTTTTGACAAAAAGACTAAGGCAAAGGACTTAAAACACAACAATCATCAATCAAAAGACTATGAATGAGTGAAATAAATCAGATAATCATTGGTTTCACACAAAGAAGGCAATTCAGATAGTAGGAGCCTAAGTCTAGTAGAGAGGGTATGGTTGACAAAGTCCTCTAATCTAGGATGAACATGGATACTAGAGAGTCCTCGATATACACCTGGTATGTGAGGCCCAAACCATGAACACCAACCTGTTACAAGTGTGAGTCGGGAACCTTAAACGCTCGGACCAACTCTTCACATCATCCCGATGCTTCACCAATTACAACGTGGTTGGATTGAGGTACAACTTTCACTCTCCCCCCTTTATGTACCCTTCTGGTACGCATGGTTAGAATCATCCATTGGGGTGATGAAATCCCCAAGCAGGTCCCGCTAAGAAAAATAAAAAGGGTGGACCCAAAAGACGTGGTAAGCTACGATTTGTTGTCACCCAGGATCACCGAATGGCACAAGGGGATTGGATATGTAAAATAGCTCACCCAAAAACATGACAAACAAAGTTTATTGACACCTCCTAGTTACACTATGTACTTAAATTAGGGGTTAACAACCCTTAAAACAACCAAAAGATTGCTAAAAATTGAAATTTTACTTTCTGGAAAAAAGTTGTCTAGGGAAAATCTGCCTGTCTGTGAGGAAAAATCTGGTTGACTATGAGGGAAAATCCACTTGTCTGTGAGGGAAAATCCACTTGTCTGTGAAGGAAAATCCACCTATTTGTGAGGGAAAATTTTCTTATTCATGAAAAGTTTGCCAAAAAGACTTCTAAGGTATGTGGAGGGTAGGTCCACCCCTGGGAAAGGTCAGGTCCGCCTGTGTAGGGCGGGTCCGCCTGTCTGTCAGGTCAGGTCCACCCCTATAGGTTGGGTCCACCCCAAGAAGTTCAAATCCGCCCCTGTGTAGGTTGGGTCCTCCCCTGTGTAGGTTGGGTCCACCCCTCTATAACCTGTAGCTGTAAAAAGTCAAAAAATAGAAAACGTGAAAGTAAGAGACCCATTTGTGGGTCCCACCGGGCATGCCAGAAATGTGATAGGGTGAATTTATGTGCTAGAAAATAAACAGCAAACAAAAGAGTACAAAATAACACTAAAAACAACCTACACCTCAAGATTAGCCTAGTTGGATTCAATACAAAATAAAAAAGACAAATGAAATTTTTTACCTTGTGTTGAATCGATCCTTTGGTTGGACCTTTGATCTTTGGTGTTGTATGCTCCTTGGATGGCACAAGATGCAAGCTAGATGATGATATGAGAATGGATGAAAGTGGATGCAAGTGTGAAAAATGGCTAAGTATGGCTCCTAATTTTTTTTTGCAAGAGTTTGGCTACAATGCATGATCTCTCCTAAAATGAGAGAAAAGAGGGGGTATTTATAGAGAATTTGGGATTCTCTAGGGAAATGGATGGTCAAGATTGAGCCACCAAGATCAAGATGTAGGGCTATGGTGAGTTGACAACTCACAAGCCCTCACATCTTGACATGTGGCATGTGAAATGGCTCAAAAAGGTGAAGTGGACATGAGGTGGAGTGGTAGTACATGACATGGATGGGGTACATAGTACCTTGGGATTGGGACAAGATCTCCTCATAAAGGAGGTACTTTTCCCCATGTGGGTGAGAGGACATATGGGGAATTAAAAATTCCTCAAATATTCTAATGGGGATGAGAGAAGGAATTTAATTTTTTTTTTAAATGCATTGGGGGATTAAATGTGAATTAAAAATTCACATGGGGAATGGAGATGCCTTGTTCAAAAAGGGAAAATTTTTAATGAAGTTGATTAAGGACACATTCCATAAATGATATGGGGGTTAGAGATGACCTAATTATGTGACTAAGGTTGTGCAAGTACTTGATTAGACTATTTAAGGATGCATTAGAGGCAAGTGGGAAATTATGGAGGATGGGACCTTAATAATGATTAGGGGTGTGCACATCTTTATCATAAATTAATTATGACTAAGAAAGAAGGTTAGATTGCTAAGAGGGATTAGAGGCCAACTTGCAAAAGTTGGAGGATGTGACAATGAGAGAGAAAATAAGGAATTTAAAAATAAATTTAAAATTTCAAAAGATAATATGACTAAAATAAATAAAGTGATGCATTTATTTAATTTAGAGAGGAAAGAGGGGAAAAGTATTTATTAAATTAAATATTTTGGGAAACCTTATGCAAGATACACAATATTAATTAAATGAATGATTTAATTAATATAGGAAAAGAGGACGATTTAAATGAGCAAATGGATTATTAAGGAGATGACTTTGACCATATGGAAGTGGTCAAATTTGGATGTGTATAGTAGCCATTGGTGCTAGTCTTGAATTCCTTCTTTTGCAATGTAAAGAGATCTACTGTGTGAAGTTGAAAAGAAGCCATGCCTTGGGTACTATCATCCAAAATTTTGGCACCATTGATTGTGAAAATGACGATGCGGTTAAGATCAATGTGGGTGGAGAAGGCAAGTAAGCCATGTACGAATTTCATTTTGCAATGGTAGGGTGATAGATGATAACCACCATGGGGAGGTCCACAAGAGGATGACGATGTTGGTGAATTGTGGACCTGCAATGTGGGGAGGCAGTGAATGGTGGCCATTATGAAACAACATCAGGTAATAGCCCTTTGCAAGCCGTGGCCTGCAAGGGTGGACCCGCCAATGAGCGCAAACTTGAGAATTCATCATCGCTTTATGATTTGGTTTTGAGGAAAGGTCATGGGTGGGGTTCACACGTCGGGACAACATGAGGTCCCAATCATTGGGGAATGATGGTCAGGCGAAGGAAAGCCACATGAAAAGACTCACAAAAATTTTGGACTTAGATGATTTTCGAAATGATGGGGGTAGGCTCAGCAATGAGAAGGATGGTGGGACCAAATGCGGAGCCCGCCATGCGGTGGCAGTCAAGGGTCAATTGCTACAAAAGCAGTGAAATGGAAATAGAGATCTGTATAGAGTGACTCACGGTTGCTGGTCCACGATGGTCCTGAGTGAAAGGAAAAGGGGAAACCACAAGACCCAGCTTACGAGGGGAAAATGACTTAGTGAAACTCAAGTAGGTTAATTCGGTCAATATGAAGTTGATCATTTTAAGGCTTGTGACTGACTTGGGCTTGGAAACAGGGGTGCACAAAATGAGATGAGGTGAAAACAACCTATCCTTAGTGAAAAGAGGGGGTCCCTTCCCATGGTGAGGTGTGTGTGCAAATTATGCACAACAATGAGTTTTTCCTGCATAAGAGAAAGGATACCTACATCATAGAAAAATGGACCCTTGTCATTTTAATGGTCTTTTAGGCCTTCCTTCATGTTCTTTGGTCTATTGTGCTTTGATTTATTGATGTAATATGGCTTGAACATGCATATTTAGGTACTAAAATTAAAACAATGATGTCTTGTGAAGGTGTTGTGAAGTTTTTTAAAACATTCCTACACTCTTGTAGACTCTATTCATTAAAATTCACCTAAAAACCACCTTTTCACTACTAATCAAGTCCTATTTTGAAGTGTTGTAAAGTCTTGTAACAAGATTTCACAGTTCTCTAGGCATAACCTCACTATTTACATCTTTCTTATACTTTATTTGACCCATTTATGCCCTTATAAGGTTCAATTAAGTGCATTTTTGAATGTAAACCTGAAAAGTAACATTAAATGCATGATAATTCCCAACACCCATTTTTTAGGACCTAGGTGAGACCTATTTTCCATGGGTGGCAAACGAGTCCCCCTTGGCTCCAAATTCAAAATATTTTAAATTTCCTTTTGGGTTTTTATCCAAAATCACTTGATGCCAGCTTATGATGAGGTATTAATGTGTTACTAAGACACAAGGGTGTATAACTAAGTGTTTTTACATCCATTTCAACCCCCATTCATCAAGTTCACTTATTCACTCATTTACTCAAGCATTCAAGCACTTTACAACATCAAACCATGCATAAATCAAGAACTTTGGAGCATCCATTGACACAACTTCATATTTTCTTCAATAAGGTTTTGGTAAGTTGATAGAATTTACATGTTTTTTGTTTATCATTCTCTTTCATTTCATTATTTCATTAAGATTTTGATTACCAAAGTGGGGTTTGGCAAAGGAAAACCCCTATTTTCTAACCCTCAACCATTTTTCTCCTCTTGCATGTGTGTTTACAAACCTTTATATGCAAATTTTACAAGAATCTAGGTGTTGAAGAGTGGTCAACAAGTCAACTAGGTGCTTCAAGTCAAATCAACCATATTTCAAGAGTGGAGAAGGTATTCTGTCTATTTCCTATAGAATTAACTTCAATAACTTGACAAGCAAATATCCTCAGATTCGGTGTTGCAAAGTTGTTTCCTAATTTCTTAGAATTTTGGGAGAGGACTGATTTTCCACCAATGGAAAATGAGTCCCACCTTAAGGCTAGAAATCTAAGTTTTGTTAGATTTTGGATCCTGACACTCAAAAAATGGTTTCCAACAATTTTCATCAGAAGCAAGAATAATTTTCCACCCTAGGTGAATAAGTCCCATTGGGGAATTTCTTTGATTCCAAATGGAATCTAGAATATTCCGAAATATTCATCAGACATCCAGGTGCACTCTAATTTAGTCCATTTCTTTTTGTTTTGCATTCATTCATTCGTATTTCATTGTTTACATATCACATTGTGTTTTCCAGCATAGCATAATTCTTAAGTTTTTCCTACATAATCAGTCATATAGATCACTTAATTGCACTTATTTCATTACATTTAGCTTAAACAACATCATACATTGCATAATTTCAATGAACCCTTTAGCATTTTTGGCCCTACTTTCTCCTTTTAGGTGAAAAACCCTAGAAGAGTTAGGGAGTCTTGTGGGTGGCAAAAATCTACGGTTCATTTTGGTGAACCTACATTATTGAACACTTTGTATCTCTAATTTCATTTGCATTTTGTGTCTTAGATTACACGTGCATCAACATTCAGTTAGGGTATTGTTTTGTTTTTGCATTCTAGGATTTCTCAAATTGCATTAGTGAAAGGTTCATTTAGAGTTCATTTTTGCATTGCATATCATTGAAAAAACTAAAAAAAATCATCTACATCCTTCATTGGCATCTGATAAACATTAAAATTACATTAAATTTTCTAAAAAGCACAAAAAAATCTCATAATAGGACTCATTTGCCACCCTAGGCGAATAAGTCCACTTGCACTTTTTTAAACAACATTTTTTACATTTTCTAGCATTTTCTTGCATTATAGTTTTATGTAGTTGCTTTATGTTTTAGTTTCAAGAATCTCTATTTTCAGTCATTTATTGCATCTTACTTTACTTGCATCATGGCATTTTCTTTTAATAAGTTTTGGAATTCATTAAAATCCACGGTAGACATGTCCAATTGTGCCTTTAGTTGTGACCCTAATGTCCTTGAGCTTCCTCATGCTCCTTCAACTCCTCATGATTGTCCTCCTCATGATGTAGACATCATTGGAGAAGATGATGATAGAATGAACACATTCTATAATGAAAGCCTGGATAACCTAGAAGTCAATGCATACTTTTATCCATCCACGAAATAACAAGATCTCCCTACTATTGCACCTCCTAATTAGTTTCCATACTTACATCTTGAAATCAATGAAGGACCTAAGGTTCCTCCCTCAAGTGGACCTAGTTCCTCTAAACAACCACACTCACAACCATTTTACGATCACAAAGTCACAAACACTCCCATAAATGTTGAAGACACATACGCCAAAGGCTTCACTATACTAAGTAAACAAGGTTGTGATAGAACACATGAACATGACATGCAACAACTTCTTGACCAAAAAACAACTGAAGCAAACACAATAGGACTAGGATATGAATATCCTCCTCATCCTAATAGATCTCCTTTAGAATATTGGATACTTCAAGATGATGGTATAGTGATCTTTGATGCTCCTCCTGACTTGAACATTCTCCTTCCATGTGAACAACCATTATCCCCTTCTAATGAAAAGGATGCTAGGATTCCAATGGATCCTCTTCCTCCTTCTACTCATGAACAAGGAGAATCTAGCAAACGAAAACAACCTTACAAATTGAAGAAACTCAAGTTTCCTACACATCCTCCACCTGAATATGAATGGATTATTTTAAACAAAGGTCTTATATTTTTACCTCCTATGAATAGGTTGATCATTTTTCCTAAATATTCTAACATACCATTTTGCAAATATCACCTCATTCTAGGACATGGAACTGAAGAATGTTGGACATTGAAGGACATACTAGATAAGTATCATTTCACTGATACTGATTGCTTTCCTATTATCCCATAACAACTAAATCCCTTTATCATGCCATAGTTGTAGAATTTCCTCTTCTCACTATTTCATGATCCTTTCCCATCACTCACCTCGGCTCATTCTGGCCTTTACAATTTGTGTGGAGGTACGAAGTTGTTAGCCTTACCTTTGTAATGAAATTGTCTTTGTCTCCTAACTATGTTATTTGTTTTCCGTTCCACTATGCAGATTGTGAAACCAATAACTTAGTTAATGGTTGACTTACATTTACATTACTAGTTCCTTTTCATTTTTTTCTATATGTGTATCATGTTCCCCTATATCATGTGTTTGCTATTTTCTCTCTCGTTGTACACTTCTATTTGTATCTCTATTCTTCTATATGTCGTGCATTTTCACTTTTTCACTTTTTTTTGTGTTCTCCTTTTGGGGATGATGCAAAGCATTGAGATGCCCTATGTCTCTTCTATGTTGACCCAATTAGTCACTTTTCCTTTTTCCTTTGTCTTTTCTTGTGTTTTTCCTTTTGGGGATGAAACAAGGTATTAAGACTGCAGTGTCTCCTTCATGTTGACCCAAAAGATTTTCCTCTTCTTTTGCCTTTTCATTTTCTTTTCGCTTGTGTTTTCCTTTTGGGGATGATGCAAAGCATTGAGACCACAATGTCTCTTCTATGTTGACCCAAAACAAACTTTATTTTTCTTTTATTTTTTCTCTCTTTATATCATTCTTCTAGTTCTATGTGCTTTTGGGGAATGATGACAATTTTGAGCTCTTTCATAAAAACATCATAGAAACGACGAACATACTGAACCCAAATCCATAGATCCCTTATGTGTTTGGTGTGTTCTTTTTTGGGAGGAAACCTCCTTTTATTTTGTCTTCCTTTCCATGTACATGACGTAGCCTACCTTTGAAACATATGACTTGGCATAGGGATTTCCAAGTTGGCTCTCATGTCTTGTTTTCTTTTTGCATTTTCTTTCCTTTTGCTACTTTAAAGTAGTTTCTCACAAAACGATGTGTAGAAATTTCTTTAAAGTGGGGGGCATACATTACCATTAATTCATTTGCATTCTTGGTTCCTAGTGTAGCCTTGTCATTCATATGATGTGTTTGTCACTTTGTGGATGATATTGGGTGTGATTTCCTTCATAAGTGTGATTTATCTTAGCATATTACATTCCTCTTGGTGGCTTGATGTGACACATTGCACCCCCTAAGTTTTGAATATTTTATTCTTTGATTGTTCCTCTCTTGGGGACATTAGACACAATGTTCCCTAAGTGATAGACCTTGCATAAACTCAATAAGACTCCTATGAACATCATTTTACATTTTTCATTTTTACATTTTGCATTTTTTCCACCTTGCATAACACAACTTGCATGTCTGTGGTACCTTGATTTTTGTTCATGAATTCTAAGAATACAAAGCTTTGCTTGCCTCATGAAGCATGAACCAACATTTTCCTTTGTCGCGCCTTGTGAAAGTTATTAGGAGGTATAACTTTGATATGGTTAAGTGGGAATCCCATAGCCACTTTTGTGTTTGTTGTTGGAAAACGTGCCTCAATCTTACTGGCATGAAACTTTTGAAAGAGAAAAGTCGGTGTGACATCCCTACTATCTGGCCCACTAGTAGCAGTTTACTAAATCCTTGAAATGCTCATGTCGCCGAGACCTTGTTGCTATCTTACCGACTAGAGCTATTGTTGTGAGTTTTCTATCTTTCTCTGCTTGGGAAGATCTCTGGCCGACGGTTTGGTTCCTAGTGGTTGTCGGGGAGACTCATGGTGATTGAAGTCATCGGGGAGAGGCATGAACATTCGATATAACTCATCCCGATAAGATAAGTCTTGCCGATGGTTATACACTCGAAGTCATCGAGGAGACTCTTGGCCGAAAGGTTTGCTTCGGTATGATGTCTCACTGATAGAGGTAGTCTTGCTGATAGAGCTACATGTGTTTATCATCAGTATGATGTCTCAACGGTATGGCATGTCTTTCTGACAGAGTTACACTCAGAGTCGCCGGGGAGAGGCATGAAGGCTCGGTAAGAACTCTTGGCGATGGATGATTGTCTCACCAATGGTATGGTCTATTGTCAATATGAATCCTAGTGAAGGATGGACTCGCGGTGACTCTTAGCGACTGCCTAAGTCTTGCCGATGGATGTTCATATCGATATGACTTGAGAGCTCATTATGACTCATAGCGAATAGCATTTTTTTGTGCGATGGGTCTGTTGAGGATATTGGTGAAAGGTCTTGTTGATCTTCTCAATAGAGTAAGTCTCGCCGATGGGTATGAATATCGGTATGACCTCTCACCAATAGCGATGGTCTTGTCGAAAGTGCTACATGTGATGATCATCGGTATGACGTCTCAGCGATATGGCTTGTCTCACCAACAGCTTTTGAACTCGATGTAACCTCTTGCCAAAGGTGATGATTCAGGGCGATATCGACAGTAATCGGTCTTGTAGCATCTGGGAGACACAGTTAGTGTCTCACCGACATGCGAATACTATTTGAACATTTTTTGACCGATTGGAAGATTGTCTTATGTGGTGTGTCTTCGACCAATTAGAGAAGCAGAATGGGAACCACTAGTAGTTGGATTGTTGTGACCATTTATGTGAGGAAGATCAATAGACCATGAGCGACATGGATATACTCAGGAATTGAAGATGACGATCGGTTCTGAGAAAACAGTGGTGTGAACGGGTCAGTGTTTGATCAGTGTGAATTCAATTGAGAGTTTCTTGTAAATGAGATGTTTTGTACAAGGTTGATTTTGAATCTGCTGCTGTAAATTGACATTAGAGAGATAACTCTGATCTCTATATGTAATTTCATTACTATAATACAAAGAGGCTTTTCTTGGTGTGGTGGGTTTTTCTCCCATAAGGGTTTTCCCACGTAAATCTAGTGTTCATCTGTGTATGTTCATTTTTTCTATTTCTATTATTTCTTTCAAATGTATCTTAAATGGACTATAATTGAAAATTGAAAGTCACCTCTGCATTCTTCCCTGAGGTTTTGACATTAGGAGAGTTAGTTCCGCACCTTAGCTTTCCTTACAAGTGGTATTAGAGCCTAGCCAGTTGTGTTATCCTTGTGGGTACATTGGGTTTTTTGTGTCAATTTTGTTTCAGTGGGAGTCTTATAGAAGTTTGGTAATTCAAATTATAGGTTAAGATGGCAAGCACGTTAGGAAAGATTGAAATTGAGAAATTCAATGGCAACAATTTTGAGTTATTGGAAACTTAAAATGGAAGATTTTTTTGTTGATCGTGATCGTGGCTTGTTGTGTCTAGAAGCGAAGCCCTACAGGGCATGAAAGAAAGGATTGGGACTTGCGGATAGAAAATTGAAAGGGCTAATAAGGCTTTGTTTACCAGACTATGTTCTTTTGCATGTTCATGAAGAAAAGACTGCATCTTCCTTGTCAAACAGACTGGTAGCTATTTATCAGGGCAAGTCCTTGGTGAATAAATTATTCTTGAGGAAGAAGCTATACACTTTGAGAATGCAGGAAGGAGGGTCTGTTGCTGATCATTTGAACACATTCAACATGCTGATTGTACAGTTAACATCTGTGGGTGTGAAGATTGATGAAGAGGATCGCTGTATGCTATTGTTATGTTCTTTGCAAAATTCTTGGGATCACTTGGTGATGGCTATTGGGAGTACGACATCCATTTTTAAGATGGAAGATGTTGTTGCTTCTTTTTTATCAGAAGAGATGAGAAGGAAGTCTC
>VDFB02271358.1:300559464-300574120 GCA_007258455.2 Sequoia sempervirens
GATCAATTGAGCCTTGATGATGACTTGCATCAATGGATTTGTTTCCTCTGATTTAATGGAACAACCTTGGATAGATCATGATAATTCGAAAAGGGACTAGAATGCCTTCCTCTTTTCTAACTTTCAATAAACAACCATCTATATTCTCAACATTGATCCTTTTGGCATGCTGTCATCTATTTGAATCATCCTTGATGATTTGATTGTAATTTGGTCACATCTTTTTTGCATTAATATCCTTCCCTTAATTCAGCCCCATAGGTGTTCTTTGACTATTGTTCCCTTTGCAAACTTGGTAGTAAGCAACTTCCTCTTATCTCTAATTTAGGAAAACAGTCTTTTAAGTTCGTATTATGGACATTCTTGGCACAGGCCATTTGAATCTTCATTCTTATGGAACTCGGTCCTCCTTTGGTATATACTCATGAACACACAAATTCTTTGTTTTAGTAACTTTAGACCTCTATTTGAATCCTTTGTACATGAACCTTTGTGGCATAGAATCCTCCATCTTTACTCTGTTTACCATGTCTTTATATGTAAGCGATGATGAACACTTGCATGTTAGTCGCATTGGCAAGCTTTGATTCGTCCAACCCTCATCATATGACTAGACTTGCATGTAGGAGAGTACGAAAGTTAAGATAAAGCCTTCAAAATTCCATCAAGGATTCTTATCATATTTTATAAAGTTCTTACATATCATGGAGCAACCTGCACATCATTGTTAAATTCCTAAGTTCATAATATGGGTATGTGTAGGATCATCATGGAAAAACCAGGCCCTTAAGTGGCAAAAAATTCAGAAAAATCAGAGTTAGGCAACTTGATGTAAAAAATTGAATAAGTTATCTATATTATTTCAAAAATATGTAAGAATGGAATTTGTATCAAAATGAATGTAGTTTCTAAACTACTAGGTTTATTGTTTTTTAAAAAAAGTCTATTTTGTGAAAATTTGAAATTTCAATGCAGTAGTACTTAAATTTCAGGGAAAAAATAAGAATTAGGCGTCTGCCTGACCACCCTACCACAATGAAATGATAAAATTTATTTTTTATAAGATTTTAGACATAAGTAGAGAACTCATGGCTGGATGTGATTCATATTTTTTTGTAATTTTTTTCTAAGTAAATAATTAATTATGAATTTTTTATTACAACTTTTAAAAAATATAAAAAATTGTATGTCTGACCACCTTAACTTGGTCAAAACTCCATGAAATTCAATTTTTCTTTTTTTAATCCTATAGTATGTGAAGCATAAATGTGATGCATGTTTTGGATTCCAAAAATGCGATCCCGTTTGAAAGTTACAGATGTTTTTCAATCAACCTATCAATCAAGACTTTAGTCATAATTCAAATAGAAAATGAATAATAATTATTTATTAAATTCAAAGTAAAGCATAATTTATATTGGTGAAAATCTAAGAATCTCCTTTAAAAACCCTTTTTATTTCATCAATTTTGGGTTAAAAAAAGGTCGTCAACCACATACCCTAAAAATACCAATCATATCGCCACTTTTTGGCCCATCATGATCCTGCACATACCCATATGATTCTTAGCACTTAGGAGGATACAATCATAATCAAAATATTGTTTATTCAACTCCGGAACCTACTCATGAAACCACCCCTTTTTCATTCAAGATTTCATGCCATAGCAGATGTAAGCTACAATGTATCTCTAGTATTCTCAGGGTTAGAAGCACTACTATCTTCACGTCATCATTGATTATAGCCTTTACATTTGCAGCAGAAAGCCAAATTTTCTTCTTGATATTTAATACACATTGCCTCCATCTCAAGCATTTCCTCATAGTCATCATTCATGATGAGTCCTTAAATATTTTTGTGAGTGCACCTTCAAACAAGGAATGTGAGATTTTGGTGTGCCCCGGTCGAACCCCCATGTTTGGATTTGAACTAGTGTATAACACTGGGGATTTCCACTTATTTATTGGCATTACCTTTGATTTTATAACCATGTCAATCACCCACATATGGGGCCTCCCAACACTAGTATCATCAATGAACTTTCAAGGTGGTTGCGATCATCGTAGAATACACCCATTCAAGAGCGAATAACAATAAAGATAGTGGGCCCTGCACATCAAGCCTCCATAGGGGAAATTTTGTGGGTGATAGAAAGTGAGAAGATGTGATGGTGAAGCTATCATGAGGATGGTGAATGAACATCAACCAATTGTGATGTGGAACCCGCAAACCCAAAATCCATCCTCAAACTTCCATGGTTTCATTTATTTACTATTTTCTTTATGTGACTCAGCCTCATTGTGACCATCATAAACCACCCTTACATTCTGAATATTAAATGAACAATGTCGACATAGATCTTTAGGAACAAACACTATTCTGCCTCACTCAGTTCACCAAACATGATATCAATAGATGACCACCATCCCATGTAAAACCAGCTTCGACTCACCAGTGTGTCACTACCTAAGTTGCAACAGTGTAGTGCCAAAAGACTTTAAGAAAGGAGAACCATGTGAAATTGCAAGGAATCGATAATTTTGTGAAGTTAGATGTGGGGATGATCCGTTTGAATGTCGTTGATAGTGGCATCAGGATTGCACCCATTCTCCCGTGACCTTCACTCACCCACTATTACCTTAAAAGGGGCGATCGACATGTATAAATAGTTCAAATGTCATTATAATATGATTGGGTGAGAACTTCATTAATTCCATAAGCTCAGTTCACACTCAGTCGAAGCAAGAAAACACTTTTATGCCGCTTGTTTTTAGCACTATTCTAGAGGAAGTATTAGATAAAGGTTTCAAAATCACCACATTCCCGTGGCCAATCATGATATTTTCAAGGGCCTCACATAACTCCATCCATACTCTGAATGCCATCGATGCCTGACACATTTGCAGACTTTATCCTTATAACTTTAAGATGCCACGAGCTACGAGAGTAGGATGGGGTGGTGCTATTGATTACCCCAGTAGTGTTTATATTCAATAACGTAGCTCATTAGAAATAACCCCCATAGCGCCACGGTCCACCACAACACAAAGGGCTAGGGATCTCTTATACTATTGTTAATGGGAAAATGCATATCACTCACCTGGGATGAGACCCCTATTCATAGAATTAAATGTCTTCCTCTTTGTATCCTTTTGAGGGAGAGACCATGGTATAGATGTTTCTTTGTCCTTTGGCTTATTTTTGCTTTGATATAATTTTCCATTGCCAAGATTATTATTGGGCTATAGACCATAGAATGGATGTGGGTAATGGTTGGAGAGGGGATGCTTATAGAAGCCCTGTTGAAAATATCACTTCATTAAAGAATACTTCGGCCCATATTCTATTGCCAAAGACCGAGTATCACCCTTAACACCTTGTGACTTCATTATCCAGATTTTATGATGCTTAGGTTTCTTTGACAAATTGAGACAGTTCCTAAGAGGGACTTCATAGCTGAATTATTTTACATGGGAGAAAACTTAGGAGCCCCCAAGGGCACAGAGTCTGTAGAGGAGGTCACCGTGGGAGTAAGCCCATGAGTGGCCATTGTGAGATGACCATTGAAGGAGCAGCGCAAAGCAAATGGATATTTACATTGCAACCTTTGCATACGTGAGAGCGCATAAATTAAATGCTGCCAGCTTATGGAGGTAGGTGTTGCATATGTCCTCTTATCATCTTGTGAACCTAACTAAATGTGGGTATTCTCTCTTGGTGTGATTAAAATATCTGATCCTAGTTAGGCACGACTTCTGTGTTTACTTTCCATTCAAATGAAACCACACACAAATTTAATTCATTTCCTATCGCGGATGTTTCTAATTTCTAACAAACATGAATGCCACTAGCCATGTTCTTCCTAAGCAACCTACATATATTGATGGGTTGCCTGTCCTCCTACTCGCCTCCCATATTTGACATTAATCACTCTGGGGCTTACTTATTTATTTGTTACATTTTTCAATTCATGATTCAACCTCGGATCGTGAGTTACTAATCCTTTCCATAATTAACATTTTTTGTTGATCACCCAACTTTGAGGCTTTGACTATCTTTGATTTTTCCTAATTCATCTTTCAGTTGTAAACCATCTAGCTTTTTATAATAGGTCTACATCTAAATGGTCCATATGACCGAACCGTGCTCGCTCTTAGAGAAGTTGTTCATCATAAACAATTCGGCTCAAGTGTAGGGAGGACATGCAATAAGATAGTTGAAAAGGAATGGTGAGCTAAGTAGCAGCCATGGGCAATGTAGACCCCATGACAGACAAGGATGTCGCTACTAGAAAAGGTGGTGTGGGGTAGTCGTTGACCGAATGACAAAGGTGGAAGCGGGCCCAACATAGATGAAAGACGTGTGGGAAATTTGTAGGTGAAAGGATGTGGAAAGCCCATGCAAGGGTGCCACTTGGAAAATGGAAAAATATCAACAACCCACCCAATGAGTTCCAAAAGATAGGAACCCCCCATTATTCATCATCCAAGCATGTTCCACTTCTCCTTCAAATGAAATACAAACAATTTTTTTATCAATCTTCTATGAAATTTTGTTAGTTCACCCATGATTTGATTTTAAATAGGTCACCTATACTCATCGTGATTTCAAAATATCACTTCTTCATGATGCCACCAAATGCAATGACGATGGTAACCATGATCCATAGCTCAATCCGAGAATCCCTTCCTACACTTTCGCAGATTAACTCATGTCGCCTCATATCGTTCCTTCATGGTATTGTGTCAATGTTTCCTTTAGTGGCCTCCTTAATATTTCTTTTCATTGATCTTCTTGCTCCTATTTCAGTTGTTTATATTTTCTCACACATCGGGTGATTTGTTACATTTGTGTGATCACTCCCATGGGCTTTATGAGGGAACTCCCAAAATAGAAACCACTCACAGAAGTAATGTGGTTGAGCAGAGAGGATGTTCAAATAGCAGGATGGGTTGCGGTCCCCGTAGGTGATGATTCTACCATGGATGTGCAGAGGTGGACATGTGGGTAGATGCTTAATGGAGGCTATCAAGAAAATGGCAAAAGATGAGTGGAGGCCTGCATGGTGGGTTCCATGTAATTGGTAGATGTGCGATGCTGTCATAATAGTGGTTTACAATTCCTAAGAGGAACGAATTTTAGCTAAAATCACATATTTTTAGAAAATATAATGATTTAAGCCTTAAAAAGTTCCATTTTAAGGATTCCAATTGAAGAGGGTTTAATCAAATCACCTTAGATCAAACCCCCTTGGATAGAACCTCGCTAGTTTTAAACCATACCTATAAATGCGTCTCCTTTACACCTATCAAAATGCTGATAAAAAATCACTTTTGATTTAGCTTTTGGGCGATCAAATGAATTCATTTAAAATTTATTTTGAAATGATTATGGTATTCCTTGGCAACAAGCTATCCAATGAATATAATTTTAATATGTTTGGTTTTGTTATGTATTTGTTTTTAAAGTTTTATTAAACATAGGTTTTTCATCGAAAATGAATTTCTTTGTTCTTCACATGTGGAAAACTAGAAGATTATCAAAAATTTGAAAATATGAGTGCACCAGATATTGAAGTCCTTTGATCCAACAAAAAATAAAATAAAATTTTGACATATACAAAAAGTTACGCTGCTATAATGGCCGCAGCCGGTCAATTGTAATTCGTTTGACTTTGAAACTTGATTAAGGAAAAATATTCAATAAAAACTATCTAACCAAGTGGAAGCACTAGATATCAGAGTTACAAATCTAAATTTGAAAGAATTAGAATTTTATCCTTCATGGAAAAAAATTTATGCGTTATACAGTGTGCGTCACTTTTTAAAAATGTTGTTTTCTGAAAAAATAAATTTCCATGGGAGATGGAAAACGAAGTGAAATTTGATTCCACAAATTTTTAAAAAAATATTTTTAGAATCTACAAACAAAATTTGATGAGACTCTAGTTTGCACCATCTTCAAATTCCTCATAGTTTAGCCGCTATAGGTTCCCGAATGTGAAGATTTAGTTAAAAATAATAATTTTAGTGTCCAGTTTGGCCAAAAATTGTAAACCACTATTATGTGCTAGAAAATGAATAGCAAACAAAAGAGTACAAAATAACACTAAAAGCAACCTACACCTCAAGATTAGCCTAGTTGGATTCAGTACAAAATAAAGAAGACAAATGATTTTTTTTACCTTGTGTTGAATCGATCCTTTGGTTGGCCCTTCGATCTTTGGTGTTGTATGCTCCTTGGATGGCACATGATGCAAGCTAGATGATGATATGAGAATGGATGAAAATGGATGCAAGTGTGAAAAATGGTTAAGTATGGCTCCTAGAAATTTTTTACAAGAGTTTGGCTACAATGCATGATCTCTCCTAAAATGAGAGAAAAGATGGGGTATTTATAAAGAATTTAGGATTCTCTAGGGAAATGGATGGTTAAGATTGAGCCACCAAGATCAAGATGTAGGGCTATGGTGAGTTGAGAACTCACAAGCCCTCTCATCTTGACATGTGGCATGCAAAGTGGTTCAAAAAGGTGAAGTGGACATGAGGTGGATGACATGGATGGGGTACATAGTACCTTGGGATTAGGACAAGATTGAGTCTCATAAAGGAGGTACTTGTCCCCATGTGGGTGAGAGGACATATGGGGAATTAAAAATTCCTCAAATACTCTCATGGGGATGAGAGGAGGAATTTAAAATTCCTTTAAATGCATTGTGGGATTAAATGTGAATTAAAAATTCACATGGGGAATGGAGATGCCTTGTTCAAAAAGAGAAATCTTTTAATGAAGTTGACTAAGGACACATTCCATAAATGATATGGGGGTTAGAGATGACCTAATTATGTGATTAAGGTTGTGCAAGTACTTGATTAGACTAATTAAGGATGCATTAGAGGCAAGTGGGAAGTTATAGAGGATGGGACCCTAATAATGATTAGGGGTGTGCACATCTTAATCATAAATTAATTATGACTAAGAAAGAAGGTTAGATTGCTAAGAGGTATTAGAGGCCAACTTGCAAAAGTTGGAGGAGGTGACAATGAAAGAGAAAATAAGGAATTTAAAAATAAATTTAAAATTCCAAAAGATAATATGACTAAATTAAATAAAGTGATGCATTTATTTAATTTAGAGATGAAAGAGGGGAAAATTATTTATTAAATTAAATACTTTGGGAAACCTTATGCAAGATACACAATATTAATTAAATGAATGATTTAATTAATACCGGCAAAGAGGAATATTTAAATGAGCAAATGGATTATTAAAGAGACGACCTTGACCATATGGAAGTGGTCAAATTTGGATGTCTACATTTTGCTCCTCTTTGAAACACTATTAGGATAATAGGGTTTCGAAGAAAAATAAAACACAGACGATTCTACGGAAGAAGCGACCGGAAAGGAGATGCGTCGGTATGGGAGAGATGACGAGCTACCCGAACATAGAAGAATTAAAGGGGATGCCCCGATCTCACAAGGGAAGGCTTATGACAAAATATTGAGGGAGAATAGTAGGGTATGCCCCCTCGAGGACGGGGACGGAAAAGGGGGCCCCGAGCAACTTCTTGAAAGGATGAAGTGGTATATGTCGATGGAAAGAGCACGGAAAATTGAGAAAATTGGTGATTGAACAGAGAAAAATGAGTTTACAGTGTGGAAATGGTGGTCCCAGGAAGATAAGGGGGTTAGGGAATTAGTTGAGGCTAAAAAAAGGTTAAATAAAAGGAAAAAAATTATTTTATTTGAAAAAGTGAAAAAGGGGGGAAAAAACTATAAAAGGAAAATGAGGGAGTTACCTCTCCTCATTTGGATAGCTATCAAGTGAGGAGAGGAAGAAGAAGAGGAGAGAGCAAGAGGGAGGAGAAACAATGTTGGAGTAGGATTCAGACATCATTCATTGGGGGGACGAGAGGCGACGATTCTTCGAGGAGTGTGTCGTGCCATGCCAAGTGAGTCTGAAACCCAACTTTGTGATTTTAGTCAAATTTTCTGGATTTTTGCAAAAAAAAAAAAAAGGTTTTGTGGGGGAGAGCCAGATCAGGTTGGGGCGTGTGGGTCCACCCGAGCTAAGGTGGGTGAAGTCGGGGTGACTAGGAAAAATCAAAAGAAAGGAAAAAGGGGAAGGGGTATGGAGAAATAATGGGATGGGAAGGGGAAATCCCAGGGTAGGAAAAAGGGGAGGACAAGCAAAATGGGGGGTAAAATAATGCCAAAAGAAATTGACAAGGTGTTGTTATGATGGATGCAGAAGGTGGAGAGTTTGCGGATGCGAGAGAGACGGTCTGAGGTTTTGAGGAGATGCATGGCACGGATGATGGGCGCAGAGCACTAGAGACTAGCAGAGGCAGGATTACTTCATATGCTGACATATCCGATGATTAAGGCCCACAGGGCCATGCTGACAGCCCTGATAGAGTGCTGGGACTCAGCAACATCGACGTTCCACTTATCGACTAGGGAGGTGACAGTGACCTTGGAGGATGTCTGGCAGATTCTGAGGCTCCCTATAGTAGGGCTTGCAGTTAGCGAGTGCTAGTCAGAGGATGAGGCTCTGGATGAGTCCATGCATGTGGTTTTTGGTAGTGACGATCTACCTATTCAGCGAGGGCAGCTGGATGTGGATAGGTGTCTGTCCTGCAAGGTGCCAGTTTTGTCTTTGTACTTAGCAGGACTGATTAGCGGGATCCTGGTGCCAAACCGGAGTGGGAAATTCCTGCATCTCAGGTCCATCGAGGTGATTCAACATATCATCGAGGGATGGGAGGGGCAGTTCACGTGGGAGACATGCATGCTTGCATAGCTGTATCGAGACATGCATTGGGTATGCTACCAAAGGGCGTTGAGCATGGCCCATGTCACACTACTACAGGTTTGAGCATAGGAGCACATCAGGGTGACCGGACCAATCGTGCATAGATTAGAAGAGCAGGATGATAGAGAGGTCGTGGCCTGGGGGTGGAAACAAGAGGCAAGAGCGATATTGCGGCATCAAGATGTGAGAGATGTAGACATATAGAGGAGATGGTTAGATGATGTACAGGCGGAGATGATAGTGTGGTGGCCTTACATGCTACACTCCTTCAGGGGCTAGAGGGGTGATAAGGAGGCACATAGTGGTTTCTTCTTCACCCGTTGTTATATTGTTGGGAGAGTTTCGCTTATAGTGGAGCTACACAGACCCGATCGAGTGACACGACAGTGTGGAGTGAGGCAGGACATTTCCATGGCATGGGTGAGATTCTGACGACTATCACGGGAGCGGCCATGGGGGGTTCCACTGAGCCTGGAGGTAGTGTGGGAGGAGCTGGAGACATTACAGTTTGTGCCATACCCAGATAGACGGGAGGGGAAGAGGGATGCAAGGGTGACAGATCGATATCGGTTGTGGTTCAGGCGACATCCACCACCACCGATTACCCTAGTAGTGTCGATTGAGGGAGCACTAGGGTTTGGGTCAGAGGACGAGAGATGGCTGAGGGCAGCAAGACTGGTACCCCAAGGATGACAGAGAGGAGGTTAGGCGAGGGGAGGATAGCAGGGGGAGGGATAGGAGGCGGTGGGAGCAGCTAAGGAGCCAGCGAGGGGAGCCAGGAGAGGGAGAGAGGAGGTTGTTGGAGCAGCAGAGGAGCCAACTAGGGCAGCTAGGAGGAGGAGAGAGGAGGTTGTTGGAGCAGCCGAGGAGCCAGCTAGGGCAACCAGGAGTAGGAGATGATGATGCAAATCCCAAGGGGATGGAGCAGAGGAGGGAGAGGATGAGGTCAGGGTTGCAGCATAGCAGGATAGGGGGTCAAAGATCCAGGGAGAGAGGAGCCAGGAGGCATGCACATCCCCAGGAGGTCAGTAGTAGGATAAAGGGAAGGAGGTTGAGACTAGTAGAGCATGGGAGAGATAGGAGGTAGACATGGCCACATGAGGAGGGTGAGGCCAACAGAGCATAGGAGAGGATGAGAGGGAGAGAGGGAGCCCCTTCAGTGATAGACGTGGATGCGATGGAGGTGTCGACAGAGGGCGAGGGGTATGAGCCACGAGAGATGGACATTGACATGGATGTATACGACCTCCGACTACTATCAATAGTAAAACCCAGAGGAGAGGACCTCGTAGTGGTGTTGAGAGGGACTGTAGAGAGACTGTGCCTTAGCGAGTAGCGGTTACGATAGACAGAGGCAAAGTGAGTCAGATTAGAGGCAACGCTAAGTGAGCTATAGGCACGATTTTCCCAAGGTGAGAGATATTATTCAGTCTTGGTCACACTAGTGTTAGATGCAAAGAAGAGATTGATGAGAGAGAGAGATGAGGCACGGCATGAGGCAGTTGACCTTTGAGCAGAGATAGACGGGTTACAAGCGGAGGTGGCCAGTGAGCATGAGGAGGGAGATGCCGTGAGATGAGAGCGAGATCGCTTGGTGGAAGAAGCAGCGATACGATAGGCTATTGGAGGGGTGACAGGGCAGGAGGCATCAGAGACTGAGATAGGGACTTCCGAAGATATAGAGGATCTGCAGAGATAGCTAGAGCGATTGTGGAGAGAGAGGGCAGATTGGCACTAGGAGCAGGCTGAGCTCAGAGACAGAGTGGAATGTTTAGAGCAGACAACTGGGGACATGGGGTTGATGCAACATAGAGAGGAGGAGATGAGGAGAGAGATGCACATGCTGCGGTCGGAGAGAGATGTGGCATAGGTACAGGTGCAGGTCTTGTAGGGAGACAGGGATTTGGCACAGGCACATGCTCAGGTGGCTGAGAGTGTTACGCTAGTGGCAGAGTCAGAGGTTTAGTCTCTTTGGAGAGAGAGGGATGCAGTGGTGTCATAGGTGTTAGGTCTACGATGGGAGCGAGATTCTGTCAAGTTGAGACTGTAGGCACTTTAGAGGGACAAGTATGTAGTAGAGGCTCGGGCACAGACCACGCAGAGAGAGAGATGTTGCAGAGGTATGGATGCAGACGCTGCAGGGTGAGTGGGACACAATAGTGGCACAGTGGCAGCCAGTGCAGGTCAGTGATGTGATAGGGAGAGATACACAGGGGTTATAGGGGGAGAGGGATGCTGCAGTGGTTGCCGAGGAGATGAGAGATCGGGTTCAGGTAGAGATGGCATAGTTATGACTATCCTAAGAGGCCTGGGAGCAGGTGAGGAGATTGATCTCAAGAGATCAGGATAGATATCGTCAAGATCAGAATTCTTCTCAGGTTCAGGTTGCTGAGTGAGAGGAGAATGCAAGGGAGGTAGGATTTTGGATGGCCACATACTACCATGCAGTTCCAGACCCTACCCAGCGGCTGTTCCAGTATACTCGATAGACACCCTAGATGCCAGTGCCATCTCAGTCATTGGGGACATGGACCCGAGGTTATAGTGATTCACCAGGTGTCACCCTAGGTTGGAGATTAGTACCTGATTCACCACAGAGATCAGATGCAGGTAGCTCATTCGGGAGATGACAGGATACCAGTTTTTGATAGACACAGGGTAGAGTGTGTAGTACTTATCGACAAAGATTAGAGATGCTCTACATCTCTGGATTTTGTACCTTATTTGATGATGTATGAGGGCTATGTGATGGATACATGATAGATTTTTATGTATGATGGACATATGACATACATTGTATTATTTTGATTATGATATGGGACAGTCCTTATTGACACTATGCAATATGTTTCCTTTTGTGATGAGTGATCCAGTTTATGTATGCACATGTATATGATATTTCCTGCTTATGTGGATGGATACTTTGGTTTATTTATGCACATGTTTATGATACTACATTTTATGTGGATGTATGAGTATATGGTACTTCATGCCTATGTGAATGATTAGGTTTATGTACTTGTGGAATATGGATGATTTTATTATTGCAGATATTCACATGGTGATATGATGTATGCACATGTTGTATCTATGATGACTCATGTGTATGGATGCGTAGTTGATCTATTGACATGTATGTATATGTGTATGATGGATTTTGTATGAATATTTTATATATATAGGATGTGATGCATTATGAGTTTGACACTGTGATGCAGGTGGCGATGTATGTGTGGTTAATAGAATGAACCTAATATGCAATAATGCTTTTGTAATTTATAGTGAATTAATAATGAAAGGAAATAACACATGGTCATAAGTGTCAATAAGAACTGACATGATAATGGAAGATGGGTATGTAGTGATTGTGAAAAATAGGTGTAATTTGTCATCTGTCAAAAACTTTTAGTATGCTGAGAAGAATGGGAGAGAGTGGGATAAAGTATTTGCACAACCCAAATCATAAGGTGAATGCAATGCAACAGATGATGAAATGAAATCCTAATATGAGTTGCCATCTTTGGAGCACTGATTTTTGCTATAACATAAGATACCGAATACCCTGATATGTAAGACCAAGGCGAGTTGGCATCCAATGCATGAAACAAACAACAAACAGAAAGGCTATCCCAACACCCCAAGGTCATGATGACATTGGTCAGGCCAGGTATTAGGATAACCACAAACACACAAGGATTCCCTAGCGTAACATAAGACCTCAGGGATCTTGGTGGGTACTACGTGGGACAACCGAGAAGATAGCAACAAAGAAAAGACCAAGATAAGCCCCTATGTAGACGAGTCAAAGCACACCATGATATGATGGATCAAGGTGATCATGACAAGTGTTGATAGTGAGCTCAAATGACAAATAAATTCCAAGATATCAAAAGATCACAATCAATTTCAAAATGTCCTTTACCATAGGATCAAGGTGACAAATGGGATTGATGAGGTCTGCTAGGAAGGATGCATCTTGTTGAGACTGATGATGGATACTAAATGAGAATGACCCAGTTTGATGTCAGATATTTTTCATTAACCAAATCTCTTGATAATAGGGGAGTTTTTTGAGAAAAATGAGCCAAATAAAGACAGAGACTAACATATCCTACAGACCTAGGGGCTCGAGGGTAGATCAAAGATTAGCCTTGCCTACGTGAAAGCACAAAGCCCTCATAGTTCATGAAAATACCATGGAAAAAGCGGAAAGAGGATGATGAAGATAGATGATAGACGACCAACACGTGATGGTCTGAATACCCCAGGGGAAGATGAAATGATCAACCCTGCCTACGTAATAGCGCAGGGGTGATGTAGTTCGATAGGAGACGTGATAGGATGAGATCTAGATGACGACCAACATGACAGATGATCCTATGTGATGACACAGACTGACTGACGATGAGATGAATGACATAAGCTCAAAGTGGGATACTAAAAAGCTCAGGATGGGGGGATAGGGTAGACGGGTCGTCCAATGCTCAATAAAAATATACCAAGTGGCCAAGGATGGGATGGGTGAGGATGATAGTGCAGATGAAAGCATAAAATAACTAGGATTCTAGGTAGATAATGATTAAGCCCTCTACGAATGACGCCTGTTACCAGGTTTTCACCATTCATACTTATCTAAGGCACCACCAAAAAGTGGTTTTCACCATAGGACGAACTTATTTCTCTTTACTATTTTTGGATTTTTTTGTATTTTTTAATAGGTGGGGTTACCAAGTGGACCTAGGTGTAGAACTTCTTCAGATGCATGATGTTGATGGGTTCATCAAGGGGCTCTCCTTCAAGAGTAGTCAACCTATATGCCCCAGATCCATATTTGGCAGCTATGATATAAGACCCCAACCAGTTTAGCTCAAATTTTCCCTTCTTGTCTCGGTCTTGCTGAGTACGCTAATTCTCTTTGAGGACAAGATCACCCACCTGAAACTGTCAAGGGTGAAAATTTTTGTTGTAGTGACACTTGAGGCGGTTCTAGTATGCTTGCAGGTGATCGTAAGCTTTGATTCTCCTTTCATCAAGTAACTCCAGTTGTGCAAGCTGTGCAACACGAGCGTCGTCCTCACTGATAAGGATTTTTAGGGAAATTCTCAGTGATGGGATCTCAACTTCAATTGGAAAGATGGCTTTGTTGCCATAGACCAAAGAATAGGGAGTGGCCCCTATAGGGGTGCGAATGGAGGTGCGATATTCCTAGAGGGCAGGATGAATATGGAGGTGCTAATCTCGACCAATGTTATTGACAACCTTTTTAAGGATGCAGATGAGGGTCTTGTTGGTTGCTTCTGCCTGACCATTACCCTAGGGGTAATAAGGCATTGAGCAATGATGCTGGATGTGAAAGGTGTCGCAGAGGTGTTTCATGGCTTGGTTTTTGAAGGGTTTTCCATTATCGGAAAGGATGGTGGATGGGATACCATACCTGCAAAGAATATGGTAAAGGATGAACTTTGAGATCTGAATACCGGTGATCTGTGAGAGCGGCATGGCTTCCACCCACTTAGTGAAGTATTCAGGGCAATGATTATGAATGTATGGCCATCGAATGATGGTGGGTAAATCTTGCCAATCAAGTCGAAACCCCATTGAGAGAAGGGCCACGGTGCTAGGAGGGGCTGAAGATCTTGTGTTGGAGCGTGAATCAAATCTGCATGTTGTTGGCATGGAAGGAACTTCTTCATAAATTCACAAGCATCATGCTCTAGTGTAGGCCAATAATATCCGGCACGAAGAATCCTTTTGGCCAGGGCCATACCATTTGAATGAGCTCCACAAACACCACCATGTACTTCCATTAGTGTCGTGTGGGCTTCGGTCTCACTCAAAC
>VDFB02271358.1:300574220-300723209 GCA_007258455.2 Sequoia sempervirens
GTGAATGATTTTGGAATGTAGTCACCTTGAGGGGTAACTAATAAAATCCCTGCCCTTGATCCATTATGAGTGTATGAGCCATCAAAATATAGTGTCCAAGTTGGTGCTTTTGTAACTGTGTAAACTTCTTCATCTAGAAATTCAGTATCCAGAGGGTAAGCATCGACTAATGGTGCCTTGACCAACTGATCAGCTATGACCTATCCCTTTATGGCTTTCCACTCCACATACTCTATGCCAAATTCGCTTAGAGGGTATGTGTAGGATCATGATGGGCCAAAAAGTGGCAATATGATGGGTATGTGGCTGACGAATTTTTTTAACCCAAAATTGATGAAATGAAAAGGGTTTTTAAAGGAGATTCTCAGCTTTCCAACAATATAAATTATGCTTTACTTTGAATTTAATAAGTAATTATTATTCATTTTCTATTTGAATTACGATTAAAGTCCTATTTGATAGGCTGATTGAAAAACATCTATAGCTTTCAAATGGTATCACAATTTTTTAATCCAAAACATGTGTCACATTCTATGCTTCACATACTATGGGATTAAAAGAAAAATGAATTTCATGAAGTTTTGACCAAGTTAAGGTGGTCAGACATACAAGTTTTTATATTTTTTAAAAGTTGTAATAAAAAATTCATAATTAATTATTTACTTGGAAACAAATTACCAAAAAATATGCATCACATTGGGACATGAGTCCTCTATTTATATCTAAAATCTGATATAAATTATTATTGTTTTATTATGGTTAGGGTGGTTAGACAGACACCTACTTCTTATTTTTTCCCTAAAATTTAAGTACTACTGCATTGAATTTCAAATTTTCACCAAATATATATATTTTTTAAAACAAACCTAGTAGTTCAGAAACTACATTCAATTTCCTATAGATTCTATTGTTACAATTTTTTGAAATAATATAGATAAATTATTCAAATTTTTATGTCAAGTTGCCTAACTCTGATTTTTCTGAATTTTTTGCCACTTAAGGGCCTATTTTTTCCATGATGATCCTGCACATACCCTAGAAGCATGACCCACTTGGCCATGTGGCCAATCAAAGTGGTTCTAGATAACAAATACTTCAGTGGATCAATTTTATCATTAATTTGAATGGATGGTTCAACATGTAATGTCAGAATTTTTGTGTGCTGAAGACTAGTGCGAGGTAGGACTTTTCCATGGGAGAGTAGTTTAATTCATAGCTGACCAATGTCCGACTGATGTAGTAGATTGCCCTCTCTTTCGATGATTCATCATGTTGTGCCAACAATGCCCCCAGTGTGACTGAAGTGGCAGAGATATACAACAGGAGGGGTTTCCATGGAATAGGTGGCATCAAGATCAGAGGATGAGCTAAGTATTCTTTGATCTTATCGAAACCTGTTTGACACTATTGGTTTCATCAGAAGGTGGAGTCTTTCTTTAGGAGATGAGTGAATGGCTGACACTTATCCACGAGCTGGGCTATGAACTGATGGATGGATTGCATCTTCCCTTGGAGGCTTCTTAACTATTTTAGATTGTGCGGGTGCAGCATGTCTAGGATATCCTTCACTTTGGCGGGATCAACTTCAATACCCCTTCGAGAGACTATGAAACCCAACAAATTTCCTAACGTGATATTGAAGAGACACTTTTTTGGGTTTAGTCGTAACTTGTACTGCTCCAACCATTCAAAAATATTTTTCAGGACAGTAGGATGTTCTGCTCATGTTCTGGAAGATGACCGTCATTTCCCTATGATATGTTGCCCCTGCATTTTTGAGACCAAAGGGCATAACATTCTAATAGAAAGTACCCCAAGGTGTTGTGAAGGCAGTCTTGTGTTGGTCCTTAGGTGCAATTCGAATCTGATTATAACTAGAGAAGCCATCCATAAGGGATAGCATCTCATGTCCTATTGTGAGGTCGAACAACATGTCAATGTTAGGTAGAGGGAAGTCATCTTTTGGGTAGGCCTTGTTAAGACCCCTGAAGTCTATGTAGATCTGAATGTCTCCATTTGGTTTGGCAACTGGTACTATATTGGAGATCCACTCAGAGTAGTCAATTGGTCTGATAAAATCTGCATCTAGTAACTTCTCCAATTCCTTCTTGACTAACATTAATGCTACCTGTGGATGCATCTTGCAGAGCTTTTGTTTGACAGGCTTGGCATCTGGGTGAACATCTAGATGATGAACCACTAAGGCAGGGTCTAAGCCTGGCATGTTTGAATATGACCAAGCAAAGTTAATGAATCCCTCTTGGAGTAGTTGCATGATGACTAGATACTCTTGCTCTAAGAGTGACTTAGCTACATAGGTGATCTTAGGATTTTCAGCAGTACCTAGATTAACTTCTTGAGTCTCTTCAATTAGACTAGATGATCGAGCAGATAACTGAGTTCCCACAAGGGGAAGATGAACATCTCCATCTTCTAGCACCTCTTCGAGGTTTTTGCCATCGGATGCATCCTTTATTTTTACTTTTTCAAGGTCAAGAAGTGCCTCAGGGAGGTTTTCACTAGATGACCGGTTTTTATTTTTCTTATTCTTATTTTTGTGACTGGAGTATTCATCCTCCCCCAATCCCATGAGGTTGACGTATGTATCCACAGACATATTGATAGGTGTGCTATCACATAGGTCCCAATAAATAAGCTCAGGGTGACGAAGGGATAGGCTAATGGTATAGATGAATAGGCATTTGAACATGGATGATAGGTCTATTTGATCGATTTCTTCATATGCACGTATGATGGATTCCTCCTATGGTATGTTGTCCAATGAGTCATTGTCCACAATGACACTATTGGAGGTATTAGACAATGTTGCAGGGCCTTTCTACTTTTTATCATATCTGATGCCTATGTTCTTTGGCAGCTTTGATGTATCAATAGGTTGCAGCCACCCCTGTTCTTCTTTACCTAGGCCCCTACCTCGGTAGTTATACTTTTCTGCAAACTTAGCTGACCAAGGATATGCTTCTTGAAAATATTCCTTTAGAGGGGGATCTGGTTGGGGTTCTTCTCGGTATACCCATTGACTTATATCCTCATCTAGTGCATCTATCTTGATACTAGGGGACCTGAAAGTGGTGGTAGGGATGGTTTTACCACTGAAGGTGACAATCTTGTCTTCCTTTGGAGTAGCATGTGAAGGTTGGCCATACTCGTGTGGTGACGGGTGCATGGTTGCTATATTAAGAGCAGTATGCATTTCGTATTCACCACACCCTTTGTCAATGATCTGGAATTTTGTGACTGTAGGATCAGTGGTGGAAGATGGAGTGGTTGTCATGGTGGAGGGTGGATTAGCGGATGATGACTGAGATGCCCCCATTTCGACCTCAGGACAATAATGTAGATGGGGAAATGACGCTTCTAAAGCACGAAAATATTCAAATGGTTGGGGGTCAACATAGATGGTGACTTCCTGCCTGTTGAATGAGAATTTTAGGCACTAATGGTATGTGGAGGGGACGGCTTGCATAGCATGGAGCCATGGGCAGCCAAGGAGGAGATTATATGGCAAGTCCAGATCAAGGACATGCCAGGTAGTGTACTGAACCATAGGTCCCACTTGGATAGGAAGACTGATAATTCCCTCTGAATTCCTTTTTTCATTATCATAGGCCTTGATCATGATGATCTGATTACTTAAATTTTCTTGAGTATACCCCACTTGTTTTATGAATTTCAGAGTACACAAATTGAGGGCAGAGCCATTATCTACCAAGACCCTTTTTATTTTATGACGGGCAACCACGACTTCGATATGCAAGGGGTGATTATGATTTACATCGATGTTTGGAATGTCATTTTAGCTAAAGTGTAGTTGATAAGATAAAGCCAGGTGTCCTACCAAAGCTTGGAATCGTGTAGGATCAATGTCATTAGGTACATGGGTTTCCTGTAGGGCTCTGTTGAGGATTTCTCTATGTATATGAGAATACTTAAGGAAATCCAAAATAGAGATATGAGCAGTGGTCTTTCCTAAGTGATCAAGGATGTTGTACTGAGAGGTTACATGAGTTGATTGAGCGGGTGCAGAGGCCGTAGGGATAGTGATGCAGGCTCATCGTGTAGTAACAGCACACTGAGGGTCTTTAGATTTGACATGTATCATAGATACACGAGGTTCTACCTACTCAATGTAATGAATAATACCATCGTAATTGAGGGGTACATTCTTATATCTTACGTTATTTGTGCTGTTGACTTGGGGATTGCTGTTGGAGGTGTTTGCGCATTGATTATGGTTTGGAAAGGCGTTTTGGTATATCTACAATTGAGCATTCGACGATGAAGCTTGACTGGTGTCAACCTTGATATCTCCCGATCAATGAGTTCTTGGACATAGTTTTTCAGACCATGACACTTATTCAAAGAGTGTCCTTTGATTTTATGGAACTCACAATATTCATTTTCCCTAAACCAAGCAGGCTTGGGTTTGGATTCGTCAAGTGGCTTGGTGATAGGATACATGATTGGGTAGTTGATCTGCAACAACTTATTGAAGATGACACTCAAGGTTTATCCTAATTGAGCATACTGACGTTTAGTGTTCCCTTGACTGTTGAGGAGGACAAGGTGCCCCTTGTGGTATGGATATGGCGTTAGGTACGGATGGTTGTTGTCTCTAGGATGTATTAGCCACTTGGACATGTTTAGTATTAGTGACGCCGTCATTTACTGTGTTCTTGTTCTTGTTCCAAAAATGTGGCTTGTTGTTGAATGACCTTTCTTTATCCTGGTTATATATTTTGATGTGCCCTTTGGCAACAAGGGCACGTTCAAGGATAGGTACATTTTCCACTAGCTCCACGAAAGTGGTGACACAATGTAACCTAAAGTTATGAGCCATGTCGGGATGAGAGTTCTCCACGAAGAGGGTGACCATGTCCTTTTCTTTTAGAGGGGTCTTCATCCAGCTTGCCAATGCATGCCACCTTTGAAGGTAGCTAGCAAAGGTTTCACCCTCCCGTTGTTTCACTTTGAGGAGGTCTAAGGTGTCAGTGTCCTCCAAATTGAAGGAGAAGTAGGAGACAAACTTTTCTGACAGGTCTACAAAATATTTTATGGACCCTCTTTCGAGGGTCATGAACCACTCTAGGGAAATGCATGTCAGGCTTCGCGAAAATAGGTGCAATAGATAATTGTCGTTGTGCATAACTTCCTAACACTGGGAGTAGAACTCTTGCAAGTGGTCCTTAGGATCTTTGTTCCCCCTGTATCTATCGAATTTCGGTATTTCAAAATGCTTAGGGAAGGGGATCAATGAGATGGATGGGTCGAATGGATATGGGCATATGTCCTCAAATTTGAATGATTGTTTTCTAGTCCCTACCTGAAGATCTTTCAAAGCGGCTCTAATTTCTAGCAAATCTGAGTTGATTGGTGGCTGGTTGGATGGATATAGATGGTAGGACGTGATAGAGGATCTTGCTGAGAGAGTGTCAAATTATTGAGGTATTGGTTTGGATGGTGGAGTGATGACATCCCTTGTTGGTATGCCAGGGGATTTTGTTGATACGTGAATTGTTGTTGCGAGGTATAGTACAGATTCATTTGATAAAAATGTGGGTTAGGCTACTGAGGACCTTGGATGTGATGTTGCAGGTTGACTTGTTGATACTGGGGGTATTGATGTGATTGTTGGGAGGCAACATAAGGTGGTTGCTACTGGGATTGTTGTTGGTAATAATGATGTTGTGGTGGTTGCTGATGTGTTGTGAGATGTTGCGTGGGCTGAGACAGGATGTTGTATTACGTTTGAACTCGGGGATGTAGGATGGAAATGAGGAACATGGATATGGTTTGAGTGGGAGGTCAGGAAAAATTGCTTTGTGACTGGTATGGTGGTTGTTGCAAGGCAATTGGTGGGTTATATAGTGGTTGTTGTTGTTCGGACGGCTGAGATAATGTAGGGGGATTTTGCAAGGAAGGTTGTGTTATGCCTTGCATAACCATCCCACTTTGATTTGGATCAAAATGGGTCCCCCCTTCTCTTTTGATTTATTTTCCTTTGTTATTTGCTTTGTTTTGGGTTTCTTTTGGTTTTCTACCTATTTTATCTTTTGTTCTATCTGATCTAATTTTGGTTATGCCTTAGTCGGAATTCAGGTTTTCTCCTGAGTTCAGGATTTTCTTTCTCATTTAGATTTTCCCAGATCTTGCTTGAACTTTGGGAGGGCGTTGTCATTCGGGGATTTTCAGTCTTTGTGGAAATCTGCGTGGACCGGATTTTCGCAGATTTCTTTCCCCAACGAATTTTCCCAAAATCGGTTGTTCCCTATTTGTTTCGGGTTTGCTAGAATGTCTTCTCCTTTGCGGAAATTTGTCCCGCGCGGATTTCCCTAGAATCTGGTGGAATGTGAAGAAGTATGGAGTAGTAAGGCTAGTTAATAAATGATGATGCATTTTATGAATAATTGATGCTATTTGGAGATCTCACATGTTGTTCCTTGATTGATAATGATCAGATTAAGTTTCTAGTGGTTGTTTTCATGTTTTTTCCGCTAGAATCCACTTGACCCCGAATTCTTCAAAATTCCTCCCTAGCTTGGATTCCGCAGGTCGGCCTAAAACCTGAACCATTTGTATGATCATTTTGTTCAAAGATTTAACGGTACCCTACTGACATAGGATTTTTTTAATAATTGTTTTGATTAATTAACTTCTGTTTGTGTGATCTTTACTGTGGTTTTCTTTGTTGAAGGTAGGATTAAATCACATACAAGATGATATTTTCCAAGGGAGCTCAGTTGGAATGCATTCCCTAGTCCAGTTGGTCATAAAAAAATTAGCTAAGAAGAAAGTCGGCAAGACCTTGTAGATGTCTTGCTGACTACCAGTGCATTCTGCTCAATCTGCGTTTGTGTTGCCTATCAGCAAGATCCCAGAGATGTCACAATAATCAGAATTCACATGCAATTGCCTATCGGCAACACATCAATCATCGTCCTGATGAAAAGGAGTTTTCTATCGGTGGAAGTCATCTTCTTCGCCAAGAAGTCTTGGTGAAATCTTCAGGTCTCACCGACTAGTGCATATAGGCATACACTTTGGAGGGAGTTGTTCTCTTTGGTATGTGCTCTCACCGAATGCCAGGAGTCTTGCCGACGGGGAAGGGTCTGCATATCGGCAAAGCAAGATAACATCACCAGGAAGTCTCGGCGAATGGGTGCAGTCTCCCCAACAAGGGTGTCTTCTGAGAGAGTTTCGGTGTTCGGTGTAATGTCTCCTTGATGAAATATAGTCACAAAGACAAGGAGCTACACTTCAGCAAGAGGCTTGTCTTCGGCGTAAAGTCTGGTCGAGGTGCTAAGGTATCGGCGAAAACGAAAGAGTCACCAGGATTCTCGCCAACACGGAAGGGTCCCACCAAAGATCTAAGATGTCCCAGCGATAATTTTGCCTTCGACAAGAGGTCTGGTCGATTGGCATGGGTCTCACCGAAGGGAGTTGCATTCGGCGAAGGATAAGACTTTCAACATGATGTCTAGCTGAAGAGGTGAGGTCACAATGACAAAAGCGGCATCGGCAGGAGTCATCTTCTTCGGCATATGGTCTTAGAAAATTCACAAAGTCACATCGACATGCCACAAAGGGATTTTATCAATAATCTTCGGTGAGAGAATTAATAAGTCTCAATGACCAAAGAGTGAACATGCAGAGGCTTTCGCCGAGACATGAGGTTTCTATAGGACATCTCCCCGACAAGAGAATGCTACAGTGACACATGTGGAACAAAGAAAACATGTCGATGCGACTATAGCGAGGTCTTGGCGACGACGTGGGTCGAAAAAAGTTGAAAGTTTTTTCAAAGGGTTCTCCCTTCGCCATAAGGTCTCAGGGAAGGGGGAAAGTTTCACCGAAACAAAAGAGTTCGGAGAGAACAAGAAGAAATTGGTAAGACTCTAAGCAAATGAAGTGTCTTTGTTGTGATGTATTACCGACATGAAAAGTCTTGCTGATTCAACAGGGTCTGGCCGAAATGAAACAAAGTCACCGAAGGATAAGACCTTAGTGTGAGGTCTTAGCGAAGTTCGAAGGTCATGCCGAAAAGGCTGAGCTCGGGGAGAAAACAAAAGGGTCGCCATAAGGTCTCCCCGACCATGTGAAGTCCCACTAAAAGAAATGGAGCTCGCCAAGAGGGTAATGCCTTTGCCATAAGGTCTTGGCGAAGAAGGAAGGTCATGCTAATAGGATGTCCCTTCAGGAAGAGGAAAGGTATCTGCCAAGAGGTCTAGCCGACATGCAGGAGTCACACCGATAACAAGGAGAGGCTCGGTAAGAGAAGAGAAATTCGGGGTAATGTCTCCCCGATTCTGATAAGTCTCAGCGACAAGGAGGAAGCTCGGTGAGAGTGAAAGAAATCAGTGAAAGGTCCTCCGATACAAAGGAGTCTCAGCGACATGCAAGGGAGTCACCCTAGGTCTTGCCGACAAAGGTTCCCCAAGGGTTTTCGGGGAAGATTTAGACTCTCACCGGGAAGTCTTGGTGATTATGAAAGTCACACTGAAGCGAGAGGAGCCCAAGCCTGGAGGATAAGGAGGATGTCGGGGAGACTCTAAAATAAAATAGAGGGACTTCACCATGTGGTCTCAACAAAAGGATGCGCTCTTGCCAATGGTTTTTTGCGGACTCGATATGACTTCTACTACTCGTCGAAACGTCTTGCCGACTGCCATATGCTATGCCGATAAATGTTAAGATGAAATCGCATCAGGGAGACACAATGAGTGTCTCACCGACATGCGATTCAAGGTGGACCACTTTTGACTGCCTGATGAAGCTCGCTTGGCGTATGCCCAACCAATCAGAAGGAGCCAAAAGAGTGACTCATCGGTCCCTTTGACCAATTGACTACTCCTATGAGGGAAGATCAAAAGAAAGTAAGCAAGGTGGATTCTTTTGAGATCCAAAGGCGATGGTTTGACTCGGGCGATGGCATTCAGATCTATAGGAAGGCCTGATGATGCTTCCAGAGGGCGGTCAAATGTACTGAGAAGTCTGGAATGGAAAGGAGGCCGAAGGAAGGATTTGTGACTCATAGGGACAGCTGTAATGACCACTGGCAAGGAGGTAGATCAATATTAATGGAGATATTCTAAACATTCAAGGCGACCCCAACAGAGTTCGAAGATGGACACACAGATAGATGAGTTAATGCTACAGATGCAAAAGATCTAAGATCACCCCTGGAATAGCCTTCCAGAAGATGGATAGCAGGGCTTCACATTGAATGCAACATTGACTCTCTTCAGAAAGATCTGAGAGCTGACACTCCTGCAGTCTGTAGATATTTTGTAAACCCTAATACAGGATGATAGCGCATTCTTTTTGTTGCATTTTGTATATAAGGAATTCTTGCCTCTTTGTAAAGGTTAGAACTTCTAGTTCAGAAAACAAAAAAAAGTAGAAGTAGGAGTAGAACTGGTAGCTAGGAGTTAAATTCAGAATAGACTACTATGTCTTTTAGTTTTCTTAGTGTAAATGGAAACAATTTGAAATCACATATTTTCTGTACACTGGTGATTGTGCTAGCTTTGTAAATGTTGCTTATCTATTTCACCAATAGTAAAAGCAACCAGATTAAAATCTATTTCATGTTGTGTTTCAGAATGGTGTTTGTCTTGAGTTGATCATCTGATTTGAAAGCTTTCAAGGAATGCGTTTGGTTTTTATGTTTTGTTTAAATGGTGATTTTCAATCTGTTGTTGAAATCAACACTGTGAATGAATGAAGTTGTGTGTTAGTCACACGTTAAGTTTGTTCGACAGTTTTAGTTAGGAATTCCTTGAAAGGCAATAGGTCTGGTTAATTTGGATGAATTATTGTTCTTTTCTGTTCCAAGGCCCTGATGTATCTTTTTCTGTTTATTTAAAACCCCAGTTAGAGTAGGTTTAAATTTATGTTTAACCCAAAACAATCCAAAAGCTCAACACCAACATGCCCATTGAATATTACTGTTGCATTGACCACTGAGTAACATCAGCATAGTTGAGACCCAACTGCAAAGACCTTGGGAGCTAAGGCATTCATGTGTTGTCTTTCTCTTTCAAGAGAAGCAGACTAGCAATATTCTGCTTGCATTGTTGTGGTGCCAAAATCACCATCAACAGGTTGTTGGGTACCGAAGGGAACTTGTGGAGGTGGTAGATTAGATTGAGGGGGCTGTGGGGATGCATATGAAGGAAACAGTTGGTTTATGGCCCCAGAAGGTGGAGGAAATGCAGTGAAAGGGCTGCCCCCAGTGTTGACAAGAGGTGAATTTGAAGGGGGTGGTGCCGGTAGCATTAGTGGTTGTGTTTGCAAGATTTTTTGTGGCATGCCAAAGGCAAAATGATCATTGGGATCAGTGGTTTGGGGTGCCCCTATGACTGAGATTGTGGGATGTGGGGGACTGCTGATGGGATACAGAACGACATTGCCGAATTCAGGTTGATGCCAACCTTCTACGGAAGGAACATTGGGGATGTATGAGCTACCTGTTACATTGTGTGAACCTTGGGGTATATTAGGTGTGGAACTGCCATACTTGGATAGGTCAATACCTGACAATAGTTTGACACCCTTGTTAATTAAGTGAGCCAAGATTTCTTTGCCATGTTTTTCAAGAAGGCAATCTGTCATTTGCACATTGATTGGGTTACTAAAGTGTTCCTCAAATGTAATTTCGGGTTGAATGACCATGTTTTCATCCCTGAGGGGTGATGTGTTTTGACCATCGATATTGGATTGTGATGATGTTCCATTGTGTGGATCCCAAGGAATGTTCGCATGGGGTCTTGTGAGGGATTGGCTGTGTTGTTTGGATCTTGAGGGATGTTTGGTTGGGATTGTTGTTCGGCCATTTTCCTTATTTGTGACCGGGTCTAAATGGGCATGCAAGATGATATGATTGACTAGGATGCTAGAATGACCTTGGCGATGAAAGGGTCGATTCGATTTGATGATTAATTTTCCAATGAGGATGTGGCTTGATAGGATTGATTCAATTTTTCCAAAGTGGATTAGGTTGATTGGTAGATAATGAGTCGATATGAATTGGATGATATAATGATTCAATTTGGATTGATGATTGATTAGGATGAAGGGTAGTGATCAGAATCTAAAACCAAGTTCAAGAATGATCTTTTGTAACACTAGGTGTTTATTAATCGATTAAAGGGGGGATGTATGATAACGACACCAAATCCAACTTGAGATAGAAGTGGATTGATTGGGCAGACAAGGATGACCAACTTAGGATGGATGACAATCTAAAGTTGTTTTTGATAGATGATGGTTAGAGATAAACACCTAGGTCAATTTGGATAACCGCTCTAATGAGGTTTGAATGGGATACCGATGGTTCGAAATGTGGAAATGATAATCAGAATGTGGGTTTCGAATGGGCGAATGGATGCATGAGCTGAGGGGATGAACATTTAGGATGGTGAATGGATTATCGAAACAAGTGTACGGATGTTTGAAATAGGGAGATGAGTGATCGAGATGGTAGAACGAGGGTCCCGAATGGCGAAGCGGATAAAAAATTCAATCGGTCAAGGGTTAGGTCCGCCCAAGGAGCAAAATTGGTCAAATTAGGTCAAAACAGGCCTGAAAGAGGTGGGTCAACAAGTCAAGTCCGCCCCTAGGAGGGTCAGGTCCACCCAAGGAGTAAAAGTTGATCAAATTAGGTCAAAACATGCCTAAAAAGGTGGGTCAATAGGTCAAGTCCACCCCTAGATGTGTCAGGTCCGCACAAGGAGCCAAAATTGATGAAATAAGGCCAGAACATGCTTGAAAGGGGTTGGTCAATAGGCCAAATCCACCCGTAGGTGGGTCAAGTCTGCCCAAGGAGTAAAAGTTGGTCAAAAATGGCCAAAACAGGCTCCAAAAGGACTTTTTTAAAGGTCAAGTCTGCCCCTAGATGAGGGCAAGTCTGCCCAAGGAGTAAAAGTTGGTCAAATTTTTCACAAGGGGGGGAAAATTTAGCTATTTATGGGTCAAATCTGGCTGTTTGTAAGGGAAAATCCAACTGTTTATGAGGGAAAATCTGACTATTTGTGAGGGAAAATTCGGCTGTTTATGAGGTTTGACTTGATTTTTGACAAAAAGACTAAGGCAAAGGACTTAAAACACAACAATCATCAATCAAAAGACTATGAATGAGTGAAATAAATCAGATAATCATTGGTTTCACACAAAGAAGGCAATTCAGATAGTAGGAGCCTAAGTCTAGTAGAGAGGGTATGGTTGACAAAGTCCTCTAATCTAGGATGAACATGGATACTAGAGAGTCCTCGATATACACCTGGTATGTGAGGCCCAAACCATGAACACCAACCTGTTACAAGTGTGAGTCGGGAACCTTAAACGCTCGGACCAACTCTTCACATCATCCCGATGCTTCACCAATTACAACGTGGTTGGATTGAGGTACAACTTTCACTCTCCCCCCTTTATGTACCCTTCTGGTACGCATGGTTAGAATCATCCATTGGGGTGATGAAATCCCCAAGCAGGTCCCGCTAAGAAAAATAAAAAGGGTGGACCCAAAAGACGTGGTAAGCTACGATTTGTTGTCACCCAGGATCACCGAATGGCACAAGGGGATTGGATATGTAAAATAGCTCACCCAAAAACATGACAAACAAAGTTTATTGACACCTCCTAGTTACACTATGTACTTAAATTAGGGGTTAACAACCCTTAAAACAACCAAAAGATTGCTAAAAATTGAAATTTTACTTTCTGGAAAAAAGTTGTCTAGGGAAAATCTGCCTGTCTGTGAGGAAAAATCTGGTTGACTATGAGGGAAAATCCACTTGTCTGTGAGGGAAAATCCACTTGTCTGTGAAGGAAAATCCACCTATTTGTGAGGGAAAATTTTCTTATTCATGAAAAGTTTGCCAAAAAGACTTCTAAGGTATGTGGAGGGTAGGTCCACCCCTGGGAAAGGTCAGGTCCGCCTGTGTAGGGCGGGTCCGCCTGTCTGTCAGGTCAGGTCCACCCCTATAGGTTGGGTCCACCCCAAGAAGTTCAAATCCGCCCCTGTGTAGGTTGGGTCCTCCCCTGTGTAGGTTGGGTCCACCCCTCTATAACCTGTAGCTGTAAAAAGTCAAAAAATAGAAAACGTGAAAGTAAGAGACCCATTTGTGGGTCCCACCGGGCATGCCAGAAATGTGATAGGGTGAATTTATGTGCTAGAAAATAAACAGCAAACAAAAGAGTACAAAATAACACTAAAAACAACCTACACCTCAAGATTAGCCTAGTTGGATTCAATACAAAATAAAAAAGACAAATGAAATTTTTTACCTTGTGTTGAATCGATCCTTTGGTTGGACCTTTGATCTTTGGTGTTGTATGCTCCTTGGATGGCACAAGATGCAAGCTAGATGATGATATGAGAATGGATGAAAGTGGATGCAAGTGTGAAAAATGGCTAAGTATGGCTCCTAATTTTTTTTTGCAAGAGTTTGGCTACAATGCATGATCTCTCCTAAAATGAGAGAAAAGAGGGGGTATTTATAGAGAATTTGGGATTCTCTAGGGAAATGGATGGTCAAGATTGAGCCACCAAGATCAAGATGTAGGGCTATGGTGAGTTGACAACTCACAAGCCCTCACATCTTGACATGTGGCATGTGAAATGGCTCAAAAAGGTGAAGTGGACATGAGGTGGAGTGGTAGTACATGACATGGATGGGGTACATAGTACCTTGGGATTGGGACAAGATCTCCTCATAAAGGAGGTACTTTTCCCCATGTGGGTGAGAGGACATATGGGGAATTAAAAATTCCTCAAATATTCTAATGGGGATGAGAGAAGGAATTTAATTTTTTTTTTAAATGCATTGGGGGATTAAATGTGAATTAAAAATTCACATGGGGAATGGAGATGCCTTGTTCAAAAAGGGAAAATTTTTAATGAAGTTGATTAAGGACACATTCCATAAATGATATGGGGGTTAGAGATGACCTAATTATGTGACTAAGGTTGTGCAAGTACTTGATTAGACTATTTAAGGATGCATTAGAGGCAAGTGGGAAATTATGGAGGATGGGACCTTAATAATGATTAGGGGTGTGCACATCTTTATCATAAATTAATTATGACTAAGAAAGAAGGTTAGATTGCTAAGAGGGATTAGAGGCCAACTTGCAAAAGTTGGAGGATGTGACAATGAGAGAGAAAATAAGGAATTTAAAAATAAATTTAAAATTTCAAAAGATAATATGACTAAAATAAATAAAGTGATGCATTTATTTAATTTAGAGAGGAAAGAGGGGAAAAGTATTTATTAAATTAAATATTTTGGGAAACCTTATGCAAGATACACAATATTAATTAAATGAATGATTTAATTAATATAGGAAAAGAGGACGATTTAAATGAGCAAATGGATTATTAAGGAGATGACTTTGACCATATGGAAGTGGTCAAATTTGGATGTGTATAGTAGCCATTGGTGCTAGTCTTGAATTCCTTCTTTTGCAATGTAAAGAGATCTACTGTGTGAAGTTGAAAAGAAGCCATGCCTTGGGTACTATCATCCAAAATTTTGGCACCATTGATTGTGAAAATGACGATGCGGTTAAGATCAATGTGGGTGGAGAAGGCAAGTAAGCCATGTACGAATTTCATTTTGCAATGGTAGGGTGATAGATGATAACCACCATGGGGAGGTCCACAAGAGGATGACGATGTTGGTGAATTGTGGACCTGCAATGTGGGGAGGCAGTGAATGGTGGCCATTATGAAACAACATCAGGTAATAGCCCTTTGCAAGCCGTGGCCTGCAAGGGTGGACCCGCCAATGAGCGCAAACTTGAGAATTCATCATCGCTTTATGATTTGGTTTTGAGGAAAGGTCATGGGTGGGGTTCACACGTCGGGACAACATGAGGTCCCAATCATTGGGGAATGATGGTCAGGCGAAGGAAAGCCACATGAAAAGACTCACAAAAATTTTGGACTTAGATGATTTTCGAAATGATGGGGGTAGGCTCAGCAATGAGAAGGATGGTGGGACCAAATGCGGAGCCCGCCATGCGGTGGCAGTCAAGGGTCAATTGCTACAAAAGCAGTGAAATGGAAATAGAGATCTGTATAGAGTGACTCACGGTTGCTGGTCCACGATGGTCCTGAGTGAAAGGAAAAGGGGAAACCACAAGACCCAGCTTACGAGGGGAAAATGACTTAGTGAAACTCAAGTAGGTTAATTCGGTCAATATGAAGTTGATCATTTTAAGGCTTGTGACTGACTTGGGCTTGGAAACAGGGGTGCACAAAATGAGATGAGGTGAAAACAACCTATCCTTAGTGAAAAGAGGGGGTCCCTTCCCATGGTGAGGTGTGTGTGCAAATTATGCACAACAATGAGTTTTTCCTGCATAAGAGAAAGGATACCTACATCATAGAAAAATGGACCCTTGTCATTTTAATGGTCTTTTAGGCCTTCCTTCATGTTCTTTGGTCTATTGTGCTTTGATTTATTGATGTAATATGGCTTGAACATGCATATTTAGGTACTAAAATTAAAACAATGATGTCTTGTGAAGGTGTTGTGAAGTTTTTTAAAACATTCCTACACTCTTGTAGACTCTATTCATTAAAATTCACCTAAAAACCACCTTTTCACTACTAATCAAGTCCTATTTTGAAGTGTTGTAAAGTCTTGTAACAAGATTTCACAGTTCTCTAGGCATAACCTCACTATTTACATCTTTCTTATACTTTATTTGACCCATTTATGCCCTTATAAGGTTCAATTAAGTGCATTTTTGAATGTAAACCTGAAAAGTAACATTAAATGCATGATAATTCCCAACACCCATTTTTTAGGACCTAGGTGAGACCTATTTTCCATGGGTGGCAAACGAGTCCCCCTTGGCTCCAAATTCAAAATATTTTAAATTTCCTTTTGGGTTTTTATCCAAAATCACTTGATGCCAGCTTATGATGAGGTATTAATGTGTTACTAAGACACAAGGGTGTATAACTAAGTGTTTTTACATCCATTTCAACCCCCATTCATCAAGTTCACTTATTCACTCATTTACTCAAGCATTCAAGCACTTTACAACATCAAACCATGCATAAATCAAGAACTTTGGAGCATCCATTGACACAACTTCATATTTTCTTCAATAAGGTTTTGGTAAGTTGATAGAATTTACATGTTTTTTGTTTATCATTCTCTTTCATTTCATTATTTCATTAAGATTTTGATTACCAAAGTGGGGTTTGGCAAAGGAAAACCCCTATTTTCTAACCCTCAACCATTTTTCTCCTCTTGCATGTGTGTTTACAAACCTTTATATGCAAATTTTACAAGAATCTAGGTGTTGAAGAGTGGTCAACAAGTCAACTAGGTGCTTCAAGTCAAATCAACCATATTTCAAGAGTGGAGAAGGTATTCTGTCTATTTCCTATAGAATTAACTTCAATAACTTGACAAGCAAATATCCTCAGATTCGGTGTTGCAAAGTTGTTTCCTAATTTCTTAGAATTTTGGGAGAGGACTGATTTTCCACCAATGGAAAATGAGTCCCACCTTAAGGCTAGAAATCTAAGTTTTGTTAGATTTTGGATCCTGACACTCAAAAAATGGTTTCCAACAATTTTCATCAGAAGCAAGAATAATTTTCCACCCTAGGTGAATAAGTCCCATTGGGGAATTTCTTTGATTCCAAATGGAATCTAGAATATTCCGAAATATTCATCAGACATCCAGGTGCACTCTAATTTAGTCCATTTCTTTTTGTTTTGCATTCATTCATTCGTATTTCATTGTTTACATATCACATTGTGTTTTCCAGCATAGCATAATTCTTAAGTTTTTCCTACATAATCAGTCATATAGATCACTTAATTGCACTTATTTCATTACATTTAGCTTAAACAACATCATACATTGCATAATTTCAATGAACCCTTTAGCATTTTTGGCCCTACTTTCTCCTTTTAGGTGAAAAACCCTAGAAGAGTTAGGGAGTCTTGTGGGTGGCAAAAATCTACGGTTCATTTTGGTGAACCTACATTATTGAACACTTTGTATCTCTAATTTCATTTGCATTTTGTGTCTTAGATTACACGTGCATCAACATTCAGTTAGGGTATTGTTTTGTTTTTGCATTCTAGGATTTCTCAAATTGCATTAGTGAAAGGTTCATTTAGAGTTCATTTTTGCATTGCATATCATTGAAAAAACTAAAAAAAATCATCTACATCCTTCATTGGCATCTGATAAACATTAAAATTACATTAAATTTTCTAAAAAGCACAAAAAAATCTCATAATAGGACTCATTTGCCACCCTAGGCGAATAAGTCCACTTGCACTTTTTTAAACAACATTTTTTACATTTTCTAGCATTTTCTTGCATTATAGTTTTATGTAGTTGCTTTATGTTTTAGTTTCAAGAATCTCTATTTTCAGTCATTTATTGCATCTTACTTTACTTGCATCATGGCATTTTCTTTTAATAAGTTTTGGAATTCATTAAAATCCACGGTAGACATGTCCAATTGTGCCTTTAGTTGTGACCCTAATGTCCTTGAGCTTCCTCATGCTCCTTCAACTCCTCATGATTGTCCTCCTCATGATGTAGACATCATTGGAGAAGATGATGATAGAATGAACACATTCTATAATGAAAGCCTGGATAACCTAGAAGTCAATGCATACTTTTATCCATCCACGAAATAACAAGATCTCCCTACTATTGCACCTCCTAATTAGTTTCCATACTTACATCTTGAAATCAATGAAGGACCTAAGGTTCCTCCCTCAAGTGGACCTAGTTCCTCTAAACAACCACACTCACAACCATTTTACGATCACAAAGTCACAAACACTCCCATAAATGTTGAAGACACATACGCCAAAGGCTTCACTATACTAAGTAAACAAGGTTGTGATAGAACACATGAACATGACATGCAACAACTTCTTGACCAAAAAACAACTGAAGCAAACACAATAGGACTAGGATATGAATATCCTCCTCATCCTAATAGATCTCCTTTAGAATATTGGATACTTCAAGATGATGGTATAGTGATCTTTGATGCTCCTCCTGACTTGAACATTCTCCTTCCATGTGAACAACCATTATCCCCTTCTAATGAAAAGGATGCTAGGATTCCAATGGATCCTCTTCCTCCTTCTACTCATGAACAAGGAGAATCTAGCAAACGAAAACAACCTTACAAATTGAAGAAACTCAAGTTTCCTACACATCCTCCACCTGAATATGAATGGATTATTTTAAACAAAGGTCTTATATTTTTACCTCCTATGAATAGGTTGATCATTTTTCCTAAATATTCTAACATACCATTTTGCAAATATCACCTCATTCTAGGACATGGAACTGAAGAATGTTGGACATTGAAGGACATACTAGATAAGTATCATTTCACTGATACTGATTGCTTTCCTATTATCCCATAACAACTAAATCCCTTTATCATGCCATAGTTGTAGAATTTCCTCTTCTCACTATTTCATGATCCTTTCCCATCACTCACCTCGGCTCATTCTGGCCTTTACAATTTGTGTGGAGGTACGAAGTTGTTAGCCTTACCTTTGTAATGAAATTGTCTTTGTCTCCTAACTATGTTATTTGTTTTCCGTTCCACTATGCAGATTGTGAAACCAATAACTTAGTTAATGGTTGACTTACATTTACATTACTAGTTCCTTTTCATTTTTTTCTATATGTGTATCATGTTCCCCTATATCATGTGTTTGCTATTTTCTCTCTCGTTGTACACTTCTATTTGTATCTCTATTCTTCTATATGTCGTGCATTTTCACTTTTTCACTTTTTTTTGTGTTCTCCTTTTGGGGATGATGCAAAGCATTGAGATGCCCTATGTCTCTTCTATGTTGACCCAATTAGTCACTTTTCCTTTTTCCTTTGTCTTTTCTTGTGTTTTTCCTTTTGGGGATGAAACAAGGTATTAAGACTGCAGTGTCTCCTTCATGTTGACCCAAAAGATTTTCCTCTTCTTTTGCCTTTTCATTTTCTTTTCGCTTGTGTTTTCCTTTTGGGGATGATGCAAAGCATTGAGACCACAATGTCTCTTCTATGTTGACCCAAAACAAACTTTATTTTTCTTTTATTTTTTCTCTCTTTATATCATTCTTCTAGTTCTATGTGCTTTTGGGGAATGATGACAATTTTGAGCTCTTTCATAAAAACATCATAGAAACGACGAACATACTGAACCCAAATCCATAGATCCCTTATGTGTTTGGTGTGTTCTTTTTTGGGAGGAAACCTCCTTTTATTTTGTCTTCCTTTCCATGTACATGACGTAGCCTACCTTTGAAACATATGACTTGGCATAGGGATTTCCAAGTTGGCTCTCATGTCTTGTTTTCTTTTTGCATTTTCTTTCCTTTTGCTACTTTAAAGTAGTTTCTCACAAAACGATGTGTAGAAATTTCTTTAAAGTGGGGGGCATACATTACCATTAATTCATTTGCATTCTTGGTTCCTAGTGTAGCCTTGTCATTCATATGATGTGTTTGTCACTTTGTGGATGATATTGGGTGTGATTTCCTTCATAAGTGTGATTTATCTTAGCATATTACATTCCTCTTGGTGGCTTGATGTGACACATTGCACCCCCTAAGTTTTGAATATTTTATTCTTTGATTGTTCCTCTCTTGGGGACATTAGACACAATGTTCCCTAAGTGATAGACCTTGCATAAACTCAATAAGACTCCTATGAACATCATTTTACATTTTTCATTTTTACATTTTGCATTTTTTCCACCTTGCATAACACAACTTGCATGTCTGTGGTACCTTGATTTTTGTTCATGAATTCTAAGAATACAAAGCTTTGCTTGCCTCATGAAGCATGAACCAACATTTTCCTTTGTCGCGCCTTGTGAAAGTTATTAGGAGGTATAACTTTGATATGGTTAAGTGGGAATCCCATAGCCACTTTTGTGTTTGTTGTTGGAAAACGTGCCTCAATCTTACTGGCATGAAACTTTTGAAAGAGAAAAGTCGGTGTGACATCCCTACTATCTGGCCCACTAGTAGCAGTTTACTAAATCCTTGAAATGCTCATGTCGCCGAGACCTTGTTGCTATCTTACCGACTAGAGCTATTGTTGTGAGTTTTCTATCTTTCTCTGCTTGGGAAGATCTCTGGCCGACGGTTTGGTTCCTAGTGGTTGTCGGGGAGACTCATGGTGATTGAAGTCATCGGGGAGAGGCATGAACATTCGATATAACTCATCCCGATAAGATAAGTCTTGCCGATGGTTATACACTCGAAGTCATCGAGGAGACTCTTGGCCGAAAGGTTTGCTTCGGTATGATGTCTCACTGATAGAGGTAGTCTTGCTGATAGAGCTACATGTGTTTATCATCAGTATGATGTCTCAACGGTATGGCATGTCTTTCTGACAGAGTTACACTCAGAGTCGCCGGGGAGAGGCATGAAGGCTCGGTAAGAACTCTTGGCGATGGATGATTGTCTCACCAATGGTATGGTCTATTGTCAATATGAATCCTAGTGAAGGATGGACTCGCGGTGACTCTTAGCGACTGCCTAAGTCTTGCCGATGGATGTTCATATCGATATGACTTGAGAGCTCATTATGACTCATAGCGAATAGCATTTTTTTGTGCGATGGGTCTGTTGAGGATATTGGTGAAAGGTCTTGTTGATCTTCTCAATAGAGTAAGTCTCGCCGATGGGTATGAATATCGGTATGACCTCTCACCAATAGCGATGGTCTTGTCGAAAGTGCTACATGTGATGATCATCGGTATGACGTCTCAGCGATATGGCTTGTCTCACCAACAGCTTTTGAACTCGATGTAACCTCTTGCCAAAGGTGATGATTCAGGGCGATATCGACAGTAATCGGTCTTGTAGCATCTGGGAGACACAGTTAGTGTCTCACCGACATGCGAATACTATTTGAACATTTTTTGACCGATTGGAAGATTGTCTTATGTGGTGTGTCTTCGACCAATTAGAGAAGCAGAATGGGAACCACTAGTAGTTGGATTGTTGTGACCATTTATGTGAGGAAGATCAATAGACCATGAGCGACATGGATATACTCAGGAATTGAAGATGACGATCGGTTCTGAGAAAACAGTGGTGTGAACGGGTCAGTGTTTGATCAGTGTGAATTCAATTGAGAGTTTCTTGTAAATGAGATGTTTTGTACAAGGTTGATTTTGAATCTGCTGCTGTAAATTGACATTAGAGAGATAACTCTGATCTCTATATGTAATTTCATTACTATAATACAAAGAGGCTTTTCTTGGTGTGGTGGGTTTTTCTCCCATAAGGGTTTTCCCACGTAAATCTAGTGTTCATCTGTGTATGTTCATTTTTTCTATTTCTATTATTTCTTTCAAATGTATCTTAAATGGACTATAATTGAAAATTGAAAGTCACCTCTGCATTCTTCCCTGAGGTTTTGACATTAGGAGAGTTAGTTCCGCACCTTAGCTTTCCTTACAAGTGGTATTAGAGCCTAGCCAGTTGTGTTATCCTTGTGGGTACATTGGGTTTTTTGTGTCAATTTTGTTTCAGTGGGAGTCTTATAGAAGTTTGGTAATTCAAATTATAGGTTAAGATGGCAAGCACGTTAGGAAAGATTGAAATTGAGAAATTCAATGGCAACAATTTTGAATTGTGGAAACTTAAAATGGAAGATTTGTTTGTTGATCATGATATGTGGCTTGTTGTGTCTAGAACGAAGCCTACAGGCATGAAGCAAGAGGATTGGGACCTTGCAGATAGAAAATCAAAAGGGCTAATAAGGCTTTGTTTACCAGACTATGTTCTTTTGAATGTTCATGAAGAAAAGACTGCATCTTCCTTGTCAAACAGACTGGTAGCTATTTATCAGGGCAAGTCCTTGGTGAATAAATTATTCTTGAGGAAGAAGCTATACACTTTGAGATTGTAGGAGGGGGGATCTGTTGCTGATCATTTGAACGCTTTCAACATGCTGATTGCTCAATTAGCATCTGTGGGTGTGAAGATTGATGAAGAAGATCGTTGTATGCTGTTATTATGTTCTTTGTCAGATTCTTGGGATCACCTGGTGATGGCTATTGGGAGTATGACATCTGATTTTAAGATGGAAGATGTTGTTGCTTCTTTGTTATCAAAAGAGATGAGAAGGAAGTCTTCTGAGATGGTGAAGGAGGCTCTTGCTATTAGAGGCAGATCGAAAGAAAAAGGAAAGAAGAAGGACAAGAAGTCCAAATCCAAATCAGAAGGGACATCAAAGTCTCCTGGCAAGAAGTCCAACATGAAGTGATGGAATTTTGGGCAACTTGGTCATGTCCGAAAGGATTGCAAAGAGGAGAAAAAGGAGGAGAAGAAGAAGAATTCTTCCGACAATGATTCTTCTCAGAGTGATTTAGACGCCTTCATTGTAGCCTTGGCTACATAGGGATTAGATGATGTTTGGCTGATTGATTATGGATCATCTTTCCACATGACATCTCATAGAGACTGGTTCATGAAGTATGAAAATTATGATGGTGGAAAGGTGTATTTGGCAAGTGATTCATCTTTGGAAATAGTTGGTTGTGGAAGAGTTAGGATTCAATTCCCTAATGGAAGAGTGAAGGGAATCAATGATGTAATGAATATACTAGGTCTGGCTCAAAATTTACTTTCTATTAGTAAGTTGAATAATATTGGAGTGCAAGTCACATTCTCTAGAAATGGCTGCAAGATGACTAGAGGCTCTATGGTGCTAGCAAGGGGTGCTCGAATTGGTACCTTGTATAAGCTAGATGCACATGATGTACAATGCAATAGTGTCTCTGTAAAGTCACAGAAAGCTACTCATGGAGAAAAGAAGGTAAAAGTTCCTGATAGTGTAAACTCTATGGAAGTTAAACTTCCAGTAGAAAATACTATGCTCTGGCATCATAGGCTAGGTCACATTGGAGAGAAAGGTTTAAAAACCTTGAAGAATAAAAACCTAATTGAGGGGCTTAATGATTGTAACCTTGAATTCGAATTTTGTGAACATTGTATATATGGTAAACAACAATGTGTTTCATTTTATATGGTTAGAACCTATTGTAGGCTATCATATAAGGTTTGTGGTATTCCCAAGTAGAGGGAATTGATTATGGAGAAATTTTTTCTCTAGTAGCTAAGCTAACATCTATCATATTCCTTTTGTCACTTGCAGCAACGTATGACTTAGAGGTTGAGTAGATGGATGTGAAGACAACATTTCTTCATGGTGATCTTAAAGAAGAGATTTATATGTCCCAGCCTGAGCACTTTGTGGAGAAAGGTAAAGAAAAATTGGTTTGCAAGTTGAAGAAATCTCTATATGGATTAAAGCAGTCTCCTAGAATGTGGTACCAGAAGTTTGACACTTTTGTTTTGTCATTGGGATTGGAAAGATCAAAATATGATCATTGTGTGTATTACAAAGCTGAAAGTGATCGAGTTCTTATTATTGCTCTCTATGTTGATGATATGTTGTTCATAGGCAATAGTAAGTTCATGATTTCTGATCTTAAGTCTCAGTTGCCTACAAAGTTTGAAATGAAAGATCTTGGTGCAACAAGGTATATTGTCGAAATGGAAATAACCAGGGACATGAATAGTAGAAAACTTTGGCTCAGTTAGAGTAAGTATATTAAGACTATTCTAGAGATATTTTGTATGACTGATTGCAAGCAGTTAGTTGTTCCAGTTTTGCAGGGAATAAAGCTATCTGTTGAAGGTTGTCCAAAATCTCCTACTAAGATGGAGGACATGACCAGTGTGCCTTATGCTAGTGCGGTTGGCAGTCTAATGTATGCAATGGTCTCTACAAGGCCAGACATTGCCCAGGTAGTGGGAGTATTTAGTTAGTTTATGGCTAATCTTGGAAGAACATATTGGGATGCTGTGAAAAGAGTATTCAGATATTTGAAGGGCACTTCAGAATATGCATTGTGTTACCATGGCAACTTGGTTGAATCACAGAGGACTCTCAACATTCGAGGCTATGTGAATTCTGATTAGGCAGGGGACATTGACAGCAGAAGATCCACAAGTGGATATATTTTCATGTTGAATGGTGGTACAATTAGTTGGATGAGTAAGTGGCAGGCTATAGTCGCTTTGTCCACTATAGAGGAAAAATACATGGCAGCAACAAATGCATGGAAAGAAGCAATCTGGTTAAAACGTTTGTGTTCTAACATTGGGTTTGATGCAGGGCAAATAACAATTTACTGTGACAATTAGAGTGCTATTTGTTTCATGAAGAATCCTACTTTCCATGCTAGGATGAAACATATAGATGTACATTATCATTTTGTACGAGATATGGTGGAGGATGGAAAGGTCTCTTTAGAAAAAGTGGATACTCTGGAGAATGTTGCAGATGCATTGACTAAGCCAGTGAGAAAAGAAAAGTTTAGATGGTGTGCAAGTTTGATGGGCCTTAGTTCCCATGAATTTCAGTAGCTTTTTGTTGTGCTCTGGAGGTGTCAGTAAGATCTTCGTCAAGTGGGAGATTGTTGGAAAAAGTGCCTCAATCTTACTAGTATAAAAATTTTGAAAGAGTTGAGTCAGTGTGACATCCCTTCTGTCTAGCCGACTAGCAGTAGTTTACTAAATCCTTGAAATGTTCAGGTCACCGAGACCTTGTTGTTGTCTTACCGATTGGAGCTATCATTGTGAGTTTTCTATCTCTCTCCGCTCGGGGAAATCTCTGGCTGACGATTTGGTTCCTAGTGGTTGTCGGGGAGACTCATGGTGACTGAAGTCATCAAGGAGAGGCATGAACATTCGGTATAACTCATCCTGACAAGATAAGTCTTGCTGATGGTTATACACTCGAAGTCATCGGGCCGACTCTTGGCCGAAAGCTTTGCTTCAGTATGGTGTCTCATAGATAGTGGTAGTCTTTCCGATAGAGCTACATGTGTCTATCATCGGTATGATGTCTCAACGATATGGCATGTCTCGCCGACAGCATTACACTCAGAGTCGTCGGGGAGAGGCATGAAGGCTCAATAAGAACTCTTGGCGACGAATGATTGTCTCGCCGATGGTATGTTTTGTTGTCAGTATGACTCCTCGCGAAGGATGGACTTGGAGTGACTCTTAGCGACTGCCTAATTCTTACCGACGGATGTTCATATCGGTATGACTTGAGAGCTCGTTATGACTCATAGCGACTAGCATTTGTCTGGGTGATGGGTCTACTGAGTATATCAATGAAAGGTCTTGTTGATCTTTCCGATAGAGTAAGTCTCGCCAATGGGTATGAATATCGGTATGACCTCTCGCCAATAGCGATGGTCTTGCTGAAAGTGCTACATGTGATGATCATCAGTATGACATCTCAGTGATATGGCTTGTCTCACCATCAACTTTTGAACTCGGTGTAACCTCTTGCCGAAGGTGATGACTCTGGGTGATATCGACAGTAATTAGTCTTGTAGCATCAGGGAGACACGGTTAGTGTCTCACTAACATGCGAATACTGTTTGAACATTTTTTGATTGATTGGAAGATTGTCTTAGGTGGTGTGTCTTTGGCCAATTAGAGAAGAAGAATGGGAACCGCTAGCAGTTGGACTATTGTGACCATTTCTGTGAGGAAGATCAACAGACCATGAGTGACATGGATATACTCAGGAATTGAAGATGATGATCGGTTATGAGAAAACAGTGGTGTGAACGGGTCAATGTGTGATTAGTGTGAATTCAATTGAGAGTTTCTTGTAAATGAGATGTTCTGTACAAGGTTGATTTTGAATCTGCTGCTATAAATTGACATCAGAGAGATAAGTCTGATCTCTATATGTAATTTCATTACTGTAATACAAAGAGGCTTTTCTTAGTGTGGTGGGTTTTTCTCCCGTAAGGGTTTTCCCACGTAAATCTGGTGTTCATTTGTGTATGTTCATTTTTTCTCTTTCTATTATTTCTTTCAAGTGTATCTTAATTTGATTGTAATTGAAAATTTAAAGTCACCTCTACATTCTTCCTTGAGGTTTTGACATTAGGAGAGTTAGTTCCGCACCTTAGCTTTCCTTACATTTGTGAGTGTGTACCAACTAGCATATGTACTTCCCCTTTTGGGCCTTCTCACCCAGCACACCACCACGAGTTCTATCGCCCCAGAGTGAGTATGCATTCTCCTTTTCAAACAATCAGCCTAGATCTAATCCACAACTAGTTGGACAGGTGATCGAAGCTTCATCCGACTCTCTCTTTTCAACACTTGTGTGTTCCTTTGTCCTTATGCTTATTTTTCCATGGAATTTTCATTCTAGGGGATCGATCATCCCTCTTAATCATTGTCATTCCATCTTGCTCACATAAGTACGTTGGAACCCTCTCAATGTTCATGGCTACTTTAGTGTGAGTTTGAAGCAAGTTCACCCTCTCACTAAAGTGGGGGCTAAATGCACTGTGGAAAAATGGACCCTTTTCATTTTCATGGTCTTTTAGGCCTTGCTTCATGTTGTTTGGTCTATTTTTCTTTGATTTATTGATGTAATATGGTTTGAACATGCATATTTAGGTACTAAAATACAAATAATGACATCTTGTGAAGGTGTTGTGAAGTGTTGGAAAACTTTCCTACACTCTTCTCAACTCTGTTCATTACAATTCACTTGAAAATCACCTTTTCATCACTAATCAAGTCCTATTTTGAAGTGTTGTAAAGTCTTGTAACAAGATTTCATGCTTCTCTAGGCATAGCTTCACTATTTACACTTTTCTTATGCTTTATTTAACCCCTTTATGCCCTTATAATGTTTAATTAAGTGCATTTTTGAATGTAAACCCGACAAATAACATTAAATGAAAGATAATTCCCAACACCCATTTTTAGGTCCTAGGTGGGATCCATTTGATGTGGGTGGCGAATGAGTCCACCTTGGCTCCAAATTTAAAATATTTTAAATTTCCTTTCGATTTTTTATTCAAAATCACTTGATGTCGGCCTATGATGACATATTAATGGGTTACTAAGGCACAAAAGTGTATAAATAAGTGTTTTTACATCCATTTCAACCCCCATTCATCAAGTTCACTTATTCACTCATTTACTCAAGCATTCAAGCACTTTACAACATCAAATCAAGCATAAATCAGGCACTTTGGAGCATCCATTCACACAACTTTAGATTTTCTTCAATAAGGGTTTGGTAAGTTGATAGCATTTACATGTTATTTATTTATCATTCTCTTTCATTTCATTATTTCATTAAGTGCTTGATTACCAAAGTGGGGTTTGACCAAGGAAAACCCCTATTTGCTAACCCTCAACCATTTTCCCCCTCTTGCATGTGTGTTTGTAGACCTTTATATACGAATTTTAGAAGCATTTAGGTGTTTAAGAGTGGTAAACAAGTCAACTCAGTGCTTCAAGTCAAATCAACCATATTTCAAGCTTGGAGAAGGTATTATGTCCATGTCCTCTAGAATTGACTTTGCCAACCCAACAAGTAGATATCCTTAGATCTGGTGTTGTAGAGTTGTCTCCTAATTTCTCAAAAAAATTGGAGAGGATTGATTTTCCACTAGTGGAAAATGAGTCCCACCTTAGGGCTGGAAATACTTTTTTTGTCCAATTTTGTATCCCAACACTCAGAAACTAGTTTCCGACAGTTTTCATTAGAAGCGGGACTAATTTGCCACCCTGGGTGAATGAGTCCCATTGGTGAATTTCTGTGATTCCTAAAAGTATCCAGAATATTCCAAAGTCTTCAATAGACCTCCAGGTGCACTCTAATTTATTCCATTTCTTTCTATTTTGCATTCATTCATTCCTATTTCATTGTTTGCATATCACATTGTGTTTTCTAGCATAGCATAATTCTTAAGTTTTGCAACATAATCAGTCATATAGATCACTTAATTGCACTTATTTCATTATATTTAGCTTAAACAACATCATACATTGCATAATTTGAATGAACCCTTTATCATTTTTGGCCCAACTCTCTCCTTTTAGGTGAAAAACCCTAGAAGAGTTAGGGAGTCTTGTGGGGTACCAAAAATCTATGGTTTAATACCAATCCATGATTTCCAAGAAAGATCCATGTGATTCGACAATCCTATGGAGCATTTGTGTCGATGCCTCAGGGAGTACGAGTTCTCAATATACATCCAGCCTCTATGTGTGGTATTCTATGGGATTATTGAAGATGACACTTTAGATTATAAGATTATATTCTCCTGCTCAAGTCACAATTATTTGGAGTTGCCAACTATTCTCGAGTCCCTCTTTTGTTGGAGATCTAGTGGACAAAGAAATACTTTATGGTGGATGACCCATTGGTTGTTTTCTAGCCACATATTAATTGTTTATATAGTTTAGTATCTATTTTTATTGGTGCGGGAGCATTTCTATGTGCAATTTGATTTCCCAAAGTAGTCAAAGCTAATTTCTAGAGAAATACTGAATTAATGCCAATCTGGTGACCGCTAAGGAGTATTAAATCAAAAATATCAATTATTGCAGGCTCTATTATATTTGATGGTTGATTGCTACCAAGGCACGAGTATGTAATGTCGATATAGAAACATAAGAATTATTAATAGTTGATAGATTCAAAAATATATAATTCTTTACAAGTATAGTATTGTTTTTAGTGGTTTAAGATAGATTGATCACCCAGATGTAGAAGATTTATCTCAGTGAATTTGTATAGGTGAGTTGGAGAAAGTTGTAGAATTTTAAGTGAATTCACTCAAACTTGATTATCTTGATTATGTCTCTTAATGGTGTTTTAAATATTTTGTATGTGAAGAGATAAGTTTGATCTCATTTAGGTCAAGCATTCCTTTATGTACTAGTATGTTGATGAGGGTATGGGAGAAGGAGAGTTGTGCAAAGTCCAAGAGGATGAGTACCCACCAATCATTCATTTGCAATATATGAAGATTCTTAAATGGTCACATAGTCATTTGAATGCATATCTTATTAGTGGTAACTTAGAGGTAAGTTTCTTTCAAAGAGAAGATGTTGTAATATGTCAAGAAGTTGACATATTTTCCCTAAGATGTGTTAATCAAGTAATTTATCTTCTTACTACTAGTGCTTGTGGATCTTCAAAGAGTTATGCTTGGAATTTTGAGGTTATCTTTGCTACACCTGATAGACCTCTAGAGACTCATTTAAGACATCATATGAAAAAAATATAATAGGGTTATATTGGAGGTTGGTGGCACTGGAGGCTAGAGGAATTTGCATCATCTCAAGTTAGCTTCCCACTTTGAGATGATTCTTTGCATGAGAAACATTTTTGGATTTAGTTTTTTTCTTTTCCTTATTGTTGTTGATAGATTTAAAGAATACATATATTTTGAAGTTTTCTTTCTTGGAGATAGGTAACGAGTTTGGGGTAGAGCTTAATATTGGTGGTTGTATAGTGAGCACTCAAGGCTATGATCTAAATTATACCCTTCTGAGGATCATCAGACAACTTGATGAGTCATGTGTTTGAAGAGCTCAATATGGATTATTGTTGAATAATTCGATGAATCTGTGATTTGGGAGTTCATGGGAGGAAGAAATTTGGAATTTGGATAGAGGCTACACCATTACAAGGGTTAATAGATAGCTTTATGGAGCTTTTCATGATTTAGGATTTTTTTCTTTGAGAAAGTGACGAATAGAAAAATGGGTACCTAATGGTATCACACTTTTCCACCAATCATTCACTAATGTCCTAGGAGTCCAATTTGGATTGACTAACAACCTCTCAAGGTGAGTCAATTTCACAATTAGGAAGATCCTAGGAGGGGGTTCTTTGAATTATAGGGGGTTCACCACCAAGCAAATGATTGGAAAAGAAAATGTTTGAAAACATAGTGTGATATGCAAAATGATCTAAAACTAGAAATGTAAGCCAAATGAGAGATTCAAATGATGAAACTATGCAATAGGGAGATAGTATGTGTACCTGGGAAGTTTGGAGATGCTATGAGGATTCTAGAAATTTCAAGAAGCTATCAAAATATGTTGTGGACGATTTAGATGCCTAGAATGGAGTATTCATCCGACTGTTGTTTTTTGAGGAAAATATAGATTCTTCAAATGTTGGAATTGGATCTTGAAAAATATCTAAAAAATTGGCCTAGGAGGACTAAGACACCCAAGATGGCATATTAGTTTCGTTTTGAATTTTTGCAAACTCTGAATAGGATCCTGAGCTCTAAGGTCTACACTAGCTTCCTTTCCGATCTCAGGTTCTGAAACATTCAAATGTGGCCTATAGGTGAGTTTTCATGAAGATGACAACTTTGTAATGCAACTTTGCAAATTTTTCAAATTTTCACTCCAAGTGATCAATCTTCAAGTCTACAACCTAGATCTACAATGACAAATATGCAAGAATCTAAGAAAAACTTGTTTGTTAGTGAATGGGGGTTTGCCTTGGTCAAACCCCTTGTTGGTAATTAAACCTTGAAATGAAATAGAAATATTGAAGGAAATGGTGAATGAAAAACATGCAATGCTACAACTCGCCAAACCCTTGTAAATTCTAACTTATGTGCAATGGTTACAATGGTATGGATCTTGAATGATTGAAAGATCTTGCTTGAATTGCTTACTTGAACCAAAACCCTACATCACAATTATTAGCACAACAACACACATGATGCAAGAAAACTCTTTGATACGATACTTGAATCTTGATGATGGCTCCAAATGCTTGAATAATTTTCTCTTGAATGATCTTGTGAACTCAGTTATGCTACAATAAGATATCTCACAAAAGACTTGTGTTGAAATGAATGAAGGAACCTTGTATTTATACTTATGCTTAATATCCTAAAATTATATCACACCAAGCTGACATATGAATTCATTGAATAAAGGAGGCTAAATGCCACCAAAATTTGAAATTAAATCACAAAAATGACTCAAGGAGGACTAAGACGCCCTAGGTGGCATCTTATTCCCAAGTCCTAAAAACTTGGGTCACAAACACAAAAAAGGGGCCTAATCAGCATATCTCAAAATTAGGGTCCTAAGAGCCTTGGGGGAAAAAGACACCCTAGGTGGTGTTTTAGTCCTAACCCAAGAATCAGGGACACACCAATGGATTCATTAAATTATCATTTATGCATTGGAGAATGTTGGGATTAACCAAAAAAATATGTCATTCATAGGGCTTGTGGACACAAAATAGGACCAATTAACCCATAAAGAAGCATAAATAAAGCAAGGTGGGCCCAAACAAGTGTTAAAATGCAAGGGTATGCATTTTCCTACACTATAGAAATATCTTCAAAAAGATGTATATATATTTTGTATTCAACAAGTTTTGTTATGTAAACCTTAAGGAGGTCCCCTAAAAGGTGAATTAGAGCTTTTAGGGATATAGTTGTAGGAATAATATAATAGGGGGGGATGTTGGAAAATATTAGTGTATTACATTGTATGGTGGCTAGCAAGTATGTTTTTGAATGGTGTCACTGCTTATACCAACCGTCATCAACTGTTTAGGTAGCTATGTTTAGGTAGTTATGCATCTACATCTTATTTGTATCCTTCATACTGAAATAAAGAATCGATCAATTACATTCAATTATATTCAGTATTTTGCTAACAATAATCAAAATTTTCCTCCCAATAATCAATACACATGTCTAAATGATGTTGTAGCAAGGTATCTCCTTCATATGTGCCTATATATCTTCATATTCTCCTACCTTCAATAGAAATATTGCTTTGATCAGGGTTTTAAAGGCTTCCCACCATGTGATGTTTGTTTATGCATGTTGTACTAGCATGCAACAGTGTAGGTAAGAGTATGTGGTAAAACTTGTAACCTTTGGGATTCACTGGAGAAAATATTGTCTATTTGTGATATGTAGGATAATAGATCTCCCATTCTAGATTATTTAGGTAACTTAATATGAGAAATTCTTTTGGAAATATGATAGACTTGATAAGAAACTTCATTATTGTCCTCCTTGTCACTTCCTATAGTACAACACATGTCATGTGGTACATTATCTTCTTTTTTTGGTATTTTTGTTATCATAAATACTCTTTGAGAGCCAAAGATTCTATGAGAATACACTTGTTGTTCATCCTACATCCATGCCTCTAGTATTGTCTCACTATTGATACTCCCCTCAAAGTCATTTATCTCAATATCTTCTCCTAAATTAGGATCCTCCAGGGTTTTAGTTGTAGGTAATGCAATTATAGTGTTTATAGTCCTATCATAATCATCATAATCCTCTGCATTGACTTCCTCGATGTAGGACTCTTCTTTCTTTGTACCTAGGGAGATGTGAACAACTCTTTTGTCATCCATAAACAAGATCTCTTCCTTACAAGCATCTATTACTACCCAAGAGTATAAAAACCACCTCGATCCTAATAATGCATCAAATGAATCAAAGGTTTCCTTCATTGTAACCACTTCAAAGTCTACTTATTTTTTTAATCGTCTCACACTAACTTCTACATTCCTCTAGGTGCCTAGGGTCTTCATCTCAGTACCATCTACTAGGATGATATTATATGGAGTTGGATTTAGTGTTGATTTCCCTAGATACTCCTAGATTATCTTTAGAATTAATTTTACATTTGATCCTAAATCAACCTTCATAGTAGAAATATTCTTATGATAAATGCAAAGATTAATAATCATAGGTTTGGTCTTCTAGTATTTTCCCATAAATCTAACTTGTGGAATATTCTTCTTATTCCAATACTTACTAGATTGTTTCAATTTAGTAAGTTATATTGTCTCACTAATTGTGCTAGTTGTTTGAGTGCCTTTACTTCCCATTCAAAAAGTTAGCTATTCTCCTCTTTCTCCCTTATTTCTCCTACTCAATGATATTTTTGTCTTGTTCTAATATTTGATGATGTTGTTCTTTAGAAGGGTGGAATACTTATTCTTCTATAGAGCTTTCTTCCTCCATGGTTATTGCATTTGACCTTTCTGTATTGGTACCTTGTCTAGTCATTACTATTGCCTTACCCTTTTATTAGGCCTAGACTCTATGCAGTATTATTCTTTGGTACTACTCTCTTCTATGGTGTATCCCTCATCCTTTTCAACCTTGCAACACCTTCATGTTTCTTCCTTTTTAGACTTGCAACACGTTCATGTTTCTTCCGTGGAGTTCTTAGGTACTTTGTAGAGGATCCTTGCCCCCCAGTTCCATTTGAGTCCCATTGTTTATCATTCTAACTTTATGGTTGTGTATTTTATAGTGTTGGTGTGTCTTTCATCAGTGAAACATTTCATGGTACTCTAGACCAAAGAACTCACTCTATTTTCTCCTTTCACCCCAACATTTAGTGTCAAAATGTCTTATTTTCTTGCATTTGTAGTAGGTGCATCGATTCTCCTTCCTCTTCCTTAGACATAGCCTTTTCCTCCTTGGAATGGGTCATTTTTGTTATATTTTTCCAAAATTTGAATGGATTTGACTTTTTTTTGGTTTTGTTGCTATTTTTGTGCCCTATACCCATGATCTTATGCATACAATGTTCTTTCTACTAGTCCTTTGACATATAGCATCATTCTATCAATTTTTTGGTCTTTATTTACCTAGAATAATTGTGATCATAACTCTAGGGTTGTGTGATAGTCACATTTTCCACAAGTGCTACAATATAGAGAGTTTGGATTATTAATTGTGCAAAGATCTACTCTAAATGAATTCACTTTCTTTTCTTTAATTTATTTAGAACATTCATTCTATATGTGCCCCTCTTTGTCACAATATGATCACCATGTATTATGCCTCTATGGTCCTATATCTTGTTTCATGAGTTCTTATCTTACTCACAATTGATCCATTTCTAGTTTTAATTGTTTCATCTTCTTATTTTCTTTTTCTTTCTCTATTTTTTCCCATGACTAGCCTTTTGTCCAACAAGCTAGTGTGAGTAATTTATGAGGCAAAGTATCTTCAATCTAAATATATTTCAAGTTTTAGTGTTATTAAAGAGAAGAGACACTCTCTCTTTTGTTGATCATTCAATGGTTCTTCTAACCTTTGGGTTACTTCTTTGAACCTCCTATCAAATTCTAGGATTGAATCATATTCCAATTATGATAGTTCTTATAGCTTACTTACTCCTTCCATAGGGTGTTCAAGACACAAAAGTCTCCAAAAATGTTGTCTTTACCTCATCCCATGTCTTATTATTATGTGGGTATTATGTTTTGTACCGATTTTAATGATTCATCTCTTAGGGATGTAATGAAGTTGAATAGTTTAGTGCTTTTGCAATATTCATTTTGTCTTTGCCAAATTATTCTCAATAAGAAAATATGTTCTATGAGAGTTTTTGGTATCCTTCCCAAAAATTGACATCTTCCTTATTGTGCTCATTTCATCTTCCTCTGAGGATTTCTCTTCTTGTCTTGCAGTATTTCTTCTTTGACTACGAAAGATAAAACTAGTCTCAACATCACTTTCTAACTTTTTGCAATTACTTTTCTCTTTTGTAATCATCTACTCAATAGTTTAGTTATTACTTTCTAAAATATGCCAATTCACTGTGTAAGTTGTCCATAATTTTGGTTTCCTACCTCTTGCTTCTCCTTTGTTTGTATATATATGCTATATCAAGCATAAGGGGTGACTCTTTTTCTGAGGGTGATGTATATTCCTCATTACTCTTCATTTTTAAATGTGTCTCTTCATTATTAATCAGTGTTAGTTCATGATTAATTAACAAATTCTTAGGATTTAGATTAGTTTTCACCACTTATTTATTCTACCCCTCTGCAACATTCATGGCTTCTATTTCCTTTCTTCTTTGTTTTATATTATTGGTTGTACCTGGATCAATGCACTCAATAGCACCCTTCTTGGTGCACTCCCCTCTCTCCTTTAAAATTTATTCTTCCATTTTGGTTCTCTTTTGTAGTACTTTTCTTCTTTTTCTTGGGTTTTTTGCTCTTCTCTCTTTGGAATCCCTATCCATTTTATTTTAGTTCCTTGGTTTCTCTTCTCTTTCTCCTTTTCTCATGGTATTCTATTTTGGAATCTTCATTATTTTATATATCCTTGCATTATTTTAAAATCTGAATAGTTACATATTTTAATGTCCACCATTTTAGGTCATCCCCCCTTTCCATTCATCATCCCCTAATCTCCTACCCCCTCTCATAGATGTGGCCCTTAGGGTGTTATGTAATTTAATTTTTTCCAAACTTTCCTTCCCTTCTTATGCTTCTAATTTATTTTCTATTCTCTCCAAGGTCCTAGAAATGAAACCAAATTTGTTAGCAAGAGAAATGGGGAAGACCAGTTCGGAGATCTATACCCCAATAATTCTTATGTAGTCTATTTATACCCCAAAGGATACAATAAGAGAAAAAAGCATTTTTCATAAGATTCTAGAAGGAATACTTAGCATATATCATGTCCACATGAAAAGAAACATCCATACATTCATTGCACACATATATATAACCATTATAACTCATTTATATAATATCAAAATATCATACCAAAGCAAGTATTAGTCTTTGCTTCACAATAGTGCATACATCTATCTATCTTATCTTGTACCTATCGTCATATATCTTCTACATATGATTTATATTGCATATATACATACATTCCCCTTAAGGGACATGAATCCTAAAGATATCTAATGTATTTTCCTAATACCACAAACCTTATATGATAGCCTACAATAGGTTCTAACCTCATCCCTAACCTTATAACAAGGTAAAAAACACACACTCCAAAGTATCAAACCAATGTATTAATTTGCAATAAACACTAGTACACAACACTTTTAGGATCTAAGCCTTAACATGGAGATTTATGTCTTGATCTTCTCTAGAGAAAATCTAATAGAATAACCCTATAGTGAAATTTTCTCCTCTCAATTCCTCAAGAAAACTCTCATATTTATAGAGTACTTAGATAGAGGCCTAAATAAACATTGTCAATCTTCTACAAGTAAAAACAAACTTTAAAACCTCAAAAACAATGATCTTTAAAATAAAACTACTAAATAAAAATATTCTTAGCTTCATCTTAGGTGCGTATATCCAAGAAAAACATCTTATCCATATCTAATCCATATCTTGGGTGCCTAAAATAGATAAATCCAAAAACCTGCTTTATTCCTCTTCAATTCTAATACAGTAACAACTAACGAGACTCCTAAGTCAATATAGGAACTTTCTAAAACTATTTTTCACAAACATGGAATAATATGATGTCCTCCTCATAGAAAATAGGACCTCATAAAGTGGGAATCAACTTTCTAAAAAATAGGGATATTTCCATATATCATCACTTGCCATGTAAGATGCCATCTCAACTATAAGAACCACACAATGAGTGGAAACTAAGGAAGTTTAATTCATTAGGATAAATTAATATGCACATAATAGTTAATTAACTAATGCTAGGACTCAAAGGTTGCAACACCTTAATCTAGAGCAAATGGTAGTCAAAAGAAAAATTAGTAGATTCTACAACACTTATGATCAGTCAAGATTCAGATTAGTAATGCATGCATCAAGTTTATATTTGTCTTTTTTCATGTTTCATGTTCATTTTCTTTGTGAGTACTAACACTTGTAGGACCCTTGATCAAGCATCCAATTCTCCTTGTATGCAATGATTACAATGAATTCATTCCATCAGGGAAATTATATCTAAGTGGTAAGTTGCAACACTTGTCAATTTATCATTCCTTTTATCCAGTTTGACTCTACTCGACCAAGGGTAAGTAATATTTATATCATCATAGATATTATGGAGGTGGAAATACCAAAAAAATATTTGACTTAGGCAAGCCCCAATATGACACAACCCTTTCTATCCTCTCTTGTGTGCAAATGAAATATTTAATGTGCATTTGGGAAAATATTGAACACCTAATTGCAAGATCAAGCATTGAAGTCTCACATGTCAATAGATGAAGTTTCACAGTTGATTTTAGAAAGGAAAACCTATAGATATCAGCCATATAAGATATTATTTCTAATTCTTTACATCTAAATTTATAGGTCTAGGGAACCAACACCCTTGTCTTTCCAATTTCAACTCAAATTCATATATTAGGTTCCTTTTATCTTTACACTCTACTATTTTGTAACTGGTTTCTATGTTATAGTTTTTTGCTTCTTTGTAATCATTACAATGCACTACTATTGAATAATTGACCTAGATACACAATTGAATCATAGATTTTAGGTCTATGTACTTCTCTTCCACTCTTAGGGTTTTTTACCTAAAAGGAGAGAGATAGACAAAAAAACCCAGGTGTTTCACTTCAACTAATGAAAGTACAAGTAAAATGTGCCTAAATGAAATGATATAAATTTAGGAAACTAATAAAATCTATTAATTATTGAATGGAAACTAAAGAAATGCAACTTGTTTGAAAACACATTGTGTAATGAAAAAACACCTAGAAATGAATAGTAAACTATAACAAAAATGAATGAAGCTGAATGTGTACACCTGAGATCTTTCTAGAGACAGGGAGTTACCTCTGAAATGTTTTTGATCCTAATTTTTAGGCCTGGTCAGACTCATTCACCATTCTAGGTGAATTAGTCCCAGATCTGTGAAATTGTTCCAGATCCCGTTTCAGACAAATGGGTATCCAAAAATGCAAAAAAACAAAATTAGGCTTGGAAGTGGTACTCATTTTACACTAATGGTGAATGAGTCCACATTTTAATTTTTGGAGATTCAAAAGTGGAAATAGGAGCTTTCGGTCTACACTTTCTGCTTCTCCAGATGTTTGATTATGAAACTATCAAATTCAGACCTGAAAGTTACTTTTTGTTGATATTTTTCCTTATCCAATGAAGAGATGACTTGAAAAACTTTGTAAGTTGATCTTCAATGATTTACAAGCCTCCAAGATGCCTAAATCTACAAGCACACAAGAAGGGAAAGAGAAATGTTAAATGTTAGGGCATGGTGGTTTGCCTTGATCAAACCCCTTTGTAGGTAATTAAACCAAAATGATGAAAGAATGTAATGAAGCATGAAAAAATAAATTCAATACCTTTCCATGATGTTTTATCTTGAATTTCTACTGCAAAACATGAAGAATCCACCCTTGAATGTCTTAGGAAGCTATCTTGATGACTTGCAATGATGAAACCCTAACTTGCTTGACTTGATAGATAAGATAGATAGATGATGGATGAATGATGAGAGATGTGTGAATGAGTTAGGATATGTAAATTAGGGTTTAGAGACTTGTTTTTATATGAAATTCTCCTAATTTTCCCATAAATTGGATCCCCAAGGCCAACATGAAGAAAAATTGAACTTACAACCTAATTTTTCCTACTGAAAAGTCAAAAATGGCCCAAATGGGACTCATTCACTAGCTTGGGCTAATTAGTCGCACCTGGAAAGGACTCATTCACCACAAATGGAAAATTAGTCCCAGAGGGGCCCATTTGCTAGCTGGGTTGTTGGGGAATGAGAAAATTAAGTTTATATGCTGACTTTATCGGGCATTTCATCAAATATTGCCTCAGGATGCACAATATGGGGCAATAGGGGCCTATAGTGATGATGTAAGGGTAAATTAGGGCTTGAGACATAAAATTCCATGTGAAAGTGTGATTAAGTACACTTTACAACACTAAAATGAGGTCCACACAACTTAGAAAGGGACAACATCCAATGTGAATGTGTAAGACACATTATTGTAACACTAGGTTAAAGTTAAGTTTAGTTTACAATCCTTATAGATTGATGTGAAGATGCATTTAAATACATTTTATAATGTTAAATTAAGGTAAAATGTGTTCCTTAAGTCTAGAGAGGTGTGAAAGTCTTTTACAACACTTTACAACACCTTTACAAGGAATTGATAGATACATTTTATTCAATTTGCAAGGGTCCAAAACCTAGTGTGGATGTGTAAAACTCCCCACAATACTAAATCAAGGCCTTATTAAGTCCAATATATCATCAATTATTCCCCAAATCAAGCAAGTTACCTTTTTTCTATGATAGAACAATTACATTATCAAATCAAATTAATTCATAATTAATCATGAACCCCCAACCCAAAATAATCAAAACCTTGATCCACCATTCTGACACTTCCATAGTGGTTAGTAGCAAGTGGGTGTTTGTGATCATTTTTTTTTCTTTTCAATATAATGCAGGAGAAAGTGTGATTTAGACACTATATCCCTTTTTCCAAATCACACATGCGATCCTTTACTAAGAATAGCCAAAGGCTTCACCCAAAGTTTCATCTATCTTGACACATGGAGGTACAATATGTGTAACTTTAGTGGATTATCCATTTCCCTTGCACCACACTAAAAGAGTACAAAAAGGTCTTATCTAGGATATACATACATTAGAGGGGAATCCTCAATGTTCTACAATGTCATGTGAGGCCTAATATATGAATTTAAAAGTGAAAAATTATCAAAAAGTTCAAAGAATACAACTTCACTTCCCCAAAGTATAAAGTTCTTGGGGGTTTAGCCCAACTAATAATCTCAAAAATTTCAAGAGGAATGTCTTTTGGTTCACCCTGTACTCTTTATAATTAATAAAAAAATAAACTTGAGGTCTTGGTCATGAAATCCAATGCAAGCTTTCTAAGAAGACGTTTGGAAGAAGTGATGTTTTTGATTCTCAAGTTCACACAAGCACGTGAGAGCAAAGCATATGCATATAATCCTTTGAGTTTAAAATATATTAGTTCTTTGATTAACAAAATTGAAATGTGAATATTTATTTTAATCCTTCAAAAAAATGGTTTAAAAATGCCACACTCAAGCAAAGAAAAGAAAAGAAAAGATAAGAAAATTCTATCAAATTATCTTCTAAATAGTTATCCTAAAACACAAATATGTTGGAAATCTTATGTTTTGGTTCTTTCGGTTCTAAAAAGGATGGTTTGTATATTTAATACTTTCAAAAAAATATGATGTTGAGTTAAATGATTATTTAACATCAAAATAAGGCACTAAACTAAAGAAAAGGTTGTATTATTTGATTTCTTACAATATTTTGATAAGTTTTAAACAAAAAAAATCATAAAATGAGTTCATACATGAAATTTATGCTTGTTTGAATACTAAGAAAAAATAACTAATTTTGGATGATATTAACTCAATCTTGGAGTGTAATTTGGAAAATGGTTGAATCCACAATGTCCAGCTCAAAACCAACCTTATAATAGTTGTAGAAAAACAAAAAGGGTATGTGCAGGATCATCATGGAAAAAACAGAGCCTTAAGTGGCAAAAAAATCAGAAAAATCAAAGTTAGGCAACTTGACATAAAAATTTGAATGAGTTATCTATATTATTTCAAAAATATGTAAGAATAGAATCTATAGTAAATTGAATGTAGTTTCTAAACTACTAGTTTTTCTTAAAGAAAAAATATATCTATTTGGTGAAAATTTGAAATTTCAATGTAGTAGTACTTAAATTTCAGGGAAAAAATAAGAAGTAGGTGTCTGTCTGACCACCCTAACCATAATAAAATGATAACATTTTTTCATAATATTTTAGATATAAGTAGAGGACTCATGTCCCGATGTGATGCATTTTTTTTTGTAATTTTTTGCCAAGTAAATAATTAATTATTAATTTCTTATTATAACTTTTAAAAAATATAAAAAACTCGTATGTTTGACCACCTTAACTTTGTCAAAACTTCATGAAATTCAATGTTTCCTTTTTTTAATCCTATAGTATGTGAATCATAGAATGTGACGCATGTTTTGGATTCAAAAAATATGATACCATTTGAAAGCTAAAGATGTTTTTCAATCAGTCTATCAATTAGGACTTTAGTCATAATTTGAATAGAAAATGAATAATAATTACTTATAAAATTAAAAGTAAAGAATAATTTATATTGGTGGAAAGCTGAGAATATCCTTTAAAAACCCTTTTCATTTCATCAATTTTGGGTAAAAAAAAAGTCATCAGCCATATACCCATCATATTGCCACTTTTTGGCCCACCATAATCCTACACATACCCAAAATCTAATAGGTATAGAAAAAGTTATTAACACTTTTATGTTGGTAGGTTTTTAAGTTAAATATTGAAAAGGAGGGGAGCTAGGACTTATCCCTTGTGACTTATCTTGTAGTCACCAATGTACCTAAGGGTTGGGTGGGGATTAAAACAAGCATAGAGGGGCTTGATTTTAGCGCCCTAGGTCCAAGGGTTATGTACATATGTGACTGGGAGGTAAAAGTAAGTCATTTAAAGCCCTTGAGAAATCATACAATAATATTCTTGGGGGAAAATAAATAAAAACCTATCTTTACATAGACTATGCATGGGAGAGATGTAGTTTTGGGAATAAAATTTGTGTATTTAGTGAATGTTTTATTGTGTATACACCATGAGGGCTTTAATATAGGCTATGTGGGTATAAATAGGTTTATGTAATGGTTTTATGTAAGATAAATCATATATAATGTGGAGTGTGGGAGGTTGAACTGTTGATTTTTGGCACTCTAAGACTTCTCTAACTCTTATAGGGTTTTTCACCTAAAAGGAGAGAGCTAGGGCCAAAAATGCAAACTATTCAAATTATGTTATGTGCAATCTTGTCTAATCTAAATGAAGTAAACTAAATGCAATTGAATGATCAAAATGATTAAATAAGAATGCAAAAATGAGATTTAAGCTATGTTTGAAAACACAGTGTTGTTTGGAAAAATCTTGAAAGAATGGACAAAAATGCAAACTAACCTAAAAAAATGGTTGTTTCTAAGAATGTGTGCACCTGGAAAATTGTAGATGACTGGATTTTTTTTTGGAAAACTGATGAAACTTTTATCTGGGTTGACTGGGACTCATTTGCCACCTTGGGCGAATCAATCCTAGATCAGGACTTTTTCTACACAAAATTTATTTTTTGACAATTGGGGACCTAGAACTGCATCTGACTCAAATTTTCACCTCAAGAGGGACTCATTCACCACACATTGCACGAATCAGTCCACTTTGAAATTTTTGTAATTTCAAACTTCAATCCTACACCTTGACACCTGTACAATAATTTCTAACAGAAACCCGACTTCAAATCTTGGAAAATTCCTACAAAAAAGTTCAAAATTGTGTCTAATGGGTGTTTTTCCTTCGTCAAACCCCTAGTTGGGTAATTAAACCTTTATTGGAGAAAAAATTGCTTAAACCCTAACATTAGATGTGTTAAAGACTAAGAAAGTATGAATCATAACAAAAACCCTATTTTATTGATCTACAATAAGACATGCAAGAATAATCTATATGATGCAAGATCTCAACCCTAGAAACCTTACAACATATGAAAAATTAGGAATCAAATGACATGCAAATGATAAAAAAAACTAGATGCAAACCTTAATCTAAAGATAGAATGAAAATGGAACATGGAATCAATAGGAAAGCAAGTCCTTAAGTGTGATTTGATGGCTAGTTGCACCTCTTCACCCTAGATTTCTTCATGATTCACCATAGGCATCAATCATAAATCCTTTGCAATGATGGATCTTGGCAAGAAAAGTGAGCTTCAAGACCTGCAAAAAACCTAGTTTGCTACCCTAAAACTTTAACTTTTGCTAATGAAACTTGTTGTGGAAGACTTGACTTTATGAATTGCTCTTGAGAAAATGATGAAAGATGATAAGAGATGATAAAAAGATGTGTGAAATGACTTGAAATTAGTATTTATAAGCAACAACACCTTATTTTCCCATTAATTAGACCTAAGAGGCCAACATTCACCAGAAATTAAAGTTAAATTGATTAAATTCCTACTTAAATTTCAATTTTCCCTCAAAGTGGACTCATTCGCCACCCTTAGTGAATGGGTCGCACCAGAGGGGACTCATTCTCCCAAGGTGGAATGGGTCCCACTATATTTGTTTGAAGGTGGGTTTTCGGGATATGATCTAATTAAATGTTGTTTTCCAGGGTTTATGTGATTTCTTAGATAAAACGAGCCTCTAGATCAAAATTAATGGTTTTGAGGGACCTACAAATGTTGTTTTAGAAGATGAATGATGTGAAGGGATTGAAAAGTGGGTCCAATTATTCATGAAATTGTCTCTTTTCTCAATAGGGTCCAATTTTATATGACACATTTAGCCCCCACTTTAGCACCCATATGACTCTATGTGCATATGTAAGCTAAAGGACTTCAAATGATGCACCTTACTACATAAAAGGATACTAATTCAAAAAGACAAGAGAACGAAGCCCCCAATGTAGTTATTTGCATAACCACAACATTAGGAACTACATCCTACAACACATTCATTAATTGCTCAAAAATTCTTTTATCTAACTCTTAGATATCCAATTCGAGAGTAGATGTATGCCCCCCCTTCATTCCACATGCTTTACAAAGGTGGAATGAAGGTAGAAATCTAGCCAGGTCAAATAAGAAACATCATATCATTGGGAATTTCTAAGTACCATGCCACATAATGATAGATGAATGATGATGTCATGTGTGGAATCATGATTCCAATGCATTGAACGACATCAAAAATAGATTATTGTAGCTCCTATTATGTTGATTTGTAGAAGATATGATTTATTAATTCGTTAGAAAGAAAATAAACCTATGTTAATCCGTAAGAGTAAAAAGAGGCGAAAATGAATGAAAAGAAGTAGAAGAAAGTAACGTCTAAGTTACTATTCATTTTACCTTCATGTAGCTTGAAAGTGATGTGTGAGATATTAATATGCCAAGTAGATGGCATTATACACCTTAGCGGCTGGATGATCTTCATGAGTAGGTGGCGCGTGGCGAGCTGTATCATGAGGTGAGTCGATTATGCAACTCTCACCTTGTAATTTTATAATAGTTTAATGATTTATATGCATGGATAGGTTAATTTAGGGTTCTTGGAAAGAAGTTCACAAAGTGTCCCCTTTTTTTGCAAAGTTTCCCATTTGTTCGTAGAGTGTCCCTTTTGGTCTTAAAGTGTCTCGTTTCTTCACAAAGTGTCCCATTTCTTCTTGTTTCTTCGGGAAGTGTCTCGTTTCTTTGTGAAGTGTCCAAAAAGGGTTCTAAAGTGTCTAGGGCCATTAGAAAAGCACACTAGATTGACTTTAGTACACTTGCTTGATCTAACCTCCCGACTTGTCCTCTCTTGGAGACATTAGGCACAATGCTCCCTAAGAAGAATACCTTACATGAACAAAGAAAAATCTACTTTAACAAAAAATTTACATGACATTCAAAAACATTTTCTGGAGAAACAACCTAGATCTGATCTACAACTAGCTTGACAAAAGATCAAAGCTTGATCCACCTTTTCATTTTCATCTTTTACTTCTTCCTAGTTCTTTCCATTGCATGATTTTATATCTTGATGGTTTGACTTAGGATCTTCGATCTTGGGGGCTTGCGCAACCTCCTTTGATATTTTTCATTCTTTGTCATCTGTATTTGTACACTCAAATCTCTCTTAAATGTCCACTTTAGTGTGAGTTTGAAGCAAGTTCATCCTCTTACTAAAGTGGGGGCTAAATATGTTGTAGAAAAAAGGGTCTCTTGCTTGGCATGGGAATAATTCATGATAAATTGGACTTAATTTCACCTTGTTCTAGTGTTGTGAGGTGTTTTCCACATCCACATTAGGTCTTAGACCCTTGCAAATTGAATAAAATGCATGTCTTGTAAAGGTGTTGTAAAGTTTTGTAAATCATTTTCACACTTTTCTAGACTTTTATTAAGAATTTAAATCTAATGCCCCCCCCCCCCACTTTTGAATTAAATATTATTTTAATTCAAAAGTTAGCTTTTCCCTCTCCTTCTATAATTAAATAATTATTTTAAATTATTTAATTATTCATTACCCTTTTCTTCTATACTTAAATAAATATTATTTATTTAATTATTCCCCACTTTCCCTCCAATATTAAATAATTATTTTAATTATTTAATATTTTGTCCTTTTCCCCCACTTTTGAATTAAATATTATTTTAATTCAAAAGTTAGTTTTTCCCTCTTCTTCTATAATTAAATACTTATTTCAATTATCCCTTCCATCTCATTAAATAATTATTTTTAATGGTCTAATGTTTAACACCCCTCCTTTCGTCTATAATTAAATAATTATTTTTAATTATTTAATTATTTGTTCCCACCTTTCTTTTGAAATAAATAAAATTAACATTTTATTTATTTCTTCTCTTTTTTCCACCTAAATTAAAATAATTTTTATTAAATAATTTTCTCCAACAACCTCTTTTTTTCTGCCAATCTTATCTTCCACCTTAAGTTTTTTATCTATCCATGTCTTTCTTCTATCGATTAACCTATGATATAGATCAATCATATTATACAACTGTATGGTTGTACATATTCTATATGGTCATACAAAATTTCATACAATCAAAACTTTAAAGAGCCTACAAAAATTTCAAAAATTCTCATGCAAGATAAAAACTAAGTTTTATATTTCAATCTTTATTATCAACCTTTCTAGACACAATAAAGACATAAATTTCACTCTAGGAAGCTCCTCTAAAACTCATTTACATAAACTATTTAAAACAAGTTTGCAACCTATGAGACAAGAAAAAGCAACACACAATCAGTGACAATAAATGTTAAAGGTTTGCATGTTCACGTTAGGTTCTTTAGAATGTAAGAAATGGCATTGAAAAATAAGAAACCTAAAGACTTGAAAAACATAGACTAAAATAAAATTCTATTTCTATTTAACAACCTTAATGTGATCATTAAGATTGATACAACTTTTCCCATTGGAATGTGGGTGCAACTCAATAGCATAACACTTAAATTCAATTGATGGTAGTTTTCCACATAGTAGATTTACATAAGACTGATTGTATATCAAAATATGATGAAGGCATGATTGTATTTATATACTTGCAAAGAAATTTAATTTGGAAGATGATAATAATGAATTAACTAAAGTAGTTTTGGAGTTAAATCAATTGAAAAATGAAAGTTTCCATTTCAACTAATGAAAGGATAATAATGAACTATTCAATTTAATTGACTGAGGCATGCACGAGGAATAAGTTTTCATTTGAAGATGAAGTTGAATAATGAGTGATGAAGAAGTTTCTTAAACAATATGGAGTTAACTAATGGAGGTGTGACATAGATTTTTGGACCCAATGGACTCTCTGACTCTTATAGGGTTTTTCACCTAAAAGGAGTGAGATTAGATCCAAAAATGCTTATGTGACAATCAAATCAGGATGTATGCAATGTGATAGGATGTAAATGAAGTTAACTCAATGCAATAGATTAATCTAAATGACTAAAACCGAATGCAAAACTAAGATTTATGTTTTGATTGAAAACATAGTGTGATATGTAAAGAGATGGAAATAATGAACAAAATGCAATATTTGACTAAAAAAAAGTCTATTTCTAAGAATGTGTGCACCTAGGAAGTAGTAGGAGATTGAATGAAAAACTAGAGAATTGATGAAATCTGGATTTTAACTCACTAGGACTCATTCGCCACCTTGGGCGAATCAATCCCTAATCAGGACTTTTCTATATAGAACCTATTTTTTGACAGCCGAGGATCTGAAACATCTAACTCAATTCTTCATCTTAGGTGGGACTCATATGCCAAGCATGTTGAATTAGTTCACTTTCTGATTCTTTCAAATTCAAAACTCACATCTGCACCTTAATACCTATACAACAAATTTTGACAGAATTTCAATTCCAGATCTCAAAAAATCTCTACAAAACAACTTAAAATTGTTGGTCTATGGGGGGTTTTCCTTGGTCAAACCCCCAAATAGGTAATCAAACCTTAAGTGAAGAGAAATAATAATAAACTCTAGCCTTAGATGTGTTAAGGACCAGGAAATACTGAAACATGAAAGAGGCCTTATCCTATTGTTCTAGAATAAGACATGCAAGATCTCTACCCTAGAAACCTTACAACACATGAAACATGGATATGAAATAACATGCAAATACTAAATAAACATAATGCAAACCTTAATTTAAAGATAGAGTGAAAATGGAAGATGGATTCAATAGGAAACCAAGTCCTTAGTCTTGATTTGGTGGCTAGTTGCACCTCTTCACCCTAGATTTCTTCATGATTCACCATAGGAATCCATCATCAACCCTTTGCAATGTTGGATCCTGATAAGACTAGTGAGTTTCAAGACCTACAAAAACCCTAGTTTGTTGTCCTAAAACTTCAACTTTTGATGATGTAACTTCTTCTATGATTTTCTTTGAAATTTCTCTTAGAGAATGGTAATGTTATGATAAGATATGATCGAAAAGTTGTGTAAAATGACTTAATGTGTATTTATAGGAAACAAAACTTTATTTTCTCATTAATTAGATCTAAGAGGCCGAAATTCACTAGAAATAAGAGTTAAATTGATTAAATTCCCGCTTGATTATGAATTTTCCCTCAAAGGGGACTCATTTGCCACCCTTGGTGAATGGGTCCCACTAGAGGGGACTCATTCACCCAAGGTGACGAATGGGTCCCACTACTATTGTTTGAAGGTGGGTTGTCAGGGTATGATTCTATTAAATGTTGTTTGTTGGGTTTTATGTGATTTCACATGTGAAATAGGCCTCTAGATCTAAATTAATATGTCTAAGGGGCCTATAAATGTTGTTTTGATGGGGAAATGATGTGAAGGGGTCAAAAGTGGGTCTAAGTATGCATGAAATTGTCTCTTTTCTCAAGAGGGTCCAATTTTCTAAGGCACATTTAGCCCCCACTTTAGTGCCCCTATGACTCTATGTGCATATGTAAGCTAAAGGACTCTAAACGATGCACCTTACTACATAAAAGGATACACATTCAGAAGATGGGAGAACAAAGCCCCGAGTGTAGTTATGTAAAAACCACAACATTAGGAGCCACATCTTGCAACACACATTCATTAATTGTCGACAAGAATCTGATTTGAGGGTAGATGTATACCCCACCTTGATTCCACTTGCTTTACGGAGGTGGAATCAAGGTAGCAATCTAGCCATGTTAAATAAGAAACACCATATCGTAGGGAATTTCCAAGTACCATGTTGCACAACGATAGGTAAATGAAGATGTCGAGTGTGGAATCATGATTTCAATGAATGAAACAACATCAAAAATAGATTACCCTAGCTCCTGTTATGTTAATGTGAAAAATGAGCATATTATAAACTAGGAAAAAGAAGACAACATTAGGTTAAGATATAAAAGTAAAGAGGGATAAAAATTAGTAGATGAATGAAATGTGTCACTTACTATTCATTTCACCTTTTTGTAACTTGAGAGTGACAAGTAGAAGGAAAAGATGCCAAGTAGATAGGATTACACACCTTCACGGTTGGTTGATCTTCATGAGCAGGTGGAATGCAACAAGCGATATCATAAAGTGAGTCAATTTTATAACTTTCGCCATGTGTTTTGATGATATTATAATGATTATTATGCAAGGATAGGCTAATTTAGGGTTCTTGGAATTTTTTTTGCAAAGTTTCCCCTTTTTTCACAAAGTGTCCCATTTGTGCCCAGTGTCCTATTTCTTCGCTAAGTGTCCTTGTTTCTTTGCAAAATTCCAAAAAAAGGGTTCTAAAGTGTTTAGGGCCATGAGGAAAGCACACTAGATTGAATTTATCACACTTGCATGATGAGAAGCTTAGAGCATGGATCGAGTTGCTTATGTTGCTATACTCATGAGGTCCTATGGTGAGACGAATTATGATGCATATAGTGGCACTAGTACTTAATCCTTGAAATGGGTGAGAGACACAGTTGGATGGTGAACTAGTACACTTGGTGTGAGGGATGTATGATCAGTGGACAATCTATGCATGGGGGTGCTGCATTTTGGCACATTTGTACTATGATCTAGGGATATTTTTATATCGAGGAATTGGCAGTATGGTCCATTGTACGCTTCTACAGGTGTGGTACCTTGAGCATATCACATGTACCAGGCTTGTCCGATATCCATGTACTATAGCAGTAGAGTACCCATGAGCATTCGACTATACTCTAAGGAGGCTATGGAAGTATGAGGATTTAGAGTTTTGGAGAGTGAGATTTGACCGACTGGAGGAAGACGAGATATTATGGAGACCTTATCTACTATCTCTTCAGTGGCCAGATCGTACAAGGCAGTTATGGAGGATGCAGATGGATAGATTTCTAGCAAGGAGGCATGACTACGTTGTATGACCATTTTATTATGGACAAGTCATGTGGTAGTTTAGACAAGTGTAGACACCACCTAGGGTTTTCTCCTTCATTAAACGATTAGTGCGAAGTGCCCAGAGGCTTGGGGATATTTTTCGACTGACTATAAACCATGTTCACGAGAGTGATTCTGATGATTCAGATCACGACCAGTCAGTAGCATCCAATGCTAATGATTTTTTGTAGCACAGATGAGTATGAGGAGTGGTGGTCATCTGTACAACCAACTCCTATGTTTACTATGGATTCCCCCCTAGGTGATGCAGAGGCAACAAAAAATGAGGGTGATGAGCTAGAGGAGAGGCCGGAAGAGGTATGATATAGGCCACCACATATTTTTACAGATGTTATCGATGATGACTAATAGTCTAATGTTGATCCTAGCTATGAGGACCAAGATGGAGGAGAGGATGATGAGGAGGAGCCACCCCTTAGCGAGGGTGATGAGGTAGCTATTGAGGATCGGGATGAGTATAGACAGTCTTCACATACTTCCAAGACTAGATCACGAGCAATAGCTATGGCAAACATCAACATGCAGAGTCAGAGGGAGGCTAGCAAATCCTACATGCCCCCCAGAGATGAAGAGGCTGAAATTCCTCATGCATCTAGAGACATAGGTGACAAAATTTGATTTTATGCATGTCCTTTAGTGATTTATGTTTTATTTTATGTATATATATATCATCATGATGTGTTACTAATTGTGTACATGATCTATCTTGTAGGAGCAATGAGAGACAAGCGAGAGTTCTATTGTTAGGAAGCCATAGAGATAGTGCCAACATCGGTCGAGGAGGATGAGATAGATCCTGACTATGTGCCCTCAATGATCGTGGAGAAAAGCCCGAGTCACTCAGACCATTTGTGAGGTTGCGAGCAACGTACGAGAGTGTGAGGAGATGATTCTATCGGTCTGAGAGTGCACTATAGTCATTGCGGGCCTTAGAAAAGGTAGAGAGACTTCATGCAAAGCTAGCTCAGACATAGGAGGAGAGGGATCATATGGTAGAGGAGTGGCTTGTAGCCATTGGATGAGTACATGGTCTTTAGTATGCACTAAGACTCGATAGATCGTGATCACTATCACAGACAACTATCTCACGACATCTAGGGATTGGATCATGAGTGCTAGATCCTAAGGGGTCTAGCTCTCATAGACCATTAGGAGATGATTCTGAGATACATATATGTATCTCTTGGTTTGATATATATATATATATATATATATATATATATATATATATATATATATATAGAGACATGCACCATAGATATTATGATGATGTATCTTTTTTATATGATTATTAAATGCTATGTGATTAATTAAAGGACTTATGGTAAAAGTATTTTAATTAATGTCTACATGATTTAATATAAACCATGTGATGTAATGTGAAACATATTTTAGTTTTAACACTAATACAACATTGGAAATGAGAAAAAAATATGTTAAATTAAATACACTAATAAGGATCTAACTTAACATAAAAGGAATGTGAATAGTATGAAGTTTAAAGCAATTATAAAATGAACGCAAATAATTACATTAGTGTTCAAGAAAAACACAAATCTAGTTGTCACGAATGAAGCAATGTGAAAGCTATTTTGTTAGAATAACATCAAATAACTTTGAACATCACTGTTATACCAAACATACTATTCAAAGGAGATTAGAGATAATACCACTGCAAATGCACGACATTAATAGGTTCCCTAAGGGATGTTTTGTCAATCTGCTTTAAAAGATATGAACCAAACCCATAACTATTATCAACTATATAAGGTCCCAGCCAATTAGGACTAAATTTATCCTTTTCTTTGTTATCAACACTAACAATTCGTTGATTTTCAAGAAGGACAAAATCTCCCCTAGAAAATGATTAAGGAATGACGGGAACATTATGTTTATGTTGTAATTGATTGATGTGAGCTTGGAGATGTTCAAGAGCATTAATGCGTTGTTCATCGCATCTCAAGTTGATGTAATTGTTGAGCTTTATAAGTGTCATTATCAAAATATCTCAGAGAGCAACTCACAAAGTAGGAATTTCTAACTCCAAGGGCATAATTGCATCAATACCATAAACAAGATTATAAGGGGTAGTTCCAATGGATGAACGAACATTAGTTCTATAGGCCCAAATCCCATAAGGGAGTTGCATATTCCAATCTTTATGGTTGTTGCTAATTGTTTTCTTAAGGATTTGTTCAAGAATTTTATTAGTATACTCAACTTGTCCATTGGATTGTGGATAGTAGGGTGAGAAAAATTGATGTTGAATGTTGAAGGTTTGGATAAATTGTTGAACTTCGTTATTCTTAAAGGGTGTTCCATTATCTGAAACAATTGTGGAAGGAAGTCCAAACTGAGCAATTATGTGTTCCACGAGGAAAGGACAAATTACTTCAGCAGTTGTTGAATGAAGAGGGATAGCTTCGACCCATTTTGTGAAATAACTAGTTGCAGTTATGATAAATGTGTGTCCAGCAGAAGGAGGGGAAATTTTTCCAATAAGATCTAACCCCCATATTGATAATGGCCAAATGGGAACATGGGCATGAAGCTCAGTAGCAGGAGCGTGAATCAGATTGCTATGTTCTTGCAATTTGTGACATCGTTTAACATAGGTGTAACAATATTTCTCCATATGTTGCCAATAATAACCCATGTGAAGAAGTTTTTTCACTAACGAACATCCTCAAAAATGACCTCCATAGGCACTAGCATGAGCCTATTCTTAAGAGCCATTGCTACAATGGAATCACATATTTAGTTGTGAATTAGGTAGAATTACCATCCTTTAAGAATTGTATATCATCATACCATAGGTATTTATTGCTAAGAGACCATTTCATGAATGAATAAGAATGTGAAATCAATAGAAGGATCAGGTGATACAACTAGCCATTGCATCCACATGTTGGTTATCACGTGGGATGTTATCAATCACATGATTCCTTGTAGTAATTTTTCATGTTTAGTTTGATATGTTCCATCTAATTGTGAATCGTCTTAATATGCACTTTTAGGCTTCATACTCATAGGACAAGGGAATAGGGTGGGTGGAATTAGGACTCCAGACACTTAGACCCATCAAAGAATAACTCCCATGGTTTAATATTAGAAAACATGATCATCAGTGGTACCATCAACTTGATAAGGCTTGAATTGTAAACAAATTTATCATATCATACCTAGCATTAACACGAAGGTGTTTCAATATTTATTGCTAAGATTTTAGTATTCATTGTGCTAGGTAATGACCAGTAATCAATCATACCAGGTGTTCTAAGATGATAATGAAGTATGAATAGTATGAATAAGGAATGTGAAATCAATAGAAGGATCAGGTGAGGATATGAGAGAAGCTGCACTAGCCATTGCATCCACATGTTGGTTATCTTCACGTGGGATGTTATCAATGGTGAATGAATCAAATTTTTCTAATAGTTGCATGATAAGGTCCTTGTACTTTAGTAATTTTTCATGTTTAGTTTGATATGTTCCATTAATTTGTTTAATGACTAATTGTGAATCACCAAAGATCTTAATATGTTGAATGTGAAGGGATAAAGCAACTTACAATCCTACAATCAATGCTTCATACTCAAATATATTATTTGTACATAGGAAGTTTAAACGATAGGACAAGGGAATAGGGTTACCGTCGGGTGGAATTAGGACCCCTCCAACACTGGAACCTATTCGACACTTAGACCCATCAAAGAATAACTCCCATGGTTTAATATTAGTGGGTAAAACATGATCATCAGGAAAGGAATGAATGGTAGGGAAAGTGAAGGGAGAAGTAACATCAACTAAGTGATCGGTTAAGGCTTGACCTTTGATTTCTTTCTGTCAAACAAATTTAAGATCAAACTCAGTCAACAACATCACCCACTTAGCTAGTTGGCTAGAGACATTAGTTTTATTAAAAATATATTTAAGAGAATTGAATTTTGTGACAACTTGCATTTCAGTAGTTAGTAAATAATCTTGCAACTTACTAGTAGCAAATATCAAAGCCAAAAATTATTTTTCAAATGGTGAATATTGTGTTTCATAATCGATTAAGGTGCAACTGATGTAATAAACAAGGTTCTCTTTACCATGATCATTGTGTTGAGCCAAAAATGCTGCAAGAGCATGGGAAGATGCGGCAATGTACAAAATAAATGATCTATGTGGTATAGCCAGTTGTAAAAAAGGTGGAGTAGCTAAATATTCCTTTAGAATCTCAAAAGCTTGGTTACAATTGTCATCCCAATCAAAAGGAACACCCTTTTTAAGAAGAAATGTGAAAGGTAATGTACGGTCAGCTAAAGATGCAACAAAACATTGGATAGCTTGAATGCATCCTTCTAATGTGCGTAATTGAGAAATGTTCTTTGGAGGTGGCATGTTAACAATTGCAATTTTATTTGTATCCACCTCAATGCCTCTATGAGATATGATAAATCCTAAGAGTTTACCACTTTCTACACCAAAGACACACTTTTTTGGATTCAATCGCAAGTTATATTATTTAATTCATTCAAATATTTTGTGAAGGACATTTACATTATCTTGTGAAGTTAAGGATTTAGAAAGAATATTGTCAACATAGTCTTCCAAGATTTTGTGAATGTAATCATGGAATATTAATGGCATTGCATGTTGATAAGTTGTGCCAGCATTCTTTAAACTGAAGGGCATGACAACCCAAGAAAATGTTCCCCAAACTATTGTAAATGCAGTTTTGTATTGATTTTGAGGAGAAATAAGGATTTGATTACAACCAGAGAATCCATCCAAGAATGACAACAAAGCATGTCCAACAGTTGAATCCATGATCATGTCGATATTAGGAAGTGGAAAATCATCTTTTAAAGAGGCTTTATTCAAGTCTCAAAAATCTATGCACATCCTAATTCATTTATCAAGTTTTGCAACTACAAGAATGTTTGAGATTTAAGGAGAATAATCAATAGGTCGTATGAAGCTAGCATCAAGAAGTTTCTCAAGTTCTTCTTTAACAAGAAAAGCCACTTTAGGGTGCATTTTACAGATCTTCTGAAAAACAGGTTTAATGTTGTTATCAAGGACAATATTATGCATCATAATTTTTAGGTCTATTCCTGGCATATCAAAATATTTCCAAGCAAAGATTTTAGGAAAATCATAAAGTAAAATAGTTGTATCTTCTTGTTCTTCATCATCAAGACAATTTCTAATTTTAATAACTTTATCATTGTCATTTATGTCCATAAGTACACTAATTTTATCTCCTAAAGGGAGTGCAATGGATTTAGGACTTTCAAATTCCAAAAGTTCTTCATTGATATCACTTGTTTCTTACTCAGTAACATTTATGGCACGAGAAATTTTTTTAAGGGAAGCAGGCGAAGATGGGGTATCATAAACACCAAGTATGTGTTTCAAGGTCTCATCACTATCGACATACAACAATAAAGGTGGTAGGGTAGGATCAAGCAAGTCGGGATGAGTAATGGTGAGTTTATGTTGTGGTTGACATGTGATCCCATTAATGTTTAAGGATGGTTGTTAAGTAGCTTTAGTTGTTTTAGAAAAAGAATATCCCAATCCAATTTTTGTTTCTTGTGTAGTAGGTTCAATAGGGACAAAAATACGTTTTCATGTTTTCCACACCCTTTTCCATTATAGCCCAATTGTTTGAAAATTGTACAATCTTTCCCATAAAGTCTTTCCATTTCACGTGGGGTAGGCGGGGATTGATAATCTATCTCGTCAAAATTTGTTGTGTATGTTGTGTTTTCATCCGTATTGTAAGAGATAGATGCGTGAGACAATTGTTCAAAATTTTGAGCGGACATAATGGTTGGTTGGCCAGGCTTTTCATCTTCCATTTTCATAAGTGTATAGTCATTCATAATGAGGGTGTGAAGTCTAAGAATCCCCAATCATCACCAAGTAATTTAGATGGAAATTCTGTGTCATTTTGTTTAATGTCAAGAGGATCAATGTTAGAAGTTGGAATCAATGTTTTCAAAGGACTTGTTATTCCTATTTCAAGATGCAAGAAACTTCTAGGCTTAGGGTTGATTGCAATTTGATATATACGATTGTTATAAACATACATCATGATACGGTGAAGAGTTGTAGGGACTGCATTCATTTCATGAATCCAAGGTCGGCCTAAAAGAAGATTATATGAGAGTTCATAAGGCATGACATGGATAGTAGTTTGCAAAGTAACCACTCCAACCGTAATAGGTAAAGTGATTATCCCTGGCAGTTGCTTTGTTGTATTATCAAATCCTCGAATAGAAATGGAATCAAGTATTATTTGTGATCTATCCACTTCCAATCGATCAAGAAGGCTCACACTACACACATTAAGGGTAGAGCCATTATCTATGAGAGTGTGTTTGATACCTATGTGATAAAATTGAGCAATGATCATAAATGCATCATGTTGTTTTCATAATTCCAAAGGAGAGAGCTCATTTTGATGAAAAGTAATATCAAGATTATGCTTTTGGAAAAGAGCAGCCACATCACTCAAAGTGGTTCCAAGAGGGACTATTATTTATTTCAAAGTAGTTTGAAGAATGGTATTATAACTTGGTGAAGTTTGACGCAATTCCCAAAGAGAGATTTTGGTAGGAGTATTCTTTAATTGCTCAACAAGATCATACTCCTTTGTAGGTGGGTTATAACGAGGAGCACTAGGTGGATTAGGTAATGGTAATGATGGTGGAATTATTTGTGGTAGTTGTGGGTTAATTTGTGTGTTGTATGTATGAGCAACAATATCATAACTATACTGTGTTGATACATTAGAGGGATGAAGGGGATATGAGGGTGGGTAAAGGGTAAGTTTAGGTTTATTGGAAGGATGGAGCGGATGTGAAGGTAGATAAAGGATAAGTTTTGGTTGAATTACATGAAATTACTTGAAGTTAGAAATGTCACAACAAACCATAATAGATAAATTAGATGAGATGGAGGCTTGAAGAGACTCATCTATCGAAGGAAAGTCATCACTCCCAAAAGATTGTAAGGGTGAACTATTGTTAACTTGTTTTGGATGTTCAAGGAAAGTATTAGAGGTATGAGAATTTGTTATCATAAGGTGATTACCACAAAAATTAGTGGATGGCTTATGTGAGATGAAGTCTTGGAGGGATTTACCTAGCAAATCAAAGTGATCACAATCAAAGGGTTTGAGGGAGGGTGTTTCGGTAAGGGTTTTAGATTTCTCATTACAAGCGTTAGAGGATGAAGTGAGTGAGAGGGCACCCTTAAGTGTTTCATATAACTTATCAACATCATCACTACTAAGTGGCTTGGATGAGATGTTCTTTTGAATTTGAATGATATGTTTACTTGGATCATTTCATGTGCTGTTTGATTGATTTTGGAGTTTTTCTATAGTTTCCTCAATGTAAGCTAATCTAAAAGGACTACATTCAAGACAGTTGAAAATGGAACTTGTAAGACTTTAAGACTATCCATAAATTTCATGAAAAGAGATGAAATGTATGCTAAGAAAATAGAGAAATCTTAAACTAAAAATAGAAAGGAAATGACAAAAAATAGAAAGATGCAATACAAGAAATTAAAATTTGGAAATTCTGATAAAAAACAATAAAGGGATTGATTCACCCTAGGTGGCAAATGAGTCCTAGGAGATGAATTTTTTAATGTTTTTCTAATTTTTTAGTGTTTTTTCTATAAATTTTGAATTATGTATAATGTAATTTCAGTATGCAAATTCAAATACGAACATGAATGCAATAATTTAAAGGAAATAATGCTTTTACTAATGCAATGTTTCTAAGAATCCTAAAACAATGCAAGAGCCTACAATGATGAAGACCTAAAATGCAATTAGAAATGTAAATCAAAATGTTATTTTTCTCAAACGTTAGGTTCACCAAAATGTGACATAGATTTTTGGACCCAATGGACTCTTTGACTCTTATACGTTTTTTCACCTAAAAGGAGAGAGATTAGATCCAAAAATGCTTATGTGACACTCAAATCAGGATGTATGCAATGTGATAGGATTTAAATGAAGTTAACTCAATGCAATAGATTAATCTAAATGACTAAAAACAAATGCAAAACTAAGATTTATGTTTTGTTTGAAAACATAGTGTGATATGCAGAAAGATAGAAATAATGAACAAAATGCAATATTTGACTAAACAAAAGGTTGTTTCTAAGAATGTGTGCACTTGGGAAGTAGTATAGGATTGAATGAAAAACTATAGAATTCATGAAATCTATATTTTAACTGACTGGGACTCATTCGCCACCTTGGGGATATAAGTCCCAAATTAGGACTTTTTGTACATAACCTATTTTCTGACAGCCGGGGATTTGAAATAGCACCTGACTCAATTCTACATCTCAGGTGGAACTTATTCACTAATCATGGAAAATTAGACCACTTTCTGATTCCTGCAAATTCAAAACTCACATCTGCACCTTGATACCTATACAACAAATTCTAATAGAATCCTAATTCCAGATCTCAGAATATCTCTACAAAACAACTTAAAAGTGTTTTTCTAGTGGGGGGTTTCCCTTGGTCAAACCCCTAGATCGGTAATTAAACATTTAATGAAGAGAAATATGCATAAACCCTATCCTTAGATGTGTTAAAGACTAGGAAATATTGAAAGATGAAAGAGGCCTTATCCTATTGTTCTAGAATAAGACATGCAAGATTGATTGAAATGATGCAAGATATCTACCCTAGAAACCTTACAACACATGAAACATGGATATGAAATGACATCCAAATACTACATAAACATGATGAAAAACTTCATCTAAAGATAGAGTGAAAATGGAAGATGGAATCAATAGGAAACCAAGTCCTTAGGCCTGATTTGGTGGCTAATTGCACCTCTTCACCCTAGATTTCTTCATGCTTCACCATAGGCATCCATGATCAACCCTTTGCCATGTTGGATCTTGATAAGATTAGTGAGCTTCAAGACCTGCAAAAACCCTAGTTTGTTGTCCTAAAACTTCAAGTTTTGATGATGCAACTTGTTGTTGTATGCTTTGCTTTGAAATTGCTCTTGGAGAATGATATTGTGTTGATAAGATATGATCAAAAAGTTGTGTAAAATGATTTTAAATGTGTATTTATAGGCAAAAATACATTATTTTTCCATTAATTAGACGTAAGAGGTTGACATTCACCGGAAATAAGAGTTAAATTGATTAAATTCCCACTTGATTTTGAATTTTCCCTCAAAGGGGACTCATTCACTACCCTTGGTGAATAGGTCCCACTATTGCTATTAGAAGGTGGGTTGTCGGGGTATGATGCTATTAAATGTTGTTTGTTAGGTTTTATGTGATTTCACATGTGAAGTGGGCCTCTAGATCAAAATTAATAGGTCTAAGGGGCCTATAAATGTTGTTATGAAGGGGAAATGATGTGAAGGGGTCAAAAGTGGGTCTAACTATGTGTGAAATTGTCTCTTTTTTCAAGAGGGTCTAGTATTCTATGGCACAGAAGGAAGAAAAAGTTAATTAATAAAGGGGTAATTTATTTGAAAATGGATAATTATCTCTTATTTAATTAAATAATGAAATATTATTTACTTAAATAGATAAATGGATAAAAAATTAGTAAATGGAATTTGATTGTTAAATAATTAATGATGGTAAAAATTGTTGAATGTAATGATTAATAAACAAATGGTAAACTAAAGTGATTAATGATGACAATAACTAAGGTCGATGATTAGGTAAATCATTTTAGTGTGTATAATTGTTTTGATTTTAAGGCCTACAATATGTATAACATTGTTAGTTCTAAAGTCTTTACTAGTAGAGGGGTATGTGCAGGATCATCATGGAAAAAATAGGCCTTCAAGTGGCAAAAAAAATAGAAAAAACAAAGTTAGAAAACTTGACGTAAACATTTGAATAATTTATCTATATTATTTCAAAAATATGTAAGAATAGAATCTATAGAAAATTGAATGTAGTTTCTAAACTAATAGGTTTATTTTTATTTTTAAATCTATTTGGTGAAAATTTGAAATTTCAATGCAGAGAACTTAAATTTTAGGGAAAAAACAACAAGTAGTTGTCTATCTAACCACCTAAACCACAATAAAATGATAAAAAAAAATAATATTTTAGGTATAAGTAGAGGACTCATGTCCCAATGTGATGCATATTTTTTTGTAATTTTTTCAAAGTAAATAATTAATTATGAATTTTTTATTACAACTTTTTAAAAGTATAAAAACTCATATGTCTGACCACCTTAACCTGGTCAAAACTTCATGAAATTCATTTCTTCTTAAGCCCTATAGTATGTGATGCAGAGAATGTGACACATGTTTTGGATTCAAGAAATGTGATACCGTTTGAAAGCTGTAGATTTTTTTCAATCAACCTATCAATCAGGACTTTAGTCGTAATTCAAATAGAAAACAAATAATAATTATTTATTAAATTCAAAGTAAAGCATAATTTATATTGGTGGAAAGTTGAGATTATCCTTTAAAAACCCTTTTCATTTCATCAATTTTGGGATAAAAAAAATTCATCAACCACATACCCTACACATACCCATCATATCACCACTTTTTGGCCCATCATGATCTTGCACATACCCAAAGATCTTATATTCTATAAATATATATGATATTTAAGAGGATGAAAGTCTTATGTTGAACAAGATAACTAAGAGGGAGGGTGATTCAGTTGGAGAAATTTTAACCTTTAAAACTTTCACCAGAGGTTAGAACAATAAACATTCACAAATCCTTTACTCTCCTAATGTGATTAATCATTAAGGGTAGAAGTAGAAACAAAAAGAAGTATTAAAACCATACATAATAACACCATATTTACGTGGAAAACCCAAAAAATGAAAAAAAGAAGGATGAGGATTAGCTCACAATATAAATAATTCCAAAAATTGAATATAAAGGCTCATTGTTGGAAAGGATCACTGCCAAGATAGGACTTAAATGTCCAAAACAGGACTTATTGTCCAACAAGGGTTAACCACCCAAAGGGCTCACTACCACAAAATTACAAAGAAGATAGAAGAGGATAGTTATAGGGAGAAAACTATTTCAATGCAACCAAGATTTCAACCACAATTCACTCACTCACTTGCAAACACACACAAAAGATGTGGAATTCCTTCAACTCACTACCTTCAGAACCCTAAAAAGAAATTCACACTGAATTGCTCAAATTAGCATCACATGCACATGTTTCTCACATCTATCTTGCATCTATCTTGCTTGTATTCATCCTTCACAAATATTTCAACTTCTACTTATACCTTCTTCAACCTTGAAACTCATCCAAGGTTGGCCATACATCATTTGTATTTACAAATTCAAATTAGGTTGGTGCCAAGACATTCTATGGTGGAATTAGAATGAGGGGAATGAAAACACATACTTAATGAGTACCTAAATAAGTCCCAACATGCCTCAACATGCTTCCATAAACTTTTTTAGTAGTGTGTAACACAAGGTCGACCAATACCCATGTAAACACATAAATCAATTAAGCACACACAACCTTAACACAATCCAACATTTTAGACAACAAATTTCACTTGAACACATCCTTACTAGCTATAGACACGTGAAATTAGCATTATGCACTTAGTTCACATTCATCTGCTCATAAAGTTAATCAAGTTCATTAAATCCATTCATTAGGAAAATTGGGTTCATTTAATCTCTAAGGATTATCCACTTAAATTGAATAAATTAACTTTATTTAATTTAAGCTTATCATTCCCTCTTTGATTAAATAAATCAAGACTTTATTTAATTAAATCTAAAAAGTCATATTTCTCCCTCTTGATTTAAATAAATAAAAATATTCAAGTCAAATGGGTCAAAATCACCTAAACATCATCTAAGCTAATCTAATCCTGATTAACCTAATCTAATCACCCATCATATCCTCTAGCTTTTCCCACTTGCACCAATAAATCATTTTAATTCATTTATAAATTCATCATTTTCTTTCAACTTGGCATAAAAATGGAATATTCCCTCAAGTTTGAATATGAAGAAAAGTTGACTTGTCCCTTCCAACATTGCAATAACTTCTCTCTTTCATGTCGCCCTCTCAACATTTAACTCACAATTTCAAATTTGAATCTCCCCCTCTTTGGCACATTGGCCAATACTTGCACATTCCTCAACCTATCATAATGTGACAAGTGGCTTCATCTCATTGGCCAAATCATTATCCCACATTGCTCTATTTTGAGCTCTGTTCCAACTTGAAAATCTATAAATGAAAGGCCTCATTCTTCATCAACCCATCTACACTCTCATGCAAAGCTACTCTCTTAAACTGAGAACTAATTTTTCCCATCACCATTGCATTGCATCATTTGAGTTTTAGCAAGGATTGGGAAAGGGTCATTGGCACATTTGACACCAATTCAATATGGAATAGGTACATGTTATGCTTTTAGATGTCTTTTAATCTTTGCCATTGGTTACATTTTCTTAAGCATTTACATGTTATTTCATAGGAGTATTTTGATAAGTTTGCATATAACTAACCCATGTTTGAGGTTTAAGTGTTTGTAGATTTTAGGTGCTTCATCATGGTGCTAGGAGGGCTAAGTTTTAAAGATCTTGCTTTCTTAATATGGCATTTTTCTTGATTTAGTTAATCATGTTTTGATTTAGAAAGGTCAATCTTTCTATTTGTTATTCTCTCATTCACCTATGAGGGAACGATCTTTGTTGGTGTTTGTATCAAAGTTTATAGCTGTCAAATTTTGAAGCAGCTAGCTGGAAATATTTTAGGTTGCATTACTTTCACGTATCTATTCTTCTATTTGTGATCCTACTCTTTGAAAATTTGACAGTTCATCTTTTGTATTGGAGTTTCAAGAACACTCTGCATAAACAGAGGACAAAAATTTCTGAATTTAATTTTGTTTTCAATATACTGTCGTCATCTTTATCTTTTGTGGAATTTGTGTCCAACATTTTTTTTTAAAACTCTAAGATAGCTGAAATAAACAAGCTAGCATGAGAGACATCTACTAGCCTCATAATATCTACCTTACTGCCTTTGAACTTCTCCAATAAATGGTTTTCTTCCCTTCCATCAATGGAATTCTTTAATAGACCAAGATAGCCATCTTTGACTGTGCTAACATCGGACCTATGAGGAGATATCTTTGACTGCATTGAGAGCATTACTTCCTCTTCCATATTTGTGTGCTTGTCTGAGTTTGACTGCACTGACTTCCTTTGAACTTCTCTAGTAAATGTGTTTTTCTTTTGTGCCATGATCTAACACTCCCTAAGTGATCTTCAAATGATATCTACTGCTCACTGGACTTCGCATCTTTGGAATACTCCTAGAGTGATCTCTTTTGATCATGTGATTTTTCAAACCTTTGTTTTCTCCATGCTTCCAACAGATACGTTGATCCATTAGTGAGAGCAATGAAAGATGTCCAACACTATGTTGAGAAATGGCAAAACATGGCATAAAAGGCACATCATTCACTAAATTCGCAGAATTCTTGAAATTGTTCCCTACGGCTTGTTCTAGAGGAAGCAAAATGTGTGTTTCCCAATCCCAGGCTTGCACATTTAACTCACATGAATTGCTTGTGTAGGCCAATGAATAGGTTTTGTGTTTTTTTTAAATCTTTTGCAATTGGCGGGTGTAAATATGAGTTATGTAGCTTTCGCCCCATCTATGGCCATTATTGCCCATCTTATCAGGAAGAAAAAAACATCACCTTAAATGCTTCACATAACTTTGCTTAAACATACACGCATCTTCCAATATGATGGTTTTTGAAAGGTTAAGTCTGATTGCTAATAACATCCTTTTTCTATTAAATTTTCTTTTGGGTCAAGCGCTAAAACCTCCATGAAAAGAAAGCATTAAATTTGAAAATGTTGTACACTAATAGAGGGATGATGAATGGTCTACCTATATTTCCTTCAACGATATGCCTCTGGTCTACCATCCATTGTTTGCTTTATTAAAGTGTGTTGACAATATAATCTTTCTATTTGCAAGTCTCATAGAGTTGTCTTCTTGATCAGGACCAGGGCAGTTTGAAAATGAGAGGAAAGTAGGGAACAAAGCTCATAGTCTGTTATGTACAAAAATTGGATCTAGCTTTCGCCTATGCTAAGGGAATATCTTATGTTGAAAGTTATTTTTCATAGGGATCCCAACTACCTCCTTAATTCCTAGCCAACTATGTCAGTTTGAAAAAAAATTTAACACCTTTATTTCTTGTCTCTTTCGTATGTGTACTAATAGCACTTTCCTAAAATATTGCGCCTGTTCAACTTTACACTCGCCAATTGCAGTGGCTTGATATTTGTTATGTGGTATCTCTCAATGCTATTTGTTAACTAATATTTCATGCACCCATCACATCGATCTTTTGCCTTCCAATCACATTAACTATGATTATAAACATTTATTGGGTAATATCTTGCTTGATATCGAAATATATATGTCCATTTCAAAAAAAATTGTCATATGACAAGCAGGTGGAAGAGGGAGTAAAGTACACTAATTTTATGTTCTTTTGACTATTGTCAGACCTCATTTAATGCTCTTTACCTTTTTGTGAATGATAGAGCTCATCTTCATTCTAAAACATTGCTAACATCTAGGTTCCTATTTATTTTTGTTGTCTTCATGCAATATGAATTGGAGGATTATGGATCTCATTAAAATTTCATACTAATATTTGACTTTCAGATTGGAGCTTCATATCATTAGAATTAATAATTGCAGGATTCTTTGTTAATGATTTGCATATTAATTCAAAATCACTAGTCTTTCATTTCAAATTGTTTGAGCTAATGCTTAAAAACCCTTGTATATGTTTTTCATTTGAAATCACTAGTCTTCCTTTAAAAGGTTTCCTCAAATGATTGATAAATCTTGTGTATGTTTTTATCAAATTGCAATACATGCCTAAATTTTATTTGTGATGTTTGTAGGAAAAGGAGGAAAGAAAACAAAGGTGGACAAAGAAGGTGAAAGGAAAATAAAAAAGGCGAAAGGAAGACGAAGGAAATGTAAGAAAGGAGGGATTTTTTTGGTTTGCACAAGGAGCTTGCTAGAAGTGATCTTCAAAGAAACTTGGAGGAAATTTGAGCATCAAATTTGAAACTTAAGAGCATTTTTTAATGATTGGAGATTCCATCTTACGCCTTAATTTTTTTTTTAGGCTAATTGATTTTTGGTTTAAGCTTTAAAACGAACATTACCTAGGCTTTCAATTTTCGTGGCAAAAGGGTTAAAACGAACTTTAGGCAACATTGACTAGATTTTGTTTAAGGTTAACAAAATTGAACAAGGAAAGTCTCACATCTCATTTTGGTGTTTTAAAACAAATAAAGATCATTGCTTTGTGGATTTAAAATGAACATGTGCAACTTTGTTTTCGTGATGACTTACTTAAACTAATATTATTGAAAAGGACATATGCGCTTCTCTCACACTTCACAGTGATCTTGAGAATCAAAAGGCCTCTTTGATAATCTTAGGTTGAGATAAAGTGATCACCTCCACACTTCAGTTTGGGTTTAAAAATTGAACAAAATCTTGTGCGAGTGTGAATAAATTTATTGCATGTGTTCTCCCTTTGTTTCTAAACAAGGGTTGATCAAACTATGAATAAGTTTATTCACTTTTGTTTATCTTAGAGGGCCTACCTTGGGGAAAAATTACTCACCCAAGGGAACAACTCAACCGATAACACTCTGAACCCAAGAGTATTTCCAGCCAGGATATAAATGTGGGTATTGGAAGAAATGCTAATATCACACAATTGATTCCGACGAGATGGATCCGAAAGGGGACTCTCATCGTATGGGTCAATCTCCATCAAAGTGGATCATCATTAATCAACATTCATCAAGCTTGCATCATTGGAGTTGGGAAAGGGCCAATTTTCACATCAAATTGGCACCAATTCCCTCAAGAGATTAGGAGTTTGCTTGCTTTAGAATAGATTTTGATATGCTTTCAAGTTTCATTGTGTTCTTCCTTTCATTTTCTATCTCTTTTTCTATTCAAATGAATTTCTTGAGGAATCCTTATTCTTGCTTGCATTTCACCTTTTAATGTGTTTGTTCATGTTGTTTTGTAGGTATTGGGATTAGGGTTCAACATTTGGTGCTAGGAGGGCAAACCAAAAGTTTAAATCACATTTTTTCATCAAAATTTTGTTCTTTTTCTATTTTTTTTGTGTCTGCAGTAAACAGAGCCACTGACAACCTAGTGGTGCCATATAGCACCGCTTAAAACTCCAAACAGTGTCACTTTTGGCTCCAGTGTCGCTGTTTGAGCTCTAGCATTGTTGTTTGAACTCAAACAGTGCTGCTTTTGGCTCCAACATCACTGTTTGAGCTCCAACATCGCTATTTGAACCCAAATAGTGCTACTGCAAACTACACCACCTTTGATTTCTTAAATTTTCATGCAAACTTAAAATGGCCATATCTTGGTCATTTTTTGGTCTTTTTCGAAGTTTTTTTTTTGAAATGGGGTAGAATTTCATAAGCTATCCAATGGTGTAGGTTATTATCAATTTTGATAGAGTTTAAATTTTCAAAATTTCACTTAATGTCAAATCACAATGAAACTTGGTCTAAATTTTAGGGTTTTTATGCTTAATCATCTATCTAACCTTCATATCTTTTTGTTCCTTGATGTCATCTAACATTTGGATCTTGTATTGTAGGTTTTAAAGGATCATGGAGCATAGAAGTCAAAGAAAAAATCATTATCACATCATTGTGTCAAGTGTTTTTGAACACTTTGGGGAGCAATTATAATCCCACATCTAAGGATTTTACCCCTTCAAGCTTTTAGGACCTACTAAATTTCTTTTGGGCTCTAAAAAGAATATTTCAATTTTTTGCTACAAAAGGGATAAAATGAACATTGTGAATACAACTTACTAGAGTTTGTTTATTTGGTTAACAAATTGAACAAAATGTCTATCATTTGTATTTTGGTGCTCTAAAATGAACTTATTATTTCTTTGTGGGATCTAAAATGAACATGTGCTACATTGTTTTGTCAGAGCTGACTTGAACTAACATCATCGAAAAAGGATGCATGCGCTTCTCTCATGCTTTATAGCGATCTTGACAATCAAAAGTTCTTTTTCATGATCTTAGGTTGAGACAAAGCAATCACCTCCACACTTCAATTTGGGCTTAAAATTGAACAAAATATTGTGCGAGTGTGAGTGAGCTTATTACATGTGTTCTCCCTTTGTTTCTAAACAAGGGTTGATCGAACTATGAATAAGTTTATTCGCTTTTGTCTATCTTAGAGGGCCTGCCTTGTGGAAAAAGTACTCACCCAAGGGAATGACTCAACCGGTAACACTCTAAAGCCAAGAGTATTTCCAACTGGGATATAAATCTGGGTATTGGAGTAAATGCAAATATCACACGGTTGATTCCGACAAGATGGATCTGAAAGGGGACTCTTCCCATATGGGTCAATCTCCATGAACAGAAAGTCTGAACTAAAACCTTTGTTTGTAGTGACCAACTGATCCATTCAATGAGTTTATCGAAGTGGTGCATTGGAACTTAGATTCCAAGAAGTTACTTGCCATATCTGATCTTGGTTAAAGTATAGAGGTTAAGATTTCATTCTTAACATACCTTTATACTCTTTCCTTGGTTGCATGTAAAAACATCTCTTCTTCTATGAAGGGCATGAGGCAAGCCCACCAAGAAAAATGTACCAATTGAGCTAGGATGTTATATTGCTTGTGAATCATAAACACTTTGCTTGATAAAAAACAATGGAAAACAAACATTTTAAACATGAGCATCCAAATCTTAAACCCTTTAGGAGAAGGAAATATCCTTGAACGAATTCACATGCTATTGCTTGCCCTTGGGATTTTATCCTTAGAGTCACTTTGTGGGATGAAAGAAAATTAGGACATTGGACATTCAATTTGAAAGCTAATCAAGAAGTTTTTGTGGTAAAAAAAATCCATTAAGCAAATATTGAATCAATTAGACCCCACACATGTGCTTGTCATCTTTTGGTCATATGGTTTTCATACAAACCTTGGTCTTTTTATTTTGAATTACTCTTTGAGAAAGGAATGTTCTTCACTATCTTGGCCTAGTAAACAAATCCTTCCTAGATTCATTTAGGATCAAAATCAAACACTTCATCCATCCAAAATCTTCATCCCACAAACAACTTAAGAGCTTTGGAAATGTCATTCTAGACTTGGATAAATTATCAAAATAAAAAAATCACCTTGTTTAGTTAGGTGTGTGGGAATGCATCCTTTCTCATACATTTAATTGAATTAGCAATCCTTTGAACAAATTCATCCTAAGATAACATCTAACATCTTAGGGTTTACAAGTTCATTATCCAATCAAACCAATCAAAATCAAACCCTAAGTCTAGCATTGGTCCAAAGTCCCAGGCTAAACGTTCAACATTCATATCATTTCCCCTTTATCTTGTCATTGGTCCTAAGAACCTTAGAGGTCACTTTTACAACAAGGTCAAAACACAAGAGGAACATGGAATATAAACTTGATCCATACATCATGAGTAATCCAAGTCAACCAAACTATCAAATCCATACAACATTGATTGATTATCAACATTCGCATTCATACAATCCATACATGGGATCATTATCCCCTACAAACCTTAATGGTACAACAAATGTGAGTATGCCTAGTCAAAATTTTGAAACACCTTTCCCGATGGTAGACTTAAATCCATGTCCAAAACTATGAATCTATCCACCAAATAGTCAATGCATGAGCCTTCAAACAAACAACGTCATCCCACCAAATCGCTACATGCCAAATGAGAATGTACCAAGTACAAGTTTTCCAAACATGAATATGGAAAAATTTGGGATAAATATGTTTGCAAATCATACAAATGTTGTTCAAAGTCCTAAAACAATGATAACGACTCCATGCATTAGTCCAAGTCAAGGTAACACCATGCAAAATAAAAGTTACCCAAATCAAGGCAATGTGATTCCAAACATCAACAATGGTCAATTTCAACCTATCATGCCAAATCTAAACATCATCCCAAATCATAACATTGTCCAAAATCAAACACAAGTGCACACTCCAGATTTGCTTTGGGTGATCCCATAATAGTGGTTTACAATTTTGGCCAAACCGGACAAAATTATTATTTTTAACTAAATCTTCACATTCTGCACCTATAGGCTAAACTGTGAGGAATTTGAAGATGGTGCAAACTAGAGTCTCATCAAATTTTGTCTGTAGATTCTAAAAATATTTTTTCAAAATTTTTGGAATCAAATTGCACTTCTTTTTCCATCTCCCATGAAAATTGTTTTTTTAGAAACAACATTTTTAAAAGTGACACACACCGTATAATGCATAACTTTTTTCCATCAAGGATAAAATTATAATTCTTTCAAATTTAGATTTGTAACTCTGATATCTAATGCTTCCACTTGGTTAGATAGTTTTTATTGAATATTTTTTCCTTAATCAAGTTTCAAAGTCAAACGAATTACAATTCAATACGACCGTGATAACGCGTAACTTTTTTGTATATGTCAAAATTTAATTTAATTTTTTTTGGATCAAGGACTTCAATATCTGGTGCACTCATATTTTTCAAATTTTTTTGATAATCTTCTATTTTTCCACATGTAAAGAACAAAAATTCATTTTTGAAAAACCTATGTTTAATAAAACTTAAAAACAAATACATAACAAAACCAAAACATATTAAAATTATATTCATTGGATAGCTTGTTCTGAGGAATACCATAATCATTTGAAATAAATTTTAAATGAATTCATTTGATCCCCCAAAGTCTAAATCAAAAGTGATTTTTTATCAGCATTTTGATAGGTGTAAAGGAGACGCATTTATAGGTATGGTTTAAAACTAGCGAGGTTCTATCCAAGGGGGTTTGATCTAAGGTGATTTGATCAAACCCTCTTCAATTGGAATCCTTAAAATGGAACTTTTTAAGGCTTAAATCATTATATTTTCTAAAAATATGTGATTTCAGCTAAAATTCATTCCTCTCGGAATTGTAAACCACTATTATGACAACACCCTTAAACAAAATCCAAATCAACTATATCAAGGGAGTCAAGATTGAAATTAAGATCAAATTTGGCGAGATCAAATTGCTATACTTACCAAAATAGTTGAGTCATTGCGCCAAGAGACATCTCCACCACCATTACCCATATCAACATCATTCCTTGGTTTAGGGCTTCCCCCTTTACCTAGCACCAATCACTCCATCCAAATCAAGCCATCACATCAGAACCTTTGAATATACCATTGACATTGCACCAAAAGATGGTATCTAATCAAATGACAACATCAATCCTGAAAAATCAAAACATGGTCTCCCAAGGACCTATCACCTTGGTCATTCTGACCATTCCTATCACCTCGATCACTCCATCCACCCCTATCACACCCATCACATCTCAACCCCTCACTATCATGATCACTCCAATCATATCTCAACAACTCATCACTACATCCAACATGATTCTGAATCTGCCACCACTACCACCAAAACCAAATGCAGCAAGAAAATATAACATTGTGCTAAAATCTCACCAAGCCTACCAAAAGGCCATCCAACAATATCTAGCCACGCAACAAGCAACACAATCTCAACAAGTGCAACAAGCCTCTCAAGCTGCCCAAGTCTCTCAAACTACCCAACAAACACAAGCACAAACACAAAAAATGACAATTGTTGAGAACAAGGATCAAGATCAATCCACCATTGAACACCTTGGAACTATGTCTACTTCATCCAATGATCAAATCAACATATGTCAAGAGTCACTTTTCAATCATGATCAAAATCCACCAACAATACTCAAAAATGATCCAATTCAAGAAATGTCAACATCACTTGACTCTATGGTTGAAGACATTCGCAATCTCTCCACCACAATTGTTGAAAAAAATGATCATGATCTCTCCCTCGATGAGCACCTTGAAGATGTTTCCACCCCATCTGATGATCAACTCACCATACATCAAGAGCCACTTTTTAGTGATCTATTTCAAGGATTGTTAGGGTTATTTGATCCTATTGACATAATGCACGATCCATTGACCTATGATCATGTTGAAAATGTCTCTACATCGTCTTATGAGTTAGAGGACATATCTCAAGAATTCATCCCAAAGCATGATCAACATCTTTCACCAAGGTCTAGCAATGGTCCTTTCCAAGACATGTTGACCCCCTTCGACCTCATGGTTACAGATACTAAAGGAATCTTCAACTCGACACTTGATCCAAGCCCATTCAAAGATCAAGAGGATATTGAGCCATTTCCCATCCAAGAACCCTTGGTAAGTAATTCATCCTTTGAAATTCACCCATGTCAAGAACTTGATCCAAAGCATGTCAAAAGCAACTCCAAAATCATTCAAGATCAAGAATTTGTATCTTCAAGATACTACAATAATCTAATGGACACTCTCCTATCTATGCAAGATGATCATATCCATGTAGCACATACTCCTCCATCTACCCATAAGATGCTTTTTGTGGATGGACACGTAGATGATCTTCATTCAGAATAGGATTCCTTTATTCCTGACATTATAACACAAAAAGAGAAAATTATTGATTCCTATAGTCAAATTGAGTTGTCAATATCAGGATTAGATATATCCCAAATTCAAACTGAGGATATCCAAGATTATCCACTCAAGGGAGTAGGTCTGACATAACAAGATATTTCAGAGTTAACAGAGCAACAAATTGAAACAACATCATCTACAATGGCTATCTATCAGAGAACGCTTATCGAACAAGAGCTCTTGGAATAGGAAAAATCAAATGATTAAGGCACTACTACCACTATACTCGTGGCAACTTCGTCTCAAGAAAACATCAACATAGGGAGCATGAAGAATCCTTATGATGAAACTGATGCCAATACTACAACTAGTCATGTCATGAATCTTCATCCACCCATCACCCCATCCATGAATTGGGACCAACGTCGAAAGAAAGAATTGAATCAAAGTACGAAGAATGTTATCAAAGAAAAAGATGCTAAGAAGCATAATGGAAAAATCAAATACACATGGATACCAAAGAATACAAAGAAAGATCATCCCCGTCAAACTCCATCAATCAAAGAAACTATGGGGCAAAATAAAAAAGGGAAAAGTACCCATCAAAGATGTCCACAAAAGCGAAAGCAGGCTTTTCAAGTGACGTACATGGTATATAAAGTAGTTGGTCCTAATTCCATGCACACTTCCGTATCCACCCATCATTGCTCATCTTTCCAAGTTTGGAGAGTCAAAGATTCCAAGTTGTCAACGAATCCATCTTTTATGATCCCTACACACACTCCATCCACGCCTCCACGCATAATATCCAATTCTCACATTGACCATGTATTGGAAATGACCATCATAAGGATTCAGATGGCACTTTATCACGATGTATGCACATAGATAGAGTTAACCACAATATCAATAAAGTAGATCAAGAATCCCAGAAGTTGCATTCAAGTGCACGTATTCTAGCAAAATAGCTTCTTCAAGCAGGATATTGATGGCACATTATGATAGGGGCATCTACATCAACAACACCTTGTGATTCAGCATGAGCTTAAAATCTCTTAGAAAAATCAAAAAAATCAAAAAATAGGAAAATCCAAAAAAATTAGAAAAAGGATTGAAAACAGTAAAGAGAAAAAAAAAATCGTCCTCTAGTGAAAACCACATGGGCGGTGCTTTGGACAGGTACCATGATGAAAACTTGGCAAATAGGCGTCATGTGTAGAATCGAGCATCTACATCCGCCAGTTCAGATGAAAGCATCTCATCCCATCCGTAATAAATCTAACATTCTATCCATCTTAGCCATAATAAATCCATTCATCCATAAACCATTTATCCAATCCATTTTCATTCATCAGCATACATAGTCCAAGATATCTTGATCTTGACAAAGTTTGGGGCACACTTTATGCTTGCTTATGATAAACATCTTGACATGGGTTGTTTTCATCCTATCCAGCGTTGTATGAGCCGTGAAGCATTATCCAAATGAGTATCTCTTGTTCGAACACCTTATCTTATTGCAAGATAATCCTTGGCATCCTCTGCACGCTTACCATATCCATACATCCATATGCCTATCCAAGCATCCATCCATGCCATTCCATACATTGCTAGACACTTGGGGCAGATATTTGCATCTTGCTTCAAGAAATAAATCTTGATCTATATCCTCCGACTTATGTGGTGATCTGAACATTGGAAAATGTGAAATCAAATTGGTCAAACCAGCTGTGAGCAAAAATCCAAATCACTAGCCCATGGCATATTTTGACAAGAAGATGTTCCTTATCAGTCTTCATCTTTTATCAAACATCGGTCCAAACAATCGATATCAGTCACATCTAATTTGCACGTCAATGTCACATCAAATCATTTAGACAACTTTTTTTCCAAATCAAGCTTCATCAATCATGATCAATCAAATCCAATCAATCCATAATCTTGGGATATCCTTCCCGATCATTGTGTTGCTTAACACTATCCTTGCATTGTTGTGCATCCTCAACAATTTTATCATTATCAATCTTGATCAATCAATCCTTGCATTGTTGTGCATCCTCAATAATGTTATCATCATCAATCCTGATCAATCAATCCTTGCATTGTTGTGCATCCTCAACAATGTTATCGCCATTAATCCTGATCAATCAAATCCTTCCATTGTTGTGTATCCTCAACAATGTTATCATCATCATCAATCCATCGATTCGATCAATCAACCTTAGCTTGGTCTTCAACAAAATCCCAAACAAATAACTGATATCATCACACATGTCCATATCCAAATCGTCAAAATCATGCGAAAATCCAAAAAACATCCAAAACATATCAAAATCCAAAAACACTCAAAAAGTCAGAAAACATCAAAAACATTGGAATCCAAACTACATTGTCTTTGAGCTTAAACGTAGAGAAGGCTAATCTCTTATCAGCCCCCGAGACATAAAATCCAAAAACATTTGAAAAACATCAAAAATCCAAAACATTAGAAAACCACGAAAATCCAAAACATCCAAAATCACATCAAATTCCAAAACATCCAAAATCATATCAAATTCCAAAACATTCAAAAACACAAATCCAAAAACATTTAAAAATGCAAAATCCAAAAGACATCGCAAAATTCAAAAATCAAAACATTTGTAAAAATCTCAAAACACCAAAAATAGCCTCAAAACATTTCAAAACATCAAAAACATCCAAATATTTGAAAAAATCCATCCATTATGTTTCCTTTCACCTGATAATCAATCATCCATAATAAATGATTGTCACCTTCATCCTTTGGCAATGCAAATAGAAACAATCACAACAATCAGCAAAAGCAAACAACAAATCTTTAAAACAAAATCAAAGTCTTGATCATTTTCAAACATGTCAATCAACTTTATATCAAAATCCTATCAATCAACTTATCAACCCATCATCATCCTATACAATGCATGTCCTAGGATATATCGTTTCGGCAATGGGAATCATTTTGGATATCACCTTGGATTCTTATCCTATCAAAACACATCCCTTTGGCTGAAGGTATGAAGAACGTTGGCTTGTTTGTGTACTTGATCTTTTCTTTTGGTTTATCTTATTGTGCTCATTCCAAGGACCTCTCAATGATGTCCCCAATGAAGGGATTTAGAGAGATAGGAATGGGGCAACGATCATTATTTTTTATCTGTTGTGCTTGTTGGATGTTCTTGTAATATAACCTTGGCGAATACTTGCTTTGTTAGTTATGTCCTAGCAAGGTTTTTGTATGTTAGGTGTGAACAAGAATACTCCTATTTGTTTGTTGAATCAATTTCCATCACACTAGGTGCAACGCCATCTTGGCTCTTTATACCCTGATACATCGTACCTATGTGTGTTATCAAACATAAGGTAATTGTCCCTTTGAAAATCCCAACTCCTTGGCAAGAAATCATCATCATCATCATCTCATGTCTTGTTGGAATCTCTTATTTTCTTCTATCTCTTTCTTTTCGTGCTAACATGGTACCATGACAGTTAATCATAAATCATCATTAATGCATCCATCCTGCATCCAAAAACCATACTGCATAATGAATATCATATCATATAGAAAACATTAATCATACCACATGCATTCATCCTCATCATTGCATAATATAGATTGGTTATTTTAAGATTTTCATAAACCATACATCTATCACCCATATGCATAATCATAAAAGCATCATCATATAAAATCATGTGCATCCATATCATCCATGCATCATCAAATCATCGATTACATATAAACATCATAATCATCTCATCATCAATAATGGCACTATCATGGTACAAATCAGGATCAAGTGGGTGTAATATATCAAAATAGGCATGAGGCTACCCATGGCTAATGAATTTCTACATCGTCAAATATGTCTATGTCAAATATTCGAGTTGAACTGATCTTGAACCTCTTTGTCGAGAGATTGACCATCAAATCAAACCTCTTCACCCGATCTCTCAAGGGGGCAGTATACCAACGTAATTCTTCATTCATTGGGGCAGTAGTGGGGCATCTAAAAAAAATTAGAGAATTTTTGACCTTTGATCATGGCAAGGTTATTCTTTGAACCAATGCAACAAGTGCATCACTTCAAAGAGGGGCAAAATGTAGACATCAAAAATATATAGATTGATATCGCACGCTCCATCCTGATCTACTAACATCGCCTCATCTTGAATTATCCCTTTACCTAACCATTTAATCAAATAGCCTTATTTGATTAAATTCATCATAATTCTCCTTTTAATTAAATAAATCCCTCGATTTAATTAAATCATTGTCTTTGTGTAATTAGCTAGGTCACTTCATCTTCCTATCTTTGATTTAATTAAATAATCCATATTATTTGATTAAATCTCAAAGTTCATCTAATTAAATTAAATAAATCAAACATTTATCTAATTTAATATAACATCACCCCCTTTGGTTAAATAAATCAAAAATATTTATTTAACTAAGTCTAAATCATTCTTTTCTCATTGAGTTATTTAAATCCTAAAATCTAAGTCAAAATGGTCAAATCAACTAACATCATTAATTAAATTAATCAAATCATGATCAATGATAATCCTAATCACTCAAATCCTCTAGATTTTGCAATTTGCACAATTAAATCATTTAGTTGATTTAATAGTTCCCTATTTTCATTCAAAAAGGCATCAAAGATGGAATATTCCTCAAATTTGAAATCTCCCCCCAAAAGGACTTGTCCATCCAACAAAGCATTTAAGGCTCTTACATTGTCTCTTACATGTCTCCCACTTGGCATTTAACTCATCTTTCATCCTCCCTAAACATGCCATCTCATCAAATTCAAATTTCAAACTTGCACATGGATCAAAATGTGCTCAACCTTCATCCTATCAAATATTGACAAGTGGCATCATGCCATTGGATGAATATTAGTCCCACATTGCTCAAATTTGGACATTCATGCATCTTGGCATTCTATAAATAAAGAGCTCATATCCTCATTTGATCATCCACCAATTGAGTAAACTTACTATACTCAAATTTAGAGCAATCTTCATCCATCTTATTAAGTTTTATAGCTAGGTTATGCATATTTTATCTTGGAAGCATTCATCAATCTTCATCAAAGTGGATCATCATTCATCAACATTCATCAAGCTTGCATCATTGGAGTTGGGAAAGGGCCAATTTTCACATCAAATTGGAACCAATTCCCTCAAGATATTAGGAGTTTGCTTGCTTTAGAATAGATTTTGATATGATTTCAAGTTTCATTGTGTTCTTCCTTTCATTTTCTATCTCTTTTTCTATTCAAATGAATTTCTTGAGGAATCCTTATTCTTGCTTCCATTTCACCTTTTAATGTGTTTGTTCATGTTGTTTTGTAGGTATTGGGATTAGGGTTCAACACATCCTAGGATCAAATTCAAAACTTCATCCATCCTTGAACATCAAAAACCAAAATCATCTCATCAACAACTCTTCAAAAATATTGGAAAAATCCATTATGTTAAACTTTGGGCAAAGCATTTGAAATCAATCCAAAATCACCTTGTTTGATTGAATTTGTGTTGATGCATCCTTCTACACATATTTAATCAAATTATCAAAACTTGTGAACAAATTCATCCCTTGATAACATCCAACATCTTGGGATTTACGAGTTCATTATCAAAATCATCTTGTTTGGATAGGAGTGTTTAGATGAATCCTTCTTCTCACACCTAGAAAATTATCATCTTGTGAATGATTTAACTCTAGGACAACATCCAACCTCTTAGAATTCATGAGTCCACCAAAATCCGAATCTAAAACAAATCAATCCTAAATCAAGTCCTAAAGTTTAACATTTCCCTTCAAGATTCTCGCAAGAGTCCCACTCATCCATCAAAACATCCATCTTACATCCATATCATTATCACCCTTTGATCCTTAAATTACCCTAAAATTTCTCTTTTATACCTAAAGTTAGATCAATCCAAAAGAATTAAAGAATTCAACTTTTGTATTCTTGAAGATTGATCCCTATTTTATGGTGCAAAATAGATTGCAACACAAGAGGAACATGGAAGCCAACAAAGAAACATCTACTACAAGTGACTTAAGTCAAACCACTCCTAAAATGAATCCCATTAGATCTGGAAATCTCATAGTTAACCTTCTGGTATCTTCGCAAGACCACTAAGAGGAAGATATTATCAATAACCCCTTTGGAATGACACATGACAAAGTAACTGAAATGCTTCAAAATCCGGAAAACCATAAGATTGTCAATATCCTGATGAGGCTTAACCCTTCATTATACATGCTTGAACTAGCAAGGAAAGGGGCCAAATTGCCTTCAGATTTTGACATGAGTACCATAGTGGAGACATCTTTTCCTCCAATCTCATCCACACCCCCATCCCAAAATATCACTCAAAACATTTCACAAATCATAACATCTTTTGCTCCAACCCAACCTAACGTTAATAATGGAAATGCATTTCTCAATGCTATTCAAGCACACCACCTCGAAACAAAACATACCCGAAAACCAATTACATAAGAATTTTCCTCTCACCTTCCATCATGAACCATCATCATCATTCTTCCATGCAACATCTCAAACTTCTCTCCTCACAAATTCGCAAGAGGAAGGAGACATGTTCGGACCAGGGGGCATCTTCGACACCACAACATTTTTGCAAGAACTCACACCCCTTACATTTCCACCCCTTCCACCATTACCATCATCATCCACACCACTCCTTGGTTTAGGGATTCCTCCTTTACCAAGTATCAATCAAAACATCATGCAAAACTTGTCATTGACATCGCAACAACAAATGACAAATGCACAAGCAATTGCAACATCATCAAACACCCCCTAACACTGTAAAGCATGGTCTTTCAAGGACCAAAAACCACATCAACACCACCATCCATCACTCAAAACACTAACACGACATCATCGCTCACCACAAATGCCATTCTGAATCCACCACCACCCCCACCACCACCAACTTCCACCACATCAAACCAATAAAATGTGGCATTGTAAGCTGCTTTTCAAAGGGGATTCCAACAAGTGCAAAAACAAAAAGTCATATAACTAGTTGCTCAGCAAGTTACTCAAGTTGCACAAGCTGCACGAGCCACATTACAAGCGCAATAGGCCACACAAGCCCAAGCTTTATTGCAACAACAACAATAACAAGCCGCCTAATCCACTCAAGCATTGCAAGCATTACAAGCACAAAAGACTGCTCAAGTACAAATTCTATTACAATAATAAGCGAAACAAGCACAAGCCCAAGCACAAGCAACGCAAGCACGAGCTCAAGCTCAGAAAAATGCCCAATATCAAGCACAACAAGCATAGGCACAACTTCTTGCACAAAAATAAGCCACAAAGATGCAAGCATATCAACAATCAATTAAACAATATCAAGAGCAGCAAGAAGCAACCGAATTGGCAGCCCAAAAACAAGAACAATAGCAAGCACAAATCTTAGCATAGCAATAGCAAGATCAACAACAAGCGTTGTTTATACAATAGTAGGTGGAAGCCTACCTAGCTCAGAAGAATATACACATACCATTGAACAACACATCAAACAACCCACCCATCCAACCCACAATCGAAACACCCCAAAACACTTTCATCCCACCCCCTGATCTGCAAAATGATGTGACACCACAAATTAGGTTGCTCTCGCAACAAGTTCTTGATCCTGAATTAGGGAAAACCACAAAGACACCAAGAAACTTGTGTCCCTACCCATTCGATAGGAGCCTAGTGATGAAACCATTCCCCAAGGGATTCGAGATCCCCAAGTTTGACAAATATCGTGGGACACGAAACCCTGAAGATCACATAAGGGAATTCCAAGTTAATTGCATGGAAGTCGCATATGACGATACTTATCAGATGTGGCTATTTCCTAGGAGTTTGGTTGGCCACGCTATGGAATGGTTCTCTCATCTACCTTTAGGCATTAGAATATTTCAAGAAATTATAGATGCATTCATTAAGAACTACGCATGCAACATTGCAATGGATGTTAGTCTAGAAGAACTCTTAGCTCTGAAACAAGGAAAGGGTGAATCTTTCACTTCATTCCTACAACGATGGCGATCCAAGGCCAATCGGAGCAAGTGAACCATGCCTAAGGAATAACAAGTTTGCACCATCATAGCCAACCTTGATGGCCTCTTGGCATTTCATCTCAAGGTTCAAGGAATCACCACATATGACCAATTGATCCCAAAGGCGCTTAGCATTGAATGAGCCCTCATGACTCAACCAGCGGGATCAACCTCATACCCCGAACAACAAAACAACCGCCCATCTTCCAACTACAATGATAAACCATGCACGTGGGCAAGGAAAAAAAACATTACTAATGATGGTGTCATCAACGCCAAGGTGGTCATTAGTGCCCCTCGCCAAAATACACCTGCACCACAAATCCAAATCCAACACCAAAACAATCATCAGACAACACAACAACCAAACCACAATCTGACAATCAATAATGTAAATGATCAAAGGGGATGACCTCAATGGAACAAGAATTATCCCAAATGAAAGTACACTGCTTTGGGGGAACCATTAGAAGTCATCATGAAAAAGCTGATAAATGAAAAACTCATCAAGGCCCCTACCTTTGAAAATTACCAAGAACCGGAAGTGAAACCTCATTGGTATAATGAGAATCAACTCTGTGAATTCCATAAAATCAAAGGACATACCATGAACAATTGTATTAGATTAAAAAACATAGTTCAAGATCTCATCAATCAAAGAATTATAAACGTGGAACAACCAACAGGAAACCAAGATCTTAAGATATACATGAATCTGATGCCCAATCATGGCAATAAAGGGAAAGGAACCCACGCAAATGTGAACCATGTGTATGAAACTGTTGTTGCCTCCCTAGATGAATACTGCACAATCATCACCATCAAAGGTGCCCATGCCAATTGTGGAGTCACCACAAGAGGTGGCAAAGTTACCATCGCAGGATCATCCTAGCCAAACAAAGTCCCTGCATCTAGATTTGTCCCCAATGGCTACAATGTCCTAGATCAACTCAATAGAACACCAACACAAATCTCCATCATGGAGTTGCTAAAAATCTCATCTTCCCATAGGAAAATTCTTGAAGAAGCGTTGGCCTTATCCATTGTCCCCACAGATCTTGATGCAGAACAATTCCAAGCTATGGTCAAAAATATCATTACGCCAAATCTCCTCACATTCTCTGACCAGGATTTCCCCACTCAAGCATCTCACAACCGTGCACTTCACTTAGAAGTCATAGTACATAAGAGAAAAGTCAAAAGGTTCTTGGTGGATGGAGGTGAGGGTTTGAATATATGTTCTCTCAACCTCATCAAACAATTAAAAATCCCAGAGGATTTTATGAACAAAGGAAAGGGTATCACAATAAGATCATATGATGATCAAGAAAGAGTGTCCCAAGGCACGATCAAACTCCCTATTCAAGTAGGGTCGGCTCTCATGGAAACCACTTGTTAGGTCCTAGATCTTGACTTACCATATAACATCCTTCTGGGATGTCCATGGATTCATACAATGAAGGCAGTAGTGTCAAATTTCCATCAATGTGTGAAATTCACACATGAGGGACAAGAAGTTACCATCCATGGAGATCCCAAACCCTTCTCCTATTGCAAAAACCTTGAAGAAAAGTACTATAAAATCCCCCAAGTACCAAAAAATGATGAGGGCCCATCTACACCATACATCGATCCTGCCACTCTCGCATCCACTTCTGTGACAGAGACACCTACCACTCCCACCATTCCCAACATCTTTGACATTAAGGTCATTATCCAAGATAACGGTTGTGGAAAATACACGATCCCTAAAAATGATTTTATGGTAGGAGAGTTATTAACATCTCCTAGATCATGGGGATGTTCGCAAATAAATGAAGCCTCCACATCCCAAATGTCTCCTAAAGACTATCCCACCTTCACAAGATAGGGGGATCTTGGATGAGAAGTTATTGAAGCAAATCCATCTCATATGCTATACCAAGATGAAAGAACAACAGTTGATTTACCAATGGATGATAGAAGCAAGGGTCTACAAATGATGCTCGCAATGGGCTATGACAGAAACCAAAGACTGGAGAGAAACGACAATGGGCTTATAACACCTATCATACCGGAGATGCGACCAATAAAAAATCTTGGCCTTGGATGTACCCCTCTGAGTATAACCATACGTGGCCGAAGTCCTCTAGTTAGAAGGGTTAATAATCCTCCTTAGCCAACCATAGCAAAACTACGCCTACCAGTATCTACAGGTCACATCATAGATAAATTTACATTTGATATAACTGATGTCTGTAGTAGTAGTGATAATGAGGATCACCTGACCAACTTACCTAGGCTATTTGAGGATACCACTCTTTGCATGATTAGCACCCTATCTTTTGAATCAGACCACCAAAATCATGACATCCACCTAGTATATCCCAAACTCATCGACTATGACCAACGAGGACCACCGGTTCTTGATCCATTTAAAAATGATGAAGCGCTCTCAGAATTCATGAGACTACGGGAAAAAAATCCATGTGGCGATCACAAACCAGGGTTCCTAATTGAGTTAGATACACACACCTATTATGGGGAAACAATTGAATCCCTCAGTTGCAAAAGTGAAAAATTAAGAATCATATCTAAGTCCTTCAGTGAGAACCACACTATGGCACTCTCTAACCAGAAAAAAGTAAAAGGAAAGTATGCATCCAACAGTGAAAACCTCTCTGAGGCACCCAAGGATGGGGGATTCAATCTTCCTTTCCAAGCTATTCATCAAGAAAACTTAGCAGTCTTGGCAGAAAAATGCAATTTGGTGAATCTAGGAATAGAGGAAGCCCTGCATATCACATTCTATGTAGAATCATTACTATCAGAGGAACAAGAGCTCCTAACAGCATTCCTAAGAGAAAGACAAATAAACTTCGCATGGAGCTATGTTGACATGCCAGGACTTGATCTGAAGACCGTGGTTCACCATTTAGTAGTATATCCCGAAGCAAAGCTTGTCAGAAAAAAGCTTCAAAAAATGTACGCTCAAATCGCCTTACTAGTCAAAATGGAGCTAAAAAAGCTATTAGATGTAGGATTCATCCAACAGATAGATTACCCAGAATGGGTATCAAACTTGGTACCTGTTTCAAAACCCAATGGGAACATCAGAATCTACACAGACTTTAGAGACTTGAATAATGAATGTCCAAAAGATGACTTCCCACTTCCAAACATTGACATGATTGTGGATATGACAAATGGACATGAAATGTTGTCACTAATGGATGGATTCTCAGGGTACAATCAGATGATGATAGCTAAAGAGGACCAACATAAAACAACTTTCACTTGTCCATGGGGGACCTTTTGTTGGAATATGATTCCATTCAGCTTAAAGAATGTAGGAGCAACATACCAAAGGGCCATGACATTAATATTCCATGACATGATCCATAAAACAGTTGAAGACTATGTTGACGACATTCTAGCCAAGTCCAAAAAGAGAAAAGATCACATAGCAACCCTTAGTGCCATCTTTGACAGGTTGGAGAAGTACAAGGTTAGATTAAACCCTAAGAAGTGTGTATTCAATGTACAATCATGGGAAAATTTCTAGGATATATAGTATCAATTAGGGGTATCGAGGTAGATCTAGCAAAGGTAAAAGCAATCCTCGAGATGGAGGCACCAAAGACATTAAAGAAATTAAGAGGTCTCCAAGGCAGGCTCCAATCTATTTGTAGATTCATAGCATAGTTGGCGGACAAACATAACCCATACTCTCACCTACTCCACAAGGGAGTAGCATACAAATAGGATAGCAAGTGTGAAGAGGCATTCAACAAAATCAAAGAATATCTATTGACACCACTGGTATTAATGCCACCAATTCCAAGAACACCATTGATTCTCTACGTATCAGCAACAACAACAGCCCTTGGAGCTCTCCTAGCTCAACATGACAAAAATGGAACATAAAGGGCCATTTATTACATTAGCAGAACAATGGTTGGCCATGAGCTAAACTATTCATTCATAGAGAAAGCATGCCTATTAGTAGTGTTTGCATCTCAGAAATTCAAACACTACATGTTGGCACACAAAATAAAGCTCATCGCCAAAATTGATCCTCTCAAATACTTATTGTCAAAGGCAATGCTCACACGAAGGATGGCCAAATGGGTGATGATACTATCAGAATATGATATTGAATATGTGGAGAGGAAAGTAATCAAAGGCCAAGTCATCACAGATCAGTTTGTAGAAGCACCAATCTATTCCGAGAATCATCTCATCTCAGAGTTTCCAGATGAATGTATTTTTAATCTCAACATAGCTGACAACTGGAAACTGTACTTTGATGGCTCATACACAGCATGGATCAGGAGCTGACATTTTCTTTATCACTCCGCAAGGGGATTGCATACCAAGGTCCTATGAACTGGCATTTCCCTACACCAATAACATTGCAGAATGCGAGGCTTTAACCATAGGTCTCAGAATAGCAATGCAATGGAACATTATAGCTCTCAGAGTATACAGAGACTCCCAATTGATAATAAATCAAGTGAACGATGAATACTAGACCAAGGAGGACAAGCTCACTCCATACAAGAAATTGGTGGAGACTCTCAAAGAATCCTTCATCAAAATTACATTTGAGCAGATACCTAGAGCCAACAATAGAGCAGTAGATGCCATGGCAACAATTGGGTCCCTACTGGACATCCCCAACAATGTTCCAAAATATGAATTCCTAATAGAGTAGCTTCTCATGCTTGCATTCAAGGTACGAGAATCAGAATTCATGTTTGAAATCATTGGTCCCAGTGATCCTTGGTACCATGACATTTATACATACCTTTGAATAGGAGTCATACCCGTTGACTTACCTTCAAACCTAAAATGAACCTTTGTCAAAAAGGCATCCAGATTTTTCATCCTAGGAGATACCCTATATCGTAGGAGCATAGAAGGTACCCTACTGCACTGCCTAAATGCTGAGGAGGCATTAACCACTCTAACTGAAGTACACAACGGTATCTGTGGTTCACACTCGAGTGGAATGACCATAGCTAAGAAACTGCTGAGGATGGGGTATTATTGGCCCATAATGGAATGAGAAGCACATGACTATGCCAGAAGGTGTCTATAATGTCAGCAACATGGGGACCTCATCCACCTCCATACTCCAGCTCAAGAGCTTCATCCTATCGTCACACCATGGCCCTTTTCACAGTGGGGACTCCATCTCATTGGGAAAATCATGCCCACTTCATCTAATGACCACAAATTTATCATAACCGCAACATAGTACTTTACTAAGTGGGTGGAGGCCATACCCATGATGTACATAACTGGGAAGCAGATTTCAAATTTCATCCTAAACTATCTCATTTGTCGATATGGTGTTCCACAAGCCATTATCTCAGATAATGGGACACCATTCAAGAATCAGGAGGTTCATGACTTATGTGAAAAAATCAAAATCCAACATCACTTCTCCACCCCATACTATCCCCAAGGAAATGGCCAATCAGAAGCTACAAAAAAAACCATTTTGAAAATCCTCAAGAAAATAGTCAATGACGCGGGTTGTGACTGGCATTTAAAGCTTAATCCTGCCCTTTGGGCCTATCGAACCAGTATCCGCACACCCATCGGCGCCACCCCCTTCTCCCTAGTCTATAGATCAGAAGTAGTACTCCCCATTGAGATCGAGATCCCATCACATAGGATATCATTGCAAAACCTCATCACAGATTAAGAGTACCGAGTGCCAAGATTGAATGAGCTGGAGCTATTGGATGAGCGATGAATAGATGCTTTGAATCATTTGCAAGTCTATCAGAATAGACTCAAAAGGAGCTACAATAAGAAAATCAGAAGTAGGACGTTCCAAGTTGGAGAACTGGTATTAAAAGAGAATAAGAAGAATTTCCCAAACCCAAGTAGCAAAGGCAAGTTTGAACCCAATTGGTTGGGACCATTCATCATCACAACAAGTTACAAATCAAGGGCATATCAGTTATCAACACCTGAAGGAGAACCTCTGCAACATCCCATGGATAGCTCTCATCTTAAGAAGTTTTATGCCTAAATATTTCAAGGTATAAAACCAAAAAATCCAAAAAAAATCATAAAATGTCCTGAAAAAATGGTTACTTCGGTGAAAACCTGGTAAACATGCATCTTGGTGACAACAAAAAATCCAAAACAGCAAAAAATCCAAAAAAAAAATAGAAGAAGGATAAAAAATAGTAAAGAGAAAAATCGTCCTCTAGTGAAAACCACTTTGGTGGCACTTTGGGCAAGTACCTTGGTGAAAACCTAGCAAACAAGCGCCTTGTGTAAATAAGCATTTTCCATCCATTAGGATCTTTACATCTTGTTCTGCATCATTCATCCATTATGCTTCCATCATCCATCGCATTCGTATCTCCATCCATCACTCATCCACTTGCATCCGCATCATAGCTTGGTCCTGTGATCACATCATAATTCCTCCTAGTACTACTCGGCTCATCCTCAAGGTTAGTTTTTCCTGCATTTATCGGAGTAGTCTATTGCATCATGTTGGGGGCATGTTCTCATTGGATCAGATTCATGTATTTTCTTAAAGTACTAAATATCAGAAAATCCAAAAACATCATAAAATTAGAAAATCCAAAAACATCAAAATATCAAAAAATCCAAAAACATCAGAAAATCATAAAAACCAAAAACATCAGAAAATTAGAAAATCCAAAAACATCAAAACATATCAAAATCCCAAAAACATGTCAAAAAGTCGGTCAAAAAAGCCAAAAAACAAAGTCTTCTTGTCGAACTACGAGTCTCTGAGCCTTGAACGTAGGCAAGGTTGATCTTTGATCATCCCCCGAGACACTTAGGTCAGTCCTTTAGGAGTCTATCATAATAAATTAACATTTCATCATGTATATCTTCATCTGTAAATCGGTCAAGTCGTCAGTAAAACTAAGTAGTCTCTACGTGTATAACGTAGGCAAGGCTAATTTGTTGATCAGCCCCCGAGGCCCCTAGGATAGGTCTTTCAGTTATTCTCTTGGTCAAAATCTCAGAAAACCCCAAAAACATTGGAAATTTTGAGAATCAAAACATTGCAAAACTCCAAAAACATCCAAATATTTGAAAAAATCCATCCACCTCATCTTGCTTGCACCCACAATAACACCATCCATAATGAACTGGTCATCATCCTCAACCTTTGGTGAAACAGTTAGAAACAAGTCTAGCAGCTTAAAAGTAAAACTCAAAAATGTCAAGTCTCAGGTTTAAGTCAATACGTAAACAAGTTGGTCAACTCTTTGTGTCCATAATCCATCATCCAATCAATTCCATATCAATCATATGATAACATCATTTCCTAGGATGAATCCTTCCTACAAGGGGCATTATTTATCAGAAATAGCACTTTGATAAATGAAATGGTGTGCCGCCATCCACTAACATGTACTAGGATGTATCCTTCATACAATGGGAATTATCTTTTGGCAATAGTTTTGGTTCTTATCCTTAAAAAAAACATTCCCTTTTGGTTAGCAGTATTGAAGAACATCAACTTGTTTGTGTGCTTTATCTTCATTTTTTTACTTATCTTATTGCGCTCGGTCCAAGGACCTCTTGATGATATGTGAACGAAGGATTTAGAGAGATAGGAATGGGGCAATGATCATTATCCTTTTGTCTGTTGTGCTTGTTGGATGTTTTTGTAAAATAACCTTGGCGAATACTTGCTTTGTTAGATATGTATAGAGGGTGTTTTGGATAGCTTGTTGACTATTTCATTGATTGGTTATACCTTTCCGTGTTTTGGTCCAAGATGTTTGAAACTTCTAAAGTGCATCCTAGCAAGGTTTTCGTATGTTAGGTGTGAACAAGAATACTCCTATCTATTTTTCGAATCAAAGTCCATCACACTAAGTACAACGCCATCCTAGTCCTTTATACCTTGATGCATCGTGCTTATGCGTGTTATCAAACATAAGGTAAGTGACCCTTTTAAAATCCCAATCCTTGATAAGCAAATCATCCATCTATCATAAAGTTGGCTTATTGGATCCTCTTGTCATCATCTAATTTCTTCTTTTCTGCACTAACATCGCGTCATGAAAAGTTAATCATCATCACCAGTGCATCCATCCTGCATCCACAAACCATCAGTACTATGCATATCATCTCACATGCATGTTCATCATCATAATATAGATCTATTAGTCTAAGCATCTTATAAATCACATATTTGCATAAAACATCCATTGCATAATCATAGCATATCACATCATCCATCTCATCCATCATCACATCATATCATCATTTATGTTGTTTAAGATAATATAGATTTTTTATTCTAAGCATCTTAAAACCATCTCATTTGCATCATCATCCATAACCATCCATTTTGAACCTCTTTACCGCGAGATCGACCCTCAAATCGAATCTTTTTGCTCGATCTCTTGAGGGGGAAATGTACTAGTGTACTTCTTTCCACTCTGGCATCCAAAAAAATAAGAATTAATATAAGAATGTTTGGTACATCATAATCGAATTAGATATTAAAGATAAAAGGAAAATAATTCCATCTAGAATTCAGACTTATATATCCATTTTTTTGGAAAGAAAAAAATCATTCGACAGAATATCCAATTAACAAGCAAATATTCAATTATTTGAATCATTTAAAGTGATTGAATTGAAAGGTTCACTTTCAAAATCTGCCTCAATTTTCAATATCAGAATAACTGATATATTAATCAGTTAATGGGTTAGGTTCAGCAGAATATATGACTCATGCTCCTTTAGGTTCTTTACATTCTGTGGGTGGTGTAGCTACCGAGATTAATGCGGTCAATTATGTCTCACCTCGAAGTTGGTTAGCCACCTCTCATTTTGTTCTAGGATTTTTCTTTTTCGTAGGTCATTTGTGGCATGCAGGAAGAGCTCGCGCAGCTGCAGCAGGATTTGAGATATGCGAAATATTGGAATTGATTCACCGGGGAATCTGGTTTAGATTTATCAATAAATAGTTATATTGAATCTATCCATTAATTCCTTTCTTTTAAGTTCTTCTGGAAAGTAATTGGAAGAAATCTTTGACCATTTTATAGCAATATTAGAAAATATCTTATTCAAAAAAATATATCTAGGGAGAGACCATTTGTCTTAAAGCAAAGCAACTACTCCCTAGATATATAAACAAAAGATTTCCCTCCTCTCCTATATTAATTTAATATTCTAAAGTATATCAAATTGGAAAAGACCTAGAGTTAAAGATTCATCGATAGGTAACGTTGCCCCAATACCTAACCAAAGAGCTACTGCGGTACCGATTAAGAATACTGTTGTAGCTACTGGACGACGAAATGGATTTTGAAATTGATTCACATTCTCCAAGAAAGGGACTGTCAATAGTCCTGCAGGTACTGAAGCCATTAAAAGAACGCCTAATAATTTATTAGGTACTGTACGAAGTATTTGAAATACGGGGAAAAAATACCATTCGGGTAATATTTCCAAAGGAGTTGCAAATGGATTTGCCGGTTCACCAATCATTGATGGTTCTAGAACTGCTAAACCTACGGTACATGCAATAGTACCAAAAATAACTACTGGAAAAATATATAAGAGATCATTGGGCCAAGCGGGCTCGCCATAATAATTATGTCCCATGCCTTTAGCTAATTTAGCCCTTAGTACATTAATATAAGAATGTTTGGTACATCATAATCGAATTAGATATTAAAGATAAAAGGAAAATAATTCCATCTAGAATTCAGACTTATATATCCATTTTTTCGGAAAGAAAAAAATCATTCGACAGAATATCCAATTAACAAGCAAATATTCAATTATTTGAATCATTTAAAGTGATTGAATTGAAAGGTTCACTTTCAAAATCTGCCTCAATTTTCAATATCAGAATAACTGATATATTAATCAGTTAATGGGTTAGGTTCACTTACTTCTCATTTTTTTACTGTATTTTAATACAAAATAATTAAGAGAAAAAAGTAAGAATATTCTAGAGGCCCAATCCTCAGATTTGATCTGTAATGTTTCTGTGCCTTGGTAATCAAAACCCAAAGGTCTATGAGCTAACTTATGCTTGGCTAGCCAAGCAGATAATCGGCCTTGCATTTGATTACTATTTATTGTCAAAGTATCTGTATAAGGATTTGACATTTCTAATGGAATTTCAAAAATTTATTTCCTGTTCGTTACTTTTTACTAACTGTTGTTCATTCGCCCATTAAATGCTTTTATTTCTGTTATTTCAAAAGTAGCTGCTTCAGCTTTAGCCACTAGAATTTTTGATTTTATTTTTTATTTCTCATTGAACGAATGGCATCTTCTTTTGGAAATATTAGCTATTCTTAGCATGATATTAGGGAATTTAATTGCTATTACTCAAACAAGCATAAAACGTATGCTTGCATATTCATCGATAGGTCAAATTGGATATATCCTTATTGGAATAATTGATAGAGACTCAAATAATGGATATGCGAGTATGATAACTTATATGCTGCTCTATATTTTTATGAATTTAGGAACTTTTGCTTGTATTGTATTATTCAGTCTACGTACAGGAACAGACAACATTCGGGATTATGCAGGATTATATATGAAAGACCCTTTTTCAGCTTTGTCTTTATCTTTATGTCTGCTATCTCTAGGAGGTATTCCTCCACTAGCAGGTTTTTTTGGAAAACTTTATCTATTTTGGTGTGGATGGCAAGCAGGCTCCTATTTATTGGTTTCGATAGGACTCTTTATGAGTGTTATTTCAATATATTATTATCTGAAAATAATTAAGTTATTAATGACTGAACGAAACAAAGAAATAACTCCCCACGTGCAAAATTATAGATTATCTTCTTCAATCTCAAAAAATTATATCGAATTTAGTATGATTGTATGTGTAATAGCATCTAGTTTACTGGGGATAGTAATGAATCCAATTGTTGCAATTGCCCAGGATACATTATTTTAGAGTATTTATATAAACCTTTTTCTTACTAACTGAAAAAACTAGGATTTGCCCTTATATTCTTAAAATGGCAGGGAATAGGCTGAAATTATCAGATGAACTTCTAATTACAAAATCAACTTGATCGTTAAATTAGAAGTTCATTTTGTACCATGTAATATACATTTTCATTCTCAGAAAATGTCGTTTAAACATGCGTAAATAAAAAAAATATTTGTCATTCTGTTCTATTTAAGTTATAATATAACAAAACATGAGCACAGATAATCTAATCTCGATACTTAATTGAATCGAGAGAACCTCACTATTTGCGATTCTTTCATCTAAAAGATAGTGTGAGCAGAGCATAATAACTGTTTATTGTGCATCCAGCAGGAATTGAACCCGCGACTTCCCAATTATGAGTTGGGTGCTTTTACCATTCAGCCATGGATGCTATGATAAAGCAGAACTAAAAAAAGTGAATTTTATTATAATAAGTCCTCTGCTCTACCAACTGAGCTACAAATGGATCTTGTTATATATTCTTTTAAGTTATTGATCTTTGTTTTATACGAGAAAATATCGATAATCCATAATTCATAATCCTGAACTTAATACAGAATCTGGTAAAGTTGCTCCCGGATGGGGAACTACTCCTTTTATGGGTATTGCAATGGCTCTATTTGCAGTATTCTTATGCATTATTCTGGAGATTTATAATTCTTCCATTTTATTAGACGGAATTCCAGTTAGTTGGGGCTAGAAAAACTAGAAAATCCGCCCCCGAGTTCATCCAAAACAAAAAGAATTAAGAAAGAAAAAATTTTGAATAGCTTTCATTTTTAGGTTATTACGTTCCGGTAGTTTGATCGTGTAATTACTTTTATCTAAGGATTTTTTGGAATTATGGGTGTGCGACTTGTTAAAATTGATCTCTATTCTATATGAAAACATTGAATGGGAGATTGATTCATCTTGGAAACATCCAATGCGATTAGATGAAAATAAAGGAATATTTACAATTCCCCAATTTGGTAAAATACAACTTGAAGGATTTTGTCGTTTTATCGATCAAGGCTTAGCAGAAGAACTTTTTTTTTCGCTTATACACTGACTGAATATAAATAATCAGGATAATTCTTATGCTTTATCACACTGCTCTTTGGGGGTTATTTATGAACCATACAATACTGTAAGAAAGAAGATTTCATTTTTTCTTTTTCTCCTTCCTCCCCTTTTTCTTTTCTTGCATTACCAAAGACTCTTTTTCGCTTTACGAGAGATATAGGTTTATCTTTTCATCTAAAAAAGTCTTTCGTTGATTTGATAGAACTATCTATATTTAAATAACTAGCTTATTGGCTCTTAGTAATTAATATAAAACAAATATACCAGAGACCAATTTGTTTTTATTTCGAGTTCTCTATCATTTTAGAAAAGAAGGCAAAAGCTTGATCTCAATGAGTCGCACACTAAGCATAGCACTGCTCCAAGATATTTAATTCTTTTAATTTGATCTTATAGAATTTAAGATTTATAATTGGTCAGATTATAGAAGGATATTGCAATAAGAATTTTTTTGAATTTTGATCGTAGCAAGTACATTGCTTCAAAGAGGGGAAAAATGTAGACACGTGAAATTAGCATTATGCACTTAGTTCACATTCATCCACTCATAAAGTTAATCAAGCTCATTAAATCCATTCATTAGGCAAATCAGGTTCATTTAATCTCTGAGGATTATCCACTTAAATTGAATAAATTAACTTTATTTAATTTAAGCCTATCAATCCCTCTTTGATTAAATAAATCAAGACTTTATTTAATTAAATCTCAAAAGTCATATTTCTCCCTCTTGATTTAAATAAATCAAAATATTCAAGTCAAATGGGTCAAAATCACCTAAATATCATCTAAGTTAGTCTAATCCTGATTAACCTAATCTAATCACCCATCACATCCTCTAGCTTTTCCCACTTTCACCAATAAATCATTTTAATTCATTTATAAATTCATCATTTTCTTTCAACTTGGCATAAAAATGGAATAGTCCCTCAAGTTTGAATATGAAGACAAGTTGACTTGTCCCTTCCAACATTGCAATAACTTCTCTCTTTTGTGTTCCCCTCTCAACATTTAATTCACAATTTCAAATTTGAATCTCCCCCACTTTGGCACATTGGCCAAAACTTGCACATTCCTCAACCTATCATAATGTGACAAGTGGCTTCATCTCATTGGCCAAATCATTATCCCACATTGCTCTATTTTGACCTCTGTTCCAACTTGAAAATCTATAAATGAAAGGCCTCATTCTTCATCAACCCATCTACACTCTCATGCAAAGTTACTCTCTTAAACTGAGAACTAATTTTTCCCATCACCATTGCATTGCATCATTTGAGTTTTAGCAAGGATTGGGAAAGGGTCATTGGCACATTTGACACCAATCCAACATGGAATAGGTACATGTTATGCTTTTAGATTTCTTTAATCTTTGCCATTGGTTACATTTTCTTAAGCATTTACATGTTATTTCATAGGAGTATTTTGATAAGTTTGCATATAACTAACCCATGTTTGAGGTTTAAGTGTTTGAAGATTTTAGGTTCTTTAGTAGCTTACTCTCATAATTGCAAGTCCTTAAACAAGAATATGAATAAATCTGGAGCAACTACATTTCTTTCAAACCTCAGCCAAACACACCAAACTACACAGTCATATACTGGTGAAGATATCTCTCACTGTACAACAATCTAGAAGCCCAAATTCTGGATATAGCAACTACTAACAATCACATATAACATCAAAATTGTACCAACATAAGAACATATCTGAAAGAAAAAATTGGAGTGCAGAATACCTACACACTTTCTCTATTACAATTTTCTCAATATCCTCGACCTATATAGGTAACAACCAACATCCATGACATCAATGAAAACAACTAGTGGAAAACCAGTTAAAAGGTTAACATCAATGAAAACACCTCCATACTTGTAACAATCTCCCCCTTTGTCATTAATGGCAACACATGATGTGAAAAACCATCAAAGACAACACAATAGCTCTAAACCATTTGAATGCTTTCTCCCCCTTAATTTTTCTTTTTCACATGATACTTTCTCCCCCTTTGACATCAACGACAAAGGAAAAATATATTTTACATTGTTTTCCCCTTTGATATTAAGAATATTACCAATATTGAATACTCCCCCTTGGGAGTACACCCAATCAACTGCACAATGACAACATGTGATACTACCTGTTCCCCCTGAGAGGTAGCCACCAAACATCAATCCAGAAGAAAGATGGATCCATAGATCCACTAGATTGATGCATCTCCATATGCATATAGTTCAAGAAAGGAGGATTAATAACCCCTAACTTCTCTCAGAGATACTCAAAAGTATCTTTAGGAAGAGCCTTAGTAAATATTTCAACAACCTTATCCTTTCTAGGTACACACTCAAGTTTTACTTCATTCTCCAAAACCATCTCTCTCAAAAAGTAATACCTTATTGATATATGCTTTGTTCTTGAGTGCATCACTAGATTCCTTGAAATGTTAATTGCACTTGTATTATCACAGAAAATAGAAATGGGATCATCATGCATTACTCTAATATCCTTCAATGTTTGTCTCATCCACAAAACTTGTGTACAAAAAAATGTTGCAACAATATACTCAGCCTTTGCAATGGATAAGGAAACTGAATCTTTCTTTTTACTTAACCATGACACCAATCTGCAACCATGAAAGAATGCACCACCACTTCTACATTTTCTTTCATCAACACAACCTTCCCAATCTACATCTGTATGAGCACTCAGTGTAAAATTAGTATCCCTAGGATACCACAAACCATAATCTAGAGTGTCATTCAAATATCTGAATACACTCTTAATAGGAGCAACATGTGTCTCTTTAGCATCTTCTTGAAATCTAGCCACAAGAAAAACTACATGCATGATATCCATTCTATTAGCAGTTAAATACAATAGTCCTCCAATCATAGATCCATCTTTGCTATGATCGGACTTAGGTGAATCATCATCTTTACTCAATTTGCAACTAGTCACCATAGGAGTGCATATTGATTTGGAACCATCCATCCCAAACTTCTTCAACATTCTTTTACATAATTTGACAAGGGTATGTGCATGATCATCATGGAAAAAATAGACCCTTAAGTGCCAAAAAATTCAAAAAAATCAAAGTTAGGCAACTTGACGTAAAAATTTGAATAAGTTATCTATGTTTTTTCAAAAATATCTAAGAATAGAATTTGCAGCAAATTGAATGCATTTTCTAAACTACTAGGTTTATTTAAAAATAAAAATAAAAATTATTTGGTGAAAATTTGAAATTTCAATGCAGCAATACTTAAATTTTAAGGAAAAAATAAGTAGGTGTATGTCTGACCACCCTAACCACAATAAAATGATAATATTTTTTTATAATATTTTAGATATAAGTAGAGGAATCATGTCTGAATCTGATGCATATTTTTTTATAATTTTTTTCCAAGAAAATAATTAATTATTATTTTTTTATTACAACTTTAAAAAAATATAAAAACTCGTATGTCTGACCACCTTGACTTGGTCAAAAATTCATGAACTTCAATATTTTTTTTAATCCTATAGTATGCGAAGCATAGAATGTGATGCATGTGTCAGATTCAAAAAATGTGATATCATTTGAAAGATATAGATGTTTTCAATTATCCTATCAATGAGGACTTTAGTTGTAATTCAAATAGAAAATGAATAATAATTATTTTAAAATTCAAAGTAAAGCATAATTTATATTGGTAGAAAGCTAAGAATCTCCTTGAAAAACCCTTTTCATTTCATCAAATTTGGGTAAAAATACAATCGTCAACCACAGACCCTACACATACCCATCATATTGCCACTTTTTGGCCCATCATGATCCTACACATACCCACAATGAAATAAAAACACCTCTTTTTTTTTATTCATCTCACCAAACATAGAAATCTCAAACTCTTTTTTCAGTTTTTCATTGAAAATTTTACACATTGTTTCATTTCCTCCAAAGATAATATCATCAACATATACAACTACTATCAAGAAATTTTCATTTTAATTTTGAAATAAAGATTGATATCTTTCATACCTTTATTGAAACCTTGTTGAATCGATTATCTATCCAAACTTGCATACCAAGCTTTAGGATCTTGCTTCAATACACATAAAGCCTTATTTAATCTACAGACCATATCTGGTTGATCTAATAATTGAAATCCTTCCAGTTGTTCCATGCAAACTTCTTCCAACTCACCATTCAAAAATGAAAACTTTACATCCATTTGATAAAATTTTAAATTTTTATGAGCAACAAATGCCAAAAACATTTTGATATCTTCCATTCTTCCCACTAGAGCAAAGGTCTCCTGAAAATATATACCTTCTACTTGTGAGTAACCCTTTTACACAAGCCTTGCCTTATTTTTGACCACTTCATTCTCTTTCAACTTGTTTCTGAATACCCATTTTGATCCAATTATGTTTTTATCTGTCGTTCTAGGAACCAATTCCAAGGTTTGATTCTTCTTAGTCTACATAAGTTCTTTCCTAGCTCTCATCCAATGCTCATCATTACATGCTTCACTCACTATCTTAGGTTCAACTTCAGAAACTAAACACAAATTTATTTTAGCAATAGCAGTAGCTCCGCTTCTTGTCAATACTCCTTTTCTCTTGTCTCCAATAATTTGATCTTTTGAATGATTATTTTTCATATATTTAGGTGTCTTTGGGGACACCATAAAAGCTTCTCCTTCTTCATTCTAGGTTTCTTGTTCTTCTACAACTTCTTCTACTTCTTTGTAACTAGGTTCATCTAATACATATCCATCAACTTCAATTGAATTCTTCAATGATTCATCAACCTTGACATTTGTACTTTCTACAATATTTCTTAGTCTTTTATAGTAGCATCTATAAGATTTTCTTCTAAGGGAGTATCCAAGGAAGATACCTTCATCATACCTTGCATCAAACTTTCCTAAATTTTCTTCATCCTTTCTAATATAACATTTGCTTCCAAATACCTTGAAATACTTTACAGTAGGAATCTTTCCATACCAGAACTCATACAGAGTCTTCGTACTATTAGCTTTTGCTTGAATTTGGTTAAACTTGCATAAACACCAATGTGAATTGCTTCTCTTCAGTAAACTTTTGGTAGACCTACCTCAGTAATCATTGATCTAGTAGCTTCCTGAACCATTTTGTTCTTCCTTTGAACAAATTCATTCTACTGAGGAGTTCTCAAAGCAGACAACTATTTTTTTATTCCATGTGCTTCAAAAAACATATTAAACTCATTAGAGGTGAATTCTCCACCTCTGTCAGACCTCAATCATTTGATTTTCATATCCATTTCATTTTCAATGATAGCTTTGAATTCTTTGAATTTGTTTAATGCATCATATTTTTCTCTAAGAAAGGTAACCCATATAAATATATAGTAATCATCAATTAAAAGAATAAAATACCTATCACCTTGTAGACTTCTCACCCTTGGAGGACCATAGAGATCTATATGAATCAAATCTAGTAGTCTGGTAGAAGATTGTTTCTTTGATCTAAAGTAGTTTCTAGCTTGCTTTCCAAACTAACAATTCCTTGCAAATAGCATTAACAAGCTTTTTAATCCTTGGTAAATCCCTCACATCTTGTACAGAACTGATTCTCACCATATTATCAAAATTCATGTGACACATCCACTGGTGTCATAACCGTCATTAATTTGATACATAAAGCAATGTCCATTATCACCCTAAAGTTGATAAATGTTTCCTCCAAAATTATTTCCAACAACAATCAGTGTTCCAGATTCTTTACTTATTTCATATTTCTCATCCTTGAACACAAGATTATATCCTTTACTACGCACCCATCCTTGAACCCTTAACATAGTAGACATCATCAGTATTATGCTTGCCATCAAAATTGTCTAAACCTATCCCACAAATATTTGCACTTGTATCATCTCCAAACTTAAATAGGCCTCCATTATATTTTTGAAGTTTAACAAACTTACTTTTATCACTGGTCATGTGATGTGAACAACCCCTATCAACAACCCAATAGTTCTTTTCTTTTTTAGCATGAAGAGAAGAAATCATAGTATCTTCATCTTTCTCTAGAGTGCTTTCCTTCACCTATCTTTTAGTATTAGCAAGAGTAGATTCATCTTTTATAGCCAAGAACAAGCATTCATTATCATCAAAATTTCCATAATCAAATTTTTCATTAGAAATACCAACATCTTCATTCACATAATATGCTCTCTTGATCATCTTTCATTTTTTTCTTTACCTTATCTATATCTATTCTTCTTAGCTCTTTCTGAACATCTCAAAGCATAATGACCAATTCCTCCATAGCAAAAAACATTTGAAAGGTAACTTACCTTGATACTTACTGGAGCTCTTTTTCATTATTCTTACAAAATGAAACATAGAAAAGGGAGAAGGGAGGATCTCTAAACCCCTCTTTCTAGTTAGGATTTCATTCAAAAGATGAGATCCAAGAACCTTGAAATACCTATCAACCCAAGAGGTGAATTAAGTCAAGATTTAGGGGTCTTATATATTTCTTTATACAAGGAAAGGGTGGTGAGCTAAATCACAACTTGAGGATAAGGAATTGGATTAACACATAAACCCTAACTCTAGTTCTAACACATGTAATGCATAAATATAACACAAAACGAAAAGAAACTATAACTTTTCTAACAAAACAAGAAGGAGATAATGTTCTGCACCTGACCAAATCAACTTTTCTAAAGTGCTAACAGAGACTCATTTTCCACCAAAGGTGAATGGGTCCTAATAGGCATGTCTAGGGAGTTCTGAACCTGAAACAAAAGCTTGTAAAATATGCAGTCTGCTACCCTTGAAACCCTAACATGGACTCATTCACCTCTAAAGGAGAATGGGTCCTCCTAGGCTCCTCTGGAAATCTTTGAATTTGATCTTCAACTTCTAGATCTATAGTTCTTCCTTACACTTTGAAATTTGTTTTTCCAAATCTAGATCTACCAATAATATGCAAGTCATATTTGGTAGCTTGTTGGTGGATAGGGGTTTTCCTTATTCAAACCCCTTGTTGGTAATCAAACCTAGGATGATGAATGCAAATCTAAAACATGTAATTATGTGTGCAATATTAACCTTAAGTGTTTCTAAGACTAAGATCTATGAGAATGTAAAGGAAATTCTATCTAATTGTGTTAGAATAGAACCCTATAATGGAACATGAAAAATGCAAATGAATTACTAAAGAATATGTTTAATCCCCTTAGTAAGCCACAAATTTGAGTATACCTCTTGTAGGCTACAAATAGGATGATTATAGAAGATGGAATCTCTTAGGGAAAAAGTACTTAGGATTGGTTGTATGTCTTGTGCATCTCCCAACACCTAGAATCCCTCATGTTTCTCCATAGACATCTATCATCAACCTTCACTAATGCTTGATCTTGGACACAAAATATGCTTAAAGACCTACAATGCTGCCCCAAACTTCAATTTTTCTTACTTCTTGACAATGAATGCTTGATCTCATGAAATTTCTTTGTCTCTTAGCTTGCTTGAAATATTCTTCTAGGTGAAATTATGTAAAATAACATTGTATTTATACATAATTTGACAATTAACCTCGAAATTCAAATAATTCAAGTGGACCTTAGATTTGGAAATGAAAATTATTAAAATCCCACTAGAATTAAGTTCAAAAAGGCGATCCTTATTAAGGAAGGACCCATTCACCACCTAGGGAGAATGGGTCCTGGCACAAGTTTCCATGACCTTTCCTTTGAGGGGTGAAAGAACATCAAAAACCCATGTCAAATCTACATAGAAAAGGGTGTCCTATTTTAAGAGGACCCATTCGCCACCAAAGGAAAATGGGTCCTAACACCAAATACTAGGACCTTGATTTTTCCATTTACAATGTTAGGCAATTTAAATGTTGGGTGTCAAGATGGATCCTTAGGAGGTTTCATAAATAAGGCTTAAATTTGAATTAAAGGGGCTAATTAACTCTAATTAACCACAATTAATTAAGAGGACCCTGGATAAGTGTGAAAGTATGTTACAACACTTTACAAAACCATAAATAAGGTACATATTAGGTACATTTTATTAAAAAGGGTCCTAAGATCAATGTGAATGTGTACAACACATTACAACAATAATCCAAGGCACAATTAAGTTAAATTTGTATCAATTATTCCCAAATTAAGTGTGAAAGAGGACTAATTTTTTTAACACTACAGTTAGCTTCCACTTCATCAAAGTTCTCTTCATCCAAATCTTTAGCTTTTGTAGCCCTAAAAGTAGTTTCTATCTTTGATCCATTTCTCAAACTAGGCTTTCTCATTTCATATGATGTTAGAGTACCCAACAGTTGAGATTTAGTACATGTCTTACAATCTACAAATTCTTCAATAGCAGATACCTATTAACTATATGTAGATCTGGGAGAGTTTTGTGAATATTCTTTACAATTCTAGATTCATCCATTTTTGCACCAAGTCCTTGCATTCCACCTACCAACTCAACAACTATGTACATAGGATTTAATGTTCTCATCTTAAAATATTTGCAAGATCTTGAATTGTACCTCCAAGTTCTACAACTTTGCATATTTAACCTTTTCATCTCCTTCATGAATATTTTCCATTGTATGCAAGAGCTCTTTGGAAGTCTTCAAATTTATAGCTTTAATTAATTTAGAATGTGAAAGACTATTCTTCAGAATGAACTTTGTTTTATTGTTTGCTTCATGTGCCTTGATCTCATCAACTGTACTTAGGCCATTAGCCGGGGCAGTGTATGCAGTCTTATAAGCTTTCTCAACATCATATCCATAGTATTTCCATATATCCTTCCATATTTGTCTTCCAAAAGGAATAGTAAGTCCTATCAAACTGAGGACACTCAATAATGATCTTGCTCACCATCCCAGAACTTCATTAAGTGGTTAAGCTCCTCTCTAAGGAACCAAGCTCTGATACCAATTATTGAACAAGATAGCTAAGAGGTGGGGTGAATTAGTTCTAGTAATTTTAACCTTTAGAACTTTTACCAAAGGTTAGATCAATAACCATTCACAAATCCTTTACTATGCTAATGTGATTAACCATTAAGTGCAGAAGAAGAAATAGAAAGAAGTAAAACCATACACAAGAAAACCAGATTTATGTGGAGAACCCAATAATGGAAAAACCAAAGTGAAGATTACCTCAGAAAATAAAAAATTCCAAAAATTGAATACAAAGGCTCACTACCAAAAGTTATCACTCCCAATATAGAACTTACATGTCTAAAAGAAGACTTACATATCCAAAATAGGACTTACTTTCCAACAAGGGTTAACCACCCAAATGGCTCACTACCACAAAATTACAAAGAAGATAGAAGAGGATAGTTACATACATAAAACTATCTTAGAGATTTCCACCACATTTCGTTCACTCACTTGTAGACAAACACAAAAGATGTCGGATGCCTTCAACTCACTACTTTCAGAACCCTAATAGAAAATTTGCACTAATCTACTCAAATTTGCATCACATACACACTTTTTTGCATTTATCTTGAATCTATCTTGCTTGCATTCATCCTTCACAAACATCTCAACCTGTACTTATACCTTCTTCAACCTTGAAATTCATCCAAGGTTGGGCATACATCATTTGCATTTACAAATTCAAATTAGGTCGAAACCTAAGACATTCTACGATGGAATTAGAATGAGGGTGACCCAAACACATACTTAATGAGGACCTAAATAAGTCCCAATGCACCTCAACATGCTTCCATAAACTTCGTGAGTAGTGTTTAACACAAGGTCGGCCAATACTTCTCCTAAAACACATAAATCAATTAAGCACACACAACCTTAACATGATCCAATGTTTCAAACAACAAATTTCACTTGACCACAACCTTACTAGCTTACTCTTAGAGCTACAAGTCTTAAAACTAGCATACAGAGAAATCCAGGGAAATGTTTCTCTTGGACCTCAGCTAGACACACCAAACTACACAATCACATATTGGTGAAGATTTCTCGCATTGTACAATGATCTAGAAGCCCAAATTCTGGATATAGCAACTATTAACAATCATGGACAACACTTCAAAATTGAACCAGTATAAGAGTATATCCTAGAGAAAAACCTGAAGAACACACATAATACATGCAGATTTTCTCTATTACAATTTTCTCAATATCCTTGACATTTACATCCAACAACCAAATTCCATGACATCAATGACAACACCAACTAGTTGGCAACTAGTTAACTAGTTGACATCATTGAAATTACCTTCATACTTGCAACATCTTACTTCTTGTAATCTCCTTGAAGAAGAGATTGAGAGTGCAAAAATTATAGTTCAACAAGAGGATGATCAAAGTGAGTGCAAAACAAGACATAGTGAAGTGAATACATTAATCACTAAATCACTCAAATATCAATTAGACAAATCAAGGGACCAATAAAGTATAAGGACTATGCTCTAATAGCTCAAGTAATGAGTTTAAATGAACCTTTAAATATTAAAGAAGCTAAGAATCATAAATAATGGATGAATGTTATACAATAAGAGTATGATTTAATTGTGGAATATGGTACTTGGGAACTAACATAATTACCTACAAATAAAATTCTTATAGGCTCAAAAAAAGTGGATCAAGTCTAGTTTTAATGTCAATGGTATTATTGACAAATTTAATTTTGGATTGTTTAGCAAATACTATTAAAAAAAGGAAGGGATATATTATGAAGAAAAAATTTCTTGTAACAAAAATGAGTGATATTATACTTTTGTACTTGCTACTAAGTATGATTGGGATCTACACTGAATGAATGTTAGTTAATTATTTATTTAAAAGATGAAATATATATTTTTTAACCTAATGGTTGTGTAAAGCAATGAGAAGAACATATAGATATGCACGTTAAAGAAAGTATTAAATGGTCTTAAATCATACATCAAGGTTTAGGCATGTGAAAATGACATGTTCTTCTTTCAACAATGATTTAACAAAAGTAAGAGTGATCCCAACTTGCACATAAATCAAGATGATCATGGGAATGTTGCTTTAATATCATTGCATGTTGGTGATTTAACCATAACAAGAAATGCAATAGGTTTGATTAATGGAATAAAAATAAATCTATCGCAACAATTTTAATTGAAGGATCTTGGAAAAGTGCATTATTGTTTAGGATTTTAAGTATGGAGGAAAGATGGGAAGACTTTGATTACTCAAAATAAGCATGAAAACAAATTGATACAAAGGTTTAATATGCATAATTGAAAGTTAGTTACTATTCTATTAGGTCCGAATTTGAGTTTATCATTGATGGGGATACAAAAGAAGTAATGGCACTTTGTATAGATAATTGGGGGGAAGGTTGAACTTATTGACTATAATAAGACCTAATATTGCATATTTAGTCATCGTACTTTGTAAAGAAAATTATTTGATACCTACAAGGAACCATTAGCTTTTGTACTAAATAAACTAGCCATTTAAATGCTGATTTGACCTGTTATTCAAATTTTGATTGCATGCATGATTGAAATGATAAAAATCCACCAATGGTTATTCATTGAATATAGAATTAGGCATTAAGAAGCAATCAACTATTTCTTTGTCATCTATTAAAATTCAAGTACAAAGCATTGTGCAGCACTACCTATTAAGCTAATTAGCTAAGGCGTACTTTTGAAGATATGGGACACAAGGAAGGGATACCAATCTAATCAAGTGTGACAATCAAAGGTCAATCAAACTAGCAAACAATCTGATGAATCATGCCTAGATCAAGACATATTAAAACTTAACATCATCTATATGAGAAAAGATTCAACCACAAGATATAGAATTGGTGTATTGTAACACAAATGATAGCATGACTGATGCATTTAGTAAGCCTCTCAACAAGATAAAGTTTGTAGAATATAGATATGTACTATATTGGAATTCCAAGAACATTTAGTTTAATATTGAATAAATATTTGTTAAATATTGTAAACTTATCAATAGATATAGTAGATGTATGATCATCAATTAATTTGTTGTCAAAACAATTTTAACTAACTTCCAAGTTAATTAACATATTTAAGGAAGTAGTTGAGCTTTTTTCCAACTATAAATATGTAAAACAGTAAATCCAATTTGATGATAAACTGCGTGAGTCTATTTTGGCTTTAATTATTTGTCGGTAGTGGCCAATGACCAAGGGATTCCAAAAGAGATTTGGAACTTACGTACAATAGGAGATAAAAAGAAGTTGAAGGTGCCACTACATGTAGCCATACCTCAAATTAAACTGCATGACAACGTACAAAACTTTGAAAGATATGTAGTTCGATTTGGATAAGGAAATCAAAATGTAGAAATTTTACAACCAAGCCCACTCTTCCAAAAGCGTTGCACAACCAAGAGTCCTCACTTATGGATAGGTCAAGCTTTCCTTTTAACATAAGAGACGCTGCAAAGAGCAAGGCCTTGCATGAGGTGCAAAAGAAATTGTTGTACTTAGACTGTCTTAACCCAAGGCACTTCTTTGTATGGTTGTCTAAGATTCCATTCCATTATAACTGCAGCCATCACTTCGCTTTTATTATCACCTTAGAGTTTTTTAGTAGAGAAAGTTTCCCCACACTATATTCTCTCTCAAACTTACATGTATTTGCACAGTTGTCATAGATTTCCATTTTTGTCATTGCCTTATTTCCACCAGGAAACATAGTTCTAAGTGCCTCTGGATCAAAAATAAATAAATTGATAGGTGCTGTGCGTGCACTCCAAGCTCTCTCAATTGAATCCACAGGTTATGATGATTGATTATTTGAGGCCTTGAAGTGAACGCCATTTTCAATCGATGATGACCGAAAATCATGGCTGAAAATCGGCGAGTACAAAATTATCTAGCAATAGATATGTGTAGGGAGCTATATTCACGACATGAACATTTTCACAATGCACCCATCTAGATAGGCATGACGGTAGGACCATATTTTGGACATTATTACTACTATGAGAAAATGACTACTACCGACCACTAAAAAGATCGATAGACTTATCTTTCACTGTTCGACAGTTTCACAAGTTCAGTGGGCACGAGTTCTTCGGCTTTATTATTTCTAGTAATGATGATAGTGTCAGAGGAACAGTAACACAGTGTTTAGTAGCTTTCAAACTATAGATTCTTACCATAGCTGGTGCGATACACCTTTTCTGAGATGAAAATGCTAACGACATACTTATCGCAGGATTATCTTAATCCTGGACTACACGAAACATTTTAACGATGTAATAATAACAAAAGGACGAAAAATTCACACTAATCGAGTCCTACAAATAGTTTCACATTTTGGTTTAAATGGTTTTATATTTTGGTTTAAGTTTAATCACATTAATAGGTGTATTGTATTGAAGAAGCTAATGTGGATTTCATATGACTCATTTAAACAAGTCAAAGTTTAGAGAGGAAATAAAGTCAATGGTCTTGCAACACATTTACTAATTTTCAAACAATAGATTCTTATCATAGATAGTCTTGTTGTAAAAAAAATCCAATACGCTACAAAGACTATTGCTTTAATACCAATTAATCAAATAAAACCCAAGTACAACACACGTAGACTACAACTATGTGAATGGAACCCAAACAAAACAACTAAAGAGATCAAATGAAAAGAACATGGTTCATGAAACAGAGAAATTATATTTGATATTTATCAAATTTTGTTTTACAACAATATTGTTATATACAAGGATCAAACAATCTAGAGTTGCATTTGTGGAGTTATTGTGTAAATATCTTTCGTAGTTGTTTCTACTCTTCAACTCAAACCTTTTGTTGTTGCACTGCTCTTTATTCTTCCTCTACAAATTCTTCTCTTCTTCTCAACTCTACTCACTTCATTCTACACTCTATTTTCTTCTTAGTCCATTTTTATCACTACCCATTTAAAATTCACCTATTGTAATTAATTTCACCCAAAACATTGAGCTATTGTTTAAATTCCAAATCAAGGCATCAAACATAAATACCCTTAAAAAAATAATTGTTAGATGGTTGCACAAGGAATGTAGGGTGAAAGATTCAAGAGATCTTTGTCAATGATGTAGTTAAATTATTTGACTCTAGATTACCAAATTTTAACTCTACCCCTTAATCCTAAGTATCTTTTATGCTCATTCTACACTTTAAGAACTAAAACCATTCATTTCAAAGCTCTTCCAAAATTTTCCATTCTAGAGCTCTTCATGATTCTACTTTCTAGAGCTCACTTTCTAGAACTTCTAGACCTCAACCTTTTCGAAGCTTAACTTCTAGAGCTACCTTCATATAGCTCAATTTTGAGATCTTCCAAAGCTTGACTACTGTAGCTAAACTTCTAGATCTCATCTTTGCTTTTGTAGCTATGAATGTTGTCATTATATCCATGATGCCCAAATTGCTTCTGAGGTACTTAATACTATCTCTTGTGAATGGCTTGGTAGAAATTTGTGCAAGCTACTACATAGACTTGTAAAGCATCACTTTAATTTCTCTATGTTCTACCAACTCCCCTATGAGGTGATACTTAATCTCAATGTGCTTGCTTCATCCATAGAAGACTAGATTCTTTGTCAAGACTATTGGTGATGCATTGGACCACAAAATATGGCTGTAACATCTTCTTGTTCTTCTTTCAAATATACTAGGATCCTCTATATAGAAAAATATTCTAACATGTTGCATTTGCTATTATATACTCAACTTCATTTATGGAAGGAGAAACAATGGGTTGTTTCTTAGAAACCCATGAAATGAATCCTAAACCCAAATGGAACACATATCTTGATGTTCTCTAAATATCGTCTATGCTTCCTATCTAATCAAAATTAGTATATCCAATCATCCCAAACTCCTTTTTTGTAATATGCAAAATATCATATCCCTTAGTGCCATTAACATACCTCAGTATTTATTACTTGGTTTCCAATGTGTGTCCTTTGGTGTCTCCATAAATATGGAAATTAGACTTAATGTATGCATTATATCATGCCTACCTTTGTCAAATACGTTAAAATTTCAAGCATACTTTTGTACAAAGTTTATGCACATTAAGACTTCAATATTTCCTACTCAATTTAAAACATGTTGTTGTTGGTATTTGTGTAGGATTGTTATTCTACATTATAAATCTCTTCATAACCTCTCCTACAAAATTTTCTTGAAATATTAAAATACCATGTTTCATTTTCTTTAACTCTATGCCAAGAAAATACTATAGCAAACATATGTATATCATCTCAAACTTTCTTTGCATGGCTTCTTTAAAATTAAAAATGAGGGCATCATCATTCCTCATAAAATATAAATCATCTACATACACGACAAAAATTAAAACTTTTTCATAACTTTCCTTGATGTATAGAGTGGGATCACCATCACTTTTCCTAAAGATATTCCTCAATAAATATGAGCCAATTCTATTGTACCATTCTCTTAGTGCTTTCTTCATCCCATAAAGAGTTTTCTTTGGTCTATGCATTTTGATTTTTATCCATGGAACTTCATATCTAGGTGGTTGTTCTATTAGGAAAATACTGCATCAATATCTAGATCATTTAATCTATTTCCTATAAAACCCAATGAGAGAAAAGCACACATACAAGTTTATAGAATAACCAAATTCATAGATCAAAATAGAAAAGAAATAAGATAACACAAGATGTACCCTAGGAAAACCCTCAAGATGGAAAACCCAACCTCCAAAAGCATCTATACTTCATCTATTATTCAACAAATGAACAATACATGCACTTATAGAGTTACAATGAATACTTCTAATACACCAAGCCTCTCTAATACATCCTCCATGTCTTCAAGCATGAATCCACACATCCCATAACATACTTCACATATGCACTCCTAAAAAAAGACTCAATAATGATAGCCCACTCACCCAACGAGCCTTAACCACTATACATGTGTTTTCTTTTATACAAACAAGCTCACACAAATACAACCAAGTAGTAAGATAAAACCATGTGCCAAAAAAATATATGAACACAAAACCATTGACCCCCCATTTAATATTGGGTACTAAGTTTTCACATTATTAAATATTACACAAATATTAAATCATTACCCTATGTCTCCCACACATAAAATATTAACCCAATGTTCAATACAATATACAAGTGGCCCAAAATATTTACCTAGCGTGGCTAAACACATTTCCTAGATGCATCACAACTAAATAATTATTTAATTACAACATTATAATAAATCAATTTATGCAATGGTGTACAACACCAAATCCTAACATTCTCCCACTTGTTGTATATATTACATAAGGGTCAATCAATGAAATGCATCAACATAGACATACACTAGCTATGGCATCTTGTGCAATGGGTACGCCAAATAGTTGTGGAAGATGAATTAGGAAAAAAATGGTTTAGTTTTTGCACACATTTGTGTATTAAATGATGTTAATTTTATACTTAACTATGCGGGTATGTGCAGGATCATGATGGGCCAAAAAGTGCCAATATGATGGGTATGTGGCTGACGACTATTTTTTAACCCAAAATTCATGAAACGAAAAGGGTTTTTAAAGGAGATTCTCAGCTTTCCACCAATATAATTATGCTTTACTTTGAATTTAATAAGTAATTATTATTCATTTTCTATTCAAATTATGACTAAAGTCTTGATTGATAGGCTGATTGAAAAATATCTATAGCTTTCAAAAAGTATCACATTTTTTGAATCCAAAACATGTGTCACATTCTATGATTTGCATACTATAGGATTAAAAAAAGAAAAATTGAATTTCATGAATTTTTGACCAAGTTAAGGTGGTCGACACGAGTTTTAATATTTTTTAAAAGTTGTAATAAAAATTCATAATTAATTATTTACTTAGAAAAAAATTACAAAAAATATGCATCACATCGAGGAATGAGTCCTCTACTTATATTTAAAATATTATAAAAATATTATCATTTTATTGTGTTTAGGGTGGTCAGACACACCTACTCTTATTTTTTCCAAATTTAAGTACCACTACATGGAATTTCAAATTTTCACCAAATAGATTTTTTTAATAAAAAAAACCTAGTAGTTTAGAAACTACATTCAATTTTCTACAAATTCTATTTTTACATATTTTTGAAATAATATAGATAACTTATTCAAATTTTTATGTCAAGTTGCCTAACTCTAATTTTTCTAATTTTTTTGCCACTTAAGGGCCTATTTTTTCCATGATGATCCTGCACATACCCATGCAGGGTAAAGGATGCTATAATTTTAAAACCTAAATTTTTATAGATCAGTGGAAAATAATAATATACATACATATACTGTTCCTTTTTTAACAAAATAAGAATACATTTTGTAGGTTGTGCTTGCTGTGTGAATTTGTAAAATGAGTTTTCTATATTGAATTGCTCGTTACTATTTTTTTTAACTTAAATTTTATGCAATGGAGTTTGCAAATGCAGAATTTAAGGTTGTTGAAATATTTTACTATTGCAGTAAGTATTTTTCTTAAGCTGTTTTGGATTTTTCGTCTTCCATAGACCAGATTCATAGTGAAAGTGAAATATGTTTTATTCGTATTTGATCATTACATCTAGCTGAAAGTGGTTTTTAGTACATTTGACAGTGTTGAAGCCTCCAAAATACTATGTCATAAAAAATCAATATAATCTCCATAAACAAACTGTATACATTTATATTACTATACAGGGGATCGTTTGATGTCCAAACTGGTCAAATTCAAGAATACCAATGCGTAGTGCACACTAATATCTACAGATCCATAAATTCAATGGTTTTGATTTGTTTTAGAGTTCTATGATTTAATCATCTATAAGAGAACAAACAAGGGCCAGGTTTCGAACATCTGGCACTTAATAATATTTTAAAACATCAATAAATAAATAAAATATGATTTGAATTCTTTGTTACATCAATAAAAAAGTTAAAAAACATAATTTGAATTCTTTGTTACATCAATAAAAAAATAAAAATCATGATTTGAATCCTTTGTTTCGTGCCTTGACTATGCTTCCACATCTTACGAACAACTCACGTGTCTGGTCTATACTCCCCTAGTTTGCAATGAGTGTATTCTATCAAAAAATTTGTGTCCCCTATCAGTGCTTCCACCTTTTGCATAGACTGAGTTTGTGGGTGTCGAAAGCTCTGATTAATGCCAAGCCAGAGGCATGCACTTTTCTTAGCTTTCCTGTCCATATTCCACCACACACATGAATTTTTGAAATTCTTAAAAATCCCCCTAAACAACCTATAATTCCTCTTCTCCTCTGAGTGAATGCAACCAGACAAATCACATATATAAAGACAATCCCCACGAAACCTGCTCTGCAGAAGCTTGTTTCCCTACTCTCTTGTAAGATTCCAGGCACCAGTAGCCATATGAGGCCAAATTAGTTTGTGTTGATGTCATTTCTTCCTCTTCTTTACATTGAAGATCTCATCACAACACTCATCCTACGAGAGGCAGGGGCTCTCTTTTCTCTTTTCCACAAGCTCACTGGACTTGTGCATTTCAGATGAAAAAAGGCCTTCAAAAGTGTTTTCTACACAAACTGATTCTAAACGGGTTGCGCGGGCACTCTCTCCAGATGGGTATTGCTCAAACCCACACATCTCCTCCATAGGGCCATGCACATTTTCTCCAACTAAGTATTTTTTCACAAGCCTTGAAACTTGACCTATGTTACAGTTTTCTACAGTAAGTGAGTCTGAATTTGTTGAACTGCAACTTTCTCCATGTGGGTATAGATGAAATCCATAAGCCTCTTCCCTCAGATCATACCCATTTCTTCCATCTGGAGAAAGCTTTAAGAGTTTTCCCCCACTAGAGCATTCTATAGAATCTGGTGCCGAGTTGGCTGCAGTCGCACTTTTTCCATGTGGGGGGGATTGATAAAATCTACATTGTTCCATCCCCAAGCCATTCCCATTTTCTCCAACCGGAACTTTCTCCACTCTAATTTGAGAAACATCCTCTTCGCTAGGGTTTCACCCTCTCCCTCTACTGGTTTCTCAAAAATGGGCTTCACCTTCTTCAACGGGAGGCAAGTTAAAGACAACAGATGCAGTGAAATTCTTACGCCCACTCACAAGTGTCATATGTGATCTTGTGAAGCTGTAAAATTAGATCCCTCTTTTCCTTCTCACAGAAATTGACAAGGACACCCTTCGTTCTTAGCTCTAGTATTCCTCGTCTCTCTTTCATTAGAGTTTGATGCATCAATGGTTGTGTTGCTGCTACCAGAAGCTATACCATGACATGATTTCATCATCACAAGAAGTCCATGTCAAGTTGATACATATCCCGAGGACAAAGATAAGCCCCTACGCAGTCATGAACTAGACAACTTGGCTTGACGTGATGACTAATTTCCTAAATTTTTTTACTTTCTATTGTCTTCATAGTACCATTTCATTTCTGACAAATAAACTTAGGTGAGCATTCTGGAAAGCAAAAAAACATGATGAAATGATGGACGATTGAGATTCAGTTTAATGTCAACCAAGCCCTATCCTACGTTTTAGACCATTGATTGGAAAAGTGAGCTCTGAAAGCTCATATAGGACATGCCTTCGGCGTAATAAAACCACATGAATCTCTAACACATGCTATTGTGCTCCATCAAAATACCTACAATAAAACCAAAGCAACCACCATCTCAAGGAATAACTCCTCTCATCGTCCAACATGCCACCTATGAAAGAAAATGAACACGCCAAGGTGAAGATACACCAATCCAAAGAACAAAAGCATCAAATCCAAGTGATAATAAACACTCCAAGCTAGTGTCAAAGGTAAAACCCCACATGATTGGAAATAGCATCCAAAACACATTCTAATACATCCAACCATCCATATCTCCTAGGTATCAACAACATCAATAAACTCATTCCAACATATGCAACCCATAAACAACAATCAAGCTCCATGTATCAAACCTATCAATGAGGAACATAAATATCTATCAACTCCAACTACATGGATAATTCCTAATATGAAAATCATCAAGTCATATCAAGTCTACTAGTGAAAAGTGCTATCCAAGGTGTGATAAGTGATTAAAATATGAAGCACCATGAACAGTCAGAATAATCCACATATGCAACTCAAATAGTTTCATACTCTCTAATAACATGTCACCATAATCCTCCCAAATTATATGAAGATGAACCTCCAGGAAGGAACCATAAAAGGAAGAGAGAAAACCTATAAACCATAACATTTCCTTCTACCAACACCTCAAAGTGCTATGAAGTATGGTTTCTTTACAAACCCAAATGAAAAGCCTCAACAACACCAAACCACTCAATCTCATATATCAAATGCAACATATGAATCATGTAATATCAACAAGGATGTGAGCCTCTCAAACCAATGAAATCAAACTCAAACATCCATTCCCAAAACTAGGAAATCAACCCAATAACCATCTCCTGAGACTCCTTGTCAATGAATGATAACATAAATAAACTCATATGTACAAGGAGATAATAATGCTAAGCATATCTTAGAATGAATCCTCTAGAACCAACAATCTATAGCTCAAGATCCATATCTATGAAATATAAAGCAATAAAAACTCACACTAGAAAATCCTCAAATTAGTCTCCCAAAATTAATCACCAACTATTCCCATGTTGAACATTCAGAATATTGAGAGGGGAGGGGGTGAATCGGTATTCACTAAAATTTATTAACTTCATCAACTTAAACGTGCATTCAAAGAATTTCATTTAACTTGAACAAATGGAAAGGAAAAATTAAAGAATACATCACGACACTCAACACAAGAACACTAGATTTATGTGGAAAACCCTTGAAAGGGAAAAACCATGGTGAGGATTAGCTCACAATATATTATAATTGGTTACAATGGATTACATATTGGAGGGCTCGCTATCCAGAAAGAAAGGCTCATTGCCAAGGGTTCACTACCCAAAGGACTCACTATCCAAAATAGCAAAGAGAATAGAATAATGGCTCACTAGTAGATTTTGAACTACTAACAATGCATATGCGACATGCTGAAGATATAGTTCCAAATAGGCTTAGAAAAATTACTTTACACACTTCATAGTTTCTCCACTATCACATTTTGCACGTCACTCTACATCACATATCACACACAATCTCTTAATCACCATATATCGCATTCCCTCATATCATCCTTCGCACTAAATTGAACTTCTATATATACATACATATATCCTCCACAAAAAATCATATCATCAATTAGGTTGGCCTAATTGGATGAAACATGTAACACCATAACCTATTGGCTCAAAAATATAACCCACACACCTTGCGGAAGAAACCAAAATGTGTTCTTCACCAAGATAGGTCAGCATGACCCATAATTAATCCCATGATTATACTCCTTTCATAATTCAACTTTGTACAACCCCAAAATCATTAGGTCGATAACACACATCAAAACTGGTGAAGCAACAACTGAATGAACCAACTATATTCATCCACAACTTGACACATGAACAACCAAATCACTTACCACTTAGAGTGTATACACTTCTAGCATCCTCAAACACTTCCTAAAAACCACAAAGCATAATAATCATTTCTGGTGGAATGTAGGGCATTCCAATATGCACTTTGAACTTGTAACTTTTCCTCTACTAAGCCCAATACTCTGCCATCAATATCTTTAGTTGTTGAAGACATTGAAGCTTTGAATATAGATACCTTCAATACATACCAATATTACCTCATAACCACATGATCATTAGGGGAAATTTACATAAAAATTGGGCCTCCTAAGGAACTCTAAAAAAGAAAAAATTATCTCATATAATACAAATTATTTAAATATAAAAAATATAAATTACTTAACTACATGAGTTAAGTGGGGACACACGTTTCTATTATAATTCCTTGAAAAATTAAAGTCTATGATTTTTTAAAAGTGGTAACATATATTTCTATTATAATTTATTAAAAACTGAAGTTCACTTTCTTATTATTTATTTTTTATTTAAAAACTCAAACTCAAGTTTGGTAACTTATATTTCTATTATAATTTATTAAAAAAGTCAAGTTCACTTTCTTTTCTTGATTATTTGTTTTTTTTAAATTATTTAAAAAGTGGCAAAGTAAAAGATAATGAAAATTAGCAAAAAAGAAAGTAATCTTTTAAACGGTCTTTCTTTCAAAAAATATTTAAAAAATATTTAAAAGTTTAAAATATATTTAATATATATATATATATTTAAAAGTTTAAAATATGTTTAAAAATATATATATATTTACAAGTTTAAAATATATATATATTTTTAAAATAAAAATATATTAAAAAAGTTTAAAATATATTTAAAAAAAAATTAAAGTAATAAGGGGGGCCACTAAATGTGAGCGCTCCCCCTTAAAAGGAGGAGTGCATCACATAAAGTGAGTGTACCCATATAAAAGGCCACCAAAAAATTTAAAATAATAAAATTTTGATATTAGAATATTTAGATGCTAAACATTTAAATATTTGAATATTTGAAATTATTAAAAATAATTAAAGAAATTTAAAATAATAAAATTTTGATATTAGAATATTTAGATGCTAAACATTTAAATATTAAAATATTTGAAATTATTAAAAATAATTAAAGAATTTTTTAATTTTTGCAGCACTTCATAAATGATTTTTATGATTTTTTAATGTTTTTTATATTTTTTTATATTTTTTTCTTAAAGAATAAATTTTTTTTTTTGAAAATATAAAAATTTCTATAATAGAACTTAAGAATATAAATCTAAAAAACAAAAAGAATATTTTATATTTAGAAAGATGAATGAGATAGAATAGGATATGTAGAGTTAAATTAACCATCATGAGTTAATTCATAAGATTTTAGAAAGTTTAATTTTATAAAATAAATAATTTTATTTTTATTTTGGATGATGTCACCATACAGGTTGATGTCATATTTTAGTTGATTTTTGATAACTTAAAAAGCTAATGATGTCATCCTTAGGAGGCCCATTTTTTATGTAAATTTCCCTTAATGAAGCTTCTGCAAGGTGGAGTAATGTGAACAACAAAGTTGTTGCTCTATTGCTTACTATTCCAGTCTGGCACATGTAGTTTTCACCAAAACACTTGGTCTTCTCTAAAATTCTTTGGACTATATACATACAGATGCGCCATCACTTCTAAAATCAATTGCCATCAATGAAAAATCCATACATTATCATTGTCATCTTGCCAACAATCTCCCCTTTTGTCATTGATGGCAACATACTTCTCTAGAATAGTTATCTCCCCCTTTGACATCAAGGGAAAAGGGCACCAAAATTTTAATTACATCTCTACTTCACTCCCCCTTATTGACATAGTTACATGAGAGTAGCTTCCCCTATATTAACTATATGAGGGTAAATTACCTTAATAAGAAACCTTCAATTTTGCAAGGTGTGTCTCCTAATCCTTCTTGGCAAAGGCAAGCATATGGCACTAACTTTCAAACTGAACATGGAGGTTTCCTCCTTCCAAAGAACTAGGCACTAGATTATTTTGCACAATATTCTTAGCATAAGCTAAAACTTTAGTAAAGGATGTATGTATAACACTTACCATCTCTCGAAGCTGACTATACTACATTATGATTTTCTCCTTTTGTTCCTATAGTAAAAAGAATTGACCATGTAGATTTTCAAAGACTACTCTTGTAGCTCCATCTGCAACACTTATTGGAACATAAACACATGATTCTTGAGAAATTTGAGACTTAATTGAGTCCATTTGATCCTTAATTCTCCTTGTATAAATTGGCCACTTCAAACAAAATTGAAATAATAGTTTGGCTTCTTCCAAATACCTTTGAACTTCCTTCAAGTTGCCTTGGAAATTGGCATGTGTAATACTACACTTATCAGAAACATCATCTAACCTTTTATCATTGAATTTTTTTTCCATTTCCTTCTCTATCTTTCCTTCCAAACCAACAAGATACTCCTTAGAGGAATCTAAGAATAACTTCAATTGTTGCACATCAGATAAAGAATTGTCAATTGAAATTCTAGAAAGTCCTTGCAATACCTTCATAGCTTCATCCACCAACTCAATACTCTTCTAGTGAGTTTTAGGAATGTCCTTTCTCGTAGAAGCATGAAAAACATCACCAAGTTGCAACTTGTGTGAACCCCAATCCCAATACCTGCAAAACAATGAGAACAAACACATTAGATTAGAGATTGCAAGTAAGAACAAGGATTCCCCATGAAATCCATTTACCAAGTTCAAATTAGGAAAAAAGGAAATGAAGAATACAAAGGAAGAAAAAATAAAGCAAGCCAATTCCTAATTAATAAGCAAACTTATGATCCCATGGGGGAATTGGTGCCAATTTGATGTGAAAATTGGCCCTTTCCCGATTCCTATGATGCAAGGTTGATGTGTTGATGATAATTGATCCACTTTGTTGATGTTGAAGAGTGCTCCAAGCTAAAAACCTGCATAACCTAGCTAAGATTCAATAATGATGGATGGAATTTGATAGATATTTGAGCATCGTAACTTTGCATAATTTGTGGATGATCAAATGAGGAGTGAAGCCTCTTATTTATAGATGAGTTTGAAGGATGAATGTCTAAAATTGAGCAATGTGGGACTAACATTCATCCAATGGACAGATGCCACTTGTCAATCTATGCGTGGATGGAGGATGTGCAAGTTTTGAGGATTGTGTCAATAAATGCCTATTTTTGAATTTCAAATTTGTTGAAATGACTTGCAAGAGGGAAGGGAAAATGCAATAAATGCCACTTGGTTCAAGGAAAAGGACATGTAAGATGGAGTAAATTCCTTGTTGGATGTACATGTCAACTTGGATTTTTGAATTCAAACTTGAAGAATATTCCAAAAAGATGCCTTGTTGAGGAAACTAGGGATTTAATAAATCAATTAAATATATTTTCATGTGCAAATGGTAAAAGCTGGAGGATGGGACATGATAAGAGATTAAATTAATCAAGGTTAATTAATTTAATGAGAGATTAGTTGATGTGACAATTTTGACTTAGATTTGTGGATTTATTTAAATCAAATATGAGAGGAATGTGATAAGAGATTAATTAAATAAAGATTTTGATTTATTTAATTAAAAGAGATGATGTTAGATTAAACTAAATAAGGTTTTAATTTATTTAATTTAATAGATAGACTTTAGATATTTAATCAAATAACATTAATTATTTAATTAAATAGGGATAATTAGATCAGATTGATTGATTTAATTAACAAAAGAGAGAGACTTAATTAGATAAAGTGATTTATTTAATCAAGGGAAGGAAATAGATGAATTTAATCAAATAAGGACATTTGATTAAATGGTTAGACCAAGGGATAATTCAGGATGAAACGATGTTAGTAGTCGGGATTAGATGCACAATGTCAATCGGTATATTTTACTTGTCTACATTTTTCCCCTCTTTGAAGCAATGCACTTGTTGTGTTGGTTCAAAGAATAACCGATCTCGATCAAAGCCAAAAAAAATTGTTTTTTAAAAATCTTGCCCCACTGCTGGCTGGCGAGAGAAAACATGCCAATATATTGCCCCCTCGAGAGATTGGACGAAAATTTTAATTTTTAGGTGATCTCACAAAAAAAAGAGGACAAGGCGCCTGACAGGTCCGAAAAGGCTCCAGGAGGCCAAAAACTTGTCTAAACGCAATAAAACGATTTAAAACAGGCCTCAACTAGACAAAAATAGCTTCAAGGGTCCAAAACCCTAGTAGCATAGCCAATCAGGGTGAAAAACTCCTAAATTTCAAGCTTAAAAGGGGCCCAAGGGGTCACTTTCAATTCATTTTCACACACATCTATTAGCAACCTTGAGATTCGAGCTCTGACTTCCTAACGATATGGCGCAACGACAACTTCTAATGCATATTTTTGATCAAGTCCAAATGTACCAGCGACCACCCGACATTGGGGCACTAGTAAGTGATCCTTACTTGGGCTTCTTTTTTCACTTTTAGCCTTCATTTAATGCTTTTAAAGTTAGTCATTTTGCAGCGACACTATATAGCGCTACTCTGAAATCAAATTGCATCGCTCAGTGTTAAATTGCACTGTGGCGGTGGAGTTTGGAGTTTGAAAACAAATTCCAAACTCCATTGTTGAACTCGTGGCCGACAGGGTGATTTACAAACTGCAACGCGGCGGTCCTGTTTCTTTTCAAAGTGCGCCTCTAGGAAGGAAAGTGCACCGCGGCGGTGCGCTTTCAGCCTTTTGTGCCCTAGCGTCGGAGTTTGATTAAAAATCAAATTGTGATGCCTTCACATATTGTGATGCTGGAGTGGTTTCTTAGAAGCCCGGTGAAGAGTTTTTCCAAAAAATTTAACATGATGACCCTTCCTGATGCAGGATGTGGCGAGGGAGCTCTACTGCTGAGAGCATAGGTCACGGGATCTGTTCGGTTATTTGCGGGACCTGAGCGACAGGGATTAGGACTGACTCTAGGACATGGGGCTAGGGTACATTACCTACGCAGCACCTGTTTGCACTCACCTGGGGATGCTATCAGTGCTTGCTGAGAGATGGCATAGTGAGACCTCTTCATTTCACCTTCCCACCGACGAGGCCACTGTCACCTTGAAGGGTGTTTGGCACATTTTGAGATTGTTGATTTATGGTCGGCAGGTCATTTTTGATATGGATGAAGGGCATGATTCCTGCCATAGATTCCTTGCCACAGAGAACATCATTATATTTGAGGGACAGATTGAGCTCGAGCGACACAGGACCCTGGCACCTCCCTTCCGCTTGGTTGTTGCGGCCGTTATTTTGGGTCTCATTGCCCCAGACAGACAACGCCAACACTTCAGTCTTGGTTGGGGACTTTGTTGGGAGCATATGTTTCGAAACATGTCAGTTCATTTTTCTTGGGGGTAAGCCCTTCTAGCCTCTCTTTACAAGGATCTCCACGAGTATGTCTACCTCGATGGTAGAGCACTCGGAGTGGGCATGACACTTCTCCATGTATGGGCGTGGGAGCACATTATTTTTCTTTGGCCACAGAATGTTACAGTTCCAATAATGCCAGACGATCCCCTCATATGGCGCTATAGAGGTGGTGTGTCCTTTACACACACAAGTGAGCATGGGATCCCCTACTGGAGGAGGCTCCTTGACAAGGTGCAGGTATTTATATGGCATCCGTACCTTGGTTGGCTCGGATGGGTCGACGATGCATATCATATTTTCTTTGCCTGTCAAGACCACTACATGCAGGGGCGAGAGCATACGATGATTGCAAGATACCTTCTTGGGCACGTGCAACGTTAGTTTGGTGAGCCCCAGGATCGTTCTGACGATGATTATGTGGTTGTCTTCGCCCGCACCATGAGACAGGTTTCATGAGGGCGGTATATTCCTACCTCGGAGGTCATCGACAGTTTTAGACAATTGGTGGCTTAGCCATGGGCTTTCGATCAGGGGCTTGCAGATCTAGGCATGACACAGGCATACAGGGATTGGTTCCGGCCTCCCCTATGTTTGGAAATTCTAGGAGCAGTCCCTGACTGGTGGAGAGTGAGAGGTAGAGGGGGAGGACGAGGATGGAGGGATGGTGCACGTCATGAGTAGCCAGTCGGGCCCCCAGTTCAGCCATATGTACAGATGCAGGATCAGGAGTAGGTGCCACTAGGTGTACCACCACTGGCTGAGGATCAGCCTCAGGTGCAACCTCCACGAGCACAGCCAACAAGGCAGGTGGATCCCTGAGATACTTTGATTGCACAACTACAGGTCGAGGTGTAGACTTTCACAGGGAAAAGGGATCAGGCTCGAGCTGAGAGAGAGTAGATCAGGGCCAAGAGGGATCAGGCCATACAATAGAGACAGGCCGTAGAGCTACAGGCAACCACAAAGCTAGGCCGGAGACAACAGTTAGAGAGTATGGAAGCCTCCTCCTCTCAGAGTACAGTGTTCGTCTGGTCCTACAAGGATGTCATCTGAGAGGCTGAGTATTATCGGATGTATTATCATGAGGCCATACCCAGAGCAGCATGAATCCCAGAGTACTCGCAGCGGACCAGCTGGGTAAGTGCACCAAGATGGTTCCCAAAAAGGGGGCTTAAGTGGCCACTTTTTTTCTGAAATCAGGAAATGCTGACCTTGGACATGAAATTTTGGATAGTTACACTCAAAATTTTGAGATGGAACAAAAAAAAGGATCGAAGTGCTCCGAGTCTACTTTCTAAACTACTAATTTATTTTGAAATTGGTTGACATTAAGGGGTTCAAAATAGAGATGTACACAAATTTATACTATTTTTGTTAGAAAAACATAACATAGCAACTCCTGTACGATCTGAGCACGGTGAACTTTTTTTTAGTATTTTTAAAATCGCTACGGTCAAAAGCTAGCTAACAGTATCTAGTTGATGCACAATTTTTCTGATAATTTTTTAATGAATATTTGATTTTTTACTAATTTTCTAAATGGGAACTTCCTGAAAAGCAGAATTTTGGCTGTGCTCCCCTACAAATTTTTGAAAATAATTGATTTTTTTTTTCTTTTTTTTTTTAAATTTGTAGAATGGAGTCTTGTTTCTAAAAATGTAATTTATTTGAAATTTTGATGAATGGTTAATTTATAACAAAAAAAACACCAAACACTGCTTTTTAGCAAAAAATAAACATACAAACAAAAGAAATTATGGATGAAAGGCTTAACATTGTCAAAAAGTGAAAAAAATTACATCGTTGGATACCTAAGAGAGAACCTAACATTACCCATGTGTTCGATTTTGTCGATATTGAACTAGATGCAATCTTGATGGTGAGCACGGACTCGATTATGTGAAAAATTGTAGAATTTGCAAAAACACGTCTCTAGCCTTGTTGGGAATGCCCTCCAAGCCTTTGGGTTGGTATCCCAAGGCAAATAATTTCAATTTTTTCTTTGTTTTTAACGCGAAATAACGCGAGTGCATTTTCTTAAAAAAAATTCAAAAATGGCCACAAAATTGGTACCCAACTTCATGCACCCGCCCAGCTACAAACTAGCAGAGGGTCATGGTGACAAGGGTGAGGGCAGCATACAGGGGGGTAGACCTTGATCGAGATAATACTTTTTTTGTGCCTTATGGGTTCCTTTTTGATAGCCCGATGGGACTTTTTGTACTGATTGACATACATGTACATTGATCCGATTATTTTGTACTATGAATGTCACATTATTGATGATATATATATGAGCCAATGATGATTTTGATATGATGTGATGTGATGTGTACCATCATTTATGCATGTATGGATGATTCTATTTGTATATGTTGTGCAATGATGTATATGAAGTCATATGATGTGCTTATGGATGCATTTATTTTCGATGATATATGCCTTATGTAATGATTATGACTAATAGATCTATATTATGTTGATTTATGATATGCAGATGTATTTATGTGATGGTGTAACGATGCAAAATGATGTGATATGTAATATGTTATATGGAATATGCAAAATGATATCGAAATGATCTATGGTGTATATGTGAAAAGATGTGAATAATTCTTATATATGAAATGATTATGGATGCATGTACATTTTGCATGTAATGAATTTTTATGTTTCTATTTATGTTGATGATGATGTGGAATGATTTATGCAAAATGATTGTGATACTATTTATGAGATGACATGGATGATTAATGGACGATATAATGCAATGTGAATGCAATGGTCGTGTTTTATATGATATGATGCAAATGGGATGGTTTTCTAAGATGCTTAGAATAACAAATATTATTATCCTAAACATACTAAATGTATGTATGTGATGCATTTTAATGTGATGTACTATATGCAATGATATGATGATGTTTTATGCAAAATGAACCTAATGCGTGAGATGATTTTATGATGTTATGCAAGTATGCATGTAATGGACTATCTATGATTCTTATATACCTATTATGTATGTTTATGCAGTAAGTGGTAATGTGAACTGGCTATGAAATGTTTATGTAAATGAATGTTATGTGATGATTTATGTGATGAATGTAATGTGGTGCAAAAAATGAATGCAATGTAATAAAATGGATGTGCTTATCTATGAAGAATGCTTATAATACTATGTTTATATGATGATGGAAATGCAATGCATGTGTTTCCTATATGATATGTTGATGCAATATGCATATGATTTGTGGATGCAGTATTGATGAAGATGATGATGATGATGGTAACCAACTGTCATAGCACCTTGTTAGTGCGAAAGAAGAGAAGTCATTTCAACAAGACACAAGATGATGAATATGCAAAATGATGATGATTACTTGCCGAGGAATTAGGATTTTCAAAAAGGACCAATTTCCTTATGTTTGATAACACACGTGGTACGATGCATCAAGGTATAGAAAAACAGGATGGCGTTGTACCTAGTGTGATGGACTTTGACTGGACAAGTAGATAGGAGTATCCTTGTTCGCACCTGACATACGAAAACCTTTCTAGGATGCACTTTAGAAGTTTCAAACATCTCAGACCAAAACATGGAAAGGTACCACCTATCAATGCCATAGTAAACAAGATGCCCAAAACCTCCTCCATACATACCTAACAAAGCAAGTATTTACCAAGGTTATATTACAAGAATGTCCAACAAGCATAGTAGACAAAATATAATGATTGTTGCCCCATTCCTATTTCTCTAAATCCTCTATTGGGATATCATCGAGAGGTCCTTGGAATGAGTGCAATAAGATAAGTCAATTTAAGATAAATACAAAGTAAACAAACAAGTTGATGTTCTTCAATATCGTTAACCAAAAGGGGATGTGTTTTTAAGGATAAGGACCAAAACTATTGCCAAAAGATAATGCCCATTGATTCATCCTAGGACATGTTAGTGGATGGCAGTACGTCATTTCGTTTATCCAAAGAGTTCTAAATGATTATTGATATGGGACCAATTGGATGATGAGTTATCGACACAAAGAGTTGACCAACTTGTTTACGCACTAACTTAGACCTAAGACTGGACATTTTGAGTTTTTTCTTTTGACCGACTAGAGTTGTTTCTGATTGTCTTATCAAATATTGAGGATGATGATCATTTATTATGAGTGATGCTATTGCGGGTGCAAGCGAGATGAGATAGATGGATTTTTTGAAATATTTGGATGTTTTTGATCTTTTTGAGATGTTTTGAGGCTATTTTTAGTATTTTTTGAGATTTTCAAATGTTTTGATTTTCTAATTTTCCAATGTGTTTGGGTTTTTCTGATATTTTGACTAAGAGACAAACCTAAAGACTTATCCTAGGGGCCTTGGGGGCTGATCAATAGATTATCCTTGCCTACGTTATACACGTAGAGACCACGTAGTTCGACTAATGTGTTGACCAATTTACAGATGCAAATATACATGATGAGATGTCAATTTATTATGAGGGTCTCCTAAAGGACTGACCTAATTGTCTCAGGGGATGATCAAATATCAACCTTGCCTATGTTCAAGCTCAGAGACAACCTAGTTTGACAAGACGACTTTTTTTTTACTTTTTGACATGTTTCGGGATTTTGATATGTTTTGATGTTTTTGGATTTTTTTAATTTTTTGATGTTTTTGGATTTTCTGATTTTTTGATGTTTTTGGATTTTCTGATGTTTCAGGATTTTGAGGATATACATGAATCTGATCCAATGAGAACATGCCCCCAACGTGATGCAATAGACTACTCCCATAAAGGCAAGACAAACTGACCTTGAGGATGGGTTGAGTAGTACTAGGAGGGATCATGATACAAATGTGAGTGGATGAGTGATGGATGCAAATCTGAATGTGATGGATGACAGAAGCATGATGGATGGATGATGCAGATCAAACCATAAAGATCCTGGTGGAAGGAAATTGCTTATTTACACAAGGTGCCTGTTTGCCAGGGTTTCACCAAGGTACTTGTCCAAAGTGCCACCGAAGTGGTTTTCACTTGAGGACAATTTTTATCTTTACTGTTTTCAATCCTTTTTTTGAATTTTTTAGATTTTTTTCTTTTTTGATTTTTTTGTTGTTACCAAGATGCATGTTTGCCAAGTTTTTGCGAAGGTAACCATTTTTTCAGGACATTTTCTAATTTTTTGGTTTTTTGGTTCTATACCTTGAAATATTTAGGCATAAATTTTTTTGAGGTGAGAGCTATTCATGGGCTCTTGTAGAGGTTCCCCTTCAGGTGTTGATAATTGATATTCCCCTGACTTGTAACTTGTTGTGATAACGAATGGTCCCAACCAATTAGGTTCAAATTTTTCTTTGCTGCTTGGGTTTGGGACATTCTTCTGATTCTCCTTTAATAGTAGTTCTCTGACTTGGAAAGTCCTACTTCTGATTTTCTTATTGTAGCTCTATTTGAGTCTATTCTGATAGACTTGCAAATTATTCCAAGTATCTATACCTCGCTCATCCAGTAGCTCCAACTCGTTCAATCTTGATACTCGATATTTTTCATCTGTGATGAGGTTTTGCAGTGATATCCTGAGTGATGGGATCTCGATCTTAATGGGGAGTACTGCTTCTGATCCGTAGACCAGGGAGAAATGGGTGGCGCTGGTGGGTGTGCGAATACTGGTTCGATAGGCCTAGAGGGCTAGATTAAGCTACAAATGCCAATCACGACCTACGTCATTGACTACTTTTTCTTGAGGATTTTCACAATGGTTTTGTTTGTAGCTTCTGCTTGGCCATTGCCATGGAGATAGTATGGGGTGGAGAAGTGATGTTGGATTTTGAATTTTTTGCATAAGTCGTGAACCTCCTAATTCTTAAATGGTGTCCCATTATCTGAGATAATGGCTTGTGGAACACCATATCAAAAAATGAGATAGTCTAGGATGAACTCTAAAATCTGCTTCCTAGTTATATACGTCATGGGTATGACTTCCACCCACTTAGTAAATTACTCAGTTGTGGTTATGATGAATTTGTGGCTGTTAGATGAAGTGGGCATGATTTTTCCAATGAGATCGAGTCCCCACTACGAAAAGGGCCATGGTGTGATAATAGGATGAAGCTCTTGAGCTGGAGCATGGATGAGGTCCCCGTGCTGCTAACATTGTAGATGTCTTCTAGCATAGTCATGTGCCTCTCTTTCCATTATGGGACAATAATACCCCATCCTCAGTAGTTTCTTGGCTATGGTCATTCCACTTGAGTGTGAACCATAAATACCATTATGTACTTCAGTTAGAGTGGTTAATTCCTCCTTAGCGTTTAAGCAGTGCAGTAGGGTTCCTTCTATGCTTCTACGATATAGGGTATCTCCTAGGATGACAAATCTAGATGCCTTTTTTTATAAAGGTTCATTTTAGGTTTGAGGGTAGGTCAGCGGGTATGACTCCTATTCAAAGGTATGTGTAAATTTTGTGGTACCAAGGATCACCAGGACCAATGATTTCACACACAAATTATGATTTTGGTACCTCGAATGCAGGCATGAGAAGCTGCTCAATCAGGAATTCATATTTTGGAATGTTTTGGGGGATGTCGAGCAAGGATCCAATTGTTGCCATGGTGTCTGCTGCTCTATTATTGGTTCTAGGAATCTGCTCAAATGTACTTTTGATGAAGGATTATTTGAGAGTCTCCACGAATTTCTTGTATGGAGTGAGCTTGTCGTCCTTGGATTGGTATTCATCGTTCACTTTATTTATTATCAATTGAGATTCTTTGTATACTTTGAGAGCTATAATGTTCCACTTGTAAGGAAAGTAGAGGTGAAAAAACACTTTCCTAATGTCAAACCCATAGGGAAGAATGCAATGCAGGACTTTTAATTTTTCAAATTATAATCTAATTAAGACACAAATGAAAGAATTACAGAAATAGAGAAAATACTCAAAGAAAATGAACAACAGATTTACATGGGAAACCCTATCGGGAAAAAACCCACCACACCAAGCTGAATCTTTTTGTATTTCAGTAATAACAAATTACATACAATTAGAAAGACAACTCTCTCATATTTCACAGTAGCTTCACTGTTCAAACTCTGATTCAAAAAATGCTCTCCCAACCATTCGATTTACTCATTATTTTCTCAACGGAATCGGTCTACTTTAAATCTGATCACATTCTAATTTTTGTCTTCTGTGCATCCTTATCCGCCAGATCTCCATTGAAGAAAGTTTTCGTGCCAATTCAGATTTTTCCCTGCAAGCTATTTTTCTCTAGTGTCGCAACAATTACAAAAAATCCAACCGTCATTAGTTTGAAAACTGCTTCCTCTGATTGGTCCAGTAGGATGCCACATTGGATGGTCACATGGTCAATGTCATCCAAACTTTGTTGGCATATCGGTGAGACACTAATAGTGTCTCCCCAATGCCACAAAGTATTCGCTATCGTTATCGGCTTCAGACCTCAACAGTCGGCAAGAGGAATCTCATTCGACAAGACTCATATCAAAAACCATAAGTCATATCAAACTAAGAGAGACCATCAATAAGACATACCGATCTCACCAAGACCTCATATCGAAGTCTTCGAGTTATGTCATCGAGTAATTTCCATTCGGCGTGAAAAATGCATTTCAGAGAGACTCATATCAAAGTCAGAAATCACAGCGATAAGTTATACTATCGGCAAGACATACTGATCTCGCCAAGACTTCCCATCAACCACTGCATACTACACTAAAGCCTTTCTTCTATCGACAAGACCTCACGGTTTTGGTGAGATTTCATACTGAAAGACAAAGCTTCCACCGAATGTCACATACTATCGGCAAGACTCATGTCTTTCATCATGACCTTTCTCTGGGTGCCCCAAGTTTTATCGAAGACCATCGGCGTGACTTACCCAAGTCACCAAGACTTCTCAACGAAGTCTTTTGTTATCGCGAAGACACCATGAGAATACTCCTGTTAGTGTGACCTAGCTTCATCGTTGAGACATCTCCCGCAACCTTTATGCTACCCCGACATCAGCGAGGCATACATCAGTCACCAAGACTTCATGCCGAAGTCTTTGAAGTCACCGCAAATGATCCAAGAGAAAACCCCCATCGGTGAGACTTACCTTTTCGCTGAGAGATCTCCCCAAGATCCTTGTGTTAGCCTGATAGCCTTAAGCTATTGGTGAGACTTACACCATTCACTGGGACATCTCACCGAAGCCCTAGAGATAGCATGATAAGATCAACTGTCACCCAGAGTTCTACCGATCTCCAAAAGCTCATGCCGAACACAGAGAGTCACAGCGATAGACTTCATTTGGCAAGACATCAACTCTGTCTTGGTGACATGAACCTGTCAAGCAGATTTAGAACAGTTAGTCACCCAGACATGAACAATGTCACAGCGACTTTTCCCTTCAGGAGTTCTATGTTAGTAAGAATTGAGGCACATATTCCAACAAGCTCCCACTTGACGAAGATCTTACTAACACCTCTAGAGCATAAACAAAATACTGAAAATCATGGGCCAAGAGGCCCATCGAACTGGCACACCACCTGAACTTGTCTGTGCTCACAGGCTTCATTAGTGCATCTGCAACATTCTTCAGAGTATCCACTTTCTCCGAAAAGACCTTCCCATCCTCCACCATATCTCATAGAAAGTGATACTATACATCTATATGTTTTGTCCTGGCATGGAAAGTAGGATTCTTTGCCAAACATATAGCACTATGGCTATCACAGTAGATAGTAATCTTTTCTGCATCAAAGCCAATGTTAGGACAAAAATGTTTTAACCAGATTGCTTCTTTACAGGCATGTGTGGCTGCCATGTATTCTACCTCTCTAGTGGACAAAGTGACAACAGCTTGTTGCTTGCTCATCCAACTTACTGCACCACCATTCATCATAAAAATATATCCACTGGTGGATCTTTTGCTGTCAATATCCCCTACCCAATCAGAATCCACATAACCTTGAATGCTGAGATTCTTCTGTGATTCAACCAAGTTACCATGGTAACACAAAGCATAGTCTGAAGTACCCTTCAGATATCTAAACACTCTCTTCACAGCATCCCAATGTGTTCTTCCAGGATTTTCCATAAACTAACTAAGAACTCCCATTGCTTGGGTAATGTTTGGCCTTTTACAGACCATTGCATACATAAGGTTGCCAATTACACTTACATAAGGCACACTGGTCATGTCCTCCATCTCAGTAGGAGATTTTGGACAACCCTCAACAGATAGCTTCGTTCCCTATGTAACTGGAACAACTAGCTACTTGCACTTGGTCATACAAAATCTCTCTAGAACAGTCATGATATACTTACTCTGACCGATCCAAAGTTTTCTATTCTTCCTGTCCCTAGTTATTTCCATTCCCAGAATATACCTTGTTGCACCAAGATCTTTCATTTCAAACTTTGCAGACAACTGAGACTTAAGATCAGAAGTCATTAGCTTACTATTGCCTATGAACAACATATCATCAACATAGAGAGCAATAATAAGTATTTGATCACTTTCAACTTTGTAATACACATAGTGATCACATTTTGATCTTACAAATCCCAATGACAAAACAAACATGTCAAAATTTTGGTACCACATTCTAGGGGACTGTTTTAAACCATATAGAGATTTCTTCAACTTGCAAACTAGTATTTCTTTACCTTTTTCCACAAAGTACTTCGGCTGGGACATATAAATTTCTTCTTCAAGATCACCATGAAGAAATGTTGTCTTCACATCCATCTGCTCAATTTCTAAGTCATACGCTGCTGTAAGTGACAAAAGAAATCTAATGGATTTCAGCTTAGCTACAGGAGAAAAGATTTCTCCATAATCAATTCTCTCTACATAGAAATACCCTTTCGCAACCAGCCTTGCTTTATATTTTTCCACACTACTATCCAGACCTATTTTCTTTTTAAAAACCCATTTGCAGCCCATAGATTTTCTACCTTTAGGAAATGGCACCAAACTCCAGATATCATTCTTGTCTAATGATGCCATTTCTTCATTCATGGCTTCCAACCAAGAGTTTGAATCAGACATTTTAAATGCCTCTTTCACAGTCCTAGGTTCATCAGTGCTAGAAATTAAAGCATAGGCACAAGTAGACTCTATCAAAGAAAACCCATACCTTTCAGGTTGCTTTCTTTCATGAGTTGACCTCCTCACAGGCTGAGGCTGAGGTGGTTCTTCATCTTCATCATAACTTTCAGAACTACTCAAGCTCTCCTCAGTATCAGGTACATTTTGATTTTTCAATTCCTTGTTATCTGGTGTCTGAGGAATTGCTACTACATCCTTTTCATTTTCTAATTTCTTCTCTGACTGTAGATCCAATGTAGAGGGTTTTAGCTCATGAAAGATAACACTTTTGTTGTACAAAACCTTCTCAGTCTCAGGATTCCAAAGATTGTATCCTTTTATACTAGCACTATAGCCTATGAATATACACTTTACAGCTTTGTTTTCTAACTTGGATCTTTTTTCAAATGGCACATATGCATATGCTTCACAGCCAAAGACACAAATATGTCTAAGAGAGGGCTTCTTTCGAGACCATACTTCCAAAGGTGTCTTCTCAACAAGAGCAGAGTTAGGAGAGCGATTTACCAAGTAACATGTTGTAGAGACTGCTTCAGCCCAGAACTTCTCCTCCAAGCCAGCACTACTCAGCATACTTCGTGCTCTTTCCATTATTGTCCTATTGAACCTTTCAGCAACTCTATTTTGTTGTGGAGTGTAAGGTGTAGTCTTGTGTCTTTTGATCCCATGATCTTTCTGATTACCTTTCAAATTAATCGAAGCGAACTCCTTGCCATTGTCAATCCTTAAAAATTTTATTTTTCTACCGATCCGATTTTCTACAAGGTTTTTAAATTCCTTAAACCGAACACTTCGATTTACTTTTGGAAAATATACAAATGCTCTTCTTGAATAATCATCAATAAACAACACATAGTATCTTGATTTAGACAAAGAAGGAACATTCAACTGGACCAAACACATCAGAATGTATATAATCAAGCAAACTAGAAGTTTTGTGAGGACTGGAATAAAATGAAACACGGTGTTTCTTTCCATATATGCAATGTTCACAAAAATCAAACTCAAGGTTACAATCTTCAAGCCCTTCTACCAGGTTTTTATTTTTCAAGGTTTTTAAACCTTTCTCACCAATGTGGCCTAGCCTATGATGCCAGAGCATAGTATTCTCTACTGGAAGTTTATCTCCATGAAGTTTACACCATCAGGAATATTTTCCTTCTTTTCTTCATGAGCAGCCTTAAGTGAGTTTGCAGAGACACTATTGCATTAAACAACCAGTGCATCGAGCTTGTACAAAGTACTAATTCGAGCACCCCTAGCCATCAGCATAGACCCTCTAGTCATCTTATAGACATTTCCAAAGAACGTGACTTGCACTCCGATATCATTCAGCTTACTTACAGAAAGTATATTTCGAGCCAGACCTGGTATATGCATCACATCATTGATTCCCTTCACTCTTCCATTAGGGAATTGAATTCTGACTCTTCCACGACCAACAATTTCCAAAGATGAATCACTTGTCAGGTACACCTTTCCACCATTGTATTCTTCATACTTCGTGAACCATTCTCTATGAGATGTCATGTGGAAAAATGCTCCAAAATCAATCAGCTAGACATCATCTGATGCCCATGTAGCCAAGGCTGCAATGAAGGCATCTGCATCACTATGAGAAGAATCATTTCCAGAAGAGTTATTCTTCTTCTTTTTCTCCTCCTTGCAGTCCTTTCAGACATGACCAGGTTGCCCATAGTTCCAGCACTTCACCTTGGACTTCTTGCCAAGAGACTTTGATCTCCCTTCTGATTTCGATTTGGACTTCTTGTCCTTCTTCTTGCCTTTCTCCTTTGGTCTACCTCTGACAGCCAGGGCCTCCTTTGCCATCTCAGAAGATTTTCTTCTCATTTCTTCTGACAATAGAGAAGCAACAACATCTTCGATTTTGAATGTGGATGTTGTACTCCCTATGGCCATCACCAAATGATCCCAAGAATCTGGTAAAGAACACAACAACAACATGCACCGATCTTCATCTTCAATCTTTACACCATTACTGTGAGCAATTGATTTCAAGTAGACAATTTTTTTTCCTAGGACATGAGATCCTTCCTCGGTAAACCCTATGCCAAGTCATATGTTTTGGAAGCAAGCTGCATCATGAAATAGGAAGGAAGGGTTACCCCCACAAACACATAAGGGATCTATGGATTTGTGGTGAGTATGTCTATGCTACAATGTTGTAATAGAGCATGGAATTGTCATCATTCCCCAATTACACATAGAAATGGAATAATGACATAAAGAAGGAAAAAACAAAGAATTTTTTTTTGGGTCAACGTGGAAGAAACGGGAATGTCTCGACACCTTGTGTCATCCCCAAAAAGAAAACACAAGACAAATGAAAAAGATAAATAATTTTTTTTTGGGTCAACATGGAAGAGACAAATGTCTCGACGCCTTACATCATCCCCAAAAGGAAAGAACAAGAAAAATGAAAAGAAATAATTATGACATAGAGAAGAATGAAGGTGCATATTGAAGAATGCACAAACGAGAGAGGAACATCAAACAAAATGTCACAGGGGATCACATTACACACATGCAATCACATAAAGAAAAGTGAAAATGCAAAAGACTAGTAGGGCACAGGTGAGTCAACCTAAAGCAGGTCATTCAGCTCCCAATCTTGGTTGGTATAAACATAAGGTAGGCAACTAGCCAAAGGCACAACGTCAAGTGTTGGGTGATCCCACAAAATTGGTTTACAATTTCTAGGAGATTCTGATTTTTGCTGAAATAACATATTTTTAGAAAATATAATGATTTAAGCCTTAAAAAATTCCATTTAAAGCATTCCAATTGAAGAGGGTTTGATCAAACTACCTTAGATCAAACCCCCTTTGATAGAACCCCGCTAGTTTTAAACCATACCTATAACATAGTCTCCTTTTCAAAATGCTGATAAGAAACCACTTTTGATTTACCCTTTGGGGGATCAAATGAATTCATTTAATTTTTTTTTATGTATTCCTTATTATAAGCTTCCCAAAAAGTATAAATTTAAATAGATTTAATTGTATTATTATATTTTTTTTAATTTCTTGTGAATGTAGGTTTTTCACTGAAAAATCAAGCTCTATGTTTTTCACATGTGGAAAAATAGAAGATTGTCAATTTTTTTTAAAAAAATATGAGTGCACCAAATATTGAAGTCCTTGATCCAACAAAAAAAATAAAAATTGATACATACAAAAAAATTTATGTTATATAGTTTTCCTATGTTTGAATTATAATTAGTTTGACTTCAAAACTTAATTAGGGAAAAAATATTCAATAAAAAACTATGAAACCAATTGGAAGCAGTAGATATCGTAGTTACAAATCTAAATTTGAAAAAAATATATATATATATCCTTCATGAAAAAAATGTTGTGTTATACGGTGAGCGTCACTCCTTAAAAATGGTGTTTACTAAATAAACTAGTATCCAAAAGAGATGAAAAAAGAAGTGCAATATGATTCCAAAATTTTTGAAAAATATATATTTAGAATCTACAAACAAAATTTCACAAATCACTATTTTGCATCATCTTTAAATTCCTCACAGTTTAGCCGCTATAGTGCCCGAAAGTGAAGATTTAGTTAGAAAAAATCAGTTCAATGTCCAGTTTGGCCAAAAATTATAAACCAGTATTGTGGGATCACCCTGCTGAACTAGGAAATGCACCAAGTTCAAAACTCTTTTTAGGAGATTCAACATTTAAGCTCATGGAAGAAGAAAATAATGAATTCAACTCATCATGCACTTGTTCATCAATCTTGTCAATGTCAATGTCATCTTCTAAGTTAATCACAATAGGAGGTCTAATAACAATGTCCATACAATGTTCTTGTTTATGTTGCAGCAAGGGTTGAGAGTCATCATGCATTGCTACAGGTAGGTTTGGATTTTTATTTTCTATGATATTGTTGTTTTCTTGAGTTTTCAATCTATGAGCAATAACACATCTATGTCTATGCTCTCTAGCACTTTGATTTCATTTTGTTTTATTGTCAAAAGTTTTTTTTTAAGAGTGGATTTTTCAATCATAGGTTCCTTCTCTTCCTTGGGAGGACTAGAAGAAATGAGAGGAGGTTTCTTAACCGCTTTCTTTTTGACATTGCAAACTTGTTTGAATCTAGGAGGGACAATGTGATTGTTTGTACTATCTCATGGTCTCTTGTGGGAAATTGTAGGAAGTTGTTCTATAGATTGTTCTTGTATGTTCGGAAGTGTTTTTCATTCAATCATTGTCTCATCAAGGATGGTTGGTTCGGTCATAGGTTGAGGCATGTTGCAAAGGGATAGTTCTACTATTTTATTTTCCTTGAATTTTTTATATGATTTGAAAATGAAATCTTCACGACGCTTGATAGGTTCCATAGGCTCAGGCCAAAAGTAATCTAGTGAAAATTTCCCTTTTGTCGAGGTAGGATGGAATCCACTATGACACACATTGAAGATGTCATTCCAAAATGGAAACTTTAGACATTTGTGCACAATTGAAGGGATGACATTCATGGAGCGAAGCCATTAATAGCCTAGCTTCACATGAAATTGGTCTGAGTGTGGGATGATGGAGAATGAGACTGTTAATGTTTTCAGTCTCACTTTCAAAGGGAGATCTATCGAGCATATTGTAGGGAAAGAAAATCCATTATGTGTCTTGATCCATGCTTTTGGGTTATCATATGTTTTTTGATATAGCTCATGCACATAAAAGAATTCTTCTATGATCAAATTTAGTCCACATACAGGATCAATCAATATCCCATTAGTGGGCTTATTATTGATTCGAAGAGTTATGTAAAGAGGACCATCAAGTGCGCGTTTAGGTACATGTCATTATGTGAGAAAGGAATTTCAAGATGTTGTCTAGTCAAGCCGTTACTAGGTCTAGCTTTGATAAATGTTATCATGTCATTCATGGGATGTTGTTCAATTGTATTTGTATTGTCATCATTCATGTCAACATTCATCACATAAGTTTTCATTTTATTAGCTTTGACAACTCAAATATTGTGCTTAGGAATGGGATTTGTAAAGATTTGCAAATTTTGATTAGGAGGAGATACAAACTTATTTCCTTGATCATTCACACCCTTGATTAGTAAATTATTATAATAAATAAGGTCTTGCACAAGATGTTTAAGATGCTTAAAGTATTTTGTACTATGTCCATTTGTTTGATGGTAATGACAATAAGCATTTTTTCAAAACCCTTTGGGAAATGGCATAGTAGGGTTACATTCTCTAACATGAGGTAAGGTAAGCATGTTTTTTTCAATAAGCTACAACATGATATTGTGAACTTGGGTATAAGGTAAAGGTGTGAACTCTCTCTCTCTCTCTCTATCTCTGAAAGGAGTTGTCATTTTTGCAGCAACCACTTGATTATTGTTTTGTTGACTTATTTGAGGAGGATTTAACTGTAAAAATACCTTATTTTGTTTCTAAAATGGTTGATAATTGTTTTCACTTGTGGATTTAGAATTTTCTAGATGACTAGGGGGATTCTTCGCATCAAGGATGCCAGCCAAGTTTTGATGGTCATGAAGGGTTGTACATAACTGTGTGAAGGATGGAAACCTCAATATTTCAAGTTTTCTTTTGAGTTTATCTTATAAGTTCACAATGAACATTCTTTGAAGGTCGGAATTAGGAATCTTAATGTTCACTTGTGAGTAAAGTGTTTGGTATCTTCCTATGAAATTAGCCACTTTATCATCCTATTTTTTCTTGCATGTCATTAAATTTGCAAGGGTCATTTTGGGACCCATTTGAATATGGAAGTGGTTATAAAAGGAACAATCAGTTCATTGAATGAACCAATTGAATTGTTTGGTAAAGAGGAGAACCACTCTAAGGAAGTATATTTCAAGGATCTAAGGAATAACTTAGCCAAAAGTTTATCCTCAAAGATGAAATCACTACACAAGGCTACAAAGGAAGAAAAATGGCTTACATGATCTCCTTTCCCACCATATTTCTCAAATTGGGGGACATCTATTCCTTCTGTCATTTGTGCTCTTAATATGTCCAGGGAAAATGGGGTGGAATTGATGTATTGCAAAGGTTTACCATTACTGTTCAGTTTTAATGTTGCCACTTTTTGTTGAAGGGATTCATGGTTTGCAAAGTGAATTAATGAGAGGGTCATTTTGGTTATAAGGTTTAGGGGAATAAGGTGGTGTAGTGTATGTATGCGGAGGGCTAGTGAGTTGTAGGTTATTAAACGTGGATTCTTGAGGTATTATTGTGTTTGAAGCATTTCCTACGGGAATACCTATGGAAGTGTATATGGTGCTAGTAGGTATGACTGTTGTGGTTGGTTGAATGGTAGTTGTGGGTTGAAATGTTGTTGTAGGTTGGAATGTTGTGGTTTAGAATGTTTTTGTAGGTTGGGTACTAGTGTATGTAGGGATGGATATTGCTATCATGGAGGATTGGATTAGAATTCCACCTTGACTTTGAGTAGACCCCAAAGCTTGTGTGGAAGTGGTAATGGTAGGGATGGTGTTGGTAACATTAAGTAAATTGGTTGTAGGAGGTGAAGTCACAAGTAATGAAGTATGCAAACTATGAGCCATGGAGGGTTGATTCTCAACACTATCAGAAAGAGAGTTAGGAAACTCAAGATCCATGGCGAGTGAGATACCGCGAGTTGACATGAGCCTCAAACTATGTCTTATAATAGTATTGCAAATAGGAAACCAAGTTGTAAATCTCATACAAGTTTTACAAACCTAGTGTGCAAACCCTAGAATAGCAAAGGCACAATGCAATAACCTAGAATGAAATGCAATTTTTAGAATCTAAGCAATGTAATTTATTGATTACACAAGGTAATAAGCTGAAAATGAAATATGTTGATGCAGTTTTGAACATTTTACAATGCACTAAAATGAAGCAATTTAAGATAAATGCAATGAAATTGACTAAAAAACAAATCAAGAAATTGAAATTGAAATTAGGTAATAGCACCAAATAGGAGCTAAAAACTGATATTTTATTGTCTTGAAAATGCAGATCTATAGCTAACAGGGACTCATTTTCTAGTAAGGGTGAATGGGTCCTGGTTAGGTGTTTATGAGATTTTTTTGTTAATTTTAGATTGTTCAAATTTTGAGGCTTTTTCAGTTGCCAAAAGGTTTCGATAAGAGTTGATCAAGGACTTATTCACCAGTAAAGGTGAATGAATCCTGGTTAGGTATTTTAAAACTATTTTTTAATGATTTACAAGCTCTCAGTCTTGTCTTTAATTTTTAGATTTGAAACAATGAACTTCAGCTTCAGATTTTCTAGAAATTAAATACAAAAAATGCAATGAAAAGATGAAATGCAAGGCCTAGCTTGAAATTCAATTGTGTTTTTATTTTCAAATGCAATTGAATGATATCTAAATGAGATGCAAAATGATTGATTTTTTTTTGTAATTTTCAGATTTAAGAAGTGGAAACCAAAGCAAATCTAAACCCTATATGATATGCAATATTTCAATGCAAAATAAGAAACCCTTTAAATGATATATTAATTCAATGCAAATATAAGTGCAATGAATGTAATATTTTAACTTAAGATATAATGAGAGACTCCAAAAAAAAAGGAAAATTGCAATGTTGAATGAGTTGGGTTCACCAGTAAATTATGTACAGGGGGAAAAATAGGGTAGACCCAAATGCATAAACAAGAGGATCTATCACTTATTTTTCTAGGGACATTACACTTAAAATTATGCAAAATAAGATACTAATTAAAACTAGAAATGCAACCTAACTATTATAGCAACTATGGGGGATGTTTTTAGAGCATAAAAAGCTATGTACCTGTCTAGAGAGTTGTTTTTGAGCTATGGAGGACTCATTCGCCTTCAATAGCGAATGAGTCCTTTTAGGAGTTCAAAAAAACTAATTTTAGGATCCTGTTCCTTGATGTATGTCTCTCAAAATCACTATTATCAAGTTCTAGAAGCCTGTATGTAATTTTGTAGAGCTCTTTTCATGATCTTACACTTTGAATGACAACTTTTGCAATTTTGCAACTTTGACAATCTTGCTACAAATCTTGCTCAACTTGATCTTCAATCTATAAATATGCAATCACACACTCAAGGGTAGAAAAACTTGTTGATTTTTTAGTGAATAGGGGTTTTCCTCAGTCAAACCCCTTATAGGTAATTAAACCAAATGATGAAATGAAGAAATTAAAACATGAACATGAAATAATGTAAATGATATCACCTTGGATGATGTATTGTAAAACAAATCTACAAACTATCATGTAGTGGTAATGAATAATGTAGATCTAGGATCCTTGGAAATGATGTTAAAAATAGTTTCAAGTAGATCTTCAATGCTACATCCACCTCTTTAGCTCAACATCATGAATGCACACATTAAACCCTTGAAATGATGATACTATTTTGAATTGCTACAATAAACTCTTGAAATATTCCTTGAAATGCCTTATAAATGCTCTTCAAATTGATCACTTGAATGTGAGGATGATCTCTTGAAAATCTTAGATGAAACTATGTGAATTAACACATTATTTATACTAAATTAGGAGATTAACCTAGAAATTCAAAGAACTAAGGCTGACACCAGATCCAAGAAGAAAGATAATTAAATTCACAACAAAATGAAATTCAAAAAGGGGAGTCACATTAATGGAGGACCCATTTTCCATCTTGGATGAATGGGTCTTAGCTATATTTCAAGGACCAAGCTTCGGGGGACTAAAAGAAGGCTAAAAACCCATTCCAGATCAACTAAGAAAGGGGTGTCCTATTAAGGGCGGACCCATTCTCCATCGAATGTGAATGGGTCCTAGATCAACTTACCAAGACCAAAATTTTCCCAATGAAATAATTTGTTAATTAAATTATTATGATTATCGAGATAGATCTTCGGGAGGTGTCAAAATTAAGGCCTAAATTTGAATCAAAAGAGGGTTAATAAATCCAATTAACCACAATTAATTAAGACCGCCTAGATAAGTGTGAAAATTATTTAAATCACTTTACAATAATTAAACAAGGTGCACATTAAATGTACATTTTTATTGAAAAGCGGCCCATTATGCTTAATTAAGCAAATACATTATAGAAAAGTGTGAAAGTGTGTTACAAAACTTTACAACACCCTTGAAAAGGATCAATTAAGGAATTTATTAGTTAAATAAAGGTCCTAGAATAGTGTGAATGCATACACCACATTACAATGCCACTCTAAGACATAAATAGTTTAACTTTAAGGTCAATTATCAAACCAAACAAGGGAAAAGGTTTACTTTTTCTGTTACTACAGGAGGAAAAGTTTCTTAGTATTGTAATTTAGTATTCTTTGAGGCATCTTGCTTATCTTTTTTACTCTCCATATCTAGAGGGGTGTTATTTTTCATTATTTCTTCTTGTTGTGCATGCTCATTCTCATGTTGTTCATTAACAGACTCATTTCTTTTTGAAAGAAATGTATCTTGTTACATTTAATCTTTAATGTTTGGAGGAGTGGTTTTCATATCTATAGGCACAAATTTCTCCATTTATATAAGAATCTTGGTTGTTATCTCCTTTGTTTGCCTCTCCATCCTCTTGATTTCTTTTCATTCCTTCCCCATTACAGTATCTACCTTATGTTTGGTCCTGAATTCTTTTGTTGGCAATTTAGAAAATATTATTCTTTCTTCACCAGTAAGGGTTACTCTAGTTTTGTCTAGGGCATGTTTTCTTATCTTTTCTTCTTCCACCACAACTTCTTGCCTATTGGAACTAAGTTAATTTGCAAGATTCACTAGTATTTGGTTACGAATATCACCTAGATTCACATGAAAGGTCACCATATACATCTCTATTTCCTTTCCAATTGTAGATTTTTCTACATCATCGCCTTTTAGATGCATTGTAGTTGTGTCCTTTAGAAGACAAAACTCTGCTACATCATTGAATAATGCATCAAACTTCATAGGACTATGCATTCAGATTGGAGGACTTTCCTCTTCCTCATTTCTCTTCTCAATATTAATCTCTTCTTGGGTGACACCTTCCTTTTTTGGACCAACTAATGTTCTTCCTCTATCTCTTCTTGTTCTTATTTTTCACAACTAATATTCTTTTCTCTTGTTGCTTTTTCTTTCCTTCTGCTCTTGGGAGACTTTTTTTGCATAGAGGTTCTATATGTATCTTTCATTTTAGATCTATCTATAGAATTTGTTCTAGAAGGCTTTGTAATAGTAGGCGGTCTAGAGACTAAGGTCTTGTCTAACCTTCTTGACATCTATAGAGTATTCTACGGAGGAGCATATGTTCCTTTAGTTTTATCCACAAGGTCCTCAAGGGTACCAAATTCCTTCTCCAAATTGACCTTCATCTTTTCAACTTTTTCTTCAATGTCCTCCAAGATTTCTTTATTGGATTTCTCTTTATAAGTACTAAACCTTTCAATTACAAGATCTTTAGGTTTGATCAGTACAATCTCTAGAAGACTAATGCATTCTAGCTCATCTGCTTCATAAGTTAGTTCTAGAACCCAAATAGTTTTGGGTTTCACTACTTCTTGAATCGAAGGAAATAGGGTTCCACCTTTTAGGAGATGGAACAAGGGGGTTTATGACCTATTTCACTCTAGTTCATTAAAGGAAACCAAGATCCCTCAACTAAGTGACACAATTGAGGGAAGGGTATATATGGGAGGGTTCCTTAGGTGTGATTAAAAGGGGGTTCACCACTAAACAAATTCTTAGAAATAATTTTCTAACAAGAAATACAAAGATGAATCCACTAAACCCTAGCAAGTTAGAACATGAAATCAAATCACTAAATAGCAAGATATAGAAAAGTACCTAGAGGATCAAAGATGACTAAACAAGATCTGAAAACACTAAATTTTGTTGTTGATGATGTGTATAGGGACTCATAGGCCAGACTAGGTAATTTAGTCCCAGTCTAGGGTTTTTGGGCAAAAATTGTAATCTCATAGTGACAAGTCAATATCCATTGAAATATGTTAAAATTTCTATATCGGGACTCATACACCCAAGGTGGCGATTTAGTCTCGTTATTAGTATTTTGTTGATATTTTTGTAGCCTCTAGTAATATTCTATAGCTTTTCTCTTGTTTGATCTCCAAGTCTGAAAGTTTGAATTGCGAGTTGTAGGTGAGTTTCCATGAGGATGGCAACTTCTTGACAACTTTGACAACTTTCTTCAATCTTGCAACTTTATCTTCAAATGATCTCCAAGCTCCAAATCACCTAGATCTACAATCACAAATGAAGAGAGAGAAAAAGATTTTTTTGTTCGTTTTGGTTATCAAACCTTGAAATGAAATGAAATGAAATAGAATGAAGGAATGATGAATGAACAACATGCAATGTTGTAACTCGCAAAATCCTTGAAACAAAGGCTGCAAACTTGTGTGAAATGGCTCCTTGATGGATGTGGATCTTGACTCTTGATTGAATGCTTGAAACTTGACTTGAATGCTTGCTTGAATCATGAAAACCTACATAAATGTTCTAAGCTCAAAAACATACATGATGCATGGAGACTTTGACATGATGATTGAATCTTGAATATAACTCCAAATGTTTGATAATTTTCTCTTGGTTGCTCTTGAATTCTTTTGATCTCATAAACTTGCTATAGGAATGCTTGCATAAAAATCTCTAGGTGAAACTATGTGAAATAACCTTGTATTTATACTTTTTTATGCCAAATTTCTTGAATATACTTGTAACACTATATAAGATGACATCAAATCTAGGAGAACAAAATCATGCCAAGAATTGAATTCAAAATAGTTATAAGCTAAAGTGAGACTCATATGCCAGTTGGGGCATATGAGTCCCAATAGCCTAAGCTTGGGACACAAATTTCAATCAATGTTAAGTTCTATACAATATTTCAAATCAGGCTCTGAAGCTTAGGTGGGACCCATACACTCAAGGTGGCATATGATTCCTAGATCACTAGATCTGGAACACACAACCCAAAAAACATTGAATCATGGTTGTTCATTAGATAAGTGTTAGGATTATCCTATAAGAAAAGCATTAAATAGGGCTTGTGGATGCAAAATAGGACCAAATTATAAGGCATAAAGAAGCCCAATTTTAGCAGGGAGGGCCCAAAAAAGTGTGAAAATATAAAGGGATACATTTTTCTACACTACATTTAGCACCCACTTTAGTGAGAGGAGAAACTTGCTTCAAACTCACACTAAAGTAGACAATCTCACATCAAGAGGGGTCCAAGTGTACCAATGCTAGTGAGATAGGATGACAATGATCAAGAGGGATGATCAAGCCCCTAGGATCAAGATCCTATGGAAAACCAACATAGGAAAGAAAATAACACATATGAGAATGATGTATGAAGCAACAACAAGATACAAGCATACATTACCAAAGACATAAAGAAGAAAGAAATAGAAAAAGAAAGGTTGATCAATCCTTGACCATTTGTCCAATGTGATGTGGGTATGTGCAGGATCATGATAGGCTAAAAAGTGGTGATATGATGGGTATGTGTAGGGTATGTGGTTGACGAACCTTTTTTACCCAAAATTGATGAAATGAAAAGGGTTTTTAAAGGAGATTCTTAGATTTCCACCAATATAAATTATGCTTTACTTTGAATTTAATAAATAATTATTATTCATTTTCTATTTGAATTATGACTAATGTCCTGATTGATAGGTTGATTGAAAAACATCTATAGCTTTCAAATGGTATCACATTTTTTGAATCTAAAACATGTCACATTCTATGCTTCACATAATATAGGATTAAAAATTGAATTTCTTGAAGTTTCGACCAAGTTAAGATGGTCAGACATATGATTTTTTTATATTTTTTTAAGTTGTAATAAAAAAGTCATAATTAATTATTTACTTGGAAAAAATTACTAAAAAAATATGCATCACATTGGGCCATGAGTCCTCTACATATATTTAAAATCTTATAAAAAAATATTATCATTTTATTCTCATTAGGGTGGTTAGACAAACACCTACTTCTTATTTTTTCCTTGAAATTTAAGTGCTCTGCATTCAAATTTCAAATTTTCACCAAATAGTTTAAAATAAAATAAAAATCCTAGTAGTTTAGAAACTACATTCAATTTGCTACAGATTCTATTCTTACATATTTTTGAAATAATATAGATAACTTATTCAATTTTTTAAGTCAAGTTGCCTAACTCTAATTTTTCTAAATTTTTAGCCACTTAAGGGCCTATTTTTTCCATGATGATCTTGCACATACCCATGTGGATCCGATCTAAGTTGTTTGCCCAAAAAATAAATTTACAAGTGGAACACAATGCCCACTATGCAAACCAAATGCATGCTTACAAGGGTTAGCAGAACCTCAGATTGTCCACTAGGTAGGTATGCAAAGGATCATCATGGAAAAAATAGGCTCTTAAGTGGCAAAAAATTTAGAAAAATCAGAGTTAGGAAACTTGATGTAAAAAATTGAATAAGTTATCTATATTATTTCAAAAATATGTAAGAATAAAATCTATAGCAAATTGAATGTAGTTTCTAAACTACTAGGTTTATTTAAGAAAAAAAAATTATTTGGTGAAAATTTGAAATTTCAATGTAGTAGTACTTAAATTTCAAGGAAAAATAAGAAGTAGGTGTTTGTTTGACCACCCTAACTGCAATAAAATTATAATATTTTAGACATAAGTAGAGGACTCATCTCCCAATGTGATGCATATTTTTTTGCAATTTTTTTCTAAGTAAATAATTAATTATGATTTTTTTGTTATAACTTTTAAAAAATATAAAATATCTTATGTATGACCAACATAACTTAGTCAAAACTTCATGAAATTCATTTTTTTCTTCTTTAATCCTATAGTATGTGAAGCATAGAATGTGATGCATATTTTGGATTGAAAACATGAGATACCATTTGAAAGCTATAGATATTTTTCAATCAGTCTATCAATTAGGACTTTAGTCATAATTTAAATAGAAAATGAATAATAATTATTTATTAAATTCAAAGTAAAGCATAATTTATATTCATGGAAAGCTAAGAATCTCCTTTAAAAACCATTTTTGTTTCATCAATTTTAGGTAAAAAAAAGTTGTCAGCCACATACCCTACACATACCCATCATATCACCACTTTTTGGCCCATCATGATCTTGCACATACCCAGGTGATCCCCTAGAGATGCATACACATGTGGCCAATATGTGTTCACACATACAAGAAAGTGGCTATGGGAAAGTCATGCCTAAGTTTGGCTCCCATACCCTAACCATACCAAAGCTATACCTCTTGAAAACTTCGATAAGGCACCACACAACACAAATGATAGGATCCATGAGGCAAGCAAATCTTTGTATGCTTGACATTTATGAATAAATAGGATGGTCCCAAAAGCAAGAAAAGTGTGTTATGCAAGGTGGTCATATAAAAATTATTGTAAATGAAGAATGTACTAAGGTACATTCAAAGGATTTTTTCTTAGATCATGTAAGGTCTTAACTTATGGAACATTGTGCCTAATGTCTCCAAGAGAGGACCAATCAAAGAATAGAAGATTCACAACTTAAGGGATGTAGTGTGTTGCATCAAGCCACTAAGAGTAATATAATATGCTAAGAGATATCACACTCTTGAAGGACACCACAACCAATTTCACTACAAAGTGAAAGATGCATCAAATGAAGTAAGCGAAACATGAGTTGCAAAATAATAATGCCAATGTATGCCCCCACTTTAAAGAAGTTGCTAAACACCATGCTGTGAGAAATCACTTTATAGTAGCAAATGATAAATTCTAACAATAAAGTGGACATGAGAGCTTATTTGGAAATCCCTATGCCAAGTCATATGTTTCCAAATAAAGCTACATCATGAAAAGGGGTGTCCCCCAAAATGAAATATAGTTAAACATAACTTAGTACATCACATGCAAGCCAACTTAAGGCATGTTGCCCACATCCCAAGCTTTCTCTTATATATACATGGAAATTAGTCAACTAGCCAAAAGAGACAATTACAAGTGCCATACAAGGACAATGATACCTAGCCCCTTGCCACCACTTATTGGAAGACAAGGATTAGTTGAGATGATTGATGAAAAACATGATAGAATGAAAATTAGTATCAATTATAGGAATTAGGTGTCACAATGCAAGGAAGAGCACCACAATCCCTAAGATGTTGAATTTTATCACTCAAAGATTTACACTCATTAGTAGAAGTACTATGAAATCTATGACATGCACAAAATTAATTCTTGTAGTAGAATTTATTTTGTGTTCTTGGAGGGAGAGATATGAAGTGATCTTGGAGGAGTCTCGACAAGATACTTTCTTGATCTAAAGTAGAAGGTGTTCCTTTATTTTGAGACAAAGATATCTCTTGGGTATGTGCAGGATCATGATGGGCCAAAAAGTGGTGATATGTAGGTGATATGATGGCCTATGTGGCTGACGACTTTTTTTTTACCCAAAATTGATGAAACAAAATGGGTTTTTAAAGGAGATTCTCAACTTTCCATGAATATAAATTATGATTTACTTTAAATTTATATAAATAATTATTATTCATTTTCTATTTGAATTATGACTAAAGTCCTAATTGATAGGCTTATTGAAAAACATCTATAGCTTTCAAAAAGTATCACATTTTTTGAATCCAAAATGTGTGTCACATTCTATGCTTCGCATACTATAGGATTAAAAATAATAATAATAAATTTCATGAAGTTTTGACCAAGTTAAAAGTGGTCGAGACATATGAGTTTTATATTTTTAAAATTTGTAATAAAAAATTCATAATTAATTATTTACTTGAAAAAAATTTAGAAAAAATATGCATCACATCGGGACATGAGTCCTCTAATTATATCTAAAATATGTAGAAAATAATATTTTCATTTTGTGGTTAGGGTGGTCATGAGAAACCTACTTATTTTTTTCCTTGAAATTTAAACTCTTGCATTGAAATTTAAATTTTCACCAAATAGATTTATTTTTTAAAAAATAAACCTAGTAGTTTAGAAACTAAATTCAATTTTCTACAGATTCTATTCTTACATATTTTTGAAATAATATAGATAACTTATTCAAATTTTTACGTCAAGTTGCCTAACTCTAATTTTTCTAAATTTTTTGCCACTTAAGGGCCTATTTTTTCCATGATGATCCTGCACATACACTCTTGCTTAGTACAAGGTGTCATACTTATACAAGACTCTTTAGATAATTGCAATTTTTTTTACTCAAGCTTTAAAGGAATCTGTAAAATCTAACGAATCGCAATCGATAGTGTTTTATGTGATGACATTGATATTAAGTGAGGATTTCCTTGATTATTTTGTTTCTTTCAAAGGACAATAACCAAGCCCATCTGTGGTTTTTTTTTGTTAGGCTATATGGGTACATGAATACCTTTTTCTCTAGCACCACGTCTTTTTCCATTATAACCAAGTTGCATAATAAGTTCATAACCTCTTCCATAAAAAAATCATTTCTTTCGGATTCAGTGGTTGCTCATAATTAACTTCATCAAAGTTTGTCATGTAATTTTCTTCCCTTTATAAAGTGGTTGAGGTGGATTCTTTCAAAGGTTTGTCTAAATTTTGTGTTGACATTATTACTTTATTTTTCATGCTATTTTTATGATCTTTAGTTTCCCATCAAGTCTAGGCATGAAATCATAGGAACCACAATCATCTTCCAATAACTTTGTGAATTATTCAATATGCTTCTCTTTTTCATTCTTTTGCACATGTTCCACTTGTTTGGTTGGTATCAATGTTTTCAAAGAATTTTCCTTGCCTATGTCAATGTCCAAAAAACTATTTGGTTCAGGGCTAGCTTTGATTATATACACTTTTTTGTTTTAGACATACTTCATTATATGATGAAGAGTAGAAGGCACTTCTTGCATTTCATGAATCCATGGTGTACCTAAAAGGAGATTGTTTGAAAGATCATGAGGCATAACATGGATTGGGCTTTTTAATTTCACTTTTTCACCTTTAATAGGTAATGTGATCAGACCAAGTGGTTGTTTCCCTACGTTACCAAACCCATGAATAGATAAAGAATCAAGTTGAATTTGGCTTTTGTCTACTATGATTTTATCAAGAAGGATTACACTACAGAATTAAGTGTCAAAAAATTATCAATAAAAGTATTTTTTATCTTCCACGTATTAATCTCAGCTATTATCATGAAAGAATCATTTTAGTTTTGCACTTCCAAATGAGGAAGCTCACTTTGCTAGAAAAAAATGTCAACATTCATTTCTTGAATTAGGGCTCCTATATCATTTAGGTTTGCACTAGGGGGAACCACAACATGTTGCAATAAATTTTGAATCATGTTATGATAATGAGGGGATGCTTGACTAAGATCCCATAAGGATATCTTAGCAGGATTATTCTTTAGTTGTCCAACAAGATCATACTCCTTTCCATTATGTAAAGGGAAAAAAGGGGCACTAGGCAAGATAGGTTGAGGCAATGGTAATGAAACATGAGTGGTTTTTTCTTTTATCTAAAGACATTGAATTTGACTGGACCTCTACCTACCAAGAAGACTTTAAAGGCCTCAAAATAGATCTCACAAAGATCCCTATTTTGAGAGGCCCTAACTATATCAATCCTTTCAATATACATATAGATGCTTTTGATTTTACGATAGGTTTTTTTCTAGGATAGAAAAAAGTTCAAGTATGAAATTTACTACATTAGTAAAAATATTCAAGTTGTTGAGCTCAACCACATTGTTATTAAGAAGGAAGTGTTAGTGATGGTAAATTTCATTAAAAAATTTAATATTATATCAATAGAATTTTTTTTTCATAAAGGTCACATATCAATAAGATACTCGATGAAAAAACTAGTAGTTGGTGGAAGAATTGTTAGATGGTTATTATTACTATAGGAATTTGATATAATGATTATGGATAAACTAAGGAAAGAAAATATAGTGGTTAATTTCCTTTCTAGGTTGTAAATCAAATCATGAAAAGAAGTAATCCATGACTCCTTTCCAGATGAACACTTCCTTTCACTCTCTATTCAAACACCTTGGTATGTCAACATAGCTAATTACTTGGTTTTAGGAAGAACACCCTTGCATGTCTCACCTAGAGAAAAGTGTCATTTGGTAGAATATGAGTTACCTTATTCTTGGGTGGTTGGTTATATCTTTATACAAAGGCAGATAACATAATGAGAAGATGCATAAGGAAGGATGAAGTATATGATGCCCCTAAGACTTTTCATGATGACCTTGTGGAGGTCATTTTGCAACCAAGAAAATAAATCTAAAGATATTAAACATTGGTTACTACTATCTTACACTTCACAAAGATGTATTCAAATACACAAAGATATATGAAAGATATAAGAGGATGGGTAGACCTAATAGAAGTGACGAAATGCCTCTTTGTCTACAATTAGTCATTGCACCATTTGAAAAATGGGGATTAGACATAATTGGGCCAATATCTCCCACATATAACAATAAAGAATACATTATATTTTGTATTGAATATTTGAAAAAATGGGTGGAGGTTAAAGTACTACAACTTTCCAGAGATGAAAATGTTCCAAATTTCCCTTATGAACAAATATTCACTAGCTACAGTGTGCCTAGGGACATAGTCATAGACCAAGGACCCTAGTTTATATCTAATTTGATTACAATGTTAGTAAAAGAATATGAAATTAGACATAGAAATTCAAACCCCACCATCCAATAGCCAATGGGAAAGTAGAAGTCATTATAACAAAGGAAATTCAACTGTATTAGAAGGAATCAGAAAAAAGATTACCTGAAGTTGTCTAGGCATATAGGATGACTTGGAAGACCACAATAGGGTTCACACCATATGAATTGGTGTCTGGAAAAAATATTGTCCTTCCAATTTAATTTGAGAATAAAACACCATAAAAAATAGTACAACTTGGCATGGAACTATCTCAAACACGGAAGGATAGATTACACAATCTCAATGCTTTAGATGAAATAAGGATGGAAGCAATCCATCATACAAAGATTGTGCAAAAGTACATAATCAAATGATAGGACTAGTTTATTAAAACAAATGAATTCAATGAAGGAGACTGAACACTACTTTATGATTCACGATATAAAGATGACAAGGGAAAATTGTAAACAAAGTGGCTTGGCTCTTATGAAATTAGTCATATTTTTTAGAATTGAGTGGTGCAACTAACTACTATAGATTCAATTTGATTACCTTAATGGTCAATGGACACAAAGTAAAGCTTTATAAAAATTAATTATATAAGGAGGAGTTTCTACATGATTTGCAACAATAATTTATACCATCTATAAATCCATCATTGCATACAAAACAAGTAGGCAAGGTCAGAATATCAAGTGATACATCCATAGATGAGCCAACCAACTCACCTACTAATGTGTAATAGGTATAAACTCACAATAAAATATCACATGCACACACATGCACTATGTACCATCAACAACAATTTTTTTGGATGATAACAACAAGTTCATGGAACTTGTAGCAATATCCCTAAGCAATTTCAAAATAAGACCTTTTCTACTACTACCCATAACACTTACCTCTAGTTAACTACCACTGAACCCACAACCACTAGCACTTGCTATTAAACATCACTTTTTTCATCCCAACATGCAACAACTTCACTCCACCACTCATCCCATGCAACATGCCATCCCATCATTAATAATCTTCTACACACCGTAAAACCTTCCTTTCCAATATTCAAAATTTTTGAACATGTTCCATCATTCTAATTAGCTCTTAATATGACACATCTACATGTAGTACTTCCATTTAATTTCATCATTTCAAATTCTTTGCCACATAGCCACATGACAATGCTCAACTCACCTCACACATGCCACATTTTCATCACGATGCAATTTTAGATACTTTTCTTGTTATTAACTATGTTTAACATTCAATCCTATTGATTTTCTCTAGACTTCATGATCAAGAACACATTATTTTTTATCATATCAAATATCTCCAATTATCTATCTTCTATGTCATTTATGTGCCTTGTTATTTGAGGATAAATAGCAACATTAAGTTGGGGGGAGAAAAACTACTTTAGTTATCATTTTCAAATTATGTTTCTAAATTTCATTTGTGAATAATTCAAGAGTCTTGCATACAAGGCTCAAATCTCTTTGTAATCCATAAGAATTTGCAGAAATAGAGGTGGTAGAATTCAAAAGGAAAGAAGCATACTAAGCATTTGTAGTGTAAAAAATTGTACACTCTTGAAAGCGATGCAATTTCACACATTAATTACCCTTTAAAATAATCATTAACATTATTTTGGATCTCGACGCTTATTTCAACTAAAAACCTGACAAAATCATTTAAAACATCAAAAATCTTGAATACCCACCTCAAAAAACTAAGGTGGGACTCATTTTCCACCTTAGGAAAATGAGTCCCCCCAGGTGGAACCCATTCACCACCTTGGCCGAATGAGTCCCATTTGAGGTATTTTTGAGTTTTGAGCAGGAAAAACACCTTTTTAATTCAAATTTTTGGTGGATGTCATCCTTTCATATCTAAATAATAGTCAGTTACTTGTTAATGCCTATATAAGAAATGTTCTAAGTCATTTTTATCATCTAAGCAATCTAGGAAAGCATTTTCAAGAGCAATTTCAAGAGAGACGCATCAAGAATCTTCAAGCAAGAGCATTCAAGTTTCAAAAGCAAGCAAAGTTGAAGTCTTGGAGAACCATTAAAGGATTTTTGCAAGTCTTCAAGCTCGCTTTCATTCAAGATCTAGAATTTTCAAGGGTTGATCATGGTTGTCTATGGTGAATCATGATGGATTCTAGGTTGGGGAGATGCAAGTAGCCATCAAGCCAAGCCTAAAGACTTATTTTCTAAGTGATTCCATCCTCCATTATCACTCTACATTTAGCCTAAGGAATGTATAAGCATTAATAAGGTTCATTTGGGTGATTAGAGATCTC
>VDFB02271358.1:300723309-300786456 GCA_007258455.2 Sequoia sempervirens
AATAGAGGTATAATTTGAATTGATAATTTGAATTGAATTTTCTTAATTATATTTGAATTTAATTTCAAGTTACTTGTCAAAAATGTATAATAGAGGTATAATTTGAATTGAATTTTCTTAATTATATTTGAATTGAATTTTGAGTTACTTTTCAAAAAGACTATTTTGTTCTCATCTCAATGGTTCATGTTGCTTAAGTCATTTTTAAAAAACTATTTATTGTGATCAACATGAATGAACTTAATTATAAACTGGCATTGATTTCCTAAAATTCTACTAGAGATCAAATGTATATTGAATATAAGGAAATGTAAGTTGTAAGAGATCATCTTGAATAAACAAACATGTATGTACATATATTGAATATTTAAAGAAAATTCATACATATATCATGTGTAAATATGTAACCATAAGCAAACACATGTACATACATGTAAAGAGATTCAATGTATAAACATAACAGATGTTATAAGCAAAGAGGAAAATGCATGTATATATCATATAGGAAAATGTAAGTTAGAGATCATCAAATCTCAAATACTAAAGATCATCATATAAGCAAATACATGTAGTAAAGATAAAAAATCTAGTGTGCAGGGCCTAATACGAATGCCGACTCCTAGTCAAATGACCATCTGAATGAGAATGGTCCTGCTTTGATAGATGTGTTGAGCCCTGCAAATAAAATTGTGTACATAATGTGTTAAATACATATAATTTATATTAAATAAATTTTATGAAAGTTATTTTTGAATGAACTTGTATTTTTAAATATCTATCTAGATCTATGCATGCATAAATATTACATTTAGATATACACGTGTATATATAAAAATTTAAAACTCACATGTCCACTGGCAGTAGATTCATCCATAGAGTCACGTCGATCATGTACATGCTCTGGACCAAGGCTAGGAGTGACATGAGGTATGTCCACTTGTAACAATATATATACATATATATCAACTTATATGAATATCTAGTTAAAAGAAATATTTAAAAATAATTAAAAAATAATTGAAACATGCACATGCACACATACATGCACATCATCTGATATCAGATGACCTAAGTCCTCTGAAATGGTTGCCTCCACCATATCCACCAAATAGTCAAGCAATGAATCAACATCTACATCCATCCAATTTCCCATATCGTACCAGAAATGATGAATGTAGAGGACTATGAAGGTGAGATGGCATCAGAAATGATGAACTAGAACCAATCAACATATCAGTAAAACCCATAATCTGTGCAACTTCCAAATGAACTGTAGGTGGATCTTGATGTGCACTAGTGCTCGGCTGAGAGTGATGGGATCTTGGAGTTGAAAAAAATCCATGTGTCAAATGATCTTTGACATGCTCTATACCGATCCCATTGTCTTATGCAATGTGGGCATATTCCTCCAACAGGTCCTCAACCAAACAATGCAGCGTCGTGCGTGGCATATCTCCTATAAGTGCATCAAGTTGTGTAGGAGTAGGGATGTCGAGACACTATAAAAGGGATCCATGGTGGTCCACTATGCTGAAAATGTCGTGGATCGAGAATGTTTGGACATCAAATACTAACCTACATGATCATCAAATATATCCTAGTGGTGGCAGTTGCAATGTCACCTACAGTGTCAATTGCTTCCTTTTGGGAAGCAACGACAACCTCATCTGCTATGGGGGCTAGGGCTGGGGTGAGAGCAAGAGACCTCTCACCAACCAATACCCTAAACACTGGGGCTGGTCTATCTGCTCGAATGATAGGTGGGCCTATCAGACAATCCTTCCCACCCCTGACTAGTATATAGTGGAATTTCTAGTAGTTAACTTTGAGGCCCAAATGGACCTCAACATACAAATGTTGAACAAAATATAATGGAATTTGGTCATTGTTTGGGTATTGACCATGTGTTGCAGAAATCATGGGTAGATCAATTCAGCCATAGCACGATCGACACATCTAGTGACCTGGTATCCCCTAACCTTACGTACATTTTGATAAAAAGGAAAACAAGTGTTTTTTATCATTTCTTTGGTCACACTATCTTGTATTTGTTTAAGGGGAATATCACCATGTACTTCTTCCCACATGCGGGAAAGAATAGCAGCTACTCTATCTGGGGAAAATGCACTAGTCCTCTCAAGTTCATCTCTTAGTTTTTCTAAACTATGTAATATTGACATGCATGGTTCAAAATATATCCCTTGGGTTTGCACCCTATGCTAATGAGTCTCTCAATTTTTTAATCTCATTAGTGGTATTTACAAACAAAGAATTTGGAGGTGGAACATGATCTGCATTTTCCATGTTATATATATGTATGTACACCTAAAAGAGCAATGAGACCTTGGTAAATAATATATCTAGATAAAGGGAATACAAATCTAAAACAGTTGTAATAATTCATCTACTCATCAATAATATTTTCATACCATTAACAAAAAAACATTCAACATTCAACATATCATAGTTTTTATAATTTCAAAACATTCAAATTACTAGATTGCACACAAAACATAATCTAAAACAATTCTAAAATTTAAATTTAAAACATAATCTAAAATAGTTCTAAAATTTAAATTACTAGATTGCACACAAAGCATCATTACTTAACATTGGTGGTCATGTAAAATCAATCCAATCATTATTGAAGGCACAAATAAGAGAAGAAAATGAGACAGATGAAGATGTCCCTTATAAGGTTCAATGTAATGATGGAAAATAAAGAAGTATTGAGTCCCTGACCTATATTTTATTTTAATGGCATAATAAGATAGTTCCCTCTACTAGCAAATGGAAAATCGTATGTGCTTTGAATTGTGTAATTATTGAAATTGACACCCTATTATTTGATAGAAATTAGGATATATCGATTGATCTAAATGAAACTATATTAACTAATTGTAAATATATTATAAGTGACATAAAGCATCAATGTCTCATTTGTATTAAAATATGGGGATGATGTGGCTATTTTAAGGCCCAAATTTTCATGTGTTAATAGCATAAACATATAACATTAATTTTTTTGGGAGTTTGTACCAAATACCTTTTTCCAAACACAACTTTTGTTTAAAATACCTCAATACCTATGAATGAAATTAAAAATTTTCTAACTTAAAGACCATCAAGGAAGGTCTTAATGCCATATATGTGGCTTCCTTTGACTATTATATAAAATTCAACTAAAATAGATTTTAAGAAATAGTTCCACAAAATTAGAGGGGTCCAACCATGTTTTCAATTAATTTAAAACTATTATTTAAATTTTTTTTAATTTTTAAATAAATATATAAATTTCTTACATTATTTTGAATTAAAATGATAATAGTGGACATAAATTACACAAAATTGAATGTTATTAAAATTTTGGTTAAAAATTAAGAAGGTTAACCTTTAAAGCCATTGAGGAAGGTATTGAGCTACTACAAGTGGTTTATCCATAAAGGGATTGAAGTCTCATAAAGAAAGTAAATACAAGAGGAAGGAAAATATAGATGATTTCCTCACAAGTATATAAATGTTTCTACTTGATTATTTATTTCATCCTAGAAAGAAACTATAAATGTTGTTTATCCTATAACTTTTATCGTATTAATAATATTATATGCATGTGACTTGTTAGCTTCCCTTTTCATTTACTCATGTAATTTAAGAAATCTATTATTAGAGTTGCACATGAGAAAAAAATGAGCTCCCCTCCACTAATGGATTATTTTTTTCTTATACTAATTTGAGAATTTTATTATTTCAATTCTTAATCCTAATCAAAATGTGGTGAAGGGGAAATAATACCCATCCAATAAGTGTTCCCCATTCCCTTGAAAAGGAAAACTTGTGTATTATCCAACTTGGCTATCATTGTTAGGATTCTAGCTTCTAGTTCTACTATTTTTAAAATACTACTAGAGCCTAGATTGATGGCTCACTTCTCTCTCCTATAGATGAGGATCCCTCTAAGATTGGTTGTTCCACCTCTTCTAATGAGATTAGTAACAAGGTTTATGAGTGTGTTAAATAGGGGAAGAGGTTGGGTATATAATGTAATTTAGACATGGTTGTTGAATGTAAAATTATTTAGACCATGAGAGGGTTGAACAATTTAAAAAGAATTGGAAGAAAAATATAATCTATAACATAGCATCCTTAAATGCTTCAAATTTTAAATGAAACAATGGAAGAAAGAATAAGAAACAAAGATTATTGTAAAATTATTTGAAAATAATTGGGTCCATTAAAATATCTAATTTAATAGTTGTTAACATAAATGAACTTCAAAATAGGATTATGTAAGTGAAAAAAAAGTGTTATTGCCTTTATTGAACCTAAATTTATCTAGTTAAGATATGTCTAAAATTAAGAATTCACACTAGAATACCAATATTCCATAAGAATCTCATAGAGAGGATGAATTTAATGGAAGATAATATAAAATCCTCCATGTATGAGGATGAATTTTATCATTACATTATGAGTGAATCATCTCAATTATATATCCAAGAACATCAAAAACTATAGATTGGAAAGCAAAATAATCATACATTTATCATATTTTTATATGTATAAAGTTTAGATACCATCAAACTATTTAAACTTATAGATTGCATAAAGCTATAAATTGAATTGTTAAAACTAATTTATTAAGAATCAAATCTAATAAAGTTTGACTTCATATTGCATACTTGTTATAAATATCTCATTAATCCAACCATACATTTTATATATCTTAAAAAATATATAATAACAATTTATACAACTTCTAATTATGATAATAAATCTAGAATCAAACATGACCCAAATGTAGGATAAAGACAAGAATCTTAATCTATACCATTATTTTGAGTTTGGTTTAATAGAAATTGTAAAAATTTAGAATTGTGAAAAAAACAATGAATAAACTAAGGATCATTTTAACAATGGTAAATTAGTGCCTAAAGATTGGCCTAAAAAAATATAATATTCAATATTCTCATCACAAATGATATATGAAAACTAAGGATCATTTGGTTATATATTTTCATAGACTTAAAATTTGAATATTTATTGCTATAACATGTTCATTACAATTAGAATCTTAAATAATATTGTAATAATTTATTATGTCTTTGAAATTTGTTTTGTGGATTTTAATGTTGTTTTTTAAATTTAAGTTCTAGAGTAAGTAGAATCTAACGAGAGACCTTAAAAAGATTCAAGTAATTTATGTTTTCCTTAAAATTATGATTATTGTTCGATTAAATAGAGTATTGATTGTATTTAGATTTCAAAATTGGAAATAGTTTAAAATTATAGAACCATATTATCCTTTGATACAAAAAGCTATGTCAAGGATTATTTGTATCTTCCTCATAATTATGTTTCACATATTGAATATTTCAGGGAGGATTGTGTGGATGATTTGGAAGTTGAAGCAAAGATTGGTTGAGATCGACAAAGGATATTTTGTTAAACTCCAAAATCCTAAGAATAGAGAAGATGGTGAGTCATATTTAATAGACCTTATCTTCACTCCTATTCAAATGCAACCTCTCCAACCAATATATTGGATTGCAAAATAAGTAATAGATATATATATGAACTTACTCCTAATCCCCCTCCATTTACCCCACCATTAGATATGCATATTGGTATTCACCTACTCAAGTCTTATGAGACCCTAGGTGGCTTTGTGAATACATCAAAAATATTATGCATGATGTCTAAGAATTTAATTGTGATGGATTGATATATTCCAAGAATTTATAAATGAAGTATATATTCATATATATGTATTTGTTTGAGTGTTTAAAATTAGTTATAGAAGTTTATAGAAGGCCATAGATGGCCCACTTTTTGAATTAAATTTAGTTATGAATTTGTATTTTTTGGATGCACATTTAGATTTAAATTTACATGCCAAAGTCACAATGTCCTACTCTTGATTAAATTCCTACAAGAAATTAAGGAACTTGGGATCTACCCACCTCCCAATGGTCTTGGAATGGATGCATTTAGATGGAGAAGGATTTCAGAAGGCTCATGGTACTTGTGGACCCCTCAAAGGCATGATATATAACACATGAACTTTATTTATGAAATTTGGTCTTTAGTTGTTGGCTTCTAGTATGAATGTTATCTATAAGGCTGAATTCTTAGTTGAGACTCTCAATCTTCCATTATTGGTTTCTAGTGTGATTATAAAATATGATCCAAGTATTACTTTCTAATGCTAATTATTGAAAGAATGTATATAAATTATTCTCATCTTAATTCTCATGCAGAGTTGTCTTAGTCAATTTCTCAATGTATGAGTACCATATATTTGTAAATTTTCTTAATATAAAAACAAATTTTATTTCATTAATTAACCTATCTATTCCATGTTAAAAAGGATGATTTTATTTTAAATTATAAGTATATAATTCAAAATTAATTAGTATTTCAAGATAGAGTACACACAATTTCTTTAGTTAAAATAAAATAATATTCTTATTTCCATGAGATTTATGGGCAATGGAGCTTGATGTCTTGGAAATATTTCTTTGATACATACTAAATTTTTATCAATACATTATGAGTGAATCATCTCAATTATATAGCCAAGCACATAAAATTTTTATAGATTGGAAAGAAAAGTAATCACACATTTATCATATTTTTATATGTATAACATTTCTACCATCAAACTATTTATACTTATAGATTAAATTATTTTTGAATTTGGTTATTTGGGTTCAAAATGCCATGCTATAGGATTTTCTTGTGTTTTCACTGGATTGTCATGTGTCTAGCTATGTATTTTATAGGTGTAGAAATTTTAGAGGAAGGAAAGGTTGAAAAAAATGTGTAAGGATGAGATGGAGCCTTGTTTACCTTAGGATTTGGTTGAAGCTCCCTTTGGTAATAATCGAGGGGTCTTTGGTCCTCTTGTAGACATGACTAATTTAGAATGTCTTTTCAAGAGAAATTTAGAGGAGATTGGTAGAGACAAGAATCATGTGTTAGAGATGGATTAGCTGGAGTTCTTTGCCTCTACCATTATCTTGAATTGAAACATTCACCTCTTTGTATTCCTTCTAATAATTTAAAAATATGAATCTAAGGTTCAAGTTCAGAAGATTATAGGAACCCTTTATTCCCTTTGGTCTCAAGTTTGGAAACTCCATTAGAAAGGAACTAGGTTCATTCATGGAAAATGATAAGGTTGAAAATAAGATATAGTTCCTTAAAGAATTTTGGATTCAAGTTGTTGTGAAATGATAGATCAATTAATGTTTTTGGGAAAACAACCCTCTTTATTAGATACATTGCCACTATTGGTGGAGTATTTCTAATTGGATGTTATTTTTCTAACTTACAACTATATTTTTCTTGTTGTTGTTCCATGGCAATATGATTGGTACTTTTTTGTCTCTTTATTGGTCTTTGTAAAAGGGCAAGGCCCTTTCAAAATTTCTATTTCTAATTCATAAATTCAACTAGAAGTATTTACCATAAAATTAAGATATAAATTTAAACTTTAAAATAGTTTTTTTTTTATATTATATAATTTATCCTTGAAATGTATTTAATTTATAAATCCTATTATTCTTTATGTTTAATTTCAAAATTATAATGCTCTCAAGTATAGGTTACAAGTGCATTTTTTATATTTTTTCTCTTTCTTTTGTACTATTTTGTATGGGTGTCTTATATGCATTGCCTCAAACATATAATTTTGATTTCAATTTAGCTTTCTTGCAAGATTTAAAGTTAAGCGTGTACTTAAAAAATATCATGTTATCCTTGTAAATGGGTTTGTTGGAAAGGCTTTACAAACTTTCAAGCAAATGCAATTGGCAGTTGTAAAGCCAAATTGCACAACCTTCCCTCTGCTTGTGCCAAAATAGGAGCTTTGGATAGGGTATGGACATCAATCAAATCATCAAAGGGAAATTTTACCAGATGTTGTAGTTGCAAATGCAAGTGCCCTAGTAGACATGTATGCAAAATATGGAAGGCACGTGAACTATTTGATATAATGCCTCAAAAAAATCTGTTAACAGGTAAGGCTTTAGAAACAATCAAGCAAATGCAATTGGTAGGTTCTTGGTAGAATGTATGCAAAATGTGGAAGCATAGACAAAGCACATTAATTGTTTGACAAATTTTAAAAATGGGTATGCAAAATCTTTCTGCCCATGCCAAAATTGGAGCTTTGAAACATGGTATGAACATTCATCAAAGCATAATAGAAATTAAGTTCGTTGAAAAGGCTTTAGAAACTTTCAAGAAAATACAATTTCAGTTTCTAATCTACTGTAAATTTCAACCATTTCACATTTCAGATTTTCCATTTAGGGTTTAAATTTTTTCAAAATAAATTTAGTTTGAAACGCAATTTCGAGTTCACTAACCTCGTGCTCACTGTGGAGGTTAAGGTTGATGAACTTGGCTTTCAAGTTGGTGCATGTTTCTCCACTAGGTTCATCGTCCTTCGCTGTTCATGTTTATCTGCCATTCACGTTCGTCGTAACAAAAAAGTCACTATGAGCAGTGCGTGCGATAGCGACAAATTTTTTATTTTATATGCCCTAATTCAAGGGGTTCGGTCAAACCCCCATTCGATCGAACCCAATAAAATATGATTTTTCCCTATGGTCATTGATGGGTTCGATTGAACAGGTGGTTCAACCGAACTTATATGTTTGATCAAACATCTAAGAGGGTTCAGCCGAACATCTAAGAGGGTTCGGTCGAACCTCTAAGTTTGACCGAACCCCTTGATATAGTGAAAACCAAAAAAAAAAAGAGAATTCCTTCCTCCTTATAATTGTAAACCACTATTATTCTTTAACCCACAAGTTAGGCTTGAAAAGAATTCCTCATGAATGTCCTTATAAAATCACATGGTTGAATGATGACCAATCTTTATTAGTGAATGCAAAGGATATTGTGGATTTTCAAATTGGTGGTTATCATGATAGTGTTGTGTGTGATTTCCTTCCGATGGATTGTTGTCATCTCCTATTAGGCAAACCTTGGAAATATAACAAAAGAGCTTTGTATGATGGTAGGGAAAATACCTACACCATAGTCAAAGATGGTTGTTCTTTTGTGCTAACTCCTCTTGTGGAAGATGTGAAAGGTAAGGAAAAGGTAAACATGTGCAACAAGAAGGAATATATCAATGTGATAAAGAAGAAAAAAAATGATGTTATCTGTTCTAGGTCTGATAATGTAGAGGCAGTAGGTGTGACTATAAACATAGGGTTGAAAGGTGATTTGGCATTGAGTTTGCATGATAGTGTTATTGTGGGAACCATTGAATGTCCTATAGTTAATAGCAAGGTTGAGAGATAAAAAAAGTTTGCAGGTACAGTGAGTGAAAATTCTAATTTGACAGAGGTAAAGAAAGGTAAAGGGGTTGTGAGTGAAAGACAAGAAAAACAAGGTAGAGAAGACAGTTGCAAGCATGTACATGAGAAGCAAGTGAAGTCAAATCAAAGGAATGCTAACACAAGTTTTTTTACAAGTGCAGGGAAAGGTAAACAATCACATCTTGGTCAGAAAAAGGGTGAAGGAAAGTTTATTGGTTTGAGGATAGAGTACAAGATAAATGCACATGTAAACACATTTCAAAATGTTAAATGTACAAAGTAGATTGTACAACTATTTTACATGAACTAGTGGAGTGGTTTTGTGAGCCAATGGAGCATCTATGAAGCATGACGACAGTGGATTCAAGGACAAGTCATGAGGCATGAGTATTTTCTAGGGGGTGTGTATGGTGCAGGAGTACCTACACCTCATCCTCCATTTGTGTTCATTTGATGGTGAATGATGGTTAGTTAGTTAGTGTTGGTATTTTTGAGTCTTTTTGTCATTAATAAGGTAAATCAAGACCATTGAGTAAGATTTAGGTTGTGTTTTTGAGTTTTGAGTCAAAATGTAACAAAATGCAATCTTGCACTAAATGTTGTCATGTAGCCTTTCAAGGCAAAAAAAACATTGAATTTTGTATGCTTAGGAAACATTGGAGTTTAAATATTGTAATAAGGCTGTTTTGAATCCACTTGAATGATTTTAGAGGTTTAGGGTGATAGGATTGAAAGTTGCTTCAAAAAAATCCCAAGTAGTGATGTTAATTTGATGTAATTTCACCATTAATGATGTAAACACAAAAACCAATAGTTCCCTCCTTCAAAAATATGTTGAGGGCATTGGGGAAGGTGTAAAAAATGTTTAAATAGCCTCCATTGGGTCGAGGCAGAGAAGAGATTGATTTTTTGAAGCATTTAATAAGAAGAAAACTCTATTTTTTTCAGCTTTTATAGCATTTTTTACTGTTCTTTTGATTGGTACAACTCTAGAGGAATTGTATGGCCCTATAATGCATATGGTTTGATGGAGGGGAGAGTCTTCTTTCTTTTTGAGGTTATTTTAGTTAATTTAATTAAGATTTGAGCAAGTTACATCCATTTTACTGCCAAAGGGTCTGAAATCCTACAAAACAAGGGTTTGTTCACAAATATGTTCATAATTCACCATTCCATCATAGGAAAATTATAATTTTTGGTGGAATGGTGGATTTAAGGGTGCTTTACATGATGAAATTTTTTTTAGGAGGAAATATGGAGGCTTACAAAAGTTATGTGATGCCCTAGGTCTGGTTTTACCTTGATACAGTCCAAAAAATGATCATTTGTAAGCATTTCTTTTGATTTATGAGTATTTTAAGTAAATAGAATGAATTTAAGGTGTGAATTGGGTCTTGGGGAGAATTTTTGAACTTGATAAAGGATTTAGGGGTGTTGGGGTGTGCCTTGACAAGTTGAATCCTTCCTTGTACAGGCCTAGTTAAGCCTCTTTGGTGGCTTGAAGATCATTCTTTTGAATCATTTTTTGTTAGTGTTTGGTTTTGTGCTTTTGGGGATTTGTAGGGGTTGAGTTTAGATGTCTAAAACTAGTTCTCTTTGGTATGTTTCTTGATTTAACCAGATTTAATCATGACTGTCTTGTTTGGCCTGTACTACAAGAATGCATGGCTTGTTTGGAAGCGATGGGAGAGTGAGTTGTTTTGTGTGCAAAATCTGTTTGTCTAATCATGATTTGTCATGTTGGGTGTATTCAAATCATCTCCAATTCCTATAGTTATGTCTGGATGAGAGAGTCATGTTGGTGATTAAGTTGCTTTGTTGAAAGGAATAGTTAAAAGATGTGTGCACATAGAGTGTTTGTGAGAAAAGGTGTTGCTTCCCCTGCCACTCTGCATCAATGTGGATATGAAAGTTGGAGAAACCCACTATTCTTAGTGGGTTCAATATATCAATTTTAAGATTAGGTTTTGTAGTCAAATCAATTCAATAAATTCAAATTAATTTCAATCAATTTCCAAGATAATTATAAAACAAGGATCCAGGGAAAATTGAATCTCTTTTGAGGTTGCTAGCCAATCTCATACCCTTTTCTATTTGGAATCTAATGTTAATTGGAAATGGATTGTCCTTAGTGCTCGCTATACATTAGTCCTAGGATCCCTTTTTCATTTAAACACTAATTATAACACTAGCACTAATCTTAATTCTAACACCAACAAAAATCCTAATTCTAACACTAACACTAATTCTAACTCTAACATATATAACATTATGTTAACTTTATTAAATATATAATTCAAATATAAATTGTATATAAAATTTTAATAGTAACACCAATTCTAACACTAACACTAATTCTATCCCTTAGAACTCTAACACTGATACTAATTTTAACCCTAACCCTAACTCTAACTCTAACTCTAACTCTAACTCCAACCTCGATCCTAACCCTAAAATTAACACTAATTCTAGCATATATATCTTTGTAAAAAATATATAAAATTCTAATAGTAACACTAATTCTCACCTTACCCCTAACTCTAATTCTAACTCTAGAATATATAACCTTAAGTTAACTTTATTAAAGATATATATAACACTAACAATAATTATAACACTATCACTTTAATTCTAACTCCAACCCTAACCTAATCATATGAATCTATGTAAAATTTTAATAACATAATTTTAAAATTAACATTAATTGTAATTAAGGATAAAACTAGGGTTATTGGTGTTATATTTAGGGTTAGGGTTCAATTAGATTTAGTTGTATAGTTCACCTAGGGTTGTTGTTAGGGTATAATTGGGGTTAGGATTATGGTTCAATTAGGGTGAGGGTTAAGGCTAAGGTAAAGGGGCAATTAGGATTAGGGTTCAATTAGGATTTAATTAAGGTTTGGGTTAGAGTTCAATTAGGGTAAATATTTACTTAGGTTTAGGGTTAGGGTTCAATTTAGGTTAGGGTTATGGATAGGGTTATACAATAAAGATTGAAGTTAGGGCTATAGTTTAATTAAGACTATGATTAGAATTGAATTAGGGTCAAGGTTATTGTTCTAATTCAATTAGGGTAAGGGATAGGGTTAGGGTTCAATTCAAATAAGGATTAGACTTTTATTAGGGTTGGGAACTAATTGGGGTTAGGGTTAGAGTTCAATTAGGGTTAATGTTTGGGTTCAATAAGGGTTAGGGTTCAATTAGGGTTAGGATTCTTTGATAAAGCTTGTGGTAAAGGTTAGGGTTGCGGTTCAAATAAGGTTAAATAGTCAAGAATTATGTTTAGGGTAAGGGGCCAATTAGGGTTAGGGTGGTAAGAGTTTGGTTTCAATTAGGGTTCAATTAGGGTTTAATTAAGGTTAGAGTGGTAAGAGTTAGGGTTCAATTAGGATTTAAATGAGGTTAGGGTTAGACTTCAATTAAGGTAAGTATCAAATTAGGGTTAGGGTTAGGGTTAGGGTTATGCAATAAAGATTGAAGTTATGATTAGGGTTATATAATAAGATTAAAGAACTAGGGTTACAGTTAGGAATATATGATAAAGGATGAAGTTAGGAGCTTAGAGTTTAATTAGGCTTATTATTATGGTTCAACTAGAGCTAGAATTCAATTAGGGTTATGGTTAGGGCTAGAGTTCAACTAGGGCAAGGGTTAGACTTAGGGTTCAATTTAGATAAGTGTTCAAAGGTTTAATTATAGTTAGAATTTAACTAGGGTTAGAGTTAGAGTTCAATTAGGGTTAGGGTTTGAGTTCGATAAGGGTTAAGGATAAAGATTAAGGTTCAATTAGGGTTAGGGTGTAGTTAGGGTTATATTTAGAGTATAATAAGTGTAAGTATTCAATTAGGGTGAGTGTTAGGGTTCAATTAGAGCTAGGGTTCTTTGATAAAACTTGGGGTTAATGTTAAGGTTGAGGTTCAAATAGAGTTAGTGTGAGGGCTCGTGTTAGGATTTAATTAGGTTTAGAATTCAAGAAGGGTTCAATTAGGGTCAAGGTTAAGGTTAAGATTCAATTAGAGTTAGGGTTCAATTAGACTTATGATTCAATTAAGCGCATATTGCATTTTTATGTAAAAAAATGATTTAAAAATAGATACCCCTCTCTCTCTCTCCCTCCATCCCATGTCATCCTTCCCTCCCTCCTTCCCTCTCCCTCTCCCTCTCCCTCTCACTCCTCCCCCCTCCCTCTGCTCCTCGACTGATATTCCTATAAACTATTTTTAATTTAAAAGTTATTCATAATATTATTATAAATTTTGGTTAGATGGAAGATTCCGATAAAATGAGGATTTCATATTATTAGTTTCTGCTGATAGGCAGGTATACTATTGCAATCGATGCATTTTATTTTTCACTAGTCACTCGGCCAATGAGGTTGTATTGTTTAAAATATTTTTGACTTTTTCCTATAATCTTGATTTTAGCACATATTTCTGGTACTTGAAAATTATGATTTATCTCTTTTTATTTCCGAGATTTCAGCAACTTACATTTCATTATAGGTTGCGTGTGGTGGCGAAACTATCAGGTAAGACAGCTTCACTGTCCCACAATAAATATAATAGTAATAGTACAAAACGTAGCGACAAAAATGTAGTCAACTGCTACTTTTAACGTCAATAGAAATTGTAGAGAGGTGGCCCGATCTGAAAATGTTGCAGAAATTGGGTACCAACAACTCTGTCTTACCTCCTTAAATCTGACGTCTGAATGAAGGATAGACTATTCTTGGCGTGTGAATTACTCCTTCCTACTTCTCTATATATTTAGTGGACACAAGCACAACACTACAATTTTGTATTGCTCTTTGCGAGAGCGAGTTTGTTTGTTGTTTGTTTATTCCATCGGTGTCATCTCCAATCCTGTGCATTACCATGACCGCCATTGATTTTTCTCGTGGGCAGATTGATGGCGGCAACAATGAAGTAGAGATCAATGAAGAGGAGTAGTGAATCACAACGGTAAGGAGTACAGTTGAATGAATACAAGGAAAAAAAAACAACAGCAGATACGTAATTCCCATGCTGAGAAAAGTCTTGCCCTCTTTTGCACGTCAGATTTAAGTATGTCGGACGAACTTGTTACTACTTTCCACTTTTCTTAGGTCTCTAAGACTTTTATATACATCTTAATCTTGTTGTTGACGGCTCTTTTGTAGCTACGTTTCGCACTGTTATTGTTTCACACATACTTTCTGGACCATTGTAGTTAGCTCTTGACTAGATTTGTGTTTCTACATTTCAACTTTGTACTGCCTGTACTATTGTAGTAGCTTTTGACTGGATTTATTGTTACTTATACTTTGCCACTTTTCTACTATTGTACTTTCGGTGCTATTGTTTGTTTTTAAATTGGTGAAATGGGAAATCCTCCGAGCAGATATTAGGTAGCATTTGGGAGTTTTCAAAGATTCATTCTTGAGTTTTGACTTGACTGAGATGGTTAAACTTTAGAATTGCCTTCCACTGGAAAGAGTCCCATCACTCGCTTTAACAAGTCTGTCATCTGTGTTGCCATTCTTCCATTCCGCTGCACTTGTTACATCTTGCAATGGAACATTGACCTTAATGTACGCAACTTTCAGCCATGACCGAAAGGGATACTTGTGAGGCAACTTACCCCCACTTGTGGTTTCAGAAAATATCACATACCAAGTTTGCATTGACACTGTAGCCTGGTTTAGCATACCTTTGCTCCGATATGTCCGGTTACCATTTCGTTTATGACTTTTCTCACACTTACCATTTCCAGCCTAAGCCATTTGAGTGTGTGCACCAAACAATGAATTAGATAATATTGTTAGGACTTTGAAAAGCTACACTAGAGATTCCGGAAGAGGAGGCTGAGAGAGTAACTCTTGTCTACTATGCATTTGCATCACACCGTATTTATAGAGGATATTTTGTTTTCTTATTGGGTTATGCTACTTAGCTTGTAGACATTTTGTGTCCCTTTTATATGATTTTGATTTTCTTTTCTTTGTAATTGCTATTGCTCGAGTTGAAAGCTTGATCACATCAATAGCTTCCTCACCCAAAAATCCTCAATTTTTTTTTATCATTAATAGTGTTCCACGAGATATGTCCCCTAGAACACCATCGGATGTGGTTCTTTTTATTCCTAATTTTGACAATGCTTGTAAATGGTTGGAGAATTTCACTTTAGTTGGATATTTTGTGGGTAGGGTCCCTCTTGAAAGCATGCTTAGAGATTGGGTTGGCAAAGCAAGTGGACCCCTCATGGGATCTAGTTTACTATCATGCAAAACCTCACCAAAGAGTTTTTTCCTCTTTTGTTTCGTGAAGGCCGACTATGTTGAGGCTATCCTCAAGTAAGACACTTGGCTTGTCCATTCTTCCCTTCTAGTTTTCAATCCTTGGACTCATGATTTTTTGTTAACTTCAAAAAACAAGACTCTTCAAGTTCTCATTTGGGTCAAGTTTCCTAATCTCCCCTTGTCTTGCTAGAGTTTTTTTGCTTCAAATAACATCTTCTTTAGGAACTATAGTATGCATAGAACTTGAAAAATTCTATTCAGCTCATCCCCACCAATTCATCTGTGTAGATAGACTCCTCAAAGGACTTCAAAGATGATGTGGATATGCAAGTTGGACAAACCCACTATTCTTAGTAGGTTCAATATATCAATTTTTAGATTAGGTTTTGTAGTCAAATCAATTCAATAAATTCAAATTAATTTCAATCAATTTCCAAGATAATTATAGAACCAGATCCAAGCAATATTGGCTCTCATTTCAGGTTGTTATCTAATCTCATACCCTTTCTGATTTGACATCTAATGTTAATTGGAAATGGATTGACCTTAGCAAGCTATACACTAGTCCTAGGATCCCTTTTTCATTTAAACACCAATTATAACACTAGCACTAATCTTAATTCTAACACCAACACAAATCCTAATTCTAACACTAACATTAATTCTAACTCTAACATATATAACATGATGTTAACTTTATTAAATATATAATTCTAATACAATTGTATATAAAATTCTAATAGTAACACCAATTCTAACACTCCCTAAATCTAACACTGACACTAACTCTAACCCTAACCCTAACCCTAACCCTAACCCTAACCCTAATTCTAACTCTAACCCTAACCCTAACCCTAAAATTAACACTAATTCTAGCATATATATCTTTGTAAAAAATATATAAAATTCTAATAGTAACATTGATTTTTAAAGCTTACCTCTAACTCTAATTCTAATTGTAGAATATATAACATTAAGTTAAATTTATTAAAGATATATATAACACTAACAATAATTATAGCACTATCACTAATTCTAACACCAACCCTAACCTAACTGGATATGAATCTATACAAAATTTTAACAATAACATAATTTTAAAATTAACTTTAATTCTATTCAAGGATAAAATTATGGTTAAGGATAGGATACATGTTATTTGGGGTTAAGATTAATTTTAAAGGGTAGGGTTCAATTAGATTTAGTTGTACAGTTCACCAAGGGTTGTTGTTAGGGTATAATTAGGGTTAGGAATATGGTTCAATTAGGGTGTGGGTTAAGGCTAGGGAAGGGGACAATTAGGATTATGGTTAAATTATAGTAAGAGTTAGGGCTCAATTAGGATTTAATTAAGGTTAGGGCTAGAGTTCAATCAGGGTAAATATTCACTTCAGGTTAAGGTTAGGGTCAATTTAGGTTAGGGTTAGGGCTAGGGTTATACAATAATGATTGAAGTTAGGGCTACAGTTTAATTAGGATTATGATTAGAGTTGAATAAGGGTTAGGATTCAATTAGGGCCAGTGTTATCGTTATAGTTCAATTAGGGTAAGGGATATAGTTAGGGTTCAATTTGAATACATATTAGACTTTTATTAGGGTTAGGGGTTAATTAGGTTTAGGGTTAGAGTTTAATTACCTGGTTAAGGTTTGGGTTCAATAAGGGTTAGGGTTCGATTAGAGTTAGGGTTCTTTGATAAAGCTTGTGGTAAGGATTAGGGTTGGGGTTCAAATAGGGTTAAATAGTCAAGGCTTGTGTTAAGTTTAGGGTAAAGAGCCAATTAGGGTTAAGTGGTAAGAGTTAGGGTTCAATTAGGGTTTAATTATGGTTAGGGCAATAAAAGTTAGGGTTCAATTAGGGTTTAATTAATATTAGGGTTAGAGTTTAATTAAGGTAAGTATTCACTTAGGGTTAGGGTTCAATTTTGGTTAGGGTTAGGGTTATACAATAAAGATTGAAGTTACGGTTAGGGTTATACAATAAGATTGAAGAACTAGGGTTAGGGTTAGGAATATATGATAAAGGATGAAGTTAAGACCTTAGAGTTTAATTAGGCTTATTATTATAGTTCAATTAGGGTTAAGGTTAGGGCTAGAGTTCAACTAGGGCAAGGGTTAGGGTTACGGTTCAATTCAGATAAGTGTTCTAGGGTTTAATTATGGTTAGAGATAGAGTTTAATTAGGGTTAGGGTTTGGGTTCGATAAGGGTTAGGATAAAGATTAAGGTTCAATTAGGGTTAGGTTTAGTTAGGGTTAGGGATAGAGTATAATAAGTGTAAGTATTCAATTAGGGTTAGGGTTAGGGCTCTTTGGTAAAATTTGGGGTTAACGTTAAGGTTGAGGTTCAAATAGGGTTATGGCTCATGTTAGAATTCAATAAGAATTCAATTAGGGTCATGATTATGGTTAAGATTCAATTAGACTTAGGGTTCAATTAGACTTATGATTCAATTAAGCGCCTATTACACTTTTATGTAAAAAATTGATTTAAAAATAGATATCCCTCTCTCCCTCTTCCTCCCTTCATCCCCTTCACTCTCCCTCGAGTGACGATCCTATAAACTATTTTAAATTTAAAAGATATTCAAAATATTATTATAAATTTTGGTTAAACGGAAGATTCCGATAAAATGAGGATATCATTATATTATTACCTATTATTTCCATATTTCAGCGACTTACTTTTCATTAAAGGCCACGTATTTACATCAAGTAGTAGCGGTCAATGAGCGTCCCATTCACTACACTAGTAGCGAAACTATCAAGTAAGACAGGTTCACCGCCCCACAATAAATATAATAGTAATAGTACAAAACATAGCGACAAAAGTGTCGTCAACGCTTACATTTAATGCGAATAGAAATTGCAGAAAGATGGGCCGATCTGGAAATATTGCAGAAATTGGGTACTAACAATTCTGTCTTACCTCCTTAAATCTGACGTCTGAACGAAGGAAAGACTATTCTTGGCGTGTGAAATACTCCTCCTTACTTCTCTATATATTTAGTGGACAGAAGCACAACACTACAATTTTGTATTGCTCTTTGCGAGAGCGGTTTGTTTGTTGTTTGTTTATTCCATCAGTGTCATCTCCGATCCTGCGCATTACCATGACCGCCATTGATTTTTCTTGTGGGCAGATTGATGGCGGCAACAATGAAGCAGAGATCAAGAGAGGAATGAAGAGGAGGAAAAGGAAAGACAATCTGAAAAGAAGAAAAAAATAAGCGAGGGCTTAGAGGCCTGCACTTATATGTAGTTGTCATGATATTGTGCTTCCACTAAGTATACTACTTGTGGAGGGTGTGGTATTTTCTAAGTTTGTAGTTGCATTGGTTTGTTTCTATTTATATAGAAAATCATATATATGTAAAAATTAAGAAATAATAGTAAAAATAATGGTAAGAGCAGTTTAATATTTATTTTAATTTATTTGATTTATATATATATTACTTATAGCTTGTAATTTTTATGTAGTTTTAATTGTGTAATTTAATATATATATTGAAAATATTTATTTGAAGTGTAAGAGCTTTGGCTATAATATTGTATGAGGTGTTTTGGAGAGCAATCAACAATTAATTGGTAATATCTTTTGGGTCATCAAGTTTAAATATTATGTTTATTTTGTTTATGAGAGTTTCAAGGAGTAAGTAGCATGCACTTCATTATTAGACATGCAAAATTTCAAGGTCAATCATGTTCCAAAGTGCATAAAATTTGTAGGAAAAGTCATCATACTAAAGATCTTACCATTTTCCATGGAAAAGGATGCTTCTCTAAGATATGCTAGAGAGAGGCATTCATGATAGAAGGTCTATGGTGAGGTAGAGATCCTAATGGACAATGCTCACATATTGTTCGAGAGCTTGTTTCCAAGTCAATGAGAGCTCTTGGGCTTTGAAAATTAGCTATTAATTTTGAATAAAAACTTGAAGTACAATGGGAAAATAATCAATGCCCTTCATTGATGTGCTTGAACTTTTAAGAAGGTTGGTCAACTCAAATAGATTGAAAATTGTATTACTTAAAAAATATGTCTCTAATTTTTATCCAATCAAGGTGAGCCTTCAATTAGGAACTTTGAGCTACATACATGTCAATAATTTTCTTCTATTAGTGAACTTGATTCATTTGAATTTCTTCAAGGTAGAAGAGAAATTAAACACTCATAGCTAGGTGGAGATATGAAAGATCTCTAAGGTGGTGCGCCCATAGACAATGATGTAAGGGTGCTAGTTGCCACCCATAGATCCAGATGAAGTGAGATGTACACTCAATTGTACCATTCCACCACTTAATTCAAATGATAAATAATTGATGATAATTAAAAGAATACTACTTTTAGTGCCAAGAATATCTACAATCACACTAAAAAAAATAGAATAATATAAAAAATAGAAAAAATACAAGATATAATATAGAACTAATGTATTCAACTCAAAAAATAATTACAAAATAAATTTATTTTAATATGTAAATTTCTAAACTAAAAGAACTTGAGATCTACTTTATATTTTAAATAATATTTAAATAAACTCTTTCTACTATTGAAAAAAATGTATTCCACTTTGGCATGCATGTTTTCTCCCATATATGGTCAAATTTAAAAATAGAGGTCATAAGTATCACACGATAAAAAGGAGTGTACATTAAACATTACAATATAGGACATTGAATACTTTGTGGAAAAACTTTGAGGAGGAGTTCAGTATTTAGAAAGTTCAAATTAAAATTAGGTATGTAGCTTGTATTAATTATGTTTTAATATTAATGTTACCTTCCATTTATATATTGGATTATTCATTCAAATAATTTGTATTTGAGTATATAGTAAATCATATAAATTGTATATAAATTATAGTTTAATTCACTCTTATAATATATTGTAGAATGTTGTGTGTTTTTTTTTAAAATTCTTTTCAATCGAAATGATAATATGTTTCAATGAAATATGGAGAATGCATATTTTTTATAATAATGTTTTAATTGAATATAAAGAATCATTTATTTGATATATAAGTGTTTATTAAATAATATATTAAAAATATATAATTTTCAATTAAAATATTTTTAATAGATTAGATTTTTTATAAATTAGAAATTCAAATACTATATATATATATATATGATTTATAATTTTTTAGAAAAATATTTTAGAGGCATATATATTAGGTAGTATGGATTGATCAATTTATTTAAAATAATCTAAATTGTTTAAGATTAAATATTGTTTGTGAATATAGATGAATGCATTAAAAAACTAGTTTTAATAAACAAACACTTTGTGAAAATAAATAAATTATAAGTAATAGTTGGAAAATATATTTTTTGTATACTCACAATTGAATATATAAAATTATAGCTTAGTAAATTATATATTATGTTGAGTATACAAAATTCTAACTTAGTAGATTCTATGTTATGTTCTCATAGGGAGGTGATCCAAAATACATTCAAGACTTGTAGAGATGTTAAAATAAATATGAATGGAAAATCCAACTTATGAGGACTAAAAATATGTAAATAACAAACATATCATTGAACTTCTTGATGAACACATATTTTTTTGATTATTTGTGAACTCTTTAAAATTAATGAATGTGATGATGCTCTATAAAAATTTAATAATTGAATGATAAATGCAATGTCAATACCATTTTCCTATAATATGCCCACGCTAACCAAGAATATAGGATCATATCATATCAATAATGAATATTTTTACAATAAAACATTGATATGTGAGGAAATTAATATTGTTTGTTCTCAAACTTTAGGTGGATGTTGGCTTGGTAAACATCACACATCTTACTTTAAATATAATATAATGTATGTTGATGATTCTAGACCTCCTAAATTACTATTGTGTGTGATCAAGGAGTTTAGTAGTTATAAAATTATATCATATGATATACAATACTAGATATGTATTCTTATCCTCTTTTTTATATGAGAAAACCATACACGAATTTTGATTAGAAGGTATGGGCTCTAATCAATCATAAGTCACAAGGCATGCAATTGGAAACACTACTGATGTGGATAGACTAGGATTTGCATTCACTCATATCTTATAATCCAAATCTTCAAACTTATTAACAATATCACTTCATTCTTATTTTAGCAATACTTCAAGATACAACATCTAAAGAACATATGACAAATAGGAAAAATGAAGAGAACCATTTGATGGCCATTTTGAATCTACCTTCATTTGATATGATAATATTTATGGCAATTTATTATGGCATTGTTGAAGTCACAAATGTGTCTTATACTTAGATCTTTTTACATTTTAAAATGTATGTGTTATGTATTCTTTTCTATATTGAAAATTCATCAACATTGTCATTAATTTGAGGCTATATTAATCATTTGAAATATATGTATATAACCTAAAATGTAAAAAATAAAAATTAAATTTATGAAAGTTAATGATTTTAATATAACTTGTATTTATTACTTGAAATTATTTATCATTGATAAATTTTGGTGTTTGTACTAACTCATTTAATGGCCAACACATCTATTGATGATAAAATCTCTTTGTTCCTTCATACATTTATATGTGTTAGTTCAATGCAAAATATTTGAGGAAACTTGTTAGTAATATGTAGGCTTTCTAGGTCAATCATTACATAATGTTATAGAAGAATGAAAGCATACTAAACTTATTCTTGTTGGAAAAATATGAGTTTCATAAGCTTGAATTTATTTAAAGATATTTATGTGTATAAAATAGTTTTTTTCTTTATAAATTGAAATATATTTAGGGAGGAGGTCAATTATCCTCGCTAGTGACCATGACTAGTTATCTTCTCTAGAGTACATATAATTGTATGTATGTAAACATCACACTTTTTATTGTCAATAATATAGTGTATACTAAAGATTATAGACCTTAAATCTATTATTATTCATTATGTTGGAGTTTCATTACTACACAAGTGTGCCATAGGATATCATGTTAGGATTTTCATCCAAGATCATGACAACAAAAACCTTGTACTTCCACAAAGATACACTTGCAAACAATATGCCTAATCTTCCATTGTCAAAATGATTGATAAAAGAGTTAATTTGATTAAAATATGAGCTTTCCTATATAGGAAAGGAAGAGGCAATCCACCTATGAGGTGAATTGATAAGTGCCCCATGAAGTGGTACAAAGGAATAGACAAGTGTCCTATAGGTGTCAACTGCAAGAACACTTGGAGTGTGCAAACCAACAACCTTTATGACCAATTCATCAAACTTGTGTGCCAAGTGTTGAGTGACCTTTGAGGTGTGATGGAAAGTCTTCCAAACTCAAAAAGTGTGTGCATGGGGATAACAAAATAACTTGGTAACCTCTAGAGGTTTAAATGTTGCACATTCGGTAAGACAAGATGTTGTCTAACCTCATCAATCTAAGTACAGTTAAGTATAGTGAATAGATTAATTATTCACACTAACACACCCCCTTAATTGATACTTGGGGAGATAAAAAATGTGCAAATAGATAGAAATGAAATGGGTCATGGCTAGAGGCCATTTTAGGTACACATGTACAATGCATTCTCTCATAAAGTGGAGTAAAAGAGAAAACCAAGTGGGAATAAAACTCCTCTCCAAAAAAAGAAAATTATAAGGATTTAAGACCTTTGGAAAAGATGTCCCTTGATGATAGGAACTTGATGATAAAGAACTTCCAAAGCATGTCGAAGTTGTAAACTCTACCAATGACGAACTTGTGTTTGTTAGAATCAAGGAATCTCCAAGTAATGTAGATCAAGATGTGAGATACAAAACACTGCATGAGTGAACATATGAACACTACTCAACTAGTAAACACAAACTTTATCAAACTCTATGAAGTCGATAATATAGATAGTACTATGATAAGGAGCACTAGAATCTCAAAATGTGATCCACTAAATTAATCCCCCATTTGAGAGATCAATATAGAAGGTTCGTGAGGCCTTCCAAAAAGAAAATTTTTCACCTACTTCATTGAAAGAATCATAACACATTATTGTCCCCCCTTAATGTTAAGAGAATATAAGAAGAACCAATTGAAAGCGAGAGTGTGTAAGGAATGTGCAGATGTACAAACTGAGAAAGGGTGTACTCCAAGGCACACTCACATGAGGTGAGAATCATAAGGATCCATGTTGTGATGGCATGACCCCTCATTACACTTTAGAATTCAATGTAAGTATACTAGTTTCCCAAATTCCCTTCACACATTCAGTTTTGTGGCACTTTAAATGAGTGCATTTACAAACATTTTTGCTATTGAGTTCTTACAAGTTTATTAACATGAGGTAGACATAGATTAGTTTATAACTTGCAAACCTCAATAAAAGACAAAAAACAAAAACATAAACCCTCATTATGATGACCCCCCTTTTTGCCAAATTCATTGAATAAGAGAAAATTGACTCATCTTTTATAAATTTTTAAGTAAGGCAAAAAATTGCACCTCCCCCCTATATGCTTTCATTTTGCCAAATTCATTGCAAAAGAAACAAATAAATTTTCTTTTACAAATTTTTAACTAAGAAAAAAAAAACCTTCCCTTTATCAAATTATGACAAAACAAAAAATGATCCCTCCTCGACAAATTTTGATGCGAATTTGACAATTTACGGAGGATATTAGTTTCAAAATTATAATAAATGTACAGTAAAGTACTTGCATGGAAGAACTTTGACTGATTCAAAGTAAGATCTTTGGACCGTTGGAAGAATGCAAACAAAAAATAAATGCAAGAGGTAGCGTGTGAAGAAAGCCTTTTTAAAAGAGGCGCGATTTGCAAACAAATAACAATTTGTGTGCTAAGATTAACTTCACTGACCAACGACTTGTAGATAATTTGTGATTTGCTCCTAATGTGCTGGCCGTGTCGGGACAGATTGACCTCTGGCTGTGTGAAGACTTGGCGCCACTTTTGATGGCTTTAGAGACCATGTTTTGTGCCTGTGGTGCCGCACATGGAGGAATTATCTGCAGATCGATGAAGAGCAGGTAGAATCCAAAAAAACCTTCAATGTGGGCCACGTGGGATCTCTGAGGCAGAATATGATTGCTTCTTGTGTATGCAGGCCGATTCTATGAAGGCCAAGATTTGATAGAGGGGCGCGGCCTGTTAAATGACTACTGCGCCATCAAGCTTCAGCACATTTACGATTTGGAGGTGCTGCGATAGGAGTGTTGTCGCCAATGTATATTTCTTGCAACTTGACCTCCGCCCCATTAATCTGCAGCACTATTTTGGTTGCAGGTCTCGATTAATCAGAGAGCACGATGTACAGAGATTGCTAAATAGAGAACGCTTGGCACATGTGCAATGCCTCTTCAATAATGTGCATAAGCAGGCTGCCAATATCCTCAAGCAATTATGAGATTAGAGGCCTGCAAAGAAAGAAAACTCATGCCTGGCAGATTGCCCTTCAATATGCAAGTCAAAGTCTTTCTTTCCACGCTCACATCCAAGTGAAATTACAAATTGATCTAATACCATGTGGCAAATGGTAGAGTCAAACTGGAGTGCGCCTAGCTGATGGAAGAGGGCTGCGTAGTAAATAGGCCTTCAAAGTATGCTGACTGCAATTACATTCACCTCTATCAAACATAGAAGACTTCACTCTCAAAACCTTGCTTGCCTTTGAACCACTTATTAATGCAGATCCACAACTGAACCAGTAAACTACATATTGCACCTAACTTAGAGATATTTTTTACATGCAAATCAAATTGCATGGAACTCTAAACTAGGCTGAAGCAAGATTTTGGGAAGGATTTTTTCTGAATGGCTCTGAGATTTTCATCCAAGATCATAATAGCAAAAAACTTGTGCTTTCACAAAGATACACTTGCAAATAATATGCCTAATCTTTCATTATCAAAATTATATTGATAAAAGAGTTAATTTGATTACAATATGAGCTTGCCCATATAGGCAAGGAAGAGGCAATCCACATATGAGGTGAATTGACAAGTGCCCCATGAAGTGGCATAAAAGAGTAGACAAGTGCCCCATGAAGTGGCACAAAAGAGTAGACAAGTGTCCTATAGGCGTCAACCCTAGGAACACTTGAGTGTGAAAACCAACAACCTCTATGATCAAGTCATCAACCTTGTGTGTCAAGTGTTGAGTGACCTTTGAGGTGAGATGGAAAGTATTTCAACCTCAAAAGGTGTGCGCATGATGTTAACCAAATATTTTGGTAACCTCTAGAAGTTTAAATGTTGAATATTCAGTTAGACAAGATGTTGTCTAACCTCATCAACTTAATTAGTTAAGTATTGTGAATAGATTAATTATTCACACTAACATATCATCATAAATTGATTCTCTTACTCCCTTTTATAAGAAGAAATATAAATGAATTCTAACTAAAATGGCAGGGGCTCTAAACATGCATAGGTCATAATGAATGGTGTTAGAGAAACCCATAGTAGATATTGGTGCCATGGACATAGAATCCTAATTGACATTCACTTTTATCTCAAAAGGTAAAATACTTGACTTATTGGAGATATCACCTCCTTTCTTGCTTCAACACTAGTCATAGATACAACATACAAAGCTTGTGCCAATAGGTAAAATGAAGAGTAGAATTTGTAATTATTATCTTTCACATGAGATGCGATGTTTTTCTTTAATTTCCCTTCATTTAATATGATATTGTTTATGTTGTTTTAGTGATATTGTTGGAGTAATACTTTATCTTATGTTTAAAATGATGTTATGTTACGATATTATATTTTCTAAATTGAGAATCCATCAAATATAAAAGTAACTTAAAGCTCTTGACTATATGACATATTGATATACATTAATATATATTATACCTTTTAAGTTTATGAATCATGTTAATTTTCTTTTAATATAACTATACTTATTATGTGCAAGTTTTGCTCATTGATCACTTTCTATTACTAATGCTAACTCATACATTAACGACTCACAAATAGATCATTGTCTATAATATTTTCTATGTATTACACTAAAAAATTGTTGAGAACATATGTGATATATATTATACAAAGTTTTATTACCTTTACAAATGGTACATTCACCAATTATATTTAAAATCTATGTTTTTATATGCTAAAAAATATAATAGATTTAATGAACACTTAATATTCTAAATGATTTTTTTGTGGGTGCATTTGCTAATTAGCGATATTTTTTTCTGATAAATATTAAGGTAATTTCCTGCCAAGCTCCACTTAAATGAAAACAAAATCCATGCAAATGTGAACTTACAAAGAGATTTCACGCCCTTGTTGTGCCACTTTTCTTGCGTCTCCGAGACATTTATATGCATCTTAATCTTGTTGTTGACGGCTCTTTTGTAGCTACGTTTCGCACTATTATTATTTAATTTGGAGTAAGATGGACATGGTGCGCTACACATATTTTATGTACTATTGCAGTAGCTTGACTGGATTTGTGTTTCTACATTTCAACTTTTGTACTTCCTGTACTACTGTTGTAGCTCTTGACTGGATTATGTAACTTATACTTTTCAACTTTTCTACTATTGTACTTTTGGTCTTAGGTATTGTTTTTTTTTGAGTTGGTGAAATAGGATATCCTCTTGAGCACACATTAGGTCGCATTAGGGAGTTTTCAAAGATTCATTCTTGAGTTTTGACTTGACTGGAGATGGCTAAACTTTAGAATTTCCTTCCACTGGAAAGAGTCCCATCACTCGCGTTAACAAGTCTTTGTTATTTGTGTTGCCATTCTTCCATTTCACTGCACTTGTCACATCTTGCAATGGAACATTCACCTTAACGTACGCAACTGTTAGCCATCACCGAAAGGGATAATTGTGAGGCAACTTCCCCCCACTTGTGGCTTCAGTAAACATTAAATACCAAGTTTGCATGACACTTTAGCCTGCTTAACATACCTTTGCTCCGATATATCCGGCTACCATTTCATTTGTGACTTTTCTCACACTCACCATTTCCAGCCTAAGCCATTACACTGTGTGGGCCAAACAATGAATTAGATAATACTGTTAGGACTTTGAAAAGCTACACTAGATATTCTGTAGGAGGTTGATAGAGTAACTGGATCTACTATGCATTTGCATCATATTGCATATACATAGGATATTTTGTTTTTTTAATTTTTTTGGCAGCATGGCTTACATCGTTAAGCTTATGGATATTTTTTTCTCCTTTTTTATATGGCTTCAGCCTTTCTTTCTTCGGTTTTATATTTTCCACAAAAGATTTGTTAATAAAATTGCTGCACATTTCATGTATAATTTGAACATGAGATCACTATGCTATTCTTGTTTACATCAATATGTGAGGGTTTTTCCACCTTACAATACAGAGACATCTTGCAAGCATGTTCTCTTGATTTATTTTGCAAAAAACAACTTGTTAACATTTTCATCTAAAATCTAAATCAAGAAATGAGATTTCGCCTACAAGTCCAATGTGCCCATTCCTTTGACAAAATTATAGACAAAGGGGTTACTATAGAAAAATATCTTATTACCAAAGGACTTGATAAAATATGCAATGAAACCAAAGACAATAATAACAACCAATCCAACGACAAACCTTGTTTTTGGGAAAAAATTGAAAACAATCAATAATGTTGTTACTAATGGAAAACATGTCCAAATTGTTCAAACACCAACACCATCATCATCAAATAGTAAAAACACATAGGTTGTTTAAAATAATCTTGAAACAACGGAAAATTGATTGATTTATGGTTTAGGACATAGAACAATACATTTCACAATCATTTCATTGTAGAGAAACCCTAGATATCTCAATCTAAAGTATGCAAAGGAGAAAGAGATCTTGCAATAGGGCTATCCTAGGGTCTGATTATAAGATAAAGAGGGGTTCACCACCAAGCTAAGGCTTGGAAACACTAATGAAATGCAAGACCTAATGCTTAAACCTAATATGAGGCAATACTTCACTAAATGAGCTAGGAAAGCATGTAAATCAAAACAAAAAGCTAAGAGATGAAAGGTATGCACCTGAAAACTTGAAGAAGACTGGATGAAGGCTTGAAATGATGAAAATACTAAAATTCAATTATGTTGGGACTCAAACACTAGTCTGGGCGATTTAGTCCCATATTAGGGTTTCTGGGTAGGAATTGAAATTTGGCAAAGATATTACTGAAACTCCTGAAATCTACAAATTTGACTAAATTGGGATTCACACGCCAGAAGTGGCATAGTAGCCTAGTTAGGGTTTTCTAGAAATTCAAAGTTTGATTCTACTCTTCAATGTATGCTCTATCATTTCCACCTGATTTCTTGATCTGAATTTCAATTTACAACCTGTAGATGTTCTCCACTGATCTCCAATGTAAGGCCTGTGACAAATTTGAACACTTGAAAACTTTTTCCAAATTTGCTCTTCGATATGTCTTCAACCTAGATATGCAAATCGCATACTAAAGAGAGGGGAAAATGTTGTTTTGTTAGTGGAAAGGGGTTTGCTTTGGTCAAACCCCATTTTGGTAATCAAACCTTGAAATGAAATAAAATAGGAAGGAAAGTGATGAATGAAAAAAATGTAATGTTGAAATTCACCAAATCCTAGCAATATAATGTTGCAAACATGTATGAAGTGGTTCCAATGGATGTAGATCTTGACTCTTGCTTGAATATGATATACCTTGAATTGAATGCTAGCTTGAATAATGAAACCCTACATCACAATTGTTAGCTCAAAATCAAACATGATGCATGATAACTTTGACATTATGTTTAATGCTTGAAGAATGCTCTAAAACACTTGATAATCAACTCTTGAATACTCTTGAATGTGGAACCTCTTAAAATGGGGTGGAATAAAATGATGGATTAGGATATATGATGTATTCACAACTAATTTCAAAGAGACTCCAGTCAAGGATAACCCTAGAGATCTCAATGCAAAGGAGATTGAAATATTGTAATAGGGTTGTCCTAGAGACTAAATGATAGCTAATGAAGGATTCACCACCAAGTGTAAACTTGAAAAAGACAATGAAATGGAAAACACAGTGTGAAATGCAAACTAACTCTAAATGACCTAAGAAAGTGAACAAAATGTAACAAAAATTTATGAAACTGAAAGTGTCCACCCAGAAGATTGAAGAAGGAAGAATGGAGGTATGGATCACTAAAAAATGTGTTATCCTGACTGGGACGCATTCACCAAGCTGGGCGAATCAGACCAATTTCTGGGAAAATGTTTGGGAACATGTTTCAGCCAAAAGGGTATCTAGATCTGTAAAAATCTCTGTCAGGCCTGTAGAGTGGGACTCATTTGCCAATAGTGGCGAATCAGTCCACTTCTGCTCTTCTGGAAGTTTTGAATTGGATTTTGTGCCTCTCGGTCTTCTTTTCTCTTTTTGACTAGTTTCCAGATCTGAAATTGCAAATTGCCACTTGTAGACCTTCTCTAAGCTTCTCCAAGGTTTTGATGACAACTTTGACAACTTTAGAGATTTGAAAACTCTTCTCCAACTTTGCTTCTTGGTCAATCTACAACCTAGCCCTACAAATAACACACAAGAAGAGGGAATTTAATGTTGTGGGGGTTAGTGAATAGGGGTTTTCCTTGGTCAAACCCCTTATTGGTAATTAAACCTTGGAATGAAAGCAAATATGAATGGAGAATGATGAATGAAAAAATAGTAATGCTGCAAATCACCAAACCCTAGCAATAAGGTGCTATAATAATACTTGAAATGGATGCAATGGATGTGGTTCTTGACTCTTGCTTGAATGTGATAGATCTTGCTTGAAACACTTTCTTGGATCATGAACTCATACATCACAAATTATGTTAAAACAATAAGAAAGATGAAGAATGTAATCATTGACATGATGATTGGAAATTGAAAAATTCTCTAAAATGCTTGACAATCTTCCCTTGAAATGCCTTGAATGCTCTTGTGAACTCTCTTGAATGCTAGGTCTTGAATATGAGTGAAAGAACCTTGTATTTATACTTAATTTTGCAAGAATTCTCAAAATTACAACATTACAAGTTGACATCAGATCTAGGAGAATAAAATCCCATGAAAAATTTGAATTAAATTTGAATTTTGGTCACACAAGACTCATTTTCCCAAGGTGGTGAATGAGTCCCATCACACATAATGTATGAGACCAAAAATGAAAAATGCTTAGAAATGTGTGAAACCTGCATCGGGGCCAAAAAGACCTAGGTGGGACTCATTGGCCCAAGGTGGTGAATGAGTCGCAGACACTAAATCTCGGCCACACAAATTAGGATCACCTGAATTATGATTGGTCAATGATTGGTGTCAAGGTTATCCTTAAAAAGATGCAATAAATGAGGCCCGTGGATGCAAAATAGGGCCAATTAAAGCATAAGAAAGCCCAATTATTAATGATAAGCCTAGAGAAATGTGAAAGTGTGTTATAACACTTTACAACACTCTAAATAAGGCAAGATTAAGGTTTATTATGATTATTATGCTTAGCTCATTTGATAAAACCCTAGAAAATTATGAAAGTGTGTTTGAACACTTCACAACACTTTTGCGAGGCACCATTAAAATACTATTAGTTCACAAGGGCCCAAGACCTAATGTGAATGTGTTATCCACATTGCAACATAAAATCAAGGCAACATTAAGCCATAATTACAAGGAGAGCCTAAACAAGTCAGAAAAGTAGAAGGGTTACTTTTTCGGTGACTCCATTTAGCCCCCACTTTAGTGAGAGGATGAACTTGCTTCAAACTCACACTAAAGTATACAAAAAAACATCAAGAGGGGTTCCAATGTACCAATTCTAGCAAGATGAGACAAAAAATGATCAATAGGGGTGATCAACCTCCTAGGATCAAGATCCCAACACAAACTAACATGAGCACAAAGGAACACACATGAGAATGATATAAAGAGAAATGAAAAGGCCAAGAATACATTGCCAAAGATGAAAAAAAGAGAAAAGGTGAAATAAAAGAATCAGATCAAGCTTCAACTATTTGTCCATCCCGATGTGGATCATATCTAGGTTGTTTGTCCGAAAATCTTATACTCACTCAGAGGTGATGAAACTTTTGGCTTTCCATTGGGTGAGAAGTCCTAAAAGGTGAGAAACATACACTCATGGATAGTATGCATTCACACACACACAAGTGGCTATGGGGAAATTCATGCCTCAGATTGGGCTTCCCGCTCAACCATACCAAAGTTATGCTCCTAATAACTTTAATAAGGTGCCACACAAAAAAAATAATTTTTGAGCTTTATGAGGCAAAAAAAACGTTGTATGCTTGGAGCTCATGAACAAACAAGATGGAACTATAGGCATGCAAGTTGTGTTATGCAAGGTGGCTATATAACAACAAATGCAAAATACAACATGCAAAGAATGTTCAAAGGAGTCTTGCTTAGTTCATGCGAGGTCTTTAACTTAGGGAACATTGTGCCTAATGTCTCCAAGAGAGGAACAATTAGAGAATAGGGAATTCACAACTTAGGGGATGTAGTGCATCACATCAAGCCACTAAGAGGAATACAATATGCTAAGAGAGATCATGCTCCTGAAGGACATTACACCCAATGTCATCCACAAAGTGAAAAATGCATTGTATGAAGTAAGAAGGATGCACTAAGAATCAAGAAAAATGCAGAAGAATAATGCCAATACATATGCCCCCACTTTAAAGGAATTGCTAAACACCATACTGTGAGAAATTACTTTAAAGTAGAAAATGAAAATGCTAAAAAAAAATAGACATGAGAGCCAACTTAGAAAGCCCTATGCCAAGTCATATTTTTCCGAGTAAGGTTACGTCATGTGAGAGAAAAGGAATAGAAAGGGGTTTCCCTCAAAATGAAAACACCAAACACATAAGGGATCTATGGATTTTGGGTCAGTATGTTCTTTGCTACAATATTTTTATAGAGCTCAGAACTATCATCATCCCCCAAATACACATAGAATTGGAAGAATGACACAAAGAGTGTGAAAACAAAGAAAAACCTTTTGGGTCAAGACGGAAGAGACATGAATGTCTCGATGCCTTGTGTCATCCCCAAAAGGAAAACAAAAGACAAATGAAAAAGAGAAAATGAAAAGAAAAAGGAAAGGAAAGCGTTTTGGGTCAACATGAAAGAGACATAGGGTGTCTTGACGCCTTGTGCCATCCCAAAAAGGAAAACACAAGACAAAAGAGAAAATGAAAAGACAATAGTAAAAGAAATCCTTTTGGGTCAACATGGAAGAGACATAGGGTGTCACGACACCTTGCATCATCCCCAAAAGGAAACACAGGACAAAAAGAAAAAGAGATGTATGACATAGAGAATAATGAAGGTCACAAAGAGAGAGAGAACATCAAATAGAATTTCATAGGGGATCACATTATGCACATGAAATCACACAAAAAAGAAAATAAAAAAGAAATAAAGCAAAAAGACTAGTAAGGAAAATGTGGGTCAACCTATGAGCAAGTCATCCGCCTCCTAATCTTAGTCTGTATAAGTGGAAGGTGGACAATGAACCTAAGGGACAATGAAAAATGCATTACTAGGACAAGGCTATCAATTTCTTGCCCCCACTGAGTGCGAGACAAGAATGAGCTAAGGTAGGTGATGGGAAAGGTCATGTAATAGTGAGAATAGAATGTTCTACAACTATTACATGACAAGGGCTTGGGAAAAGGGTCCTGCTTTAAGGGATTATTTCTATAATGCCAAATTGTTGAAGGATCCTTATTACAGTTTGACACTCGTCAGTAAGATGTCCAAGAATCCTATGATATGCACAATATTTCATGTTATCTTTAGGGAATTTGCTTCTAGTATGAGGTGGAAGTTTAAGCCGTCTTGTGTCTATAAGATGTTGCAGTTGACGTTCAATTTTTGTTTGAGTGTGTGGGAACTTGTAAGATGTTTTTTTGTTGCTAGATTCACCAACATCTCTAGATGGGATTAGGGAAAGAGGTCCTGAGATGATCCTATCCTTATCCTTGTCATTGTTATGAGTCATTGGTTGTTCCTTAGGAAGAAGGATAGTCAAATTGAGAGGGGAATCAAAGATCACCATACCATCACTTTGAAGCCTTAGATAGTCTCTAGGAGGCTTGCTATTATGAGAGGGATCTTGATATCCTAACCCCTTTGTGTTTTCATCAGTTGGTTTTTGCTCTAGGAGTTGATGAATTTCATGTTCATTTGTTGTATCACATCCTTGTTTACTCAAGATTGTGAATCCTTTTCCATATGTTTCTTCAAGATTGATGGGAGTGTTGGTTAGTTTATTATCATAAAATGGTTGAGTGTTTGCTTGTATGAAGGAATTGGATTCACCTGGTGTAGGGATCATAGGTTCAACTTTTATTTCAGGATGTAAATAACCAAACATCTCAAGATGTGGTATTGTAGGAAGATCTTATTGTTTCAAGAACATGGTTGGATAGAAGGATGCATTAGCTTCAAGGTTATTAAGACAATCGTTTAGGAACCTATTCATGCTATCATCATCTTCTCCAATGATGTCAACATCACAAGGAGGACATACATTAAGAATTGAGTGAGCATGAGTGAGGTCAATGTCATTAGGGTCATTTCCAAAAGCACAACTTGACATATCCACTAAGGACTTTAATGACATCCAAAGCTTGTTAAAGAACATATCCATGATGCAATTTTTAGATTGTAAACTATACATCAAGGTTGTAAATGAAATTTTGATTTTAAGCAATGCACAGGATGAATGAATTTAAGCTAAATGCATTGAAACAAAAACTCCAGAAACTAAAACAGAGAGATAACAACAACAAATAGAAACTCAAAAATTGAACTGTAAATGCCAGAAATGCTGTGAAAAATATGCAAAGGGATTGATTCACCCAAGGTGGCGAATGAGTCCAGGTACTAATTTTTTTTGAAAATTTTAAGAAAATTTGAATTGAATTTTGTGCTTTTAATTTTTTCTAATCCAAATCTAAGATGAAAATGGAAAATTTTACAAATTTTTAATAAAATTAGATGCAACAATGCAAGCTATATGAGCTTTCACTAATGCAAGAATTGAAACCCTATGCAAATTAACCAATGAAAAACCTAATGCAATGTTAATGCAACTTAAATATAAGATGTAAATGCACTCTAAACCAGAATAATGATGTCCTAAGTGCAAGTTCACCAAAATGGAACCTCTTAAAATGGGGTGGAATAAAATGATGGATTAGGATATATGATGTATTCACACCCAATTTCAATAAGACTCCACTCAATGATAACCCTAGAGATCTCAATGCAAAGGAGAATGAAATCTTGCAATAGGGCTATCCTAGAGACTGAATGATAACTAATGAAGGGTTCACCACCAAGTGTAAACTTGGAAAGACAATGAAATGGAAAACACAGTGTGAAATGAAAACTAACTCTAAATGACCTAAGAAAGTGAACAAAATGTAACATAAAGCTATGAAATTGAAAGTGTGCACTTGGAAGACTGAAGAAGGCAAAATGGAGGTCTAGATCACTAAAATATGTGTTGTTGGTGCTGACTGGGACTCATTTTCCAAGTTGGGTGAAACAGTCTAGTTTCTGGGAAAATGTATGGGAACAGGTTTTAGCTAGAAGGGTATCTAGATATGTAAAAATCTATGTTAGGCTTGTATTGTGAGAATCATTAACCAATAGTGGAAAATCAATCCACTTCTACTTTTCTAGAAGTTTTGAACTAGATTATGTGCCTCTTAGTCTACTTTACTCTTTTTGACTAGTTTCCGGATTTGAAACTGTAAATTGCCACTTATAGACCTTCTCCAAGCTTCTACAAGGTAGATTCCAACTTTGAAAACTTTAGGGATTTTAAAAATCTTCTCCAACTTTGCTTCTTGTTCAATATATAACCTATCCCTGTAAATCACACACAAGAAGAGGGGAAAATGTTGTAGGGGTTAGCAAATAGGGGTTTGCCTTGGTCAAATCCCTTGTTGGTAATTAAACCTTGAAATGAATGCAAATATGAATGGAGAATTATGAATGAGAAAATATTAATGCTACAACTCACCAAACCCTAGCAATAAGGTGCTACAATAATGCTTGAAATGGCTACAATGGATGTGGTTCTTGACTCTTTCTTGAATGTGATAGATCTTGCTTGAAACACTTGCTTGGATCATGAACTCTACATCACAAATGTTAGCACAATAACAAATATGAAGAATGCAATATTTGACATGATGATTGGCACTTGAAAAATGCTCTAAAATTCTTGATAATCTACCCTTGAAATTTCTTGAATGCTCTTGTGAATGCTCAAATGCTCTTGCGAACTCTCTTGAATGCTAGGTCTTGGATATATCAGTGAAGGAACCTTATATTTATACTTAATTATGCAAGAATTCCTAAAATTACAACACTACAAGCTGACATCAGATCTAGGAGAATAAAATCCTGCCGAAAATTTGAATTTTGGTCACACGGGACTCATTCACCCAAGGTGGAGAATGAGTCCCATCACACATAATGTATGAGATGAAAAATGAAAAATGCTTAGAAATGTGTGAAACTTGCATCAAGGCCAAAAAGACCTAAGTGGGACTCCTAGACACTAAATCTGGGCCACACAAGCTAGGAACAACTAAATTATGATTGGTCAATGATTGGTGTTAGGATTATCCTCAAAAAGATGCAATAAATGAGGCTCGTGGATGCAAAATAGGGCCAATTAAAGCATAATAAATCCCAATTATTAAGGATAAGCCTAGAGAAATAAAAAAGTGTGTTATAAAACTTTACAACACTCTAAATAAGGAAAGATTAAGGTTGATTATGATTATTGGGTTTGTGCAGGATCATCATGGAAAAAACAAGCCCTTAAGTGGCAAAAAAATCAGAAAAATTAGAGTTAGGCAACTTTCAACATAAAAATTTGAATAAGTTATCTATATTATTTCAAAAATATGTAAGAATAAAATCTGTAGTGCAAGTTGAATTTAGTTTCTAAACTACTAGGTTTATTTTAAAAAAAATCTATTTGGTGAAAATTTGAAATTTCAATGCAATAGTACTTAAATTTCAAGGGAAAAATAAGAAGTAGGTGTCTGTTTGACCACCCTAACCACAATAAACTGATAATATTTTTTTATAATATTTTAGACATAAGTAGAGGACTCATGTTTGGATGTGATGCATATTTTTTTGTAATTTTTTTCCAAGTAAATAATTAATTATGAATTTTGTATTACAACTTTTAAAAAATATAAAAACTCGTATGTCTGACCACCTTAACTTGGTCAAAACTTCATGAAATTCATTTTTTCTTTTTTTAATCCTATAGTATGAAAAACATAGAATGTGATGCATGTTTTGGATTCCAAAAATGTGATACAATTTGAAAGCTATAGATGTTTTTCAATTAGCCTATTAATTAGGACTTTAGTCGTAATTCAAATAGAAAATGAATAATAATTATTTATTAAATTCAAAGTAAAGCATAATTTATATTGGTGGAAAGCTGAGAATATCCTTTAAGAACCCTTTTCATTTCATCAATCTTGGGTAAAAAAAGTCATTAGCCACATACACTACAAATACCCATCATATTGCCACCTTTTGGCCCATCATGATCCTGCATGTATACCCTATTATGCTTAGCTTATTTGATAAAACCATAGAAAAGTGTGAAAGTGTGTTTCAACGCTTCACAACACTTTTGCAAGGCACCATTAAAATCATATTAGTTCACAAGGGCCTAAGACCTAATGCGAATATGTTATCCACATTGCAACATCAAATCAAGGAAACATTAAGCCAAAAGCAAAAGGAGGGCCCAAACAAATTAGAAAAATTTGAAGAGTTACTTTTTCGATGACTCCATAATGCTCTTGTAAACTCTTGTAATCTCTAATTTGCTAGAATGCATGAATACTTGAAAGATTAGGAGAAAATGAGTGAAAGAACCTTGTATTTATACATTTTTATGCCAAATTTCTTGAAATTACAACACTACAAGCTGACATTAGATCTAAGAGAATGAAATCCCACCAAGAATTTGAGTATGAGTCCCATTAGGCATTAATAATGGGACACATTTTGAAAAATGCTTAGAATGATGTAAAATCAATATCGAGGCCCAAAAACCTAGGTGGGACTCATACACCCAAGGTGGTGTATGAGTCTCAAATCACTAAATCTAGGCCACACAACTTTAAAAAATCTGAATTATGATTGGATGTTGATTTATGTTAGGATTATCCTCAAAAAGATGTATTAAATGAAGCTTGCGAATGAAAAATAAGTCCAAATAAGGCATAAAGAAGCCCAATTATTAATGATAACCCTAGAAAAGTGTGAAAGTGTGTTACAACACTTTCCAACAATCTAAAATAAGGTACAATTAAGTCCATTTAGCTCACAAGGGCCCGACCTAATGTGAATGTATCAAACACATTACAACACTAAATCAAGGCAATATTATGCTCAAACAAGGAGGGCCCAAACGAGCAAGGAAAAGTAAAAGGATAATTTTTTCATTGCCACATTTAGCCCCCACTTTAGTGAGAGGAGGAACTTGCTTCAAACTCACACTAAAGTAGACAAGCTCACATCAAGAGGGTTCCAAGTGCACCAATTCCGGTAAGATAGGATAACAATGATCAAGAGGGGTGATCAAGCCCCCAGGATCAAGATCCCATGGAAAACCAACATAGACACAAAAGAAAACACATGAAAATGATATAACAAGCTTCATCAAGGCACAAGCATACATTGCCAAAGACAAAGAGAAAAGAAAAACAAAACAAAAGAGGGGTGGATCAAGCTTTGACCATTTGTCCATCACGATGTGGATCAAATCTAGGTTTTTTGTTTAAAAACTACACGCTCGCTCTGAGTCAATGAAACTTCAAGTCATTTGATGGGTGAGTAATCCAAGAGGGTGACACACACACACGTGGCTGGTATGCAATCATAACACACATGCGAGTGGCTATGGGAAAGTCATGGGCACCTCAAATTAGCTTCCCATCAAACCATACCAAAGCTATACCTCATGGTAACTTTGATAAGGTGCCATGCAACAAAGAACTTTGAGCTTCATAAGGAAAACAAAGCTTCATATGCTTGGAACTCTTGAATAAACAAGATGGCTCCATAGGAATGCAAAGTGTGTTATGCAATTGTGGCATAGAAAAATGGACACTCTTGAGAAAAGAGACAATTTCACACTTAATTGAACATACTTTTGAGTACCCCTACATTATTCATCCTTCAAAATAACATTTATAGGCCCTTAAGACCCATTATTTTTTATCTAGAGGCCCGTTTCACTCGAGAAATCACTTAAGTCCTAATGAACAACACTTAATTCATGCATATCCCAAAAACCCACCCTCAAAAACCACTAGTGGGACCCATTTGCCACTTTCGGAAAATTAGTCCCCTCTGGTGGGACCCATTCGCCAAGGATGGTGAATGAGTCCCTTTTGAGGGAAATTTCAATTTTGAGTGGGAATTCAATTAATTCAACTTATTTTTTTGGTAAATGTTGGCCTCGTAGGTCTAAATAACGGGAAAATTAGGTGTTGATGCTTATAAATATTCATTTTGAGTCATTTTTCACATCTCTTAGTCATTTTTACAAAGAAAATTCTAAAGTCAAGTCTTCCACAATAAGTTTCATTAGCAAAGTTGAAGTTTTAGGGCAACAAACTAGGGTTTTTGTAGGTCTTGAAGCTCACTCTTCATTCAAGGTTTACCATTTTCATAGAGTTGATGATGGATGCCTATAGTGAATCATGGAGAAATTTAGGTTGAGGAGATGCAACTAGCTATCAAATCACACCTTAAGACTTGTTTTCAAAGTGATTCCATATTCCATTTTCTCTCTATCTTTAGATTAAGGTTTACATTTCATTAACATCTCTTTTGCATGTCATTTATCTCCATTTTTATGTGTCATCACATTTCTACGGTTGAAGTCTTGCATCACTTAAATCACATTTTCGCATCTTATTCTAACACAATAGAATAGGCTTTTATCATATTTTAGACTTTCCTAGTCTTTAACACATAAGGGTAGGGTTTTATGCATATTTTTTTCCATTTAAGGTTTGATTACCCAACTAGGGGTTTGACCAAGGAAAACCCCCCATTTGAAAACCAATTTTAAGTTGTTTTGTAAGAATTTTTTGAGATCCTGATTCGGGTTTTTGTCAAAAAGTGTTGTACAGGTGTCAAGATGTAGAACAAAGATTTGAATTTGCAAAAAATTGAAAGTGGATTGATTCGCCATGGATGGAGAATGAGTCCTCATGAGGTGAATTTCTGAGTTAGATGTAGATCCTGATACCCAGTGAGAAAAAACTAGTTTCTAGGCAGAAAACCCTGTCTTGGGACTGATTCTCCCAGGGCGGCGAATGAGTCCTAGTCAACATAAAAGTTAGATTTACTAGATTTCTAGAGTGCTTTCTAGTCATCTTCAGCTTTACAGGTGCACACATTCTGAAATGCATCTTTTTGTTTAGTTTCATTTTCATTTTTATTCATCTTTTTAAGCTTTTTGAAAACCTCACTGTGTTTTCAAATATTGCATATTACATTAGTTTTGCATTAATAATCATTCAATTACATCATTTAGTTGCATCTACATCATTGAATTTAGTCTTAATTACATCATACAATCCTCTATTTGAGTGAACCATCACAATTTTGGGGTTTTATCTCTCTCCTTTTAGGTGAAAGATCCTGAGAGTGCAAGAGAAGTACATAAAACAAACAAAATTGTTGGTTCATTTTGGGGAATCTGCATATTGAACATTATATCTTTCTGATTTTCATTTGAATTTACATCCTAGGATTTCATTGCATTGTATTTTGAATTGTTTTTGCATCCTAGGACTTGTTAAAGTTGCATTAGTAAAAGTATCATTTAGAGTTCATTATTGCATCTTATTTCATTACAACATTTCAAAATTCTACATTTTTAGTCTTTATCTTCACTGTACAGACCTAAGCACATCTAGAAAAGTAAAAAGGTAATAATAAAAAACTTAAAAATACCTATCCTGGGACTTATTTGCCACCTTGGGTGAATCAATCCCAGTGCACTTTTTGCATCAGTATTTTCAAAATTTAGTTTCCTATTTTGCATTTTTTTGTTCTCTGCAATTCCTTTTCTTTTTTAGTTTAGTTACTTTATGTTATATTTAAATCCTTTGCATAAAGCATCATTTCCTTTCATAGCATTTATGGATAGTATTAAATTTTTCCAAGTTTCGTTTTCAATGTTAGTTCCTAGTTCTTTTAGATCATATTTGTCAATACCTAACAACACAAAAACTGAAACATCAAACCAACCTTTTAAAAAAATGATTCAATTTAGGAATACCATCTCATCCAAGCCTCTTAGTAGTGATGATGTAGACAAGTTATATGAAGTTCTTTAGGACTTTATCTCACTCACTTCATCCTCTAAACCTTTCCATGAGATGCCTCAAACGCTTAACGATAACCTATCCCACAAACATTTTAGTAGTGATGACCTTGGCTTGTTAGATGAAGCCCTTCAAGACTTCATCTTGCCCGATTCATCCACTAAGGTTTTTTGTTCCCAATCTACAACAATGAACATTAATGTCTCTCAAGTTTTCCATGACCAATATAGAATACTCAATGATAACTTACCCCTTGGTACAGGGGAACCATTTAAAGATTTTTGTCAATTCAAGGTTTTAAGGTCTAGGCTTTAGGATTTTGGGAGTTTTGCTTAAAATAATGCCATTGAGACCATTTTATAATGTAATTAGTCATATCTGAGTTATATTTAGGTGTCTAGGTGTCTAGAAGGTTTGGATTGCAAAAAAATGCAAAAAATGTGAAGAGCTGCTAATTGTGCAAAGATGCAAAATTGAAAAGTTGTAAAAAAGAAGTCCAATAGTCATGTCACTTAAAAGCCAGTTTAGGAAGTTGGAGCAGTTGGATTTGGAGGGAAACATGTTGAAAATGGTGTGAGAAATTGATGAGAAGGTTGTTGAAGGATTTTTGAAGATTGAAATATAAATAATACTTTTTTTCTCCATTTTGTATAGTTTGTAGTGACTGTACGACTTGTACAACACTTCATTGATTCAGTTTGCTTAGGACTAGTATAGTAAATTTTGTTAACTTTCTTTTGAATCATCTTTGAAGGCTTCTCATTGAATTTGGTGGATCTTATAGTCAATTTTCTTAGACCAGGTATGAAAATAGGGTTCTTGAAGGTTTTGGTAGTTTCAAACATGTTTTAAACCCATTCCACTTTTTTTCAACATTTTTTCTTGGTGGAATGGGTATAATACATTATTTTTAGGTGTATGGGAGTTTTGTGAGTGTAGGGGAGGCTTGAGAGCATGTTGGGCATGAAGCCCTAATGTGAAAATGGTGTTTTCCATATTAAATTTTGAGGTTTTGGTATGATAAAGTAAGAATTGTGTTGGGGTAGTAGATTCTAATGTTTGATTGAGTCTTGGAAAATATTTAGAAGATGTTTGATGAGGTTGCAGAATAGGAGTGAGCCTATATGTGTGATTTTCCTTAAAACCCTAATTTTTGTGTTAAAAAGGAGGGTTATTGTTTTAAGCACCTTTGAAGGAGTGTATTTGAAAAAAAATTGTGGAATCCAAAGTTTGATGACCTGTGGAGTGCTTCCTTGGTGATTTTTAAGATTGGTGAAAATTTTAAAGGCAAGTTCCTTTGGAAAAGTGGCCTAAATTGAGGCCTAGTTGGCATAAAAACTAGGTTTTGAAGAGATTGTTGAAAATTAAATGTTTAGATTTGTTGATATGTTTTTGTACACCAAAATGGGTCCTTGAAATGGTTCAGGACTTGGTTTGAAAGAATTTCATAAAGAAGTTATACTTGATTGAGTTGATTTCAAATGCTACAAGGAAATTGAGTGAATTGGTTGAGATAGTGTGAATTTTATGCTTTGATGAACTGATAATTTTTTTTTTGGTTGATATTGTGTTGAGTTTGTTGCAAGAACTCCCCTGATTACATCAAGTGGTATCAGAGCGTAGGGATTAGATCCCTAGAATTTGAAAGGTTGCAAATTGAAGGTTGAAAACGTTGCAAGGAAAGATGCCTCCAAAGGCTAGTGCAATGGCAAAGGAGATAAAGGAATTGAAAGAGAAATTGTTATAGAAGGAAAGGCTCTATAGAGAGTATGAAGAAGCAACCTTAGCTAGGATAGCAGTTCTGGAGAAGAATCAGAGAAGAGGAATGGTGAATGAAGACCAAAGTGATAAGGAGGATGAGGGGGAAGAAGGAAACCATCTAGTTGAAGTCCAAGATGATGAAGATGACTTAAAACCTAAAGAAAAGATAATGGTCAAGATGCTAAAGGTAGTAAAAGGTGAAAACACTCCAAAAGTGAAAGTTGAAGTGCCTATGTACAAAGGTAAGATGGATAGTGAAGAGGTTTTGGCATGGATTGATGCCTTAGATAATTTTTATGAGTTTAAAGAAATAGAGGATAGTAAGAAGGTGAAATATGCAGAGACAAAATTGAAGGGACCAAACCTAAAATGGTGGAATTTTTTTGAAGAAGATAGGGTCAAGAAAGGTAAGTCCAAGATAAGCTCTTAGGATAGGATGGTGCCAAAGGTAAAGGCTTAGGTTTTACCAGCAGATTATGCTATACAAACCTTTATGAAATTGAAAGATTTGAAACAAAGGGAGTTAGATGTGATGTCTTATACTGTGGAATTTTATAGGTTATGTATAAGGGCAGGTCACAATGAAGATGTTGTTGTAAGAGTGGCTAGGTATTTGAGTGGTTTGAGATTGAACATAAGAAATGAAATTAGTTTGAACCCTCCTAAGACAATGGAAAAATGTTTCCAAATGATACTAAGGGAAGAGGATAGAATCAAGAGAAGGCAAGAAAGACAAGGAATGGGTAGAGGTAACATGAATAGAGGGAGAGGTGCAAGGAAGACCAATGAAGAACAAGAGAGTGTAAGCAAGGGTGAAGAGAAATATACAAATTTAAGAGGAGGTTATAGAGGTACAAGGGGAAAATGTGGTGGTGGAAAGAATCCTAACATTTTTGTAGGTAGGTGTTACAATTTACAAGAATATGGTCATCCTTCTTGGAAGTTCTCTGAAAAGCTTGGTTCAACATCTAGTGGAGGAGAAAGGAAACCAGATAGAAGAGCACAAATTGTTTGAGAAGATGAAGCTGAAAGTTCAAACTCCAATACACTTTGTGCTGCTCCTGAAGTAGGTGAAAGTATGATGATGAAAAGACAAGTATTGAAGACAAAAAAGGAGAGAGAGCTGCTTCAAAGAAGACAATTGTTTAGGATAGCCTACAGATGTAAAAATAAGGTATGCAAGGTAATAGTTGATTCAAGTTGCATTGATAACATTTTATCTAGTGAAATGGTGGATAAATTGCATTCGGAAATAGTGCCTAGAGAAAATCCATATAAAGTATCATGGGTTACTGATAATCAAACTATGGTGGTGAGTGAACAAGCTATAATTAAATTCTAGATTGGTCAGTATAGAGACTAAGTTCTTTGTGACATATTACCTATGAGTTGTTGCCACATGTTGCCAGGAAGGCCCTCATAGTTTGATAGGCCAGTCATGTATAATGGAAGAGAAAATACATATACAATAGAAAAGTATGGGAAGATATACATACTAACTCCATTGAATGAAGAAGAAAATGAGCAAGGTGAGATTATCATGCTAGGGAGAAAGGAATATGTGAAGGTTGATGAAGGTAAGGATAATGGTTTGGTAGCCAATGCAAGGTATGATAGAGTGCAAACAATAGATAGAAGAAATGACTTGGTGATTTTTAGTCAAAGAATGCTTTCATGTGGAAGAAGGAAGATGAAAATGTGTCTCAGTCTGAGACAAAGTAGAGCAAGTGTAAAGTGCTTGTGAGACAACAAAAAGAGTGTGATGAAATAATAATAGGGAGTCATGTGTCCTATAGCAGTAGTGAAAGGAGTAAAGAGACAGTTGAAAGATAGTAGTACAAAGACTGGTAAGATAGTAGACAAGAGGATAGTGGTTTATGATGGTGATAGGATAGTGAACAAGGTATTGGCAGGTCTGAAAGAGACCATTAAAAGTGATGGTACAGTTGTTGACAAGACTGATAGTGGTAAAGTTGGAGTTGAGAGGACTAGTTGACATAGAATAAAGAATGAAGAAGAAGTGGAAGCGATGGAAGCTAATAAAGGTAAGTGTGTAGATACAAAATAAGATGTGACAATAGTATTTGATGATGGAAGAGATGAAAGACACCCCACAGTACACAGTGAATAGTTGGAGCATATTTCAAGTGAAGATAAATGCAAGAGTGTCAAGGACAATGGCAAGCTAAAGGAAGGTGAACCTGATGAAGACAAAAATGAAGGTTAGAGTCAAGTGAGGAACAATGATGGACAATATGTAGTACCTTTCTAAGGGACATGGAAAAATTACAAGTTAGGGTGTATGGTGTAGGGGCACCATTTAAAATTTTTTGACAATTCAAGGTTTTAAGGTCTAGGCTTTAGGATTTTGGGAGTTTTACATAAAATAAGGTCATTGAGACCATTTTATAATGTAATTAGTCATATATGAATCATATTTAGGTGTCTAGGTGTCTAGAATGTTTGGATTACAAAAAATGCAAAAAATGTGCAGAGTTGTTAATTGTGCAAAGATGCAAAATTGAAAAGTTGTAAAAAGGAAGTCTAATGGTCAAGTCACTTAAAAGTTAGTTTAGGAAGTTACAATAGTTGGATTTGGAGGGAAACATGTTTAAAATGGTGTGAGAACTCGACGAGAACGTTGTTGAAGCATTTTTGAAGATTGAAACTGCGTTGTACAAAAATGGCCACTTGACATTTTCATGGTCTTTTAGGCCTTTCTTCAGGATGCTTGCTCCATTTTGCTTTGATTTAATGTCACAATTTCGCTTGAACATTCACATTAGGTCCTAAATATTCAAATTATGGCATCTTGTGAAGATGTTGTGAAGTGTTGTAAAACATTTCTACGCTTTTCTAGAATCTATTCATTACAATTCACCTAAAAATCACCTTTTCATCACTTATTAAGTCCTATTTTGAAGTGTTGTAAAATCTTGTAACAAGATTTCACACTTTTCTAGGCTTAATTTCACTATTTACACCTTTCTTATGCTTTATTTGACCCCTTTATGCCCAAGTATAAGGATTAATTAAGTGTGTTTTTGAATGTAAACCCAAAAAACAACATTAAATGCAAGATAATTCCCGACACCCAAATTCAAGTCCAAGGTGGGACCCATTCGCCATGGGTGGCGAATGAGTCCCTCTTGACTCAAAATTCAAAATATTTCAAATTTTCTTTCGAGCTTTTATTTAAAATCGCCTTATGTTGGCCTGTGATGAGGTATCATTGGGTTACTAAAGCACAAGTGTGTATAAATAAGTGTTTTTCTTCTCATTTTAACCCCCATTCATCAAGTTCACTTATTCACTCACTCATTCAAGCATTCAAGCACTTTACATCATTCAATCAAGCACTAATCATGTATTTTGGAGCAACCATTGATATATCTTCATATTTTCTTCAACAAGGGTTTGGTAAGTTGATAACATTTGCATGTTATTTTTTTATCATTCTCTTCCATTTCATTATTTCATTTATGTTTTGATAATCAAAGTGGGATTTGACCAAGGGAAATCCCTATAACCTAACCCTTAACCATTTTCCCCCTTTTGCATGTGTGTTTGCAAACTTGTGTATGCAGATTTGACAAGCTATTAGGTGTTGAAAAGTGGAAAAGAAGTCAACAAAGTTTTTCAAGTCAGCTACAACCTATTTCAAGCTTGGAGAAGACATTTTGTTCATTTTCTTCAAATTTGATTCTGTCAACTTGACAAGCAGACAACCTCAGATCTAGTGCTACAGAATTGGTCCCTGATTTCATAGAATTTTGGAAGAGGACTGATTTTCCATTAATGGTGAATGATTCCCACCTTAAGACTAGAAATCTAGATTTTGTTAGATTCTGGATCTCAACACTTAGAAACCAATTTCCAAAAATTTTCATCAGAAGCAGGACTGATTCGCCATCAGTGGTGAATGAGTCCCACTGGTGATTTTTCAGTGATTTCTATCAACATTCAAAATACTCTAGAATCTTCATCAAACTCCCAGGTGCACTCTGATTCATCCTTCTTCTTTTCTGTTTTGCATTTATTCATACTTTAGTTCATGTTTGCATATCACATTGTGTTTTCCAATATTGCAAAATCCTTAGGTTTTGTATTCATAATCAGTCAAATAGTTCATTTAGTTGCACTTAGATCAGTCCATTTAGCCTTAATCACATCATAAATATCCTAATTTGAGTGAACCACATAGAATTTTGAGTGGGGTTTATCTCTCTCCTTTTAGGTGAGACATCCGAAGAGTGCAAGAGTAGCCTATAAATCCTACCCAAAAAACTACGGTTCATTTTGGTGAACTTGCATATTGAGCATGTTAGATTTCTAATTTCAATTTCATCTTGCATCCTAGATTTCATTTGCATCAATGTTCAATTAGGTTTTATTTTTGCATCCTAGGGTTTCTCAAATTGCATTAGTGAAAGATTCATTTAGACTTCATTTTTGCATATCATGTCATTGAAAAACTAAAAATATACATTTGTATCCTTAGCTTGCATTTGAAAAGAATTTTCTAAAAAACACAAAAAAATATCATAATTGGACTCATTTGCCACCCTGGGCGAATCAGTCCACCTGCACATTTCACACAACATTTTTTAGGCATTTTTTGGGTATTTCCTACATTTCAGTTTTCTATAGTTGCTCTATGTTTTACTTTCCAGATTCTCTATTTTCTCCTATTTCTTGCATCTTAGTTCACTTGCATCATGGCATTTTATTTTAATAAGTTTAGGAATTCATTAAAATCCTTGATAGACATGTCCAATTGTTCCTTTGGCTGTGATGCTAATGACCTTGAGCTTCCTCATGCTCCTTCAACTCCTCATGATTGTCCTCCTCGTGATGTAGACATCATTGGAGAAGATGATTATAGCATGAACATGTTCTGAAACGAATGTCTTGATAACCTCGAAGCCAATGCAACCTTTTACTCATGCATGAAACAACAAAATCTTCCTATTGTTGCACCTCCTGATCACTTTGGATGCCTCCATCCCGAAGAACAAGTGGGACCTAAGATCCCTCCATCAAGTGGACCTAGTTCCTCTCAACAAACACACCCTCAACCATTTTATGATCACAAAGTCACAAACACTCCCATTAACCTTGAAGAAACATATGGAAAAGGCTTTACTATCCTAAGTAAACAAGGTTGTGACACAACACATGAGCATAATATTCACCAAATTTTTGAACAAAAACCAACAGAAGAAAACACAACAAGATTAGGATATCAAGATCCTCCTCATCCTAATAAACCTCCTTTTGAATATTGGAGACTTAGAGATGATGGTACTAAGATCTTTGATTCTCCTCCTGACTTGAACATTCTCCTTTCACGTGAACAACCATTACCTGATTCTCATGACAAGGGTGCTAGGATCCCCATGGGTCCTCCTCCTCCTTCCATTCATGAAAAAGGAGAATCTAGCAAACGAAAACAACATTACAAATTGAAAAAGCTCAAGTTTCCTACTCATCCTCCACTTGAATGTGAGAGGAGACTTCAACTGCTTTTAAACAAAGGCCTTATACTCTTACCACCTATGAATAGGTTGGTCATCCATCCTAAAGATTCTAACATACCATATTGCAAATACCATCATGTTCTTGGACATCGAACTAAAGAATGTTGGACATTGAATGACATATTGAACAAGTATCACTTCACTGATACTGATTGCTTTCCCATCATCCCTTAAAACAAAATCCTTTTATCATGCCATAGTTGTAGAATTTTTCATTCTAACTATTGCATTATCCCTCCCATCACCTTTCTTGGCTCATTATTGCCTCACATCCGGTGGGTGGCAAGAAGTTGTTAGCCTTATCCTAGTAATACATTTGTTCTTGTCTCTTAACTGCATTATTTTCCTTTTGCTTATACTAAATGAGATTGTGAAGCCAATAGCTCAGTTAATGGTTGACTTGGATTTGCATTACTAGCCCCTTTTCACATTTTCCTTTTTTATGTCTATATTGTGTTCCCCCATAATGTGCGTTTGATGTTCTCTCTCTTTGTACACTTATTCTATTTGTACCTTTATTCTTCTATATTTCGTGTATTGCCTTTTTTTTGTGTTTTCCTTTTGGGGATGACGCAAAGCGTAGAGATTCCCTATGTCTCTTCCATGTTGACCCAAATGGTCCTTTTTCCTTTTTTTTTAATTTTTTCTTTTGTGTTTTTCCTTTTGAGGATGACACAAAGTGTAGAGACGCCCTATGTCTCTTCCATGATAACCCAATTGGTCCCTTTTCCTTTTTTTCCTTTGCCTTCTTCTTATGTTTTTCCTTTTGGGGATGATGCAAGGCAATGAGACCAAAATGTCTCCTTCATGTTGACCCAAAATATTTTGCTTTTCTTTTTCCTTTTGTTTTCTTTTTGCTTGTGTTTTCCTTTTGTGGATGATGAAAGCATTGAGACCACAATTTCTCTTCCATGTTGACCCAAAACAGACTTTTTCTTTTTTTTTTTGTCTGTGTCATTCTTCTTGTTCTATGTGCTTTGGGAATGATGACAGTTTTGAGCTCTTTCATAAAAACATTGCAGCAACGAACATACAGACCCAAAATCCATAGATCCCTTATGTGTTTGGTGTGTTCTTTTTTGAGGGGAAAACCTCCTTTCTTTTTTCTTTTTTTTCGTTTACATGACGTAGCCTTCCTCAGAAACATATGACTTCGCATAGGGGCTTTCCAAGTTGGCTCTCATGTCTTGTTTTCTTTTCCATTCTTCCCTTTTCTACTTTAAGGTAGCTACTCACAAAATGGTGTGTATCAATTCCTTTAAAGTGGGGGGCATACATTGGCATAATTTCATTTGCATTCCTAGTTAGCCTTGTCACTTCATACGATGCATTTTTCACTTCGTGGATGAAATTGGGTGTGATGTCCTTCATAAGTGTGATATATCTTAGTATATTACATTCTTGTTAGTGGCCTAATGCGATGCACTACATTCCCTAAGTTGTGAATATTTTATTCTTTTATTCGTCCTCTTGGAGACATTAGACAAAATGTTCCCTAAGTGGCAGATCTTGCATGAACTAAACAAGACTCCTTTGAACATCATTTTACATTTTACATTTTACATTTTTTCATTTCTACATTTTTTCCACCTTGCATAATGCAACTTGCATGCGTGTGGTACCTTTTCATTTTTCATGAGTTCTAAACATACAAAGCTTTGCTTGTCTCATGAAGCATGAACCAAAATTTTCCCTTGTGGCACCTTGTCAAAATTATCACAAGGTATAACTTTGATATGGTTGAGTGGGAAGCCCATTCAATGACATGACTTTCCCCATAGCCACCTATGTTCTTGTGAGTGCATACCAACTAGCATATGTATCTTAACTTTTGGGTTTTCTCACCCGGAAGACTGCCATGGGTTCTATCACACTAGAGTGAGTATGCATTCTCTTTTTCTCAAAAACAACCTAGATTTGATTCACAACTAGTTGAATATATGATCGAAGCTTTATCCAAATTTTCTTTCTTTTTTTCCTTGTGCTCCTTTGTTCTTATGTTATTTTTTCATGGGATCTTCATCCTAGGGGCTTGATCATCCTTCTTGATCATTATCATTCCATTTTTCTAGCATAAGTGCATTTGGATCTCTCTCAATATGCATGGCTACTTTAGTGTGAGTTTGAAGCAAGTTCATCCTCTCACTAAAGTAGGGGCTAAATGTGCCATAGAAAAATGGCCCCTTAAAGTTTTCATGGTCTTTTAGGCCTTTCTTCACAATGCTTGGTCCATTTTGCTTTGATTTAATGTCGCAATGTTGCTTGAACATTCACATTAGGTCCTAAATATTCAAATTATGGCATCTTGTGAAGGTGTTGTGAAGTGTTGTAAAACATTTCTACACTTTTCTAGACTCTATTCATTACAATTCACCTAAAAATCACCTTTTCATCACTTATTTAGTCCTATTTTGAAGTCTTGTAAAGTCTTGTAACAAGATTCCACGCTTTTCTAGGCTTAATTTCACTATTTACACCTTTCTTATGCTTTATTTGACCCCTTTATGCCCTTATAAGTCTTAATTAAGTGTGTTTTTGAATGTAAACCCAACAAACAACATTAAATGCAAGATAATTCTTGACACCCACATTCAAGTCCAAGGTGGGACCCATTCACCATGGATGGCGAGGGTAAACCCACAAAAGTGGTTGACAATTCAAATGAGGAAGGAAAACTTGAAAAAAATGACCCCATGCCAATGTTTTTAATTCTTGGGGTTCGAATTAACTTATTGGTTCAAACAAACCAAAATAGGGTTTGCTCGAACTTAGGTTCGAGCAAACCCATTTAATGCAAGTACGAACCATCCTGCCAAAAAAAAAATGAAAACCCCTTTATGGAAGGGGGTTTAAATGAACTAGGGTTCAAATGAGCCTTGGTTTTCTTGAACCCCTGTGGGTTCACTTGAACCCCCCCTGGTTCAAGCGAACCACCCTTTTCCCTGATTCTTGCTCTCTGTCACACAAAAATCAAAATTTTTACACTTTGGAGCTCAGTTTGAAGATGAAAATGGTAGAGAATTTGCAGACTCAACTAGAATCAAGTAGTCATCAGAATGAGCTATCCAATGACTATAATTTTAATATTCTTTGGTTTTATTATGTATTTTTTTTTTTAGTTTTATTAAACATAGGTTTTTCACCAAAAATGAAGCTCTCTGTTCTGCACATATGGAAAAATAGAAGATTATCAAAAAAAATTGAAAAATATGAGTGCACTAGATATTGAAGTCCTTGATCCAACAAATTGTTTTTTGAATTTCGATACATACAAAAAAAATTACGCGTTATACGGTCTGCCTATGTCTGAATTGTAATTGGTTTAACTTTGAAACTTGATTAAGGAATTTTTTTTCAATAAAACACTATCTAACCAAGTGGAAGCACTACTATATCAAAGTTACAAATCTAAATTCGAAAGAATTAGAACCCTTAGATATTTCTAAGTGATGGGAGGCCTCTTAATTGAGTGAATTCATTGCGTGTATATCACTAGTTTATCCTGAAAGTCTGAATTATGAACCTTGTTATCAGTGGCTCGCCATTTCCTCTGAAGTGTATTTTGCGGTAGTGCATTGGAATAACATTGTTCCAAGAAGTTACTTACCATGTCCGGTTTTTTATTAAGGCAATAAAGCAAATGGGGAAGGGACTCCTTTGCTTGGTGTGTCAAGGCGTTACATTTCCTTGAGATAGCCTATTTGTCCATTTCATCTTCACAGACTAATCATGCTTAGTTGTGATATGATGATTGTACTATATATTTTTTAAACACGTATATGAATATATTGTGGTCCACATTTGATATTGTTTTCACCCTTCACATAGTTTTTAGCAATAGGGACATGATCCAAAATATTAAGAATACAATTGCAACATATAATGACTAGAAAATATTCATGTAATAAACAAGCATGTTATTGAGTCTTGATGAGTATGGATGGTTTGATACATTTGTGGATTTGTATGTAATAATAATTTGGTCACAATTCAAAAAAAGTTAATATAAGTTTGAACTAGAAACATTGATTACCTATAGTGTGCCCTTGTATACTATGTATATAGGACCACATATTGAGAATGGACATTTGGACAATGAAATGTTATTATGATGGGACACATACAATGTTGGTTTGCAATCTTTAATTTGATGATGGGTCAATAACATAATGCACCTTGAAGATTCTAGACCTCCTAAATTAGTATTATATGTGATCAAGGAGTTTGATAGTTATACAAGTGTGTCATGGGATGCAAACCATTGATTTTGGATTTTTATATACCTTTTTACAATAGACAATCAAATAATTTTAGAATAGATGAACATGGGTTAAAAACATACTTAAATCACAAGTAATGATATTAGAAAAACCAACAAATAAGCATTGGTCACATACAAAGAATCTTAGTTGGAATTCACTTGTATCTCATTAGATAAATCTTTAGATTAATTGAGAATATCATTCCCATTGTCCTTTCTGCAAAATATGTGATAAATGGTTAAACTGAAAAGCATGTTTGCACCCATCCTCTTTAACATGAGATGTAACGGTCATCTCGAATCTCCTTTCATCTAATATACCATTAGCTATGTTCATTTAGTATAGTATTATTGAAGTCACTAGTTTATTGTATAGTTACAATAATGTTACCTTTTCAAATATATTTGATATAAAATTTTATTTATGTTGAAAATCTATAAAAAAATAAAAAAACTATGACATTGTAATATGCTTTATCAATATTGAAATTTATAAATCATGTTAGTGTTATTCTAATATAACCTATATTTATTGTGTGCAAGTCTTCCTGATTCATTACTTTTTATGCCAGTGCACCCCATGTAACAACTATTGATGTATAAATTATTTTCCATAATATTTTTCCAACTATAATAATATTACAAATCTGTGGACAACATGAGTGTGTTGTATGTCGTGCAAAACTTTACTACCGCCACAGGTAGTAGATTCACCAGTTATGTTCAAGCCCTGTGTTTTCAACTGTATTATAAAATTAATAATTACAAGCATTTAGAAGCAGAATATTATAAGTATTACATATACATAACCAAGAGAAAATTCAGTGAATTTAGCATTGCTCAGCTCTCTAACATGGAATTTCAGTGAATTTTGAATGTATACATTTTTTAATCTTCTCATCTCACCGATTAATCTTTTCTTTATATACTAGTTTACCATATTGATTGATCTAATCATTCTCTTTCTGATTTAACTATTCTTTGGATCCACATTGCTTTGTTCCTTTCTCTTGTAACCTTTGTTTTTCATTTTTCAAATTTTATATCGTTTCTCCTCACGATCTATTTTGAAAGCTCTTTCTCTAATTCAATCTATTACTCTTCTCTAATTCAATCTATTACTCTCCTTTTTTCTGATAATAGATCAGTGAATATAATCCGAAATATCAATTAGAAATATACACAGTTAAAACCAAAAACTATTATTCATAATACATCAGCTATCTATCTTGTTTTTCAATAGAATAACAATAGATAGATACATTCATACAGAATTAAAGATCATACATATATAAGAAAATAAGAAAAGCTATAAGCCCCTAAGCTGTCGTTATCTTTTTTCTTCTTTTCAGGTTATGTTTCATTTTCCTCTTCCTGATTTCTCTTTTGATAGTGCGATTCATTGTTGCTGCCATGAACCTGCCAAGGAGAAAATCAATGGTTATCATAATAATGCGCAGGATTTGAGATGACACCACTGGAATAAGCAAACAAGCTCTCACAAATAGCAATAAAATCTTGTATTTCTCTCAAGCATATATAGTAGTGAAACATAGGGCATGAAGGAGTGGGCCAGAATACATTGAATGATAAAAGGTAAAACAGATTAGATGCGTAATTCTCGCTCTAGGAAAAGTATTGCCTCGTTTCACAGCTAACATTGTTGGGCAAACTTCTTACTCGGTTATGTGTTTTCAAAATTCTGTCACTTTCCTTGCGTTGTCAGTGGGACTTCTGTATACACCTAAAACTGGCATTTGACGGCTCTTTTGTACAGACATAAAAGTAAATGTTGACTGGTCTTTTGTCGCTATTTTTAAATTGAGCCGCCGACGCGGCTTTTACACTTAGAGTGAGCGGCAAGCTAATTGACTGAAGAAGATCCCGTAATTCCGGGATTTCCCGTTAATGGCGGGATTCCCTGGACCCCACAGCATTTGAGAGTTTTCAAGGACTAATTTTTCACTTGACAGTCAAAGATTCACACTACTAAGAAATAAGTAGACGTGGGCGGTGGGATATAAAATATAGAGGAGAAAAGGTAATATTTTGTCTATTCTGGTTTTCTTTCAATTTTGGTTTTGTGTTGAAAATATTATTTTAGATCAGGGGAGAGGGGTTCATAGTGGAGCACCCTAATTTTGTGTTTCTTAAAATTCCACATGGAAATTTCAAATCACTCTCAATTTTGTTCAATAGTTTATTTGTCAACTTATGTGCTTCTATATTTCGTTTTCAGGCCACATCAACATGTTTTTTGTTTAGGTATCCAAAAAAGACCCAAAACAAAAGTGAGACTGATAGTGGTGCACTAAGTTATGTTTTATTGGTGTGCTATGTGGGATCACATGATTTGTCAATTTGTGTACTTTATGGATAAAAAATGTTTTGTAATTGGATATTAAGGTGCCTCATTATGGGACCCATTGAGGACTACTTCTATCCCCACTATTGGACCCCGCAACACTATGGGCCCCTCTCCCCTAGTGTTTAATTTGTTTTGTTTTGCATGTAATTTAATTTAAAATTAATATTTTTATTTATTTATAGTTAAAGTAGATTTAATTTGTTTTGTTTTGTGTGTAATTTAATTTAAAATTAATATTTTTATTTATTTATTTATTTATTGTTAATGTAGATTATATAAATAAATGTGGATGGAAAATCATGTTTTTAAAGAAATTGATTAAATTTCAATAATGAAATAAAAAATTGTCGAGTAAATATTAAGAAGAAATAAATAATTAAACATATATATATATATATATATATATATATTTAATTAAAAGAGAATCATGAGTGTGATTAGGGTCTCTAGATCAAATCACACATACGATTGTTTTTAAGAGTTAATTCTATAGCTTAATTATTTGTCAATATATATATATATATGCTATTTTTTTTTAATTGAGTATCTAGGGTTGTTTATTTGAAGAGAAGTCTTAGGTCTTCATGTCATAAAAGAGAAAGTTTAATTGAAGAGGTGTTTAGACTATAAATATGTTTTTTTATTTGCTTGCATTATATCATAAAAGAGAAAGTTTAATTGAAGAGGTGTTTAGACTATAAATATATTTTTGTTATTTGCTTGCATTCTATTTGCATAAACATATACTACAATAATCACTTGTTCTCGACATTTTGCATCACTATCTTATGTGTTTTTGACATTGTGAAAAATAACAAGGGGTGAGATTAAGGCATGAGGAAGTATCAAACTTCAACATATTACATAAAAAACTCCTAAAGATGTTTGTAGCACCACACTATATGTAAAGTGAAGAAAACCAAATTCCTAGATTTATAGGTGTAAAGTATAGGATGATGATAAAATGACATAATCATGGTTCAAGCAACTGAAATTATAGACACAATTTTGTCTAGAATCGCATACCACCATAATTCAATTTGTTATGAAATTTATATATCTTCATAGTTCTAGATATTTAACCAAATTCTTATTCCACTCATTCATTTAATATTTTATTTCTAAATTTTATCATTCTTGACATAATAATTTATCTAGGGTTTAATTATAATTTTAATTTGATATAACCCCTCAATATTTTGCAAGGTTTCTTTTTATCTCTACATTTTAGTGAAACTGGCTACTCTTGCACCACCAAGGGTTCTCAAGCTTCTATTGATATTTTTTTGAAATGATATTTCTAATTGGATTCATCTTCATTTCATATATGAAATTGTTGTGTATCCTCATTATTTTATCTTCTTTAATCATCTAGGTTTTTTGTCTTGCTATTTTTCTTCATCTTTAGTTCTTTAATTGCTATAAGGTTCAACCTTCTCCTAATCTCTAATTTCAAATTCAATATATTTGTTTTGCATAATTTTAGATTTAAATTAAACTAAATTTACATTTAACAACCATAATCTTCTATTCTAGAACTCAAAAATCCTTTACCCTAAGTTTCTTTAACCTTTTGAACTATATCCACTAAATAGGCAGTTCCATGTGCATATGCCAGATCAAATTAAGGATGGACTAATTTTTTAAAGTGATATGACATGTTAAACTATACAATGTTAATATGGGCATAATCACCATAGAATTTATGCATACATTGATTAGATTATATTAAATCAGATGAAATCAAGGTATGATCAAATCCATGAATTAAATATGTTTTTATGAATAAAGAGGGTAAAAAAATTATTAATGTCAGGAAATCGCCAGTACAAAGAAATTAGGGGACCCATAAACACACCCAAAAGAAAGAAAGATTACCTAACCAACAAACATCCAACCAAGACCCAACACATCAGCACAACCAACCATGTCCTCTGAGATAATCTTCTCCAAAGCTTGGAAAATTCTGGGGATAACTATTCCCATCCCTCAATCTAGCAATCACTAACATTCTTAGAAGCCCTTTTGGCCAAACAATCAGCAACCCTATTCCATTCTCGAGGGATGTGAGTGAAAGACACCACCTCCAACATGGAACATAACTAGAAAATATGTCGAACAACCAACACAAGTTTCCAATTATTGCCCTCCAACTTCTACTCATTCAAAAAATTGACAATGATCTATGAGTCTAATTCACAGATAATCTTACGCTAACCAAGCATACATGCATGCTCAATAGCCCAAGGAATCGCCAAACACTCCATAAGATTTTTGGTTTGTTTCCCTTTGTGGATGGAGAAAAGGAAGATAATAGATCTAAAGCTATCTCTCCCTATCCACCAATCTTAATAGGCCCCGGGTTGTCCCCAAAAGAACCATCAGTGTTGATCTTCAAAACATCCATCGGGGGAGGAGACCAACTCCCAACCATCTAAACCTTCTTTTTGGTTTTCCTACCACAATGAACACAAAAGGAGTCAAAGGCTAAATCACACAAACCTAGACTACTCACAATCTCCTCATCACTCCTTTCCAAAGGAAAAATCACTTCACATTTAGCATCCACAGTCTCCTAAATCATACCAACAATTCTCTACTAGACTTTTTGAATCATCAGCTTGCTCCCACGAAAAAATCCTATGATTCCTTACCAACCAGATCTACCAAAGGATAAAAGCATGACCTATGCACCACACAATCTAGAGGAAAGAAGCATGAGATGGAGGTCTCCCAAGCTACTCCATAATTCCACTAGAGAAGAGGTGTGAACATGGTGATGTTTCTAAATACCCCACCAAAATTGCTAGATAAGCATATAAAAGGGACAATGAAAGAACAAGTGAGATGAATCATCCTTGTTGCAACTATAAAGAACACAAACAGATGGACCCTAGAATCCTCACTTTTGAAGATTGTCTCAAGTCAAACATCTATTCCAAGCTAAGGTCCATATGAAACAATAACACTTGGGCTAGGATAACTTATTCCAAACATTTTTCCACCAAGGAACTTCCAACCCACCATAATTTTGAGCAATCATCTCTTGGTATCCACTAGCAACCATCAAGACCCCCTTAGGATTCAAAATCCAAGCCAAAATATCCCTATCCTTAAGAGAATTACACTATCTACTTGTTAGAATATTATGAAGTTCAACATAGTCCTCCTCCAAGCTAGCCACATGTCACTCACTAGATAACTTCCGTCTAAACACCCCCATATGCCCATAGAGATGAGAAGTATTGAAATATTCCACCCAAGACCAACTAGCCTCCAAGAAACACTGGCAATGATCTTACAGATTAGGATACCTACTCATAATAGAAGCAAACCCATCCCAAGAGTTAAACCAGGAGAGAGCCTCATACCCCCTATTACAAATCCAAAACAAGCCCTCCTTGATTTTGAAACTTAGCACCTTTTTTAAGAGTTTCCCAAACCACTGAGCCTTTCCCCACAAGCGAGTATTGAGGAACCTCTTCCTTCGATAGATATTTGTGAGACAAAATCTTGGCCCAAATGTTGTTTTGTTCCAAACACCATCTCCAATAAAGATTGGCCAATATTTCCAAACTAGTTAGAGTCGAATCTCATAGCCCAAGACCACCAAATTGCTTTGGCCTACAAATAATATCCCACTTCACAAGGCTCCACTTAGAAGATGACAAGAACTTGACCTATAGAAATTTCCTATCCCGAGAGTCTAACTCCTTAATAAATTTGATGGGAGCCTACTGGAGCTTACACCTATAATTAGGAAGAGCACAAACCACTGAATTAAGATGTTGAATCTCACCAGAAAAAGAGAGCTACCTATGAGTACAATGATTCACCTTCACATGAAACTTTTCAAGAATATTCTAAAAAGAACCTCTAGGGAGGGTTCCAAAGGAGATAGGAATGCCTAAATAAATCAAAGGAAAAGAACTAATCTAAAACCTCAAGATACAAGCAATCCATTGTTGAATGAGCCTTAGAGTATTGAAAAAGAAAATGGATGATTTACCCTCATTAATCATTTTCCTAGAAGTAGCAAGATAGATGTCTAGAACCTTGCATAAATTAGTGGCCTCTCTAACCTTGGCCACGCCTATCAAAGTAGTATCATCAAAAAATTGAAGATGTGACTAAGGAGGTAAATTGTTGCCCCAAACACAACCTTGGATAAGAACTTATGCCACATTGCTCTTAATAACTCTCCCCAAACCCCCGGCCAACAAAATGAATAAGTATGGGGAAAGTGGATCCCCTTGTTGAAGACCTCTAGAGGCCCCAAATACGGAATATGGTTCCCCATTAATCAAGACCGAAAAAGAAGTGGTCATGACATAACTCATAACCCACATAATCCACTCCTAAGAAAAACCAAAAGCAGTAAGTTCCTTACATAGAAAGGATCACTTAAATTTGTCATATGCCTTTTCCATATCTAGCTTGATGAACACAAAATTTTCTTTAGAGGATTCCATGGACTGAATCATTTCAATGGTAATGACCACACCATCCAAGATTTTCCTATCTGCCATAAAGCCTCTGTGTTCCTTTGAAATAAGTCCGCTAATCCATCGCTTCAACCTCTTAGCAATCAACTTAGACCAAATTTTGTAGACCACATTGCAGAGACAAATGAGCCTAACCAAACTCAACCTATCTGCCTCATCACATTTTGGGATGAGAGCAAGAAAAGTGGAATTCATAGCCCTCAAAATTTGATTGTTCCTCTAAGATTCAAAGACCACTTCTAATAAATCCAAGTTTATAATTGTGATAGGTCGAATTTGAGCGTTAGAAATCAAGCAACAACTAAAAAAAGTGCAAATAAACAACTTAAAACAACCTACACTTCAAGATTAGCCTAAGTTGGAAACAAAACAAGACAAAGCCACAAAATGGAACTTTATACCTTGCGTTGAGTCGATCCTTTGGTTGGCCTTTCGATCTTTGACGTGTATGCTCCTTGGATGGCAAGATGCAAGCTAGATGAGGATGTGAAGATGGATGCAAGTGGATGAAAACAAGAAAATGGCTAAGTGTTGGTTAAGAAACAAAACTGCAAGAGTTTGGCTAGCACAAATGATCTCCCCAAAATGAGAGAAAAGAGGGGGTATTTATAGGATTTTTGGGAAATCCTAGGGGAAATGGACGGTTGAGATTGATCCACCAAATATCAAGATGTAGGGCTAAGGTGAGTTGAGAACTCACAAGCCCTCACATCTTGACATGTGGCATGTGAGATAGCCCTAAAAGGTGAAGTGGACATGAGGTGGAAGGATAGGTACATGACATGGAGGGGGGTACAAAGTACCTTGGGATTGGACAAGATCTCCTCATAAAGGAGGTACTTGTCCCCATGTGGGTGAGAGGACAAGTGGGGAATTAAAAATTCCTCAAATATACTTATGGGGAGATGGGAAAGAATTTTAAATTCCAAAGGGTGCATTGGGGATTAAAAGGTGAATTAAAAATTCACATGGGGAAGAGAGGAGCCTAGGATAAATAAAAAGGAATTAAAAATTCCTTGGGGGATGGGGAGAGTTGACTAAATGAGGTGATTAGGATTGTGCAAGTACTTGATTAGATTAATTAATGAGGATTAGAAGAGGGTTAGATCTCACATGTGACTTGATGTGACAAGTCAAAGATCACATGGGGAAGAGAAAAAGGAATTTAATATTCCTTGGAAGGATAAAAGGAATTAAAGAAGAAGTTCCTTGAGGAGGTTGATTAGGCTAGTTCAGTGAAGAGGATTAGAGGATGGTTAGATTTAAGAGATTAGAGGCCCGCTTGAAGTTGGAGGATGTGACACCTCCTAATCAAGGATTAGGCATGTGCGCACCTTAATGATAAGATTAGAAGATGGATTATGATAAGATAAAAATGATGGAGGATGTGACATGAAGGGAATTAAATAAATGGAATATTTATTTAATTCAATTGATGGAAGGAGGATTAAAGACATAAGGTATTATTGATTAAATACTTTAGGGATTTGGCATAATTAAAGCTATTAATTAAATAGTAGTATTGCCAATTAGCAGAAATAAAGGCGAAGGGATGAATTTTGGGATGGAATTAAGGGTGTCCCAAATTTAAACATCTACTAATAAATATTTCAAATTCTTGGAAAATTTGGTGGAAGCCATAGTAATGGAGACTTTCCTTTCTTTCCTCCCAAAATATGGGACAATCATGGGATGGGATGAAGATGGAATCAATGAAAGAGGTAAAAAAATCCAAGGGAGGCTGACATAAAAATTGAATAGGTTATTAACATGTTTGAAAAGTAATAAGGAGCAAAAGTTGTAACAAATTGATGTGGTTTTTGGGCTGCTAGTCACTTTTTAGAAAGGTAAATTTATTTTGAGAAAATTTGAGAATTTCAATGCAATGGTGGCACTAAATTTTTGGGAAAAGATAAGAAGGAAACGGAGTGTATGTTTGACCACCTAATTACAGGAAAAATGTCTCTTTTTAGAATTTTCTCAATATATAAGTAGGAGGTCACATGCCTAGATGTGTCAGATTTTTTTGTAATTTTTTTTTTATTAAATAATTAGTTATGATTTTTTTAATAGAAATTTTTAGAATTATTAAAATGTTTGTGTCTCACCACCATAACTTGGTAAAAAATTTATGAAATTCAATTTTTTTAATTCTATAGTATATGAACCATAGAATGTGGCACATCTTGTAGATTTGAAAAATGTTAAGTAGTTTGAAAGTTATATAAGTTTTTCAATCAACCTATCAATTAGGACTTTAGATGTAATGTAGGTAGAAAATCAATAATAATTATTTAATAAATTCAAAATAAGGAAAAACTTATATTCATGGAAAATTGACAATTTTTTCTATAAACCCTTTTTGTTTGATGAAATTCAGATAAAAAAAGTCGTTAGCCACAACCTGGGCAAACTTCAAAAAACTAAGCAAATTTTTAAAACAAGTTTTTTGTGTTGACTTTCTAGGTTAGAAAATCCTGAACCAAATATTGAGCCAATATCCATTTTGGTTTGGTAATACCAAACCGAAATGGATATCCATTTATATCGGATATTTGCTTTGAAACAAACATCTGTTTATAACGTATATCTGTTTTGGAATGGATATCCATTTTGAAATGAATATTTGTTTTGTTTTTCAAAATGGATATTTGTTTTGGAAAGTGTGAACCTAGTTTTTTGAAAAACAAAACAGATATCCATTTGAAACAGATATCCGTTTTGAAGACCTAAAAAACCCTCTTTAGTAAAATGGGCATAACTTTTGCTTTTCTTATCAAAATTTTGACTTTTTACAACATTGGAAAGGTGATTGAGAGCTCTATGCAATGGACTAGGTGGTGTTTCTATATTGTACATAAAAAAGTAATTATAATCATTTTAACTTCATACTTCATTTTTGAAACATCAAATGCTCAATACTTTCGCATGAAAAGTCTCCTTTTCATGATCTTTTTGTAACACTCATCTCAAAATACTTGAAGCTTTAGAAAATGTAATCAATAATTAAATATTTATATTTTTGGTAGTAAAGAGATGAAAAAAACTTCATAAATCATCATATCTCTCCACCCCTTTCTCTACCTCTCTATATATCACTATGTCTCCCCTTAAACTCTGGACCTATCCCTCCCTCCTTTCTTCTCTCTTTGTCACTCTTTATACCTATCTTTCTCACTCTCTCTCTCTCCTTGAGCTCTAGACCTATCGTTCTAACTCTATCTCCATCCTTCTCTCTCTCTCTCTCTCTCTCTCTCTCTCTCTCTCTCTCTCTCTCTCTCTCTCTCTCCCCCCTCCTCCCTCCTCTCTCTCTCCCCTCCTCCCTCCCCTCTCTCTCCCCTCTCCCATATCAGGTCCTCCCTCTCCTCTCTCTCCCTCTCCATCTCCCTCTCACTCTCCATCTCCTCTCTCTCTCTATCTCTCTCTCTCTCTCTATCCCTTTCAAGTCTCTCTTCCTCTTAAGTCTCCCTCTTAGGACTCTCTCTCAGGTCTCTCCCACTCCCTCTCTCTTTGTTCTCTCCCACTCCCTCTCTCTCTCAGTATCCCACTCACACTCACACTCTCTCCCTCTCAGGTCTTTCTCTCCCACTCTCTCTTCCTCTCTCCTTCCCTCTCTCCCTTTCAAGTCTTTCTCCCTCTCCCTCCCTCTATCTCCCTCCCTCTCTCTCTCTCTCTCTCTCTCTCTCTCTCTCTC
>VDFB02271358.1:300786556-300814501 GCA_007258455.2 Sequoia sempervirens
CCCTAATCCCCCAACCCTATACTCTCAATCCTCTACCCTCACCCTTAAACCCTCTACCCTCTACCCTCCATCCTCTACCCTCTACCCTCAATCATAATCCCTCAACCCTTAAACCCTTCATCCCACTTAGTAAACTCTATCCCCTAATCCATCCACCCTATTGACCCTTAAATCCTAATCCCTCAAACCCTATACATTTGACCCTTAACCCTAATCCCCCAACCCTATACCCTCAATCCTCAACCCTCAACCTTAAACCGTCAACCCTTAAACCCTCTACCCACTGCCCTATACCCTATAAACCCTTAAACAATCAACCCTAAACCCTCAACCTTTAAACCTTAAAACCTTAAACCCTCTACCATCTACCCTCAACCCTTAAACCCTTAAACACACTTAGTAAAATCTCTCCCCTAATCCCTCCACCCTCTTGACCCTTAATCCCTCAACCCCTATACACTCTACCCTATACATTGGACCCTATACCCTCAATCATCTACCCTTAGCCTTAAACCCTCAACCATTAAACTCTCTATTGTCTACCCTCTACCCTAAAAGCCCTTAAACACTCAACCCTAAACCCTAAACCATCAACCCTTAAACCTTCTACCCTCTACCCTCTAACCTAATCCCTCAACCCTTAAACCCTTAAACGCTTAAACCCACTTAGAAAACTCTCTCCCCAATCCCTCAACCCTCTTGATCCTTAATCCCTCAACCCTTAAACCCTAATCCCTTAACCCCTATACCCTCTACCCTATACATTGGACCCTCAACTATAATCCCCCAACCCTATACCCTTAATCCTCCACCCTTAACCTTAAATTTTCAACCCTTAAACCTCTACCCTATAAACCCTTAAACACTCAACCCTAAACCCCAAATTCTCAACCCTTAAACCCTAAACCCTCTACCCTCTACCCTCAATCCTCTACCATCTACCCTGAACCCTGATCCCTGAACCCTTAAACCCTTAAACCCACTTACTAATCTCTCTACCCTAATCCCTCAACACTTAAACCCTAATTCCTTAGCCCCTATACACTCTACCTTATACATTGGACCCTTGACGATAATCCTCCAGCCCTATACCCTCAATCCTTTAGTATTAGCCTTAAACCCTCAACCCTTAAATGCTCTACCATCTACCCTCTACCCTATAGAACCTTAAACACTAAACCCTAAACCCTAAACCCCCAACCCTTAAACCCTAAACACTTAAACCCTCTACGCTCTACCCTCAATCCTCTACCCTCTACCCCCTACCCTCAACCGTAATCCCTCAACCCTTAAAATCTTAAACCCACTTAGTAAACTCTGCACCCTAATCCCTCAACCCTCTTGACCCTTAATCCCACAAACCTTAAACCCTAATCCCTCAAACCCTATACCCTCCACCCTATACAGTTGACCCTCAACCATAATCCCCAACCCTATATCCTCAATCCTCTACCCTCAACCTTAAACCCTTAATCCTTAAAACCTCTACCCACTACCCTCTACCCTATAAACCCTTAAAAACTCAACCCTAAACCCTAAACCCACAACCCTTCAACCCTAAACCCTTCAACCCTCTTGCCTCTACCCTCAATCATCTACCCTCTACCCTCAACCCTAATTCCTCAACCCTTAAACCCTTAAACCCATTTAGTAAACTCTCTACCCTAATCCCTCAACCCTTAAACCCTAATCCCTCAATCCCTATACTCTCTACCCTTAAACCCTCTACCCTCAATTGTAATCCCTCAACACTTAAACCCTTAAACCCACTTAGTAAACTATCTCCCACAATCCATCAACCCTCTTAACCCTTAATCCCTGAACCCTTAAACCCTAGTTCCTCAACCCCTATCCCTTCTACCCTATACATTGGAACCTCGAACATAATCCCCCAAACTTGTACCCTCAATCCTCTACCATAAACCTTAAACCCTCTACCTACTACCCTCTACCCTATAAACTCTTAAACACTCAACCCTAAACCCTAAACCCTTAAACCATCTACCCTCTACCCTCAATCATCTACCCTCTACCCTCAACCCTAATCCCTCAACCCTTAAACCCTTAAACCCACCTAGTAAACTCTCTACCCTAATCCCTCAACCCTCTTGACCCTTAATCCCTCAACCCTTAAACCCTAATCCCTCAACCCCTATACCCTCTACCCTATACATTGAACCCTAAACCCTTAATTCTCTACACTCAATCTTAAACCCTCTTCCCACTACCCTCTACCCTATAAACCCTTAAACGCTCAATCCTAAACCCTAAACCCTCAACCCTTAAACCCTCTACCCTCTACCCTCAATCCTCTACCCTCAACCCTAATCCCTCAACCCTTAAACCCTTAAACCCACTTAGTAAACTCTCTCCCCTAATCCCTCAATGCTCTTGACCCTTAATCCCTCAACACTTACACCATAATCCCTCAACCCCTATACACTCTACCCATACACTGGACCCTCAACCCTAATCCCCCAACCCTATACCCTTAATCCTCTACCCTCAGCCTTAAACCCTCAACCCTTAAACCCTCTACTATCTATCCCCTACCCTATAAACCCTTAAACACTCAACCCTAAACCATAAACCCTCAACTCAAACCCTAAACCCTAAACCCTCTACCCTATACCTCTATCCCTACCATCTACCCCTCAACCCTAATCCCCAACCCCAAAACCCTAATCTCTCAACCCCTATACCCCCTACCATATACATTGAACCCTCAATCTTAATCCCCAACACACTATACCCTCAATCCTCTACCATCAACCTTAAACCTTTAACCCTTAAACCCTTTACCCACTACCCTCTCCTATAAACTCTTAAACACTCAACCCTAAAGCCTAAACCCTCAACCCTTAAACCCTCTACCCTATACCCTCAATCCTCTACCCTCTACCATCAACCCTAACACCTCAACCCTTAAACCCTTAAACCCACTTAGTAAACTCTCTACCCTAATCCCTCAACCCTAATCCCCCAACCCTATACCCTTAATCCTCTAGCCTCAACCTTAAACCCTCAACCCTTAAACCCTCTACCCTCTACCCTTTACCCTCTACCATATACCCTATACATTAAACACCTAACCCTCAATTTTAAACCCTCAACCTTTAATCCCTTAATCCTCAACCCTCAAACCTTAAACCCTCAACCTCGATACCCTCTACCCTATACATTGGACTCTTAACCCCAATCCTTCAACCATATGTACCCTCAACCCTAATGCCTCAACCCTATACCCACAACCCAATATATCCATCCATCCCTCCATCTCTACCCCAATCCCTCAAACCTAAACCCTAAACCCTTAAACCCTTAAACACTCAACCCTAAACCCTCAACCCTCAACCCTTACACCCTCTACCTAATACCCTCTATCCTAAACCCTAATCCCTCAACACTAATCCCTCAACCCTTACACCCTTAAATCTAAAAGAAATCCCTACCCTAATCCCTAAACCCTCAACCCTTAATCCCTCAACCCTTAAACCCTCAACCCTCTACCCTCAACCCCTATACCCTCTAACCTATACATTGGACCCTCAAACCTAATCCCTAGACCCTATACCTTGTACCCTCAATCCTCTACCCTCTACCCTCAACCCTCAACCCTCAACCCTTAAACCATAAACCCTTAAACCCTCTACCCTATACCCTCTATCCTCTACCATCTACCCTCAACCCTAATCCCTCAACAATTAAACCCTAATCGCTCAACCCCTATACCCTCTACCATATACATTGGAACCTCGACCCTAATCCCTCAACACTATACCCTCAATCCTCTACCATCAACCTTAAACCTTTAACACTTAAACCCTTTACCCACTACCCTCTACCCTATAAACTCTTAAACACTCAACCCTAAAGCCTAAACCCTCAACCCTTAAACCCTCTACCCTATACCCTCAATCCTCTACCCTCTACCATCAACCCTAACACCTCAACCCTTAAACCCTTAAACCCACTTAGTAAACTCTCTACCCTAATCCCTCAACCCTAATCCCCCAACCCTATACCCTTAATCCTCTAGCCTCAACCTTAAACCCTCAACCCTTAAACCCTCTACCCTCTACCCTTTACCCTCTACCATATACCCTATACATTAAACACCTAACCCTCAATTTTAAACCTCAACCTTTAATCCCTTTAACTCTCAACCCTCAAACCTTAAACCCTCAACCTCGATACCCTCTACCCTATACATTGGACTCTTAACCCCAATCCTTCAACCATATGTACCCTCAACCCTAATGCCTCAACCCTATACCCACAACCCAATATATCCATCCATCCCTCCATCTCTACCCCAATCCCTCAAACCTAAACCCTAAACCCTTAAACCCTTAAACACTCAACCCTAAACCCTCAACCCTCAACCCTTACACCCTCTACCTAATACCCTCTATCCTAAACCCTAATCCCTCAACACTAATCCCTCAACCCTTACACCCTTAAATCTAAAAGAAATCCCTACCCTAATCCCTAAACCCTCAACCCTTAATCCCTCAACCCTTAAACCCTCAACCCTCTACCCTCAACCCCTATACCCTCTAACCTATACATTGGACCCTCAAACCTAATCCCTAGACCCTATACCTTGTACCCTCAATCCTCTACCCTCTACCCTCAACCCTCAACCCGCAACCCTTAAACCCTAAACCCTTAAATCCTCTACCCTCTACCCTCTAACCTATACATTAAAACCTCAACCCTCAATTATCAACCCTTAATCCCTAAATCATCAATCCTTAAACCCTAAACCCTCAACCCCTATACCCTCTACCCTTTACATTGGATCCTCAACCTAATCCTTCAACTATGTACCCCCAAACCTATACCCTAAACCCTCTACCCTCAACCTTAAACCCTTAACCCTAAACCCTTAAACATTCTACCCTATACCCTCAACCCTTAAACCCCAAAATACCCTAGAAACCATCAACCCTATAGGTCCTCCACCCTATACCATCAACCCCTATCACTTTCTCTTTATCTATACATCTCACCTCTCCCTCCCTCCCTCTCTCCTACCCTGTCTAATTGTCTCTATCTACCCTCTCCCTCTTTCTACATACCTCTTGTTCAATCAATCCATACCACCCTCTCTCACTCCCTCTATCTATCTCTCTCTATCTCCCTCCCACTCTCTCTCACTCTCTCTCCCTCCCCCTCTCTCATGTCTCTCCCTCCCACTCCCTCTCTCTCTTAGGTCTCTCCCTCTAACAACCTACCTAGGTAACTCTCTCTCTCTCTCTCTCTCTCTCTCTCTCTCTCTCCCCCCTCTATATCTATCCCTCCCACCCTACCTAGATAAGTCCCTCTCACTCCACCCACCTCTTTCTCTCCCTATATCAGGTCACTCCTTCCCACAACCTCTCCCTCTCTTAGGTCTCTCACTCACACTCCCTCTCTCTCCCACTCCCTCCCTCTCACATTCCCTCTCACTACCTATCTCTCAAGTCTCTACCTCTCACCCCCCTCACACTCTCAAGTCTCTCCCTTTGGCACCCTACTTTCATAACTCTCTTTCTCTCCATCTCTCTCTCCCCCCTCTCTCTCTCTCCATATCTCTCAATTTTCTTTCTCCTGCCCCCCCTCTCTCTCACTCCCTTTATCCCTCCCACCCTACCTAGCTAAGTCCCTCTCACTCCAACCCCTTCTCTCCCACTCCCTCTCTCTTAAACTCTCACTTTACCCCTTTATCCCTTTATCCCTCTCACACTCTCAAGTCTCTCCCTTTGGAACCCTACCTACATAACCCTCTCTTTCTCTCCATCTCTCTCTTCCCCTATCTCTCTCCCTCTCTCCCACCCCCCCTCTCTCTCTCACTCCCTTTATACTCCCACCCTACCTAGCTAAGTCCCTTTCACTCCAACTCCTCTTCCACTCCCTCTCTCTTAAACTCTCACTTCCACCCCCTCTCCCTCTCTCCAGACTCTCTCTCTCTCCCCCTCCCCCTCCCTCTCCCTCTTCCACCCTACCTAGACAACTCTAGATCTCTCTCTCTCTCTCTTAAAATTATCCCTCCCTCTAAACACATACATAAATACATACATACAAGCATAATACATATGTACATACAATACTACATACATACAAGAATACATCTACATGCACATATATAAAATCTTACATACAATATACATGCATTGATACATACAGGCATACATACATACATACATGACATACAAGCATACTTGTGCATACAAACATACAAATATATAAACATACATTCAATAGAGTAGCATTTAACATAAAGCAAGACATAACATGAGTGCGTTATACCGTGCTTGTGTTATGGCTTGCTAGAAATGCTCCCCACAAACAAAAAATCATGTCAAAATTGACATATAATGTGAGCATGTTATAACGAGCTCGCATTATATCTTGCTTTGGGAATATCCAAGCCTTGGGATTGGTATTTTCTTTGGAATAGAAACCCAAAGGCATGGAGGGCATTCCCAATGACCAGAGACGTGTTTTTGCAAATTATACAATATTTCACATAATCGGGTTCATGCTCACTGTCAAGATTGCATGCGGTTCAATATCAAGCTAATTGAACATTTGGGTAATGTTAGGTTCTCTCTTAGCTATCCAACAATGTAATTTTTTTCACTTTCTAACAATGATAAGTTGTTCATCCATAATTTCTTTTGGTTGTATGTCTCTTTTTTGACAAAAAGTAGTGTTTGGTGTTGTTTTCATTATAAAGTAATCGTTCATTGAAATTTCAAATAAATTACATTTTAGAAACTAGACTCCATTCTACAAATTTTTTAAAATAAATTCAATTAGTTTCCAAAATTTGGAGGGGTAGCACAGAAAAAAAATTGTTTTTTAGGAAGTGTCCTCTTTGAAAATTAGTAAAAAATAAAATATTCACTAAAAAATTATCAAAAAAATCATGCATCAACTACATACTATTAGCTAACTTCTAACCGTAGCGATTTTAAAAATACTAAAAAAATGTTTACCATACAAGTGTCGAACAAGAGTTGCTATGTTAGGTTTTTCTAACAAAAACAACACCAATTTGTGTACGTACCTCATTTGAACCCCTTAATCTCAACCGTTTTCAAAATAAATTAGTAGTTTAAAAAGTAGAATCAGAGCACTTGAATCCTTTTTGTTCCATCTCAAAATTTTGAGTGTAACTATCCTTAATTTCACATCCAAGGTTAGTATTTCCTGATTTCAAAAAAAAAAAGTGGCCACTTAAGCCCCCTTTTTGGGAACCATCTTGGTGCACTTACCCTTGAATAAAGCTTCCTTAAAAGATGACTTTCTTCTTCCTAATATTGACAAGATCATGGATTCAACTATTGGACATGCTTTGTTGTCATTCATGGATGGATTTTCTGGTTATAATCAAATCCTTATTAATCCTCAAAATCAATAGAGAACTGCATTTTACAACTATTTGGGGAACATTTTGGTGGGTTGTGATGCCTTTTGGTTTAAAGAATGTCAACACAACTTATCAACATCCAATGAGATTGATCTTTCACATTACATACATAAAATTTTGGAAGATTGTGTTGATGACATCCTTGCTAAATCCTTAACAAGATAAAACAATTTAAATGTTCTTCAGAATTTTTTTGAATGAATAAATATAATATGTGATTAAATCCAAAAAAGTGTGTCTTTAGCATAGATAGTGGTAAAATTTTGGGGTTTGTCATATCTCATAGAGGCATTGAGGTGGACACAAAGAAAATTGATGCCATTATTAACATGCAACCTCCTAAGAAAATTTATCAATTACACACATTACAAGGTCGTATCCAAGCTATCTATTATTTTGTTGCATCTTTAAGTGATCACATGTTACCCTTCACACATCTTCTCAAAAAGGATGTCCCTTTTGAATGGGATGAGGATTTTAAAAATGATTTTGAGAGTTTAAAGGAATACCTCATAACTCCACCTATTTTACAACCTGCAATGCCAAACAAACCATTTATCCTTTATATTGCAATGTCATCCCATGCTCTTGTAGCATTGTTGGCTCAACAAGATGATCATGGAAAAGAACATCCTATTTATTACATTAGTCAAAATTTAATTGATTATGAAACTCGATATTCACCAATTAAAAAAAAATGGCTAGCTCTTGTATATTCGCTACCAGTAAATTGTGACATTATTTACAAAATGTTGAAATAGAAGTCATGACAAATTTTGATCCCCTTAAGCATATTTTAACAAAAAAAACCTTTCTGGATGCTTATCTAAGTGGATGATGTTGTTAACTGAGTTTGACCTTAAGTTTGTTTCACAAAAAGAAATCAAAGGACAAGCCTTAACCAATCACTTAACTGATGCTCCTTCTCCTCTCGCTTTACCTAATCATGACTCATTTCCTGATGATAGTGTCTTGACAACTAATGTTAAAAAATGGGAATTGTATTTCGATGGATCCAAGTGTAGAATAGGTTCTGGTGCTAGAGTGGTATTAGTTTTTCCTAATAGAAAGCCTATTCCCTTGTCCTATCGATTAAATTTCCTATGTACAAATAACACAGCTGAGTATGAGGCATTAATTGCGATTTTCTATGATGCTTTAACCATGGGTTCCAAAGATATCAAGATCTTTGGTGATTCACAATTAATAATCAAACAAATCACTGGGACATATCAAACTAAACATGACAATTTTTCAAGATACAAGGATCTTACAATGAAACTATTAGAGAAGTTGAAATCATTCACCATTGATAACATCCCATGAAAAGAAAATAAACATGCAGATGCAATGGTGAGTGCAACCTCTCTTATATCCCCACACAATCCTTCAACAACCTTCACCTTTGTTATTCATCCCATCATGAAACTTTTAATTGATACCCAATTAGAAGATATTTTAACTACAACTCAAGATGACTCATGAGAATGGTATGATACAATCTACAATTATTTAAAAGATGGTACCATTCTCAGTCCCACCATGACAAACAATCAAAATCATTTACGCAAACTAGCATCCAAATATGTGATCCTCGTCGATGTGTTGTATCGAAGATCCTTCAATGTTCTCTTACTAAGGTGTCTTAAGTATTTTGAAATTCCTATAGTCCTTGAACAAGCTCATGTTGGTGCCTATGGAGGTCGTTTTGGAGGACAGTCATTAGTGAAAAAACTTATTTGTATGGGATATTACTGGAAACATATGGAGAAAGACCATTTTGCTTACATTAAACTATGTCACAAATATCAAAAATATAGAAATTTGATCCATGCCCCTACTTCTAAGATTCATTCCCAAATACCCATTTGGTCATTTTCAATATGGGGATTGAATCTTATTGGAAAAATTTACCACCCTCTTCTATTGGACATACATTTATCATAACCACAACAAACTACTTCACAAAATTGGTGGAAGCTATTCCTCTGCGATTTACAAATGCTGAAGTAATTTGTTGTTTCATATTGGAACACATAATTGCTCACTTTGGACTTCTATCCGCAATAGTTTCAAACAATGGAACCCATTTTAAAAATAATTAAGTAAAGAAATTTCTTGAAAAATTCAATATCCAACATCGCTTTTCTATGTCATACTATTCGAAATCCAATGGACAAGCTAAAAGAACTAATAAGATCCTTGAACAAATCCCAAATAAAACTATTAACAAACATCATAAGGATTGGCATACACAATTACATTATGCACTATGGGATTATCGATCAAGTGTTAGATTATCCACAGGAACTACACCTTATAACCTCATTTATGGCACCAATGTGATCATGCCCATGGATTTAGAAATTCCTATGCTTTGAATTGCTCTTCAAGACCTTATTGATGAAGCCACTTATAAAGATCAACGATTGCATTAGCTTGAAATGATCAATGAACAACGCATCAATTCTCTTGAGCATCTTCAAGCTTACATTAAACAATTACAATGAAAACTCAATACTCATGTCATTCCTCATATTTTTCATAAGAGTGATTTTGTTCTTTATGAAAATAAATGTAATACTAATGTTGACCATGAAGACAAAGATAAATTCAGCCCTAATTGGTTAGGACCTTACATAGTGGATACTAGTTATGGTTCTGGTGCTTACGTATTAACATAGCTTGATGGAACACCCCTTAAGGAACATATTAATTTTGTGCATTTGTGTCGGTATTATCTCTAATCCCTTTGAATAGTATGGATTAAAAAGCAGTGTTATCTAAATTTATTTGGTTTCATTCTAAATAATTTTCACATTGCATTGTTCTTGACAACTAGTCATGTGTTTCTCTTGAACACTAAGGTAATTATTTAAATTATTTTTATAATTACTTTATATTTCATACTATTCATCCTCTTGTTATGTTAAGTTCGATCCTTATATGAATTATAGGTGTATTGAATCTAACATACTTTCTTTAATTCAACACTGTTGTATCTAAAGTGAAATTGAAATATGTTTTACATTAGATCACATCAATCATGTTAAATCATGTAGACATTAATTAAATAATTTTACAACAAGTTATTTAATTAATCACATTTCCATTTAACATTCAAACACATTAAGAAATATTGCAACAACATCAAATACTTATATATATATATACATACATACATACATATATAAATATATATATCAAAAATTTTATGTACATCTCAATATCATATACAACATCACCAAGTTCTGTGAAAGCTAGACCCCTCAGGATCTAGTGCTTGTGATTAAGTCCCCAGACATCATGAGATGGTCGTGTGTGATCATGACCGTGAACTACTGACTCTAAGTGCATACTCCAGACCCTATACTCAACCAAGAGCCACAAGTTGATCCTCTGCCATCTGATCCCTCTCTGCTCATACCTATGCTAGCTCTGCATGTAGTCTCTTAACCTTTGATGAGGTTTGCGATGACTATCCTGCACTCTTAGCTCAACGAAGTCATCTCCTCATTCTCTCATACACTTCTCCTATCCTCACAAAAGGTCTGAGCAACTCTGGCTCCTCCCCCACAATCGGTGGGGGTACGTAGTTAGGACCCATCTCCTTGTCAATGGATGCAGGCACTATCTTTGCGGTAGCCTGACAATAGAACTATCACCACTCTCTCATCACTCCTGCAAGATGAAAAAAGTACACAATCAGTAAACATCATCATGATATATATATATATATAAAGCATAAAACACTAAAGTATATGCATAAAATTAAATATCATCACCTATGTCTCCAGTCGACTGAGGGATATCAACCTTATCCTCTCTAGGAGACATGGAGGATGTGCTATCCTCTCTCTAATAGTGGGTCCTAATGTCTGCCCTAGCTACTACATGTGATTTGGTCATATGAGTGTGTGAGGACTCTCCAAACTCGTGCTAATCCTCAGCTGGTATCTCATCACCCTCACTCAGGGGTGGCTCCTCCTCATAATACTCGTCCTCCTCATAATCCTCCTCATCCTTATCCTCCTCTCCTCCATCTTGGTCCTCATAGTTAGGATTAGCCTTTGAATCATACTCATCATCAATTACATCAATAAATATATCTGTCGGCTAAATCGTACATCCTCGGCCCTCTCCTCTAGCTCATCTCCTTCATCTGGTGTTGGCCCTGCATCACCTATAGGGACATCCATTGGAAATATACGAGCTAGTCTTGTTACTAACCACCACTCCTCATGCTCATCTGTACTACCAACATCATCAGTGTTAGAGGTTGGTGGCTAGTCGTGGTCTGAATCATCAGAATCACTCTCATGAACATGATCTATAGTAAGCCACATAGTATCACTTGGCCTCTAAGCACTCCGCATTGATCACCTAATGAAGGGGCACACCCTTGATGGTGTCTGCAACTGGCCAAACTATCACATGATTCGGCCATAATAGAATGGATGACAATATAGTCATGTCATCCAACCAAAAATCTGTCCATCTGCATCCTCCTTAGCTATCCTATGGGATCTAGCCACTGTAGTGTGAGTAGATAAGGTCTCCATTGAATCTCATCCTCCTCCAACCAATCAAATCTCACCCTCCAAAAATGTAGATCTTCGTACCGCCACAAGCATCGTAGAGGATAGCCAAACACTCATGGATATCTTTTAGCTAGAGCACAAGGGAACTCGACAAGCCTGGTGTATGTAATATGCTCCAAGAACCACACCTGCAGATGTGTACAGTGCACCATACTGTTGATCTCTTAGAACACAAACTGACCAAGATCATAATAAAGATGTGCTAGGATGCAGCATCACCAAGCATAGACTATCCTATGCTCCACCATCCCGCGAATCAAGTGTACCAATCCTCCATCCAAGTGTGTTGCTCATCCATCAGGATTAAGAACAAGAGCCAATGTATGCATCATAATTTAGCTCACAATGGGGGCTCATGAATATAGAAGCATGGGAGGCTCGATTTACGCTCTCACACGCTCATCATGAATAGGTCCATCTAAGCAATACTGCATGTCCGCCTTCTTATCATGGAATGAGCAATCCCCCTAGAAATATGCAGCTCTCCTTGAATAGGAACTCAAATAATACGGTGTACATCCTCGAGAGTGATGGTCATCTCCCTGATAGGAAGGTAAAGTATACATGTATCGGTGTCCCAGTACTCACATAGGGCCATAATCATGGCATCATGGTATCTCATAGGTGGCATCAAATATACCCAATAGGTACCTACTTCCTGTAAATGCTTTGTCTTTGCGATTGATAGTGTTGTGGCTAAATCTCTAAGAAAGCTAATCTATCTCCCTCCTGGCCACTATCACGACCGGGATGGAACTTATAAAATCATAACAATATGCTCTAAAAACTCATCTAATATCTTCAATTTTTACATTATTCATCATGCAAGTGTGCTAAAGTTCATCTAGTGTGATTTTCTAAAGGACCTACACAATTTACAACCCTTTTGGGCCACTTTTGTGAAGAAATGGGACACTTCACAAAGAAATGGGACACTTTGCAAAGAAACGAGACAATTTGCGAAAAAATGTGACACTTTGCTTCATGAAGAAATGGAACACTTTGCAAAGAAACGAGACACTTTGTGAACAAATGGGACACTTAACGAAAAAAGGGGACACTTTGCGAACTTTTTTTCCAAGATCCTAAATTAACCTATAAATGCATTAAAAATCATTGAATCATTAGAAAATCACTAAGCGAAAGTTGTAGAATCAACTCACCTCATAGTACAGTTCATCGTGCACCACTTGCTCTAGAAGCTCATCTAATTGCGAAGGCATGTAACCTCGTCTACTTGGCATCTTCTCATCTCACTCATCACTCTCAAGCTACAAGAAGGTAAAACACAATAGTAAGTGAAAAATTACTCTCTTCTACGTCTTGTAACCTATTTTCATCACCTTTACTCTTATGCATTAACTTAGGGTTATTTTATCTTAAGAGTTAATAAAACATCTTTTCTTCAAAACAACATAATGAGAGCTAGGGAACTCCATTTTTTAATTCATTTGATGCATTGTAATCATGATTCCACACCCAACATCATCAATCGTCTATCATTATGTGGCATGGTACTTGGAAATTCCCTATGATATGATGTTCTTTATTTGACATGGCTAGATTGCTACCTTGATTCCACCTCTATAAAGCAAGCGAAATCAAGGGGGGGCATACATCTACCCTCAAACTGGATTCCTAGGAAGTAGATAAAAGGATTTTTTAGAAATTAAAAAATTTGTGTTGCAGGATGTGGTTCCTAATGTTGTTGTTTGCAAGATAACTACATTGGCGGCTTCATTCTCCCGTCTTTTGAATGAGTATCCTTTTATACAATAAAGTGCACTATTTAGAGTTTGTTAGCTTACATATGCACATAGAGTCATATGGGCACTAAAGTGGGGGCTAAATGTGGCATAGAAAAATGGAAACTCTTCACAAAAGAGATAATTTCACACTTAATTGGACCTACTTTTGAGTACCCCTGCATCATTTATTCTTCAAAATAACATTTATAGGCCCCTAGGACCCATTATTTTTTATCTAAAGGCTTGTTTCACTTGAGAAAACACTTAAATCCTAACAAACAACACTTAATTCACTAATATCCTGAAGAAAAAAAACTTCAAAAATCACTAGTGGGACCTATTCACCACCTTGGGAGAATGAGTCCCCTCTAGTGGGACCCATTCGCCAAGGGTGGAAAATGAGTCCCTTTCAAGGGAAATTTCAATTTTGAGCGGGAATTTAATCAATTCAACTTAAATTTTTAGTGGATATCAACCTCTTAGGTCTAAATAATAGGAAAATTAGGTGTTGATGCTTATAAATACTCCTTTTAGGTCATTTTTCATCTCTTAGTCATTTTTACAAAGCAAATTCTAAAGTCAAGTCTTCCACAATAAATTTCATTAGCAAAGTTGAAGTTTTAGGGCAACAAACTAGGGTTTTTGCAAGTCTTGAAGCTCAATCTTCCTTCAAGATTCAACATTGCAAAGAATTGATGATGGATGCCTATGGTGAATCATGAAGAAATCTAGGTTTAAGAGATGCAACTAGCCATCAAGTCAAACCTAAAGACTTATTTTCAAAGTGATTCCATCTTCCATTTTCTCTCTATCTTCTGATTAAGGTTTGCATTTCATTTGTATGTCATTTATCTCCATTTTGATGTGTTGTAGGATTTCTAGGGTTGAAGTCTTGCATCATTCAAATCACATTTTCACATCTTATTTTAGCACAATAGAATAGGGTTTTATCATACTTCAAAATTTCCTAGTCTTTAACACAATTAAGGCTAGGGTTTTATGAAAATTTTTGTCCATTCAATGTTTGATTACCCAATTAGTGGTTTGAACAAGGAAAACCCCCCATTAGACAACAAGTTTTAAGCTGTTTTGCAAGAATTTTTTGAGATCCTGATTTGGGTTTCCGTCAAAAAGTGTTGTACAAGTGACAAGGTGCAAAACTGAGATCTGAATTTGCAGAAAATTGAAAGTGGATTGATTCTCCATGGATGGTGAATGAGTCCCTCATGAGGTGACTTTAATAGTTAGATGTAGATCCTAAGACTCAATGAACAGAACCCAGTTTCTTGGCAAAAAACCTTGTCCTGAGACCGATTCGCCCAGGGTGGTGAATGAGTCCCAATCAACAAAAAAGTCAAATTTACCAAATTTATAGAGTGTTTTCCAGTCATCTTTAGCTTTACAGGTGCACACATTATGAAATACAACTTTATGTTTAGTTTTATTTGCATTTTTGTTCATCTTTTTAAGCTTTTTGCAAACCTCACAGTGTTTTTAAACATTGCATATTTCATTAGTTTTGCATTAATAGTCAATCAATTTCATCACTTAGTTGCATTTAAATCAATGTATTTAGTCTTAATAACATCATACAATCCTTTATTTGAGTGAACCACCACAATTTTAGTGTTCTATCTCTCTCCTTTTAGGTGAAAAATCCTAAGAGTGTAAGAGAAGTACATAGAAGCACAAAATTGTTGGTTCAATATCCATCAAAGATGTCCTCAAATACAAAAGAAATATTCTCAAGCAACTAACAAAGCATATCTAGTAGTTGGTCCTAATTCCATGAAAGTGGCCATATCCACTCATCATTGCTCATATTCCCAAGTTTGGAGAGTCAAGGGTTCTAAACCATCAACTAATCAATCCCATATTCCTTGATGCATAACACCATGCACTCCATTCATGATATCGAATTCATGTGTTAACCATGTGTTGGCAACTGCCTTTCATCATAAGGATTATGAAGGAACTCTATCATGATGTGCACACATAGACAAGGTTAATTCTAGTACCAACAAGGGAGATCAAAGTTCTCAAAAGTTGCATTCAAGAGCTTGTATCTTAGCAAAGAAACTTCTTCAAGAAGGGTATCGTTTACATGTTATGATAGTGGCATCTACATTAGTACCACTAGGTGATTTGACATGAGGGTAATATTTTCAAAATATCTAAAAAAAAAATTTAAAAATTATTTAGGTGGAAAATAGGGTTCATCAAAGTGAAATGAATCAAGATAATGAACCACTAAGTTTTTCCACAAAAAATATGCAATTATGAAAGCCAAAAATCCCAAATAACAATCATAAATCAATCCTAACTGTTATAGCAACTATGAGGGGAGTTTTGAGAGCTTAAAATAATGTGTACCTTGTTGAAAGAAGCCTATTTTTAGGGCACAAAGGACTCATTCGCCTTTAGTGGCAAATGGGTCCCTATTAGGTTTTCTAAAACTAAGATCTAGGTTATTTTCCTTGATGTTTGCACTCTCAAATTCCTAGTTTTATGCTCCCGAAAAACCTATAATAAAGTATGCAACTTGAATTCTTTGTTCTTGCACTATAAAGATCAATCTTGCAACTTGACAATTTTGCTCTAAACTTCTTCTCTACTTGATCTTCAACCTATAAATATGCAAACACACATCCAAAGGAAAAAAAAAACTTGTTGATTGTTAGTGAATAGGGGTTCTCCTAAGTCAAACCCCTTGTAGGTGATTATTAAACCAAATGATGAAATAATGAAATTGAAGCATGAAACATGAAATGATGTAATGTTGATACCTTGGAAGTTATCTTAGAAGATAAATTTGCAATCTAACGTGTAGTGGCCATGACGAATGTAGATCTTGATCTCAAATATGATGTGCAACAATGCTTATATTGTAGATCTCCAATACTACATCAATTATATTAGCTCAACAACATGCAGGAATGCACTATGCGTTAGACATGATGAAATGATCTTGAATTACTACAATAAACTCTTGATAATATGCCTTGAAATTCCTTTGAAATTTCTCTTGTGAACTCTTATGCTTGAAAACTTGAATGCTTAGGCCTCTTGTAAACTTGCTAGGAGAAACAATGTGAATTAACCCCATATTTATACTAAATCAAGATATTAATCCTAAAATTCAAACAATTCAAGCCGACACCAGATCGAGAAAAAAACATTAGTAAAATCCTGCTAGAATGAAATTCAAAAAGGGGGTCCTTATTAAGGGAGGACCCATTCACCACCTAGGGTGAATGGGTCTTGGCACTGCTTTCCAAGACCTTGCCTTTGGGGAATAAAGCACATCAAAAACCCATGTAGATTTTGCAAAAAAGTGGGGTCCTATAGAGGGAGGACCCATTCGCCACCTAGGGTGAATGGGTCCTACCACCAATTTCTAGTACTTCATATTTTCCCAATTAAATGTTATGTAATTTGGATTATGGGCCCCAAGATAGATCTTTGGAAGGTGTCACAAATAAGGCTTAAATTTGAATTAAAGGGGCTAATTAACTCTAATTAACCAAAATAATTAATGAGAGCCTAGATAAATGTGAGAGTGTGTTACAACACTTAAAAGAGGGTACAAATTAAGTATGTTTTATTAAAAAGGGGCCCAAGATCAATGTGAATGTGTTACAAAACATTACAACATTAAACCTAGACAAAATTAGGTTAATCAATAATAATTATTCCCAAATGAAGTAAGGAAAAATGATACTTTTTCTGTCACTACAAAATAAAAATAAAAATCAAGAAAATAGTAAAAATAAAAATTGTCCTCCAGTGAAAACGACTATGGTGGCACTTTGGGCATGTACTATGATGAAAACCTAGAAAACACATGTGTCATGAGTAGAATTGAGCATCTATATGATCCTTCTCAAACAAAAGTATCTCATCTTTGTCATGATAAATCAAATATTTTGTCCATCCATATAATCCATCTTTATCCAGATCTTCCAGTTTATCTTGATCTTGATGAAGGTTCAACATATACTTCAACTCTACTCATGGAAAACTCTTGATACGATCTTTTCCATTTTGTCTCACGAAGTCTAGTAGCCCATATCTAGCATGATAAAACTCTGTCAAACTCTTCACATACACACACCTATCTTAGTTTATCCATTGAACTATGAAACATTGCTAGACACTGGGGGCATGTTATTGCACTCTTGTTTTCATATAAATCTTGATCCATGTCTTGTATCTCACAATGTGATATCAAAATTGTGATCTAGGTATCCTTTATCTCAAAATCTATCAAAAAATCCCAAAACATTCGTAAAATCACCAAAATCCTAAAAACTTGCAAAATCTAAAAAATCCAAAAACATTAAAATCTTATATAGCCAAAAATCTAAAAACATTCAGAAAGTTGTAAAGTCAAAATCCAAAATATCCAAAACACATCAAAATCCCTAAACAAGTCAAAAACTAAAAAAATAAAAAAAATCACCTTGTTGAACTACATTGTCTCTGAGCTTGAACATAGGCAATGCCATCACCGATGTGGCCCCAAGATGCATTAGGTCAATCTTTAGGATTCCATCATAATAGACTGATAATCCATCAAATGTTCATATCTCATTAATAAATAGTTACTGGTCAAATTTAGTTGAACTACGTGTTCTTTGTCTGTATAACGTAGGAAAGGCTAATCTTTGATATGTCCCCAAGGCCCTAGGTCAGTCTCTTTTAGGTCTTGGAAAAAATTTAGAAAACAAAAAAACATTTAAAATTTTGAAAAACCCAAAACATTTGATAACAGTAAAAAATCTGAAATAGCCTCACCTAATTGAAAAACCTAAACATCCAAATACACCCAAAAAGATCAAAAATAGTCTCAAAAACATTGCAAAATGTCAAAAACATTGAAATATTCTTTAAAATCCAAAAACCACCCATCCCATCTCGATTTCAATTGTAATAAAATTCCATCCATAATAAATCAATCGTGACACTCACCCTTTGTAAAATAAATGAAAAACAAGTACAAAAATCACCAAAAGGGTATGTGCAGGATCATGATGGGCCAAAAAGTGGCGATATGATGGATATGTGGCTGACAACTTTCCTTTTACCCAAAATTGATTAAACAAAAAGGGTTTTTAAAGGAGATTCTCATATTTCCACCAATATAAATTATGATATACTTTGAATTTAATAAATAATTATTATTCATTTTCTATTTGAATTATGACTAAAGTCTTGATTGATAGGCTAATTGAAAAAAATCTATAACTTTCAAATGGTATCACATTTTTTGAATCCAAAACATGCATCACATTCTATGCTTTGCATACTATTGGATTAAAAAAAAAAAATGAATTTCATGAAGTTTTGACCAAGTTAACGTGGTTAGACATACAAGTTTTTATATTTTTAAAAAATTGTAATAAAAAATTCATAATTAATTATTTACTTTGAAAAAAAAATTTAAGTACTATTGCATTGAAATTTCAAATTTTCACCTAATAGATTTTTTCTTTTTTTAAATAAACTTAGTATTTTAGAAACTACATTCAATTTACTACAGATTCTATTCTTACATATTTTTGAAATAATATAGATAACTTATTCAAATTTTTACTTCAAGTTTCCTAACTCTGATTTTTCTGAATGTTTTGCCACTTAAGGGCCTATTTTTTCCATGATGATCTTGCACATACCCAAAAGTAAAACCTTTAAACACAACAAAAATTAAAACTCTTGATCATTATCAAACATTTCAATCAAGCCTTCTATCAATGACCTTTCAAACAACCTATCAACCTGCCACCATCCACTAACATGTCCTAGGATGCATCCTTCCTACAATGGGAAATATCATTGGAAATCATTTTGGATTCTTATCTTCAAAACAAACCAAACCTTTGGCAAGAGATATAAATAACATTGATTGTTTGTTCATTTTGAACTTGTCTTATGATTTATCTTGTCGACCCATTCTGAGGACCTCTCGATAATGTCTATAAAGATGACTTAGAGAGAAAGGAATGGGGCATTGATCATTATCTTTTTTTTGCTATGATTTTTGGATATTCTTGTAAAATAACTTTTGTAAATACTTGCTTTGTTGTGTGTAGGGAGGTCGTTTTGAATAGATTATCAAGTATTATGTATGCTTTGGTTTGAAATATTCTAAACTTTTAAACTGTATTCCAACACAATTTTGTATGTCAAGGTGTGAACAAGGATTGTCTTATCTATTTTTAGAGTCAAATTTCATCGCATTAGATATAATGCCTTCCTAGTTATCAATACCATGATGCATTGTATCTATGTGTTATATCAAAAATATAAGAAATGAAGCACTAAATTATCCCAATCCCTGGAACAAGAAAATCGTCTATCTCATCACCATATCTAATAAAGTCTTGAACACTCATAGGATTTTTAGACTTCTGAATCAATCTCAAAATAAATGGTTAATCCATCAACCTCATTCTTCTATCCATCCTTCTCATTATTCTGTCTCTACTAACATTTCTATCCAAGTATTGAATCTATGCTATATATCAAAATATACATGAGGTTACCCATGGTTGATGATTGTCTATACATCATAAAATATGTCTACATTAAGTATCTAATCTTTCTAAAGAAGTATCTTTCATCTTCTTTGAGCTTAACATATGCTCAATCTTTTCCACAATATCGACCCAAAAATTAAAATTTCCATCTAATCTCTTAAGGGGGTGGGGTACTAGCATAATTCATTCTATTGGGGCAATAGTGGGACATCTGAAAAAATCAAGAATTTTTAAATTTTTGATTTGATTAGCAACACATTAATTTGAAAAGTGTTAGTCTTTGAACCAATGTAATAGGTACCTTGGTCCAAAGAGGGGCAAAATATATAGTTAAAATTGTCTTGAATGATATTGCACACTTAAATCTGATTACTAGCACGGTTTCATCCTAAATTCATCCCCTTTTTCAACTATTTAATTAAATAATCCTAGTTTTTTAATTAAATGCATTATTTCTCATCTATTAATCTAATTAATTTCATTAGGTTAATTCGCCCTCTTTCACACAAACATTTCATCTTGTTTAATTGAATAATGCAAATTATTTAAATTAAGCCCCCCATATGTCCTCTCATTTAATTGAATAATCTAAATTATTTAATTAAATGTCACTTACCCCCTTTTTCATTAAATAAATAAATTATTTATTTAATAGTCCTGAATTCCTTTAATTTGCACAGTTAAAACTTTGTTTTAATTATCAAATTACTAATTATCCTCATCCTCCCACTTGCAACGAAATATTCCCTTGGAGTAGTCCTCCTTTGCACATTCCTCCAAAAGAGAATATTCTTATGGAATATTCCTTTTTGTACACTCATTCAAAATGAAAATATCTTAACCTCTTCCTAATTCTTAGGAAGTGTGTTTGTTGAAAGCTAATAAGGACCATTGATCAAATTGCTCTATCCTTGTCAACTTTCAACCTTGACCATAGATTGAAATACTTAATCCATGCCTAATCCTCTCACTGATTTTCATCCCTTTATTAAGATAATAAATATTGACCATTGGTTTCAAAATTTTACCTATAAAAAGACCTCACTTCTATGAAACAGGGATCCAATCATTTTACCAAAGTTACTATAAAAATTTAGAGCAATGTTTAGCATTTTAGCATCATCTTAATTAGTTTATGCATCCATTTTAGCTTAGTTTCCATTAATGGCTACATATTTGAGCATTGTTTCCACCTAGCTTAGCTTGCATCCACCTCCATTAGCATTTAGCATCACCATTTTAGCAATTGGAATTCTATATCCATTATTAATCTAGCTTTTCATTCATGTTTATCTTAGCTTTTCATCAATTTCATCAACTATCATCACTAAAAATCCATTTGATAGCTTGTTTATCCAAATGATTGGGAAAGGATTGCATTCCACATCATATGCAACACCACTCCTCCAATGGAATGAAGTTTGGGTCTTAAATTAGGTTTCCTTTATGCTTTTATGGTTTATTTTATGCTTAGTTTAATGGTTGTTTGGTTTGAAGCTTTCAATAATTTCATTGGGATTGTAACTTAATTGATTTAATCTAGCTTAAATTCATATGGATTTGGTAGACTTAGGTCATATTATGTTTATAATCATAGGTTCCCTATGGAATATTGGTGGAATGACATCCTGCAAATGGTTGCTTTGCTTCTGGGGAAAGAGGTGGGTCCCTCCAAGAAAACTCAAGATAGAAAGGTAATGACTTTTGCTCGCATTTGTGTGGAGATTTATTTGAGTAACCCTCTTCCAAATTCTTTGGAAATTCATGTGGGTACATCTTCTTGGTTGCAACAACTTGACTATGAGACACTTCCTTTATGTGCCAACTGCGCCATGAATATGGCCACTTGCAGCGAAGATGTCCTAAGTCCAAATCTTTTGAGTCTTAGCCAACTCAGCCTCCTTCCAAGCCCCCAAGGTTGATAAGGGCAAGGCTCCTATTCCTGGTGTAGATGTTGATAATAAGGGTTCCATTCCTGCTACGCCCCATAACAGGAACTGAGCCCAAAACAGAACTTATAAGGAGAGACAGGAAAGAGATTTATTTTATCATTTTGAGGTTTTGGATGATCTTATTAAATAGGAGATGAATATGAGGATGATGGCTCTAGATCAAGGTGTTTTGGAAGTGGTTTAGGAGGGTAATGTTCTTCCACAAAATACTCTAGAACTTATTCTCAAATGGATATAGATCATGAGATGGTTGTCTCAGCTGTCCCTAAGGCACCTATTTCTATGGAAAATATTGAGGAGGAAAACTCCATGATGTTAGAGAATATGTTCTCTAATTCAAAAAAAGGAATCAAGGCCTCTCCTTCTTTGGGGATTCAACAGAAAAATCTAAAGAAAGGGGCTCCTAAGAAGCCCTCAAAGGTCAGGAGGAAGAAGGATTTGGATAAAATAAAGATGATGGGGGAGATGTTGGTGGAGTCAGGATCTATGAACACTCTTGATTCTCACTTTTCCACACCTCAGAAATGATTTTTCTCTTATGAAATGTAAGGGGTTTGAACTGTGGCCCTTGATAGAAAGTTGTTTGTGATTTGGCAAGAAATTATTCTTTGAATGTGCTTTTTATATAGGAAACTAAGCTATCTATTGAGAATATATATGGTATGGTTCCTAAACTCTCGGGGTGGGGTCAATGCGAGTGCATTGGTGCCCGAGGAAATTGTAGGGGATTGGCTTGTTTATGGAATCCACTGAAGATTTTCCCACCCTGGTGGATGTCTTGCAAGTCTTCTATTTCTATGGATACTTCAAGTTTGGAAATTGGAGAAATTATTCTTCTCTCCAATATCTATGCTCCTACGTATTTTCCTGGTAAGTAGCTCTTTTGGCCTCACATCCAATTTTTTCAAAGTTCTACTCTATTATATCCTTGAATTATTGCAGATGACTTCAATGATATTATTGATCTGGATGAAAAGAGGGGAGGAATTTTGAGGATGGAGCCTTCTACTCTTCTTTTCCAAGATAATATTTTTTCCTTGAATCATTTTGATATTAAACCTAGCAATGGCCAATTTACTTGGAATAATAGGAGATTAGAGGAGTGTATTGCTAAGAGGCTTGATAGGTTCTTGGTATCTTGTTTCTGGATTGGAGGATCTTGGTCTATCTATTTTGAGATTTTGGATTGGAGGGGTTCAGATCATTGGCCTATCAAGCTAACTACTTTATTCGCTTGCGCAACCCAGTATCCCTTTTTCAAATTTCAACTTATGTTGCTACGTGATCCCTCTCTACAAGATTATGTTACTAAGTGGTGGCCTTTGAGTAGACTTGCTTTTGGTACCGCTATGTACTCTTTTGTCAAGCAACTACAGTATGTGAAGTACTAGCTCAAAAGGTGGAATAGGCTATGTTTTGGAAATATCTTCCATGCTAAGGTTGGTTTGGATGCTATCACTCGAGAGATTAAAGAGTTTAGTATTTTTAAGGATTCTCTCAAGGAGAAGGCGAGGGCTTTGAAAGTTCTAGAGGAGTGTGAGTTGTGTGAGGAGATCTACTAGAAACAGAAGGCTTGGGTTGATTGGTTACTTGAGGGGGACAAAAAATTTGCCTTTTTCTTCAACTCTATGAAGGCTAGGAGACATGGTAATTCGATCCCTTTTGTTGTGAATGATAGGAGGAGCAGTTTTCCTCTTTGGGATACATTTATAGAGAAGCTTCATAGTACTTTTCTTCCTTGTTTAGGGAAGATTCTCCAAATGTGTTGGATGAAGAAAATCATGTTCCTTCCTATATCCCCTCTTTGGTTTTAGAGTAAAAGAATGAGCATCTATTGGGTTGCATTTCTCTAGAGGAATTGCACATCACTATTTGGATCTGTGCAAGATCATGGGGGTCCAAAAAGTGGCGATGTGAAAAAAAGGCATTTTTAACACACCCAAAAATGTGAAATTTCTGCTTTGACCTTTTGCAAGCATGCGTACAATATCCATTTTGGTTTGGTAATACCAAACAAAAATGGATATCCGTTTATAACAGATATCCATTTTGGAAAGCGAGAACCCATTTTTTGAAAAACAAAATGGATATCCATTCTGAAAATAAAAACGAATATCCATTTGAAACAGATATCCATTTTGAAAAGCAAAACAGATATCCATTTGAAATGGGTATCCATTTTGAAAATAAAAATGGATAGTTTTTTTGAAAATCAAAATGGATATCTGTTTTGAAGACCTAAAAGACCCTCTTTAGTAAAATGGGCATAACTTTTGCATTTCTTATCAAAATTTTGACTTTTTATAGGCATTGGAAAGGTGATTGAGAGATCTACGCAATGGAGGGTGATCCCAAAATACTAGTTTAAAATTTTGGCCAAACTGGACACTGAAATAATTTTTTCTAACTAAATCTTCACTTTCGGGCACCTATAGCGGCTAAACCGTGAGGAATTTGAAGATGATGCAAACTAGTGATTTTTGAAAAAATTTCTATAGATTCTAAATTTTTTTTTTTCAATTTTTTTGGAATCAGATTGCACTTATTTTTCCATCTCCTTTGAAAACTAGATTTTTTTAGTAAATAACATTTTTAAGGAGTGACGCTCACCGTATAACACTGATCTGTAAATTCTTTACTATGAATCACTTAACAACTATTAGATTCACTAGGATACAAATTTAATTTAAGATCAAAATTGATGTTGCTTGTGAATTGAGCAAATAAACACATAAAATGCAGGAAAGTAAAGAAGTTGACAAAATCATGCACCAAGAAAAGAGAGAAAAGATTTGATAATAGAGTTCACCAGATTCTGGCTACATCTCTAAATCTGCAAACATGCGTGATCGATGCCATTATTATGATGAAAACTTCTTTTACATCACCATGGTCTTTCACTGAGTTACAATCTACTTCCAAGGAAGATTCTTGCACTTTAGGCTCTTCCCACTTCCACACTGCAATTATAGGATCTATTTGGCAACATGTTCGTGCCTAACTCCTTTGTCACCTTTACAATGCCATCAAGTAATAAAACTACAACTCACTCTCTCTCAATAAGAGTACATGAATAAGATAGGCATCTATCCTTTGCAAGCGACTTAAAAGTCGTGAAGATTCTCTCAAAGAAAACAATGAGTTTTTATCTCTCCATACAAGAGACCACTTAGCTCACAAAACTCTCAGAACCTCTGAATACCAAACTCACACTCCTACCCCCCTTTTATACATAATTTTGGCTAAAAAGGCCAAAAACCACCATATTAAATAAAATAACAAATTACCAACAAATACCCTTCGTTTACAAAAAATAATACCAACCCTATGTTTAAAACCCATTTTTTATTTTTTTAGAATGCCCTTGTCATTTCCCCATTTATGAGCTATATTGTTTTGGGTATTTGTTTTTATTCATTTATTTAATAACCATTAAAGGTTATAAATTTGGGCTTATTCATTTATTAAAGGGGTTAATCTTTGTTTTTTTTAATTTTTATGAGATTTTGTTTTAATCCCACCAAATCCACTAATCCCACAAAATCCAATCCCACCAAATCCTCTTGGGATCCCACAAAATCCGATCCCACCAAATGGATTTTTCTAAGATAAAATAAGCCTCAACAATTTATTTTCAAAAATAAAGCATGGTATGTGAATTTTTGTGAGATTTTTTCCACATCACATGCAATTCCACGTCACCATCTAGTCAATTGCCATGTCACATGCTGACATCATCATTTGACTAAAACTTTGACCAAACATAACTCGCACATATGAACTCCGTTTTACGCGAAAAAAGTTGTGTCAGGTTTGTCTTCGCGAGCTTTATACATTGATGCTAGATTCGAGAGATTTTGAGGCTATTGGATTTTGAGGTCTTCGAGATCCACCTAGATCAAACACATAATTTTTTTTCCAAGAAGGATAAAATTCTAATTTTTTCAAATTTATTTTGTAACTAGGATATCTAGTGCTTCCAATTGGTTTCATAGTGTTTTATTGAATACTTTTTCTTTAATCAAGTTTCGAAGTCAAACCAATTACAATTTAGACATAGGTGGACTATATAGCGTGTAACCTTTTTTGTATGTATTGAAATTCAATTTGATTTCTTTTGTTGGATCAAGGACTTCAATATCTGGTGCACTCATATTTTTCAAAAAGAAATTGATAATATTATATTTTTCCATATGTGTAGAATAGAGAGCTTTATTTTTGGTGAAAAACCTATGTTTAATAAAACTAGAGAAACAAATACATCATAAGACCAAAACATATTAAAATTATATTTTTTGGATAGCTCATTCTGAGGACTACCATCACCCAGTTGGGTCTATGAAGTATCCTCCATTTTCATCCTCAACCCGAGCTTCGAAGCACAAAATTCTAGACTTTTTTGGTGCTTGAGGGGGAGAAGTGGGGAAAAGGAGGATTCGCTCGAACTAGGGTTCAACTGAACCCCCTTTCCACAAGCCTTTGCTTTTGGATTTTTTCTAGAAATGGTGGGCCCCATCATTAAATGGGTTCACTCAAAGGGGGGTTCTATCAAACCCCCTTTGGGTTCACTCAAACCAAAAGTTCGTTCCAACCCCCAAAAACCAATATTTTTTGCATAGGGTTGTCTTTTGCAACATTTCCTTCCTCACTAGAATTGTAAACCACTTTTGTAGGTTTACCGTAGACTAGGTGGTGTTTCTATATTGTACACAAAAAATAATTAAAAAATAATTATAATAATTTGAACTTCATATTTCATTTTTGAAGCATCAAATTCTCACTACTTCCACATGCAAAGTCTTTTTTTCATGATTTTTTGTAACACTCATCTCAAAATACTTGAAACATTAGAAAAAGTAATGAACACTGAAATATTTATATTTTTTGTAGCAAGTAGATGAACAAATATTCATAAATAATCATATCTCTATGTCCCTTTCTATACCTCTCTATATATCACTATGTCTCCCTTAAGATCTAGACCTATCCCTCCCTCCTTTCTTCTCTCTTTGTCCCTCTTTATAAGGTCTATCTTTCTCACTCTCTCTCCTTGAGCTCTAGCCAGATTCTGATCTGTTGATCCTGCCTGATTTATTCCCGGAAAATTGATATTCTGATCCGCAAGCGTCGACGCCGATCCGATCCAGCCAGAAAGTCGGATTGATCCGCCGAGTCGTCCTGGCGCGATCCGCCGATCTCGACTCTGATCGACGCGCGGATTTCTCTTCCTCTTAGTGCCTCTTCTGCTCTTCTTCCCATCTCTCCCCATCTCAAGTTACTTTTGAGGGAGAGAGAAAGATGGAGAGAGAGAGAGAGAGATAGAGGGAGGGAGGGAGAGAGAGACTTGAGATAGAGAGAGGGAGAGATGGATAGAGGGAGGGAGAGGGAGAAAACCTTGAGAGGGAGAGAGGAAGGGAGGGAGAGAGAGAGAGAGGGAGAGAGGGGAGAGAGAAGGAAAGAGAGGAGGGTAGAGAGAGAAAGTTATCTAGTTAAGGTGGGAAGGAGACACATGAGAGAGTTATCTAGTTAGGGTGGGAAGGAGACACTTGAGAGAGGGAGTGGGAGAGAGAGACCTGAGAAGGAGGTGGAAAGTGAGTGAGAGAGAGAAGGGTAGTTGGATACCTAAGAGGGAGAGGGAGGGAGAGGGAGAGGGAGAGGGAGAGGGAGAGGGAGAGGGAGAGGGAG